>CM059186.1:138013733-139213733 GCA_030323885.1 Branchipolynoe longqiensis
CATTTGTGCCGTCCTAAAATTTCTTTCCTTTTTCATGAATAGAATATGCTGGTCACTAAAATGTACTTCGCTTTAGTTTTAAGTACCTTCTATATGAAAGGGTTAAGACCTTGTGGATAGTCAACGTGAAAATCTGCTAATTTAATTTCGGCGTGCACACTGAAATGCTGGGTGTCATTGACTCCAGCAGTGGAAGGTTCTATAGACTAGATCACCATTCCAGCCACGCGGTGCATCATGGATGCGTAGAAGAAAAACAAACCCGCAAGAAGCACATGGCACATGCTAATACACTGGGTCAGCTATGAAATGTGCTAGTTTCAACTCATCTCAGCTCTTGTTTGAAACAGAATACCAACTAAATAAATATATATAATAAATTAAGATATATCAATATAATCAGCACATCTTATGCCATGTGCATTTAGATTTAGACAAATCGGGGCACTCAGACTAGTGTTAGAGCCATAGCCAGTCAGTTTTACTTATTTTATTAATGTTTTTATTTATATCCTTTGGTTAATGACATATGTAGAACTAGAAAATGAGTAGGGTTAATCAGATATTGGTTATAAATCTGGCAGAGTGGTTAGAGTGTCTGCCTTTTTTCGAGGTCATACTCCTATCTGAAGGTTGGTGGTTCGATTCGCTGTGCCCCATCTCTGCCAATTTGGATTTCCACTGCTGTGTATAACGTACAGCGTCATCAAAGGCCAGTTGCTCTCATACCATGTCTATGTGGTGTGGGAGGTTACAAATCCCTTGGGTCAGTAAAAGTGTAGGCTCGGGCTTTCTATTGACAAACTGGCTAATGGTGAAAATAAGTCTATTCAGACTTATCCATGATAGGCAGTATAAATCTTCAAGATATATTTCTCTGAAACAAGTGTATGTTGACAAATTTGGCATTTTAATATTTAGAGCAAGAATTAATAATGGTGATGTGGATATCAGCCTTAAAGTGACTGATTGATTTGTGTGGAATTGTATGTTTCTTAGCTCAAAATGTTTAACTATGACTAGTTTTGTCTTAGCTATATTCATCAGATATTCATCATTATATTGCATGTGTGCATACATGTTTATGCCAAATTGTTATGTATTTCTATTCATTTTGAATAAAATCAAAGTTATGCACTACGTGTATTGGCAAACTCAATGGCCAGACGCATTTGCTTTGCTGCCAATGCCATTTTCAATGCATCGCAGTCGGAATGGTGATCTCGATTGACTTAGAACTCCTTTTATACAACCATCAATCTGTAATAAGTGCACCAGTATCTAAGTTGGCCAGACATGACAAAATCTAGGTAGTTCTGATTGTGGAGTTTTCTCGAAAATATTATGCTTTCATTAGATTATGCAACTTTAAGCAAGATAAATTTCACTTGCAGGTAATCGGTGTTCTATGTTCCACTGCTCCCTACTTGGGAATAATATGTCAATGGGTTTATTGTCCACATGGAACATCATATTGGAATAATAGTCTGCTACCACTATCCTAAACCCCGCCACAAATAAAATAATTTAAATCAATAAAAACAACTGCTAAAACAGTTTATTTATTTAAAAAAATTAAATAACAACAAAAGAAACTGTTATTTAAAGCAATTGTGTTTGGTTAACTGAAGAGAAATAAAATGTTATTTAAAGCTGTTTAAACAACAAAGTAAGCTGCTATTTGAATAAGACGATTGTGTTTATTAAGGACAAACGGGGGTGGGAGGAGTAAAGCAGTTATATTGAATCGTTTTAAAATTGATATCCAACAAATAAATGTTGTTAACACTTTAATAAATATGACAACTTGAACCTGTGTCGTAATGAAGTGCATTGCGCACCCTCCTCTCCTCGTTTTATTCCTCCATCATGCCCTACTTCCCTCCTTCCCTCCTTCCCTCCTTCCCTCCTTCCCTCCTTCCCTCCTTCCCTCCTTCCCTCCTTCCCTCCTTCCCTCCTTCCCTCCTTCCCTCCTTCCCTCCTTCCCTCCTTCCCTCCTTCCCTCCCCCGTCTCCCTCCCGCCTCCCGCCGCCCTCCTCCCCTCCCTCCCGCCGCCCGCCTCCCCCCTCCTCCCCTCCTCTCCTCCCGCCGCCCGCCTCCCGCCGCGCAGAGCCTAACGGTCCCGACGAACATGCCGGAGGGCCGTAACGGCCGGTCCAAGTCGTGGAGCGGCCGCCCGCTGTGGATGGAGAAGGAGTACGCCGGGCGCATCAAGGTGCCGCACACGTTCGTCGTGCACAACTACGCCATCCCCACCATGTGCCAGTTCTGTAAGAAGCTGCTGAGGGGCATCTTTAGGCAGGGCCAGCAGTGCAAAGGTGGGTGGGGCAGTGCTTCCAAGGCTAAAGGTTCCTCGGTGTTCCTCGGGGCGTGTATCTGTGTGTGTATGTGTGTGTGTGTGTGTGTGTGTGTGTGTGTGTGTGTGTGTGTGTGTGTGTGTGTGTGTGTGTGTGTCTATGTATGTGTGTATGTTTATGTGTGTATGTTTATGTGTGTGTATATGTGTATGCGTGTATTTAGGTATATATGAAGAGTTCAGGCGTAAACGCCAACCCCAAAAATGTAGTTTAAATAAAAGATTTTTACCTGAAAATAATTTTAATTCTCACTAATTCCACTTTTTATATCGTCACCACATGCTTATTGAGCAATGGACAAAAAGGAAGGAATATAATTTTTTTTAAACTTTTTGAAGGTTTGATTGCAATGTTTATCTCCATTTTTGGATTGGCGTGGACGTGGTTTTGCGCTTGAACTCTTCATATATGTATGTAGGTCATATGTGTGTATACATAAACATAGATATATGTATGTATGTTTGTATGTACATATGTTTGTATGTATGTTTGTATGTATGTGAGGTATAAAGTACTTTAACTAAGTTTAAGTTATACATGTATTATTCATGTATGTGATTCTCCTGCTTATTATTTGCTATCTTATTGTATTATACTACTGCGCCTGTAATCTCCATTCATATGTTCCTTTGTACTAGGGTTACTGGAGGCTGGGGTGCAGCCTGGAGTGCATGAGGTCTGCTTCAAAGCAGCTCCCTACTCCCCTCTTGCTCTCCAGGTGGCTCCTCACCCCCCTACTATCTGCCCATATAGGCGCCGATTGTATGCATGTATATGTGTATATATGTGTATATTATATGTGTATACATATGTGTATATATGTGTGTATATATGTGTATGTGATGTTTAGCGTATTATGCAAATATAAAGATACATAAGGGAATTATTATTATTGCTATACTCCATAAGACCCCACACTGTGCCGGTGGCGTCACCTGTGGCCTCATTGCCTCCACCGGATGTAGACCAGTGTAAGCCGCACCGGCACATTCTTTTCTTATACTATAGATGTATATGTGTAAATATGTGTGGTGTAAAGCATTTATACGAATATTATTATTATTATTATTATTATTATTATCATCCCTTTTTGTGAATTGCCATGTTGTATGTTTGATCGAACCCACAACCCCCAAGCTTGCGCGCTGGACAATGGGTGCCGGTGGTTACAGGGACCTGGAGAGTCGTTGCGGGTTCGATTCCACATACAACATGGAAATTGACAGAAAGGTTCCATTAATAATAATATTCGTATAAATGCTTTATGCCACACGTACATATAATATATGAATATATGCATATATGCAAATATGTGTAGATATACGTGTTCATATACATATATATATATATATATACATATATACATTGACATACAGTATAGACGACATACAAGTTGTTTTTGACTAGAACTTGTTGACTTTAGCCTATTGACCTTTTACTCGTCGATCACCTCTGATTTACTGAATAACCAAATCATTGACTGAGTTTTCCCTCCCCCCCCCCCTTCCAGATTGTAAGTTTAATTGTCACAAGAGATGTGCGCCACAAGTGCCAAAAGATTGCCAAGGGGAGGTGAAGTTCCCTGGAGGTAAGTGCTGCGCAGTTATATTCCTCACCCCATTTATTGATTAAAATCTGAATTAATTAGAAATGATGGATCTATGTACCGTAAAAACTCGTGTATGAGGCGAGCCGGCAGATAGGTCGAGGTCAATTTGTGGTCCTGGAATTCTTTCCTCAGTCATTTGCCCACTGTAGTGTACTTACATATATATACATTTTTCTATATATTAAAAAAAATAAAAAAAATAAAAATATATATTTATATATATGTATATATGTATATATATTTATATATATATTATAAATAGTCCTAGTATAAATAATGCAACGTTTGCGCGAATTATTGTCATTTTGTTCCAATTGTTTAACAACATAAATGTGTAATTAATTGATATGCCTATTGCCGACATACCAGTGATCCCAAAATTGCTGAGGAATAAGTTATTCCGATGAATTAAATACCGATTAAAACTGCTATCTTCTTTCTTTAATTATTGAAATAAAAAACAAGTATGACTATTCGCATATTGAGTCGAGAAGTGATTCTTCTAACACGTTCGAACCTACTGGAATAACAGACCTTGTAGTATTGAGATTGAACAGCCTGTGTAAGTCGGCGATAACATAGATAAGCAAACTGTAATGTAGGATGCCGATTGAATATGGCACTGTTATCGCTTAGTTACTAAGTGAGAGTACTAAGTTAGCATTATGTTATTATTGCTATATCTTAAAAAATAGCAACAGAAAAAAAACACGTCTTAGCGCAAAAACCAAACACTGCCAATTTTCGCACCGTTCCCTCATTTAATGCTCTTCTTAGCTAATCTGCCTACTGTCTTTAGTAATCGAAGATTCTGGCATGCAATTAATTAATAACATTTCTCCTTGACTAACGGAATGCTGCCCGTTGATAAACACTAACTAGCTAACTAAGGGGACCACAAACAATTAACAAATTGGTGATCGTCCCCGCCTGTCCCTGTGAAATCGTCCGCCCCTGATTTTTAATTATATTTTTTAGACTGTTAAAAATGCGTCGGGTTGCATTTAATTGACATATTACTCAGCAGGATATGAAGCAATCTGTATTTTCTGTGGGATAAATGAAAAATATTGTGGAAAAGGAGGGTAGTTTCTCTGTCAATTAAAATAGTTGACTTCCAAAATTGAAACTTCTAGAACTGTATGATATACTGAAATACAAAATTAACAAAAAATTTAAAACCGCCCGCCCGATCCAGATTTTTATTTAAAAAGGACGATCACCAACTTTTTGTTTTATTTGGCCTAATCTAGCCTGCCTACGATAAGCACATACTAATACTATTTAATAACCAACCTCACCACAGTATTTAAAGCCGCAGTCACACTATGGCTTCTGACCACTTTGCAACCACTTTGGACCAATGAACCCAGAGTCACCGATGACCTCCTTGCAACCAAAGCAATGGTCGCTGACCTCTGGGTGACCATTTTGGTCGCAAGGAGGTTTTAAGTGCAGTAGCTGCAAACTCCTTGTGACCATTTTGGCCGGAAGGAGGTTGGCGACCACTAAGGACCACTTGTGACCTTTTTGCGACCGACCATTTTTGGGGTCGAAAAGTGGTCGCAAGTGGTTGCAAGCAGTAGTGTGACTGGGGTATTACTTATTGAAGTCATCCTCGGTCACACGTCATCCTGGCTGACATGTCACTGATCACGGCATCACATATTTTAAAATTACTACATCTTTAAAATGACAGAACCTGATATTTTCAAAGCGAAAACTTTTAGTCTATCTCGATTTGATCCTTCATTTCCAACTTTGTTTGTCAGGGTTTTATGTCCTGCCAACATCTAAGGTTATATTAGAATGGGTAACGAATTGTGATAATTCGCCGTCATGACGGGTTTATAGTGCTGCCTTACTGGAAGACCATTCATTTTAATTGTAGGTTTAAAGTAATTTCCGATGGGGGCATGCCCCCCGCCCCCTAGACCCCCTATTTTTTCAGGGATTTTTTAGATATTTTTGTAACTGGTCTGTTTCATTGTGGTATGTAGTTTTGACAGTGTATTTAGGGTGGGGGAGGGAGGGATGCTGAAAAGCGTCAGTGAGCATCTCTAAACATATATATATATATATATATATAGAGAGAGAGAGAGAGAGAGAGAGAGAGAGAGAGAGAGAGAGAGATGAAGAGTTCAGGTGCAAAATCCCCGTAAACACTAATCTAAAAATAGAGATAAACATTGGAGTCAAACCTTCAAAAAGTTCATTTTTTATATTCCTATTTTCTTGTTCGTTGCTCCATAACCATTTCCTCACATGAAAAATGGAATTACTGAGAATTAAAATTACCTTCAGGTATAAATGTGTTATGTTAATTAAATTTTATATCAATATATATATCAAGATATATATGTATATATATATATTTATATCCACTCACTCACACCAGACAGGATGGCCGAATGAGTTGAGCGTCTGTCTCCTGTTTTGGGAGATTGGGGAATCCAAACCCATGGGTTCGTGGGTTCGAACCCTGGTGGAGTCAAACCAATGACTTAAAAATTGATACTTGTCGCTTCCTAGCCAGGAGCTCGGCATTAGTAGGATAAGGCAAGGACTGGTTGGCTTAGTGCCAGGATAATGTGACTGAGTGGGATATCAGGTCATTGTGCTGGTGACCTGGTCTCCCAGTGGGGCAATGCTATAAAGTCGCCATGAGTCCCCACTGTCACAAGTCGGTACCCATCCTGATATGACCTTAGATGTTGCTAAGACGTAAAACAACGAACACACATCCACTCATTCATTGAGGGTGTTTAGCTTTAACCCACCTTAACGGCTTTTGCACTCTATCCGGCTGACCACTTGCTCTCAGTGGTCTTCTTCGAGTCGATGGACAGTTCGGAGGCGGAGGGCACTCTAGATTCTGAGCTTTCCTCTATGTCGGATCACACCTATTTGGACGTGGGAGACAACTCCCACCTGGTGGCGGACGATGACGATGAAGAGGAGGACGACGGCAACCAGCAGCTCAAACCGCCTCTCAGGTAAAACAGCTGATGTGGGAGGCGGAGAGGATGTGTGGGTGTGCAGGTGTCTGGATGGACTGGGTGTGTAGGTGTGTGGGTGTTTGGGTGTGTGGGTGTAGGCGGGGTGACATATTTCCAATGTAATTGTGGGGTGAGCGGTGGATGAGACTACAGTAAAGCCTCCCTAATTCGACCGACCGTGGGACCGACTTTAAATGGTCCATTTAGGGAAGTGGTCGGTTTAGGGAGGTTTTTTTTTTATCGTTACAATGGTATGGGCGATCGTTTGGGACCCAAATAAAGTGATCGATTTAGGGGAGTGGTTGATCTGTGGAGGTGGTCGGTTAGAGAGGCTTTACTGTATATTAATTATAATGGCAATTCCGATAGACTTTTTTCAAACGGAGCATGCGCAGTGAGTTGATATATATCAACAAGATTAGTTCTTCGACTGACGTCAGAAGGGCATGGTGGAAATCCTATTCAAGACCTTTTCTCCAGAGCATGCTGCACAGTGAGCTGCTACCAGTAGTTGTTCTTGTCGTACTGGCATCAGATGCCCGGTTGGCGGTGGAAATCCGTGATAAGACCTTTTCCACAGAGCATGCCGCATTGTGAGCCGCTACCAACAGAATTAATAGTTCTTGCCATAGACGTCAGGGGGCGGGGTGGTCGTGGAAATCGTCTATTATGTGAGTATGCAATTGCATGCTGTGGATGGGAAAAACAAAAACAACAATTCACAAAGAGCAATGTCTTGAGACGGAAATTTTGGATGTTTCATGGGGTTTTTCGTCCTAACAACCTTTGAGCTCATAGTCGGACGGAGAAGGTAGTTGCTGACGATTATGCTGTGAGGTAAGTCAGCCGAAATTTCACCAGCGCCTATAGCCAGCGGTAGTAGCCAACCGGAAGTGGACCAGGTAGGTGTTTCCGGTAGTGTATGCTGTGCTGAGTATGTTGCATCGTCATACCAAAAAAAAAAACCACACCCCTCACCTAACCATGACACCTACTGCTCTTTCTAACCTGCCATGAGGAGTCCGAGCTAACCCTACTAAAAAGACGAAACAGCAAACACTGACACGATCCTACTGGTGGTTGGCCGAACTAATTTATATAACCGGATGTGGAATGCTCGCACACTTTAGGCTGGCAGCAGTGTTTGGGTGCCCGAGTGGTTGCGGTGTTTGGAGATGCAGTGCGCTGCTGGGCATTGCTATGGTGTGCTGTGCAGTACTGTACCGTGCTAGGCTGTGTAGTGCTGTGCTGTGCAGTGTGATGCTGTGCAGTGTGATGCGGTGCGGTGTGGGGCTGTACTGTGCAGTGCGGTGCAGTGTTGAACAGTGCAATGTGGTGCTGTGCAGTGAGATGCTGTGCGGTGCTGTGTAGTGCTGTGCAATGCGGTTCAACGTGGTGCTGTGCAGTATGGTGCTGTACAGTGCAGTGCGGTGCAGTGTGATGCTGTGCGATTCAGTGCTGTGCAGTATGGTGCTGTACAGTGCAGTGCGGTGTAGTGTGATGCTGTGCGATGCAGTGCTGTGCAGTATGGTGCTGTACAGTGCAGTGTGATGCTGTGCGATGCAGTGCTGTGCAGAGTGGTGGAGTGCAGTATGGTACTTTACAGTGCTGTGTGGTGCTGTGCTGTGCCCTACTGTGCAGTGTGATGCTGTGGCCTGCTGTGCAGTGCTGTGCCATGCTGTGCCCTGTTGTGCTGTGCTGTGCCCTACTGTGCAGTGTGATGCTGTGGCCTGCTGTGCAGTGCTGTGCCCTGCTGTACCGTGCTGTGCCCTGTTGTGCTGTGCTGTGCCCTGCTATCCAGTGCGGTGCTGGGGAGTGCAGCCGGTCGGTGGGTGAGTAACTGTGGGGCTGTTGTGTGATCCTCCCCCCGCCAGGCCCGCCCCGGTTCCCCTGGCTGTCCGCCGACGAGGACCTGGACTTGGACCAGTCGGACGGGCCGAACCTGGACGACTCGGACCGCAGTCTGGAAACTCCGCCGTCTCACGCTGACAACGGCAGCCTGCAGGCGGGGTCAGAGGAGTAAGTCACGTGACAGGGGGGTGATGACGTCACTGTGTGCGTTAGTGAGACTCGCCGGGGCATTTTGGAAGGGGCGTGGAGGATTATGTAGGCGGTGAGAAGGTTGACTGTGACGTCACTGGTGCTGGGTTTTTGGTATTGTGACGTCACACATGATGATCAGTGAGCATGCCTCTGGTACTTTATCTACCTACCGATGTTTTGATTTGAGCTCTCTATGGGCCATCTGAATTGATGTTGATTGTTATGTGAATTGTCATTTTCTATTTATGTAACCATGCTTATAATTAGAATGTTAAAGGTGCTGGATATGGACTAGGATGGTATTCTGACAAATATTCTCCAGTAGATCTTTGAATAACTTCCCTATTGCTATGAATCATATATGTGTTTGGAGAATGCTAACTGAAGGGGGAGTGGACCTTGGTCACATACCTTGCACACAGCTATTTTGGAAATACTGACACAGATTAATGTCACTGATCACGTGATCAATTTGTGGGTATCTTTTAAATATCGGTTAATACGAGTACATTTGGTTTCATGGAATGAGGGTATTACCTTACATATGTTGTAATGTAATGTGAACCTAATAGAACTCCAGTTCATTAGAGTGTGTCAATAAGACCCCCCATCACACCAAACTAGTTCTCAAACCATCCGACCCCGTTCTAAAACGGGCTGTGGTCGGGGTAGAACATGTCTGCAAGACAATTTTGGGCATGCTCAAAGTTCTGGAGCACCATTCCGTTCTAGCCCGTCCATTCGGTTCGTAAACAGACCGTAAAAAGTTGCTACTACGTCCATTCCGTTCGCACAGAGTTTGAGCCCGTTCAGCTACATTTTCAAAAATGTAGTGAGAACTAGTTTGGGTTGATGGGGGTATTAGGTTTTGTAAAGCAAATATAGCCTATGTTTATTTCTTTAATGAATTTCGTCTTAGTGTAGTATAGAGTTCATTGCGCAACAGAGACCGTCTCCAACAACCAACCAACCATTGGAAGCATAGGTGGAAAGAAACATCACTATTGTTAGAGCGCAGGCTTCCCATGCGGAAGGTCGGGAGTTCAAATCCTGGCTGAGTCAAACCAATGACATACAAAATTGATACTTATCGCTTCCTAGCCAGGCACTTGGCATTATTAGGATAGAGCAAGGACTGGTTAGCTCAGTATCGGGATAATATGACTGTGTGGGAAATCAGGTCATTGTGCTGATGGCCCGCTCTCACAGTGGGGCAGCACTGTAAAGCTGCCATGAGTGCCTACTGTCACAAGTCGATACCCATCCTGATATGATCTTAGATGTTGCCAGGTCTTAAAAGCCCAACTAACAACAGAAACCGCACTATATTTCTGAAACAAGTCTTGAATTCCTATCAAAAACTGCCTTGAAATAGCCTTGAATCCCTGAGTAAATCAAAGAGAGTGAGATATTCACATGCATATAAACACAATTAACCTGCTTGGAGAAATTTAATAATGATACCTCTTTACGTCTCGAGTTTACATTACACGAAGTCCTCTATCACTCTCCTGAGTGATGTTTGCTTAGGTAGTACTAGTAGTAGTCTACACTGATCTCTCAGGCAAGGAGCCACAAAGACATGCAGAGGGGGATTGCACCAGGAAGCGTAGATAAAAGATTCACCCGGTACTTGGAGTACACGGGTGAAGACAACGTAGTGTAAATACGGGCGAAAATAGGTTTAGTATGGAACCTGAACTAGAAACTGTGGCTCCAGTATCAAATGGCTGCATATATTACCACAGAGTTGGTGAAATGGGCGAGAATGCAAAAAGACAAGATGGCGGCCAGAGAACACCGTCGATTTCACTTTTAAATCTGATTAAACTAGATATTATATTATATTTTTCAACTCAAAGGTAGCGGGCTATCAATAAGACATATGTAAAGAATAAATGTTGCTTCTTTGATTGTGAAATTAGGCTCTCATTTCCTTAACCCGCTTTTTCGACCGTTTTTATATAGGGTTGGTATTCACCCATGTACTGCGAGTACGGGGTGAATACTTTATCTACAGGAAGCGTAGCTAGTCTAATGGTCAGGAATAGCATAATGTGTGGCTTCAAATCGTGCTTTAGGCGCAATGTTCCCGCCCAAATGGCACTTCTATAAACAGAAAAGTTATTCAAAGATCTAATGGAGGTATATTTGACAGAATACAGACTAGCTCCCCTCAATCCATATACGGTTCATTTAGCAGTAGTTTTGCATTAATTTATATATTTACTACCGATTAAATTAAAAATATAATTAAAAGTAACTTCCATTAAAGAAGTTACGTGGTATATCTCATCATTAATGACTCATTCTCTCATCATTAATGACTCATTCTCATTTATTCCCTTAATTAACTTTGAAACAGCTTACTTGGGTGACTAATCGTGTTCTTCCTCCCCTCTCCCCTCTACTCACCCCACTCCCCCCTCCTCCATCTTCACTCCCTCCCAACACACAGTCCTACTACCAGCAGCAATATCCCACTGCAGAGAATCGTCCAGTCTATCAAGCACATGAGGCGGCCAGGCACCAACATCATCCGGGAAGGCTGGATGGTTCATTTCACGAGCAATGACCTTGTTGTAAGTCACCACCGCCATATTCCTGAATAAAGAAATTTAAAAAAAAGAAAATGTGGGGGTTTGGGGAATCCCCTCCTTCAACCTCCTTCAATCCATCGTCTCTCCCCCCCCCCCCCCCTCAAACGCTGCAATACTTCCTTTGCATCCGCGATCCATATCCCAAACTCTCCTTCCTCCCGTTAAAAAGAAAGACAAGACAGATTACACTCAGGGATGAATGAGAATTTCTCATCGATCAGTCGTTTCCCAACATGTGGGGATTGATTTTGACACCTGTCGATGTGAAAATTTCTCGCTGATCAGTGGTTTCCCGACATTTGGGGATTGATTTTGACACTTGTTGATGTGAAAATTTCTTGCCGATCAGTGGTTTCCCAACATTTATGGATTGATTTTGACACCTGTCGATGTGAAAATTTCTCGCCCATCCGTGGTTTCCCAACATTTGGGGGTTGATTTTGACACTTGTCGATGTGAAAATTTCTCACCGATCAGTGGTTTCCCGAAATTGATTTTGACACCTGTCGATGTGAAAATTTCCCTCCCAGGTTATATTTAGCACTCTCAGGGAACTGCGGGAAATTACCTGAAACAGATTTCATACAGTACTCTCCAAGCATAGTCTTAGTACCGTGCATATGACCAATCACCACCGACTCTGCTTGGAGAACAGTCTGTTGCCATTGTATGACCCCTATTATCGCCCACCCCGCCATCAGTTTTCCCTTTCATTTCTCTGATATCCAATTTAATCCCTGGATTACCTCTCTTGAAAATCAAGTTCTTATATGCAACACTATGTGGGTCACTGACATTTTTTCTTCTTCAAATAATCTATCGGTAACCAACTGAATACCTTTTGTGTAATGTTAGCGTGTTCTTTTCATTCAGCGGAAGCGACATTATTGGAAGCTGGATACCCGGTCCATCACGATGTACCAGGATGAAATGAGCTCTCGGTACTACAAGGTGAGTGAGGTGTCATCACAGGTAGATACAAAATTCATCTCGTACTACAGTAGTGTAGTAGTCTGCACTGACCTCTCAGGCAAGTAACCACATAGACAGGTAGGTGTGGGTAGTGTGGTGATATCAGGGAGCCTAGGTGGTGTAATGGTTAGCACACTGGCCCGGAATGCAAAGAGATGTGGGTTTGAGTCCCGCTCTAAGTGCAATATTTCCCATTTTCATCACCCCCCACGACACTGGTTGCCATGACCATGATCCTGTACAAGCTATGCGCTGTATGGTTGTTTAACCTACCCTGTGTATGTATGTGTTGTGAATTGCCCGTATGTATGTAATTGTAAGCATTAAAAGACTTACAATTCCAGGGGGACGAGTTTAGTAGTTTGCACTGACCTCTCAGGCAAGTAACCACATACACAGGTAGGCGTTGGTAGTGTGGTGATGTCCGGGAGCCTAGGTGGTGTAATGGTTAGCACACTGGCCTGGAATGCATAGAGATGTGGGTTCGAGTCCCGCTCTAGGCGCAATATTTCTCATTTTCATCATCCCCACGACAGTAGCCTCAGTAGGGGTGAAGAACAACAATATATAAAAAGTGGAGAAAATGTGGGTAAATGAAATGTGCACATAAATTATTAATCTAAAAAGCAAGATATATTATTCACATACCTTGATATTTACCCTCAACTTTTGAACTGATAGTAGATTAGTCCAATAGGTATGCAGGTATTGCAGGTATAGCAATACCTCAGGGAGTTTGACGCCCCTGCCTTGCAGAGTTGTAAACCACTGCCTTGTGGTACAGGTTCTTGACAGAACCGAAGGCTAAGGGAGCAAACCCTAAACAGAAAACCATGTCACTGTGGCAGCATTAAGGGAGGTTGATGTATGGAACTCCCAACATCTCCCGACCAGCCACTGCAGGGACAAATATTTTTGCGCCTGTCTTGACATGTTCTTGCCGGTGTGAAACCTCTATTTGCTCCCCGAGAGAGTGCCGCTGGTAACTTGCAAAAGCCAGCAGCACTTCAACACTTTTGCAGGCAGCTTTCATGAAATGTGAGAGCGGCAGTCAAGTAATGAAAGCAGTCTTTGTCGCATCGTGACCGACAGCATGATGATGATGATGATGATGAGATTAGTCCAATAGATCAATGAACTTTGAAGTTTGAATTGACAGGGCCAACATGTCAACATGGCAGTCATTGACATTATGGACACCACCTGCAGCTGCGGTTGAGTGACAGCTGCCCCCTATTAGGGCATCACCCACCCAGGCTGTAGAGGGTGTCTGATTGGCTGGCTGTGTGAGCTCAATCACCCTTACTCCTTACCAACTGCCCACACAGATCCTCATGATTCTTGCTGGTGTATATCAGAATCTGTGCAAACATCCCATTGAACTGGAGTCCAATGGTTGTTGCAGACAGCTTAGTGTCTTTGGAATAGATGTTGCTCATTTCAAGAGTGCTTCATGTGGGATCTATGTATCAGGTATAAGGAATGCAGGTGACTGGGCTCACACAGCCAGCCAATCAGACACCCTCTACAGCCTGGGTGAGCAACGCCCTATTAGGGGGCAGCTGTCAATTAGTCCCTAGTCCCAGCTGAACACATGGTCCAATAATGAAATAGATTGTACACATTTTCTGATAAATTGATTATTTTGGGGATCGATAATGAATTATTGTTTGTTCGTTCTTCCTTGTCATCAAGATGTTTTCAGAAGAAAAGCTAATTTATGATGTGTTTAATTTAAATTGTTGTTGGTAATGAAAACCACAGTTAACTCTGATATAATGAACTCTTGAACAAAGGGGTGTGGGTAAAGGGTTGGCGGAGTAGCAGTTTTAGAAGTTGAGCCAATGACTTATAAAATTGATACTTGTCACTACCTAACCTGGCGCTTGCCATTAATAGGATAGGGCAAGGACTGGTTAGCTCAGTATCAGGATAATTTAACCGAGTGGGATATCAGGTTATGGTGTCTGTGGCCTGATTTCCCAGTGGGGCAGCACTATAAAGTCACCATGAGTGCACACTGTCACAATTCGGTACCCGTTGTGATACAATCTTGGATGTTGTCAGGACGTAAAACTCCAACAACCAACCAACCAATCTTGGTGAGTATCTGTGTACTTGGTAACCCAACGTCATTTTTAACCTGGTGAGTCATCGAGACTGTGGTAATGATATCCGGTGTCGCGGAGACAATGCAGTGCCACATTCAATCCACTTCCGGTGCGTCTACTGATCTTGTGTTGCACATTAGCCATTTCCATTACTGCAATTAAAGGAGGTCAGCGAGAACGCGGTGTCGTTTGTAAGCCAAGCTGTCTGCACATAGACAACAGCAATAACAACAACAACAACAACAACAACAAACAAAACACACAAAACAACACCCGACGAAGATCTGCTCGATTATGTAGTAAATAATTGATTATATGTCATATAAAAGGCAAAAGCTGACTGGTAGCTGAAGATCACTCTACCACTACTGCGCAGTAGTCTCTGCTGCAGTGCTGTTACAGTTGTTCACATGTTGAAACGGGTTGAACTTTCCTCACACGAACTTGTCTAGCATTTGAGGCTAATTTACTAACTAATCAAACTGACTTCAGGTTTATACGCGGTATCACTACTTTTATATACAGTAAAACCTCTCTAAATCGATCGACTTTGGGACTGACTTTAAATGGTCCATTTAGGGAGGTGGTCAGTTTAGGGAGGTTTTAAAAATCATTACAATGGTATTGTATGGGCGATCGTTTGGGACCCAAATAAAGTGATCGATATAGGGGAGTGGCCATCTGTGGTCAGATTGAGAGGTTTCACTGTACATTACAACCTCTCTAAACCGACCGACAATGGGATCCACTTTAAATGGTCCATTTAGGGAGGTGGTCGGTTTAGGGATTTTTTTTCATCATTATAATGGTATTGTACGGGCGATCGTTTGGGACCCAAATAAAGCGGTCGATCTATGGAGGTGGTCGATCTGTGGAGGTGGTCGGCTAGAGAGGTTTTAGTGTACATAATGCATAGTTTGTATGCATACTTTCTACAATGAGCTGGCTCCCTCACCGTCTACATCCTTGTCAACACTTGCCACCTCTTCCAGGAGATCCTGCTGAGTGACATTGTGCACCTGGAGGTGGCGAGGAACCCGCAGGCGGTGGACCCGGAGAAGAACCCGCACGTGTTTGAGGTGAAGATGATGACGCTGACCTACTATGTCGGCGAAGACTTGTCGTGCGGTGGGAAGGAGGTGTCGCTCGTCAGCTCCGTCGAAAGTGGCATTGGCTTTGAGCAGGCACAACACTGGGAGAGTGCCATTCGCCAGGCGCTCATGCCGGTCACGCCGCAGACCAGCTATGAGTCGGGTGAGAAGGGTGTGTATACTTATATATATATGTACATATATATATATATATGTATATATATATATACATGCGTAGTTACATGTATAGTATGGCAGTCCAAGAGAGTTGTTTCAGTCTAGTATGAGGGGATAATGCTAGTCACGCCGCAAACCAGCTATGAGTCAGGTGAGAAGGGTGTGTATACTTACGTATATTACATGAGTAGTTACGTGTGTAGTATGGCAGTCCGAGAGAGTTGTTTCAGTATAGTATGAGGGGACAATGCTAGTCACGCCGTAAACCAGCTACGAGTCGGGTGAGAAGGGTGTGTATACCTATGTATATTATATGCGTAGTTACATGTGTAGTATGGCAGTCCAAGAGAGTTGTTTTAGTCTAGTATCAGGTGCTATTGCTAGTTATGCCACAAACCAGCTAGGGGGTCAGGTGAGAAGGGTGTGTATATATGTACGTGCGTAGTTATGTGTGTAGTATGGCAGTCCAAGAGAGTTGTCTAGTATGAGGGGAAAATGCTAGTCATGCCACAGACCAGCTACGAGTCAGGTGAGAAGGGTGCGTATACTTACATATATTACATGAGTAGTTACGTGTGTAGTATGGCAGCCCAAGAGAGGTGTTTCAGTATAGTATGAGGGGATAATGCTAGTCACCCCACAGACCAGGTATGAGTCGGGTGAGAAGGGTGTGTATACTTACATATATTACATGAGTAGTTGCGTGTGTAGTATGGCAGCACAAGAGAGGTGTTTCAGTCTCGTATGAGGGGATAATGCTAGTCACCCCGCAGACCTGCTATGAGTCGGGTGAGAAGGGTGTGTATACTTACATATATTACATGAGTAGTTGCGTGTGTAGTATGGCAGCACAAGAGAGGTGTTTCAGTCTCGTATGAGGGGATAATGCTAGTCACCCCGCAGACCAGCTATGAGTTGGGTGAGAAGGGTGTGTATACTTACATATATTACATGAGTAGTTACGTGTGTAGTATGGCAGCCCAAGAGAGGTGTTTCAGTCTTGTATGAGGGGATAATGCTAGTCACGCTGCAGACCAGCTATGAGTCGGGTGAGAAGGGTGTGTATTCTTACATATATTACATGAGTAGTTAAGTGTGTAGTATGGCAGCCCAAGAGAGTTGTTTCAGTCTAGTATGAGGGGATAATGCTAGTCACCCCGCACACCAGTACGAGTCGGGTGAGAAGGGTGTGTATACTTACATATATTACATGCGTAGTTACATGTGTAGTATGGCAGCACAAGAGAGGTGTTTCAGTCTCGTATGAGGGGATAATGCTAGTCACCCCGCAGACCAGCTATGAGTCAGGTGAGAAGGGTGTGTATACTTACATATATTACATGAGTAGTTACGTGTGTAGTATGGCAGCCCAAGAGAGGTGTTTCAGTCTCGTATGAGGGGATAGTGCTAGTCACGCTGCAGACCAGCTATGATTCGGGTGAGAAGGGTGTCTATACTTACATATATTACATGAGTAGTTACGTGTGTAGTATGGCAGCCCAAGAGAGTTGTTTCAGTCTAGTATGAGGGGATAATGCTAGTCACGCCGCAGACCAGCTATGATTCGGGTGTCTGACTGCTGTCTACAACTGATCACTGCGCATGTCTGACCCTGTCCTCCTGTCCGCAGTGAACGTGCAGGTGGAGCCGGCAGAGGCAGACGCCGATGAGCGGGCCGACATCAGCAAACTCTACCAGATCTTCCCCGACGACATTCTCGGGTCGGGGCAGTTCGGCACCGTCTACGGCGGTAAGATTCCACACGCCCAGAACCAGCCGTGATTCAATGCAGCGCCAGCCAGTAATAAGGATTGACTTAAGATGTGCAGTAAAACCTCTCTAACCGACCACCTCCACAGATCGCGCCTCGCGTGCGGGAGATTGGGAGTTTGGTTCCCGATTGAGTCAAGCCAATGATTTATAAAATTGATACTTGTCACTTCCTAGCTTAGCGCTTGGCATCGATAGGTAATCATTGGTTTTGACTCAACCGGAATTCGAACTCCCAACCTTCTGCACAAGAAGCCTGATGGCAAGGAGCAGTAGTGCAATGAGGAAGACCAATCGCGGGTACTTGAATATAATATTTTCCTATAATAATTAAAAAAACCAATAAAAAGATAACCAACAAAATAGACAAGGAGGGGGAACCAACAGTGCCTAAATATATTGCTAAAATGATGAGTAACTCAGTGTACCATGACCAAACCCTGTTTGCATTTTTACTTAAGGTAAGCATAAAAAGACTGGTAGGGAGGTGGCTGTGAAGGTGATAGACAAGCTGCGCTTTCCCACCAAGCAGGAGGAGCAGCTCAAGAACGAGGTGTCTATACTACAGGTAAGTGGAGAGCAGCTCACTCCAACCCCCCACCCCATCCCCACCCCCCTCACCCACACCCACACCTTATAGAGTCTGTAGAGGCTTCCGTTCAGTGTCTTGTCCAGCACAGTCTGTGTCATTAGAAGATTAGCTTACGTGACAGTTGTTTAATCCTTTGTGGCCGGGAGTGGATGGGTTCGCGCACAGCTTACACGCCGCTTACAGCCGGGGTGCGCCTGTAGTTGAATTGTATTTCTAGAAATGTTTTCCTGAAAATTTATAGAGCGTATCAGAAATACAGTGCTACCCGATTGCAGGTGCATTCAGGCGCTCCTGGACTGTAAGCGCGCGAAACCCGCTGGCGTACCCGAGCGCTCCCGGCCCCAAAAGGTTCATGATAATAACGACATAGAAAGCAGTATTTTATCAGTATTGCTCGAAACCAATGCATTGTGCCATACTTGAATCATGTCTTGATTTAATTTGATTTAATTTGATTTGATTTGACAGGCTAAGTAAGATAGTTCTGCCTACTCTACCCCCCCCCCCCCCATCCCCACACCGACCGCTCTCCCTCCGACACCCCCACCCACCCCCATCCCCCAATGTCTTATACACAATGTTGATTTATATAGATTAAATGTATGTTAAAGTGTTGCTAAGTATCATATCATACTGCTTGGTTTGCAAAGCTCCCATGCTTGTTGAAAGAGACTAATTCTCCACCACCCATCCCCCGACCCAAGTGTCATTAGCAATGTTAGTAGTGTGTAGGGACACCGTTGAGTTGAGCGCATTAATTCTTTTAATATCTACTCGAATTAATCTCAAATTCCAGTTTCATTACGCTGACTCACAGATTATATATATATATATACCTTTATAATTGTTATTCTATAAATCAAGACACTACTATTTACCATGGAGCAGTCAGTCATAGACTTTGCTCCTTATACAATTCTCACACCATAACTAAAACCTGACACACCTTAGTAGTCCTGCAAGGTTCTTGCCATTTTTATTTAGGTCTATTTCGTACCGAATATGACCCCCGATGGTCAATGTCTATTTTTTTCTACTGGGGGTTCGTTAAACAAACAAGAAAAACTAAATTTGGTACCTGATTTCATTTTTATTATCCCCTCCCCATTCTCTTCACCTTAATTAGTTTTGGCATGCTTGCCAAAATTATGACACCATAGACTTCTGCAGTAACAGGTTCTGTTAATTTGACTCAGTATTGCCTTCTATGCAGAAACAAATGCTTAATAAGTGCATCAGTATCTAAGTTAGATATGTAAAATCAAATCTAGATAATTGGTTCTAGCTTCAATACCAAAATAGGCCCATCACAATCGATATCAAGTTGTAAACACCAGTTATCACCCGATCACTGGATCTGACCAACGTTGATCCTCGTCAGTACTCGTATCGGTGACCACCTGGGAATATGAGGTGCCATAGACATCCTGACACAGGCTTATCATCAGTCTTCCAAATCAGAAGTAGATAATAATTTGCACTCAGCCATCATCGTTGTGTTTAGCTGAAGGTTGGTGGGTGGGGAACAAATTTGGAGCAAATTGAGGAGCGGGTGAGGTGTGCTGGTCAGTGCACAGAACAGTGCTGGAGAGTTGAGAGTGGAGCGAGGTGGAGATAGCGGATGGTATCTTTGGGCGACACTAGGTGCGCCACTTGTTCATTCCCATCGTGGAGCAATGGTATTATAGTATTCCACTGTATGAGCACCACTACCTCACAGTAGCGGTCTCGGCTACGCTGAGCTTTGATTCGTCAGAAGAACCGGCAGGTGGCAGCACACTAAACTGGGGGATCATAATACTGGATTGTTCCGCCCCAGTTAGCAACCGCCCCAATGTGAGGTTATAAAGTACCCGGCTATGCAGTGGTAGGTCACTCAATTCTCCTACCAGGTGGACCGGGTGCGGTGGCCGAATCTGTAGAGCGCAAGCCTCGCATGCGGAAGGTCGGGAGTCCGCTTCCCGGTCGAGTGAAACCAATAACTTATTAAATTGATACTTGTTGCTTCCTAGCCTGGCGCTCAGCATTAATAGGATAGGGCAAGGACTGGTTATCTCAGTGTCAGGATAATGTGACTGAGTGGGATATCGGGTCATGGTACCAGTGGCCTGATTTCTCAATGGGGCAGCACTATTGAGTAGCCATGAGTGTGCACTGTCACAAGCCGGTACCCAGTGTGATATGACCTTAGATGTTATCAGGATGTAAAACTCCAATAACCAACCAACCTACCAGGTGGAATAAACTCAGGGGCGACCCCAGGACTGAAGCTAGTCACTGCATGTCGCCCTTTATTCAGAGGAAGATTAACCGGTCTATCACAATAATACAAAAATTACATAATCTAGTAATAGTGTTTGCCAAGCTTGAAAGCACGGGAAGTTACCAGCAGGGTTTTTTCTATGATGAATTTAAATTTAAATTTTGAGAAAGATTACTTTGTTATAGGACTTTATATGTGAATTAGGCATATGTTTATTGTAATGTCATAGTAAGAAGACAACATAAAAATAAAACCAAAACGTGCATAGCATCTGATCCCTGAAACCTCCTCCCAGATTTTGTCCTGCTAGAAATATATTATATGTATTATATATATTATGTCTATGTGGAAATCATAAATACTCTCCTGAAACCTTATATGTCTAATCTCCTGACCAATGTTGTGGTGCGAGTAGTAAAACAAAATAATATAGGTTTTAAATACATAAAATAATTCCTGAAACCAAATTGTGTTAATTAAGGAAATTCTTGAAAATGAGAATTTCCACTGATGATAGTACCTTCATATGAATAATATTAATATCAACTTAGTTGAATAATTACAGAAATTAATATATCTTAAAACATTAAATCGATTTAGAGTGATGTTAGATGAGTCAGCTTTAGATGGTGTGAAGAAGGTTATTTATTATTTTAGTATGTGTCAGATACGAGACAAAATGAGTATTAAATGTGTTAATTTTTAACATACATTAGTATGTAAGAGTTTGGCCAGAAAAGGGCCAAACATGTTAAAATAAATTTAAGTAATTTCTTTTCATTGATTTAATTATTTTAAAATATCATTTAAATTACTTCTTTTTTCTTAATTCTTGTGTAATGAATGTTAAGAAAAGTAAGTCTAATCTGGAGCTGGAAATAACAGGATCACTAATGCTTCTCCCTTAGATGAGTAGATGAATTAATACGATGTTGAATCAACAGCCTTACTTGCCCTTATGATGGCGACATGGTGGTGGTGGTGGTGGATTGTGTAGGGTTATGTACAGACCTGTGGGTTTCTTCCTTCAGAGGCTTATTGTTGAATGTATGGTGTTACAGAGGGCGCAGGTCTACAGACAGGACCAGGTACAGTTGACCCTTTCCTCCTGCCCTCGGTAGTTCTTAGCGTGACCGGTAGAGGGCTACAGCTTTAATAACTCATTCTCGCACCATGCCCTGTGAACAGAGAACTAATTTAGAATTAAGTACATTTCATGTAAAGCCCCCCCCCCCTCCGGGAACTGGTGTTGATCCGGAAACATTCTGCCTTACTCCCTAGAGCCTCACTGCCGCCTCATTCCAAGGAGTGTCCACTCTACAGAAAATTAGTGCAAAGTTAGTTAATTGGTCAAATTAGGTTTTAGTGATTTCAGTGGGGCTTTAGTGGTATTAGTAAGGTTATTTTTAGTTTTTTCTTTAATTTAAAATTGTTATTATATTTACAATTTGCCAGAAGTATAAAGCTACATATATTTAGGGCATGATATTTCAAATGAAATTACTTAAATGCATTTGGTTTATATGGGTCTTTAGTTACTGATATTTACATCTTATCTTGTCTAGCAGATAACCAACATGCCAGCATCGTCAAGGACATAGCAATGAGATGCACATAGTAGTCAATATTTATTTTTAAAATTGAACTCGCCTCCTAAGATTTCTATTATTAAAAACAGTTTTTAATTAATTGTGATTGAGTATGCCTGCTGAATTGGGATAGCGATAGTTATGTGTCTAATTCTACAAAAATGTCTGTTAGGGATTAATATAATGGTCCCTAGAAGTAGCGGTCAATCTCTATGTTCCATTATGTCGCGTTGTTGTTCATTCCTTCCGCAAGGGACTCCTGTATCAAACCTGACACTTTGACCCCTTACCCGCACTCCTCCTCTCCCCCTCCCCCCACGACCCCCTCCATACCCTGGTCAGAAATGTCTATATGTCATTGCCTAGTATCTACATTCCATGATTTACTGGTAAAAAAAACCCACCTTTACAGCAATGATGTTGCATGGTTCACTGATTTTAGGCTGGTAAATGCCCTACAACAATGATATTCCATGGTTCGCTGACTCGAGACGGGTAACTTCCCTACAACACTGATGTTCCATGCTTCACTGACTTAAGACTGGTAAAACGTTTATGGGAATTATGTTTCACGATTCACTGATTCGACACTGCTAAAACCCCTGGCAGCAATGATGTTGCATGGTTCACTGACTTGAGGCTGGTAAATGCCCTACAGTAACAATATTCCACGGTTCACTGACTTGAGACTGGTAAATCCTCTAAAGCAAATATGTTCCATGGTTCACTGATTTTAAACCTGCAAACACCCGATGAGAATGATGTTCCATAGTTCACCGACTTCAAACCAGTAAAAGACCCTCTGACAATGACATTCCATGGTTGAAACCTGTAAAATCCCTATGACCCTGATTTCCATGGTTCACTGACTTCAAACCTGTAAACACCCTGTGATAATGATGTTCCATGGTTCACTGACTTCTAACCAGTAAAGACCCTATGACAATCATGTTCCGTAGTTCACTGACTTCAAACCACCAAACACCTTGTAACACAATGATGTTCCATGGTTCACTGACTACAAACCCCTAAAACCCTATGATAATGATGTTCCATGGTTCACTGACTCCAAACCAGCAAACACCCCATGACAATGAAATTCCATGGTTCACTGACTTCAAACCACTAAACTCCCTATTACAATGACGTTCCATGGTTCACTGACTCCAAACCAGTAAACACTATGACAATGATATTCCTTGGTTAACTGACTTTAAACCACTAAACACCCTATGACAGTGATGTTCCATGGTTCACTGACTTCAAACCTGTAAACATCCTGTGACAATGGTTTTCCATGGTTCACTGGCTTCAAACCACAAAGCATCCTATGACAATTATGTTCCATGGTTCAGTGACTCCAAACAACTAAACACCCTATGACAATGATTTTCCATGGTTCACTGACTCCAAACCAATAAACACCCTATGACAATGATGTTCCATGGTTCACTGACTTCAAACCACAAAGCATCCTATGATTCAGTGACTCCAAACCAGTAAACACCCTGTGACAATGATGTTCCATGGTTCACTGACTCCAAACCACTAAAACCCTATGATAATGATGTTCCATGGTTCACTGACTCCAAACCAGTAAACACCCTATGAAAATGATATTCAATGGTTGACCGATCATTGTCTGGTAAATCCACCTATTGCAATGTAGAGCTTGCCTGAGGTGTGTATTCCTATCGACGAAGCGATAAACTTGTTCAATGCACTCCGTTGAATTACTGTGGTGCACAGTGCCTCTTATTGTGCTTTCCGCAAGCATTAATATTATAACTGATTATAAAAATTGATACGTTTCGCTTCCTAGACTGGCGATCATCAGTATTAGGATAGGGTAAGGACTGGTTGGCTCAGTGTCAGGATAATGTAACGGAGTGGGATATCAGGTCCTGGTGCTGGTGGCCTGGTCTCCCAGCGGGACAGCACTATAAAGTCGCCATGAGTGCGCACTGTCACAAGTCGGTACCGGTCCTGATATGACCTAGATGTTGCTAGGACCTAAGACAACAACCCACAAACCTGTCCCTAGACACTACCCACGAGTAGAACTGAGAACTGGATAGGAAAATCAATATATTCTATTTTCTGAGCCATTCCTATCAATGTTAATTATACCCCTTCACTCCCCCCCCCCCTCCCAGCCCCCCAGAAAAAAACCCGAGGACAAAAAAAACCAAAAACCTCACTAGTTTTCTGTTCTGTTCTGAGGGATAATTAGTATGGAATAGATCCTGATTCATTTTCTTTTAAATTATGAAGCACTAGAACCATGGCTGACGTGGTTTGGTTTTATAATGTAAGAATTGTTTTAAAAAATAGGTATGTATGATGGGTAGGTGTAAGTGTGGGTAAAAATAAGATAAGAAAGATTGCATGTTGTGCAGGCATAATCACAATAAAGGAGATGCCTGTAATGCGCAGGCGCAGTCTAAATAAGGAGGGCATGTTGTGCAGGCATAATCAGGATAAAGGAGATGCGTGTAATGCGCAGATAAATCTGCATAGTCACGATAAATGTGCAGGCGCAGGCGCAGTCTAAATAAGGATGCAAGCATTGTGTGTAGGCACGACAAGATAAGACGGCATACAGATGGTGGCATCGGTGGGATTAAGGGGGATGTCACTGTGACAAGAGAAGAAGGGATAGGCGAGATAAGTGGAGGCTTTCTGTGTAAGTGACCAGACGCGATGGCCGAATGAGTTGATCGTCCGCCTCCCATTCTGGTAGGTCATTGGATTCGAATCCCCGGGTTCGAACCCTGGCCGAGTCAAACCAAAACTTAAAAATTAGTACTTGTCACTACCTAGCCTGGCGCTCGGCATTACTAGGATAGGGCAAGGAGCAGTGGAATGTGGAAGACCAATTGTCCGTGATTGAAATTTCCCCTGCTTAATCAACTAATGTACCAAAAAAAGAGTGCATATTACATAAGGCACATGCGCAGACAAATTAAGGGAAAGGCTTTCTACGCAGGCGCAGACTACATAAGGGGAAGGCTTTCTGCACAGTATTTCTGTGCAGGTGCATATACCCTTGCAAGATGTGGGAAGTTTTTCCGCGCATGCGCATCAGGACAGAAAAATAGGGTCTTGAAGTCATTATCACTGAATAACTAGGAATCTCTCATTCCGCTCTAGTAGAATATTACCCCTTATTGTTTAGAATAGCACCCAGACCTAGCTAGGCTTCCATATTGTAATCTATGGGATTTTCCACACCATTATGCGAATCATAATTAAGTAACTGTATCTCTTAGATGATAAGTTGACTAACACTACTTGATAACTGATAAGGAGCACGCTCAGTTTACCTTCTAGTAGTAGTACCGACGGGCGCACTTTGTTAATAGGGAATAAGGAACTGTTAATTTATAATTATTATTCACTGATTACATTACTAGCTTCCAATGCTTTTTACTAATCTCTAATGGTTCAATGGCAGCATCACCACTTTGATTGTGTTGCGGGTTAAGTGAGTAATTAAGGTGTGGTTGGGGAGGTTTATTGCCGGGTTAGTGGTAAAGCTTGCCCATTATATATATATATATATATATATATATATATAGATATATATATATATATATATATATATATATATATATATGCATCTAATGATACATATTCATGTATATACATATGTCTACATCTATATATACTTGTTTATATTAATAGATATATATGTACATGTATGTACATATATGGATATATACATACATATATACATCTACATACATGTATACATATATGCATATATAATATACATATATATACATGTATATACATATATATATACATGTATATACAAATATATACGTGTACATATACATATATATATATATATATATATATATATATATATATATATATATATGTACATATATAAACATATATATAACATATACATATATATTCATATATACATGTAACTGTATTTACATATATCTATGTGTATATATACATATATCTGTATATATATATATCTGTTTATGCACAAATATACATGTGTGTATATCTGTGAATGTAAGCCGGCTGCCTGAACTAAGCCTGTGATCTGTTACTAAGACGTGGCCGTGCACTGCCCCGCCCCCCACACCGTCTCACTGCCGTCCTCTGTACGTTACAGCGGGCACAGGTGTACAAAGAAGACCAGGTATGGATGACCCACTGATTCACCGCCCCCCCACCTTCTCCACCCCCACACCTACACACCCACACACCCTAATGCACATACCCACATTCCACCAGCCCTGTGTGTGATGCACGTGAATTCTGACTTGAGGGTTAATTAAACCAGACTGACAGACGGCAGCAACGACAACAACAACAACAATGAAGAACATGGCTCTAAAAACAAAAACAAGCCAACAAAAAGGGAGGGGAATAACAAGTTTCTTTTCTTCTATTTTCTTGAAGATTTATACTGCCTATTAATTATCATGGATACGTCTGAATAGTCTTGTTTTCGCCATTACACAGTTGGTCGATAGAAAGCCCGAGCCTACACTTTTACCGACCCGAGCAATGTTTAACCTCCCACACCACATAGACATGGTATGAGAGCAACTGGCCTTTGATGGCGCTGTAAGTTATACACAGCGGTGGAAATCCAAATTGGCAGAGGTGAGGGCATGTGGCATGGACGCAGAGCACGTTTGATAAAACACCAATAACAATCATCTCCGCTCTAATGAAAAATCTCCAACCTGAACATAGCAACCTTTTCCACCATCTTACACTTAATTGTGACGTCATCACCAGACGCACCGTTTGCCCACACAGTCAGTGTTTCCCTAACAATTCAACACTTCGCAGGGCCCACACTTTCTTTAAACAAAATTGACCTCCCCCCCCCCACCCCCCCCCACCCCGCCCCCGGCACTGCCAACACACCCCTTGGAATGAATTACACGGAATAACAACTTACGTTCGGGACTTTCAACAATTTATTTGTGACATTTGATCATTTGCCTGAAAAAAAAAAATTTTAAATAGTGAAAAGCTTGAATTAAAAGTTTGGATCTATTTTTTTTCTTTTTTTCTCTGCTCTTTATTATATTCACTTTCCAGATGTTTTTAAAAAAAAGTATCTGTTTGCGCGTGTGTTTTTGTGTGTTTTGTGTTCTCTTTCCCCTGTTTGAATTGTTGTGTTTTCGTTGAATGCGCTTAGAGATAATGTGGTTATGAGATGCAGATTTTATATTGATGATGATGGTGTCAGTGCGTTAATTCCGTGATGTCTCTTTATCAGTTGTTTTCATGAAGATCCGCCTGTTTAGCTTCTCCCCACCGCCCTTGCATGAGTGTATGCTGTTCCAACAATAGATTGCATCTTTTTAGTCATTGAAATGCCACGCGAAGGGAAAAATATTTGCACTGTCTATTATGAATTGGGTATCCCTAACAAAGGTGAAACAATAGGTTGAATTTCATATGTAATATATATATATATTACACATAAATATGTAATATATATATGTAATGTAATAGCAAGAAGCCATTATATATGACAGTTGGTTCATATATAATGGAGTAACTGACTATATTACTTTTTAAATAAAAAAAGAATATATATATATATATATCTAATTCAAATAGCGAGGCCCGGGGACCAGGATATCCCTCAGAGAGCAGCCAACCAAGGCGCATTTCGGCGTTCACATAGAAATGCTGGGCCAGCAATGACAGGTTCCATTAAATTGACTTAGTAGGCTATGTAGGACCAACAATAGGCAAGTGCTTTGGTTCCGAAAAATGTTACGCTTTCAATGGATTATGCAACTTTAAGACTGAATTATTAATAAAAATAATGACAGTTTCTATAATCCACCAGGTGGCGCCAGGGCAATCTATATCAGTGCATATTGTTTGTTGTTGTTATTATTATTATTATTATTATTATTATATCACAAAATATATTTTTATAGTTATTACATTAAACAATTTTTTTTAATTTTTTAAAGGTCCCGAAAGTCTGCCAAAATTTGATGGTTGTGTTCAAAGCCTGGCTGCTTCAGGGGACCACCATTTATCCTGGCCTTTGATGCTTAGTGATACCAATTTTTATTTTACTTTATTTCTTTCTTTTTTTCAAGGAGAGTGGAAAAACTGTAATAGCAATTTGTCCTTAGTCCTAAGGGCCTTTGGATTGTGATTCGTATATAATCCAACACATCGGCATGGCCTCGTCTGAAGTGGAATCACTTGCATTGTTTTTATTTAACCTTCTGCGCGTTTTTTTTTCCAGAACCTGCATCACCCAGGCGTGGTTAACCTGGAGAAAATGTTTGAGACGCCGGAAAAGGTAACCATCGTATTTAGCGCCGTTTTCAATTCTACTTTATAGCTTGTTTTATTTAACGACGTCTCTAGAGCACATTGATTTGTGTATCATCAGGTATTGGACGTCAAACATATGGTCATTTTGACATATTTCCTTGGAGGAAACCTGCTGCCACCACATAGGCTACTCTTTCCGATAAGCCGCAAGGTTTTTTTAATATGCACTTTCCCACAGATGGGACAGCACAAACCATAGCCTTTGATGAACCAGTTGTGGACGGTTTTTAGTTCCCATAACCGCCACTAGATGGTGCCTTGTTTTAGTTGCCTATCATGATTCAAAATACTGCATGTATGTGTCGCTTATTAAATAGTTCACTAAATATAATTTAAAAAACTATGTTTTGATAGAACAAAATCAATTGGGGACATTGATTAGTGGTGGAAGAATGCAACTGTAATGAAACTGAAGATGAGGTAATGACATTCGTTTTGTGATGTGATGTGATGTGAATGAATGCTCATCACACGGACGCGGTGGCCGAATCGATAGAGCCCAGGCCTCCCGTGCGAGAGATGTTCGATTCCCCGTCGAGTCAAAGCAATAACTTCCAAAATTAATACTTGTCACTTCATAGCTTGGCACTCAGCATTATTAATAGGATAGGGCAAGGACTGATTAGCTGAGTGTCAAGATAATGTGACTGAGTAGGATATCGGGGCATGGTGATGGTGGCCTGGTCGCCATGAGTATGCACTGTCACAAGTCAGTACCCGTCCTGATATGATCTTAGATGTTGGAAGACGTAAAATTCCAATATCGAACCATGTTCATATATATTCATGGTTTTGCTTAAGGCCCTGTCAGACATCACCGGATTGGAGGAAACTGAAAGAAACTGAACAAAGTCCAGTGTTTGTCCGTACAAGTTTTGAACATGCACAAAACTAGGAATGGGTGCTGCAGGATTGACGTCTACGGTTCTTGTCCGGTTTGAGTTTGTTTCGTCCATTGGCTATCCATTCATGTCTGTTTCATGTCCATTTCATGCCTGTTCGTCCAGTGGCCATTGACCCGATAGCGCAACATTTTGACACATTTTAATACATTTTGATACTTTACACGCCCAAACACCACCAGACTAGACAATTCTGTCCGTTGCTCAATTCGGCGAGGTGTGACAGCCGCTTTATCCCTGATGATTTTCTATAGAACCTGGGGATATTTCACAATTTGTTGATGTACTACAATGTGTAGCTCCCTGTCTGATGACGTATACTCATCAGACAACTACTATTCCAGTCATTTGAAATGAGTTCTCTCACCAGACGACATGTTGTATGAACTAATACAACACAACCTGATTTTCAATTTGAAAGTTAATCATTATAAATTTGTTACGACAAAAGCACCGTGGAAATCTCCATTTTGAGATTTTATTTAATGACTGCTGTTGGTTCGTTGTCAGAGTTTTATCCTTGCAACATCTAAGCTCATATCAGGACCGGTATAATGACTGCGGTGGAATTTGGCAAATTCAAATGAAATTAGGTCAGTTGCAGTTGAAAGTATATATTTTAGAAATTTAAAATTCCTACAGCTATATTTGGAGGATGAATCTCAATTTGATGAATTTGATAAAAGAGCAAAAATTGATGAAGGAAACTAAAAAAAGAAAACAAAAAAACCATTGAACCTCGTTTTCTTAGATTGTGTTCCAATTATTGTCCGTGTGTGTGCTTTGTTTTTTGTTACAACCTGGCTAGAATTATAATCTGATAGAACATTATTTTTTTCAATTTTTATTTATTCAGATTTACGTTATCATGGAAAAGCTGAAGGGAGACATGCTGGAAATGATCCTGTCATCTCCACGCGGACGCCTCACCGAAAGGGTGACCAAGTTCCTCATCTCTCAGGTAGGTGGCGCCCAGTCTGGTCATTTGTTTTCACAGAGGTCACCACTGCACTTCGACACCACCAAAGAAAGTTGTTTACACCCCCCTGTGACCCGGATTAATTACGAAGCGACTATTTTACCAAAGCTTTCACAAAGTGCACTACATTGACAAGACCCATGACCTTTATGCACCGGGCACAATTTGGGTTAGCATTATTTAACCCCACCAGCCGATAGGCATATCCGGTGTCGCGCTTTCAGTTCTCAACCAGTTGCAGTTCTCAACATCGCTTCTGCGCATGCGTCAACATCTAACAGCATCGTCTGCGCATTGTCAATGGTCATGAGAAATCTTCATACAGAAAAAGTGAAATATCTCTAAAATCAAACCACCTAGAAACAAATCGCTTGGTACACATATAGAAAACATGTTTACCAACAAGATTCTATTAAATTGATATGGTTAGGCTTCTGGATTTCTATTAATTTTGAATAATGTTTTGCACTGCGCGTACCAGCAAACTCAAGGCATTGTCAATGGTCATGAGCAATCTTCATACAGAAAAAGTGAAATGTCTCTAAAACCACACCGCCTAGAAACAAATCGCTTGGTACACATATAGACAACATGTTTACTGAAAAGATTATATTAAATTTATAAGGTTAGTGACACTGACACTATAGTGACACTATGAGGCAGCGTTTTGCGGCGATCGGCGATGGTTTGAATCGGGCTGATGTTGACACATGCGCAGACAATGCTTTGACGCATGTGCAGATGCTTTGACGCATGCGCAGATGCGATGTTGAGAACTGCAACTGGTTGAGAACTGAAACCGCGACACCGGCAAAGCATGAGTAATGAACCGATACTCATTAGGTCTTGCCATTTCCACCAGAGGGCAGTTTGGTGGTGGAAATCCTATAGGCCACAATATTAGTTATTGCCACTGTTACCCGAATGCGGGTTGGTGGTGGAAATCCTCTATAAAACCGTTACCACAGAGCATGTTGCACAGTGAGCTACTACCAGCAATATTAGTTATTGCCACTGCCGTCAGAGGGCATGGTAGTGGTTGATATGATCTATAATACCTTTTCCACAGAGTAGGGTGCATGGTAATCTGCTGCTCACATAATTTAGTTCTTGTCACTGCCGTCAGAGGGCAGGTTAGTGTTTGAAATCCTCTATAAGACCTTTTTCACAGAGTGTGTTGCAAAGTGATCTGCTGCTCACATACTTTAGTTCTTGTCACTGCCGTCAGAGGGCAGGTTAGTGGTTGAAATCCTCTATAAGACCTTGTCCATATAGCAGACTGAACATTGAGTTACTACACATATCATATCCCGTCCTGATATGATCTTAGATGTTGCTAGGACATAAAACAACAGCAAACAAACATATCAGATCTTGCCCCTGTGGTCAGAGGGCTGTAGGCGAGTGCTGGTACCTGAGGAATTCACTAGATGGCACTGTAGTGGTCACCGAACAACCTTCATGGATCCATCTACCAGTGTTTACATAGCGTGGACTCGGTATTCAATAGACCTTCAGATGGATTCATGATAGGAACTTAGAAGGTATTTTTGTTGTAGATATCAAAGGAGTAGTGGGGCGCACTGGATTTATTACCTAAATTAAGGCGAGATTAAGATCGGTGGGTCAGTCAATGTTGGTTGAGCTTTAGGCCATTCTGAAGGGTATTAGACTGGGCAGTCTGGGTTTTTGTGGTATTGATTTGTTGGCTTTTAATTAACTAGCCACCAACACACACCATTCTCTGGTCCATGGTCTGCCATATAGGGATATGTATATATATATATATATATATATATATATATATATATATATATATATATATAAACCTCCCTAATTTGACCAACCATGGGACCGACGTTAAATGTTGAATTTAGGGAGGTGGTCGATTTCCAGTTTTTTTTTTTATCATTACAATGGTATACATTGTATGGGCAATCGTTTGGGACCCAAATAAAGCGATAGATATAGGAGAGTGGCCGATCTGTGGAGGTGGTCGGTTAGAGAGGTTTTACTGTAGTGAAAAACCTGTTTTCGCGGGTAAGAATGCCTGGAATGCTATTGGGTCACCCCACCCCCCACATCAGGCAGTGGGGGGGGGGGGGGTGAGGGAGCGGGGGGGGGGGGGCGTCCGGCATGCACAGCGCCAATCATATGTGGAGGACCCACACTCCACATAGTTTCGCTCAAAAGTTAACAAATGTACATATAACAGGGATGTGATTTTCCCGCAGATTCACAGATTTATGAGTTTTTAATAATGAAATTTTGTCCTCGTCAGATTCATGCAGATCCGACGAAAAGATATTTGGTTTTATATAAGTGGTTAGGGCCCTGGCTTGCATCCGAGAAGCCAGTTGTTTTGGCTTGCACTTTTTAACATTTTTGTAATTAGAATGGACAATAGGAAGCAAACAAAGCAGGATAATTACATAATGGGCATGGGAGGAAAATACAGAGGTGAAGGTCGATTCAGGTAACAACAATAATAAATATAGAAAATTTAAACAATAACAAAACATGAAAAAGTTCGCTACAGTCAAAGGTCCGCGATTTTCACGATACAGGTATTATAGTACATTATTATACTTTCCGTATAGCGGCAGTCAATTAATGAAAGCAGTCTTTGTCGCATCGCGACCGACAGCATGATGATGATACTTTCCGTAACACAATGTAGTCATTTTTTTACAAAATTCCACAGAGGAGAGCCTCCAAAGTATATGGTTTAAGAACAGAGATGAAGGATCTTCGCATTTTCACAGATTTCCATGCTTAAATTTATTTTTTTTAAAGCAAAGAAGCCGATCGCCCCATTCGCTGACAGAAAATCGTGGACCTTTGACTGTAGCAAACTTTTTCATGTTTTGTTGTTGTTTAAATGTTCTATATTTATTACTGTTGTTACCTGAATCGACTTTCATCTCTGTATTTTTTCCTCAAGCGCATCTCTATAATCTTACATCTTTTGAATAATGTTTTTTTTAAATAACCTGTACAAACCACTTTATTGAACCACTTTGTTAAACTACTTCGCTGAACCCCTGTTGTCAGTAAGCATTCAGTTGACCCACAGAGAGCATACATAGTTATTAATAGGTGCACATACTGGACGCAGTTGCCGAATCGGTAGAGCGCAGGGCTCACGTGCGGGAGATCGGGAATTCAGTTCCCGGTCGAGTCAAGCCAATGACTTATAACATTTTGCTTCCTAGCATGGCACTCGACATTAATAGGGTATAGCAAGGACTGGTTAGCTCAGTGTCAGGATAATGTGACTGAGTGGCATGTTGGGTCATGGTGCCACTGGCCTGATTTCCCAGTGGGGCAGCACTATAAAGTCGCCATGAGTGCACACTGTGACAAGTCGGTACCATCCTGATGTGACCTTAGATGTTGCCAGGACATAAAACTCCAACAACCAACCAATAGGTGCACAGTTTTGGAAGAATCTTAACTACTGAGTGGCATCTAGACTGGGAACTATCACGGGAAGGACTACTAACATCCTTACATCCTTGCATCCTTACATCATTACATCATTACATCACGACTGGATCTAGTAGGGGCTTACTGTTGTCCACTTCCCCACCGCTGATGCACTCACCCTATTCCCGCCACCAAATTACCAGCTGAGAAAACTCATCAGCTGTTCCATAGAATCCCCCCGCCCCCCGTTCTCCACTAACCTGTGTGGGTGGGTGTGGGTGGGGTGGGGAAGTGGACACCTTGAAATTAACATCATCACCCTGCTCACGATGAGCCGATATTTGGATGTTTCAGGCTAAACTGGCTGTTACTGTTAGGGTTTCTGTATCCTCAGCCAGTTCCACTCCCTGCTCTCCCCGCCCGTCCCGTCCGTCCCGCAGCCCTCCCTGCCGCCTGCCCCACCCGCCCAGCCGCTCTCCCCGCCCACCCCGCCGCTCTTCCCGCCCGCCCTGCCGCTCTCCCCGCCCGCACCGGCGCGGGCCAGGTGCGTCTGAACCTCTCGGGCCGCGTCTTCACGGCCGATCCGTTCAAGCACTGCCCGCAGCGCGTGCAACCCGGCGCAGCGTGTCCCGCAGGCCGTCAATACGTGCGCAGCTGGGTGGGGCCCGGCGGCCAGGTGGGGCACGGCCGGCTCGAGGTCCAGCTCGGCGGCCAAGTGGCGCCAGTCAGGGCTGAGCCGCCCCGGGCCCGGGTCGCCGAGCAGGGCGGCCAGCCGGCGGCCAAGCGCGGCCGGGACGAGGGGCGGGGTGACCGGGCGGTGCCAGGCGGCCTGCAGCACTAACAGGAGCGGCTGGCCGGGGTCGGGCGTGTTCCCCCCGGGGCCGCCCGGCTCGACGTCGGTGTCCTCCCGGAGGAGGGTGCGGAGGCTTGTTGTCGGGTCCGGCGTCGTGTGGGGTGCGAAGATGTCGCTGGCCGTCTGACCCCGGAGGAAGGAGTGCGGGCCGCCGGTGTCTGTTGCTGGTTGCTCGGGCAGCAGGTCGTCGGCACAGCTGTCAACCTGTGTGTGTTATGTGGATGGTTGTTACTGCCGGGATACTAAAGACTAGTCAAGTGGCGAGAGTAGAAATAGGCAACATCTTGAAGCCCAAAGAAAATAGCATTCTTGTTATTCACAACTGATTCAGGCATCGGCGCGTTAATTATGAGCCAGCCCAGCCCTATTTTGTAATACTAATAGCAATGTTGGAGATAAAAAGTCCCCCTTCCCCCTTCTTCCCCCCTCAACAAAAAGCCAAGAAAATTCAATAGAAATATGCAACATTTTGAAGCCCAAACAAAATAACATTCTTGTTTCTTAGGCATCGACGCGTTAATTGTTAGCCAACCCAAACACGTTTTGTAATATCAATTTTGAAGGCAAACAAATCCCCCCCTCCCCCCAAAAAAAATTGCAACCACATCAAGCTTCATCAGCTTTTTGGGGTTTTTTTTCTGTCCCGGCAGCAATTGCTGTAGTGGTCTGCACTGATCCTCTCAGGCAAGGGTCCACATAGACACATAAGGTGATGACATCAGGGAGCCTAGGTGGTGTAATGATTAGCACACTAGCTCAGAATGCAAGAGCTGTGGGTTCGAATCCTGCTCTAGGCACAATACTTCCCATTTTCATCACCCCCCCCCCCGCCCCCATGACAAAACTATAATCCAGTGACTTCATATGGCACCAGTGCCATTCAGCCAACCAGAAGGCACACGTACCATTTATTGTCTCAATGTAACAGGGTTGGTTGTTGGGGTTTTACTTCCTGGCAACATCTAAGGTCATATCGGGACGGGTAATGTGGCGGAGTGGTTAAAGTGTCTGACTTTTTTTTAGGTCGGACTCATAATCTGAAGGTTTGTGGTTCGGTTCCCCATGCCATAACCTCTGCCAAAAAACAATCAAGCAATCAATCTCTATGCGCTCAACTCACCTGTGCCAGGTCATAGCTGACGTAGATGTCGGCCGTGGCTTCCTTGTCTTCAGTGTTGAGTTGCTGAACGTGGACTGAGCACGTGACCTCGCTGTCCCACGTGTCGGGCGCACACTCCAGTAGGAAGGTCACGTGGGGGTGGAGGTTGTGCCACGCCTTCTGGTATGAGAGGCTCTGTGCGAAGAAGTAGGATGGGGATCAGGGTGGGTCGGTGTAATATGGGACGCGAGCTAATATGGGACTGCGCGATATCACAGTAATGTAATACATTTGCTGCTGCTGCCACCTGCCGAGATTCTGGCTAGTAAGTGTCTTCATTACTCTGTATGGATGATTTACAAAATAAAGTTGGGGCTGATATTTTTGTAAAGCAATAATGAACATGTATATTGTTAACCTCCTCCTCTTCCACTGAACTAGTCACAACACAAGAAAGCCACATTACAATCATATTTCACTTTTGATTAATTTTCCATCCAAGTTTAGGATTTAACCCATATTTGATTCTATCTACTATACTAAACAAGATTAGTTCACATTGACCCGTGTATTAGTTAGATATTTGACTGAAAGCAGGCAAATTGTCTTTTGGTGTACACACCGAAATGCTGAACACCACAGACTTCGAGTCTATTAAAGTAAAGTTAGTATTTCTACTATGCAGCAATAAATGCTTAATGAGCGAACCAAGTCGCTATCTAAGTTGGATATTCAGGATCAAATCTAGGTCAGTTTTTGGTTTAGAAAATTTGATACTTTCATCAGAGTGTTGAAAGGAGGGAGCGGGACGTAGCTCAGGCAGTAAAGTGTCCAGCTTTGAAGGTGTGGGTCATCCGATCGATCCTGCTCAGTGGACCCATTTGCAGTTTGGGCTATTTTCCGTTCCAACCAGTGGCCCACAACTGATTAACCAAAGGCTGGGGTATGTGTTGTCCTGTCTATGGGAAAGTGCATTTAAAAGACCCCTTGCTGCTTATCGGAAAGAGTAGCCTATGTGGCGGCAGCAGGTTTCCTCTAAAGAAATATGTCAGAATGACCATATGTTTGACATCCAATAGCTGACGATAAAAATTGTGTGCTCTCGAGGAATCATTAAATAAAACAAACTGTCAGACTTTTGCGCTTTCAGGAAAAAGATATCAACATATATATGTATACAATCAACATTTACACCATATATGTTCCATTCGACGTGCACTGTGCGAGTGCAGACACATGGGTGCGCATCTATTCAAAGTTAAAGAATTTCATGGATTTGTTTTTGTCGTGCCTCTGAAATAAAGTGGGATTGTCTTATTTTATGTGCATTCAGTCTGAATATGATCGTAAATGTGTGCGTGCTTTCAATCTTGAAATGGGGGGGGGGGGTGTGCTTCTATTGGGAGATATACAGTCATCATCATCATCATGCTGTCGGTCGCGATGCGATACAGTATATATACAAATATATATACTAATATAGTAACTTGATTTAATAGACTCTGAAGCCAATGATGTCCAGCATTTTGGTGTGTACATATGTTTGTTTGTTGTTGTTTTACATCCTAGAAACATTTAAGGTCATATCAGGACGGGTACCGACTTGTGACAGTGCTCTCATGGCGACTTTATAATGCTGCTTCACTAGGAGACCAAGCCGCCAGCACCATGACCCAATATCCAACAGAGTCACATTATCATATTACTGTGCAAACCAGGCCTTATCCTATCTTATTAATGACAAGTGCCAGCCTAGGTAGTGACAAGTATCAGTTTTATATGTCATTGGTTTGATTCAGCTGGTATCCGAACTCCCGACCTTCCGCATGGGAAGCCTGTGCTTTACCGATTCGTCCACCGCGTCCGGTCGTGTGTACATAAATATATATAATATATATATATATGGTGGACATCATAGGCTTCAGCAGTGAAAGATTATTAAATCAAGTATATACAGAGAGATTTTTACTATGGTTTGACCTTTGACCTCTGGTCTGTGATGTACTGATTGTTGACCGTCCCGCCAAAGCCATTGTCCTGAATAATCGATGGGTGCCTCTAGAGGGGAGTGTCGAGTAGCATTCTATAATTGCCGAGTAAATCACGCAGCACGCTCAATAGTACCATAGTGTGAGCCGGCCTTAATCCTTTGATTGTATAGCCTTCTATGACGTTATGCATGACTGAATACATGGGCAGTGCTCACACCCTGGTTAAGAGCTGAGTTAAACTAACTGCCTGTGGCTCATTGTTACGAGCTTCGGCTTAAGATCGGAACAGTGGTGGAAATGCATACATATTAGACATTCGCGATATACTGCAAGGTCTATGTGTACTTCTAGTTCACCACCCCAAATCAATATATACAGTAAAACCTCTAACCGACCACCTCCACAGATCGACCACTTCCTTATATCACCCGCTTTATTTGGGTCCAAAATGATCGCCAATACAATACCATTGTAACAATAACAAAAACTTCTTATGCCGACCACCTCCCTAAATAGACCATTTAAAGTCGGTCCCATGGTCGGTCGATTTACAGAGGTTTTTCTGTAGAGTAAAACCTCTCTCACCGACCACCTCCACAAATCGACCACTCTCCTATATCGATCGCTTTATTTGGGTCTCAATAATACCATTGTAACCATATTCTAACTCCCTAAACCGACCATCTCCTTAAGTGGACCACTTAAAGTCGGTCCCAAGGTCAGTCGATTTAGAGAGGTTTTACTGTATATACATCTATACATCCTGACCCAGGTTTTACTGTATATACATGTAATTCAAGTGTGAAAAACATACACCTGTTGTGGAGGTTGCTGCAAATAAACAGGAATATTATGGCTAGTGTTGGGCTGCCAATATGTCTGTCAGTCAGTCCATTACCTTATCTAGGCTCTCTGATGCAATCAAGCTACCCATGCCTACCCGTGTATGTGGCATTTCACCTGAATAGGGGAGTGTAACTCACGACACTTGTCCTTTTGGAATTATAAGTCTCATACTTACGATTACAAATATCTACTGCAGGGCGGGTTCAACACTATCACTTTATCAGTTGATACACGTCTAATCACTTCAACATTGCATCAGAGATATATTTTGCTATCATCCGACCATTTGGGAATTTTGTGCAAATTCCAATACGGGCATGTGAATGTGATTGACAAGACTGACAGAATAGATACCACTAGACTTGTGCCATGAATATGGCCCTTGGTGCCGACACGGCGTTAAGCCATCAGCAATCAATCAATCTCTGCGGTAAGTCACCTGGGCCATAATCGATTAACACGACCCGGGTGACTCGGCTCACCCGAGCCGTCACAATTTCAAATAGAACACCGCGAGTGGAGTTGACAAATACACGTGCCATGTGCAAAACGACCCGACCCCAGTAACCCACCTCTTGGCTGGGGTGGCTAGGACCGATGACATCACATTTGCGCTGGTACCGTCCTGCGGGATAACAGCCACCAGTACCAGTCATACATGTTCTTTTCGGGTAATAACATAGATTAATGAAATGGAAATATCACAAGACTATGCCATCATAAAACAATTTAAATCCTATTTTGCTGTAGTTATATTGGTTATTAAAAAAAAAATTGGATTAAGCCACTATTTTCCAAACCCGAGCATGGAGAAGCGTATTTAATTATTCGACCCGATTCTGTAGGGTGTGCGCATGCGCCAAAAAGTGGTTTGGGTTACCCCAGTTGATTAATCGATTACCCCCCTGGTGAAATCTTCTTACAGTCCCAGTGCTGAGGTGGTCCGAGGTGCTCTTTCTCAGTAGTGAGCTGCTCTCTGCACACATAACTACAGTGCCCAAAAAAGTAAAGCTTGTTTTATTTAATGCCACCTCTAGCACATTGATTTTTATCATCGGCTATTGGACATCAGACATATGCTAATTCCAACATATTTCTTTGGAGGAAACACACTGCCGCCAGATAGGCTACTCTTTCCGATAAACAGCAAGGGGTCTTTTATATGCATTTTCCCACAAACAGGACAGCTCATACCACAGCCTTTGATGAACCAGTTGTGGACCACTGGTTGGAATGGAAAATAGCCCAAACTGGAAATGGATCCACTGAGAAGGATCAATCCAATGAACTATAGCTTCGGAGTTGGACACTCTACCGCCTGAGCTACTTCCCGCTTCCAACTACAGTGGTGCCCACAGGACAATTGCCTTGGCGCTGGACAAGTGTATAATATTCTGCAGAATCAAATTATTTGCTTTTATTTATTTATTTATTTGTTTAAACATTTTTTTGTTTTGTCAATGAGAAAAGAAATTGGGAGTGGGGAGGTCAAAGAAGGGTTAAAGCTGACTGCGAAACTAACTAGCCTATTAGGAGACAATCGAACACACACCCACCTCGTGTGGCAGCCCGTTGAGTCGCCAGCCCTGCGGCAGGTGGCGAACCGACACAATGAGATCACCGCCGGTGCCGGACATCACCATCGGCTGGTCCCCGGCCTGCACCCCGGCACTCTCCAGCCGACATTCCCGGCGCAACAACTGGCAGACAACATGGAGAAAGAGGCGGGCGTTAAGTGGGTTACTTTGGAACAGGGGTACCTGCTGCTCCACATCTGAATGGCACTAGTGCCGTGTGAAGTCATTGGAATGCACCTTTTCTTTTTTCTTGAAGATTTATACTGCCTGTTATGGATAAGTCTGAATAGCCTTGTTTTCACCATAAGAGAGTTGGTCGATAGAAAGCCCGAGCCTATGCTTTTACCGACTCAAGGGATTTTTAGCCACCCACACCACTTAGACATGGTATGGGAGCAACTGGGCTTTATGGGGCTGTCACACTACGATGTAACGTGGTATTTCTCAAAATTTGAAAAGATTTCAGGACGTAATGGCCCTGAAATTTGATCATTACGTTGAGATACATCGAGATATGTTACGCGTTCGTTAACCCTACGTCGAGGTACATCGAGTTATACGTCGGCTTACGTTACGCTCATGTTAGGCTTACGTCGAGATACGTTAGACATTCGTTAGAGCTACATCAGTCTTCGTTGAGCTACATCGACTTACGGTAGACTGATGCAGAGCCGGGATAAACGCACAGCCCGCACGCTGCCAATGTGCTGTTAACGTATCTCGACGTAGGTCAAACGTGTCTCTGACATGTGTCTAACCTTAGTGTAACGTAAGTCAAACGTGTCTTGATGTATTCGATGTAGTTGACGAATGGCTGGCGCACACATAACATATGTAACGTCCGCCAAGGCTAAGTGTTTCTACGTTCCCCACTCGCTGGCCCATTACGTCGTTGTGTGACAGGGATATTAATGACACTGTAAGTTATACACACCGGTGGAAACCCAAATTGGCAGAGGTGATGGCATGGGGACTAGCAAAATAGCGACTAGCAAAATAACTGTCTGAAATGTGTAATCAAAGGCGAAAGAAGCAGTATTACATATATGTGGGTATTATAATAATCTAGATGGTTGGGCGGTGTGATTTCAAATGAGCTTTTACCCATTTGAAAGCAATTCGCTGACGTTTGTTTGTTGGGGTTTTACAGCAGGGCAACATTAATCTCTCACGTGACCATCACAAAACTAGAATTTAGGTCACAACTGCAAGAGTGGTGGTGTGCTTGCTGAATTTTGTTGGTTGCCTTCATTTCAAATAGCTAAATAATTAGCCATTTGTCATCAAAGTTAGTTCAGACTAATGAAGAGTAACTTATAATGGTCAACCTGATATATATGTATCAAACAAATATGGCAAATATTGAAAGAGCATCACCATCGGACTATACAATTTTAACAAGTATTATAGCTATAGCTGAAGAAGATATCCATTTTGGCATAGACAACTACAGTAAAACCTCTTTAAATCGACCGACCATGGGACTGAATTTAAATGGTCCATTTAGGGAGGTGATTGGTTTAAGGAGTTTTTCATTTCGATACAATTGTATTCTATGGGCGATCGTTTGGGACCCAAATAAAGCGATCGATATAGGGGAGTGGAAGATCTGTGGAGGTGGTTGGTTAGAGAGGTTTTATTGTAGTTGTAAATAAGGAAACAACCCACAAAAGTCAACAAGAACACACACAAGAAAAACCTTTAACAAATCAATACTGTACAAAAGAGCCCCAGCATGGCCTATAGACCTACCTGACGCTCACTGGGTAGACTGTCAGTGCAGTAGATGTTGAGGGCAACAGTGTCCCTGACCGGAGAGTAGCTGACGAAGACCACAATCCGGATGAACTTGGTGGCGACCCGGCTCACACCCACTCCAGGGCCTTGCTCCCTGACTAGCGAGAAGAGCCTCAGCTGCGACAGGAACACCGTGCAGTGGTCCTCTGCGACACATCCAAACTCCTGTTCAGTGACCTCATCCGCTTGCGCTTCGAACTCCTCCCACCTGGTAGGGTGACCGACGTCCGTCATACTGTGCAGGATGCGTGAAGTCATTTTTGTCCTGGAAGTCTCTGGTCTTCCGCTGCTATGCGCGAAGGCAAGCACAAGAAGACTCCGAAAACGGATTCTCGCGGGGTGCGTGGCGCAGAGCACGGTTGGGCAGGTGATCCGGTGTCGAACTCCCACAGACGGAGTGTCAACTGGATTATAGCTCACGCCCAGGAGAATGTCTACACTTCCGGTTCCGACCGGAAGCGCGTTCTCTGGGATGCTAAGCGTTAGGCCCACTTCCGGTATGGACAGAGTGCCGCCTGGTGGCAAAACTTTGAACCTTGAGAGGTAGCGGTCCTTGAGTAGTGGCGCAAATATTAATGAGATTAGGTCGTCTGTGAGGGAGATGAGATCGGAGAAAAGTGTCTACACAGTTAGTAATGCACTAATAGTAACAGAAAGGATTTAATTGTTATTAGAAAATTCATCCATTTATCACATTGTCATCATAAGGGACTTATTTAGCACTGTCTAAATATGATTTTCTTTTCAACATTTCTTTTTAGAAACTGAACTGTGAATAATGTCTTGTTGGAAGAGGCCTATTATATATTTACACACACATATATATATATATATATTATTATATACAGTAAAACCTCTCTAACCAACCACCTCCACCGATCGATCACTCCCCTATTTCGATTGCTTTATTTGGGTCCCAAAAGATCGCCATACAATTCCATTGTAATGGTAAAAAGAACACTCTAAACCGACAACCTCCCAAAATGGACCTTTTAAAGTCGGTCCCCTGGTCGGTCGATGTAAAGAGGGTTTACTGTATATCAATAAGTATTTACACTAGAGCAATGGATCATTTTCTTAAATCTCTAGAAGATATCTATCTCCAGGTGTTTTGAAAAAGTTCTACATAAAGCTGCATAATCCGATGAGAGTATAACATTTTCCAAACTAAAACACTTTAGGTACATTTTAGCCTACATACCCAACTTAAATACTGGTGCAGCTCTTAAGCATTTATTGCTTCATAGATAGAATAGTAACTTAACTTAAAGCTGCATAGTCCGATGAAATATCAAATTTTCAAAACCAAACCAATTATCTAGATTTGAATTTACATATCTAACTTTGATACTGATGCACTTATTAAGCATTTGTTTCTGCGTAGAAGGCAATACTGAGTCAATTTCACAGAACCTGTTACCACAGAAGTCTACGGTGTAAGAATTTTGGCAAGGTTGCCAAAACTAATTTTCCATGTTTGCACTCAAAATATCTCAAAAGTTTACCATTTAATATAAAAGTAACTTTGAACGAATGTAAAGTAGATACTAGTGATCATTCTAATATATTGATCTCAGAAAAAATACGGAAATTCAAAACCATCGGACTATGCAACTTTAACTGTCGGTTTTGAAGCCTCTTATGGCCAGGATTTTGATGTGCATGCCAAAATTAACTTAATATGTTTTCACTTCAAATATATCCAAGGTTAACCCTTTAAAATATAAGTTACTCCCAACTAAAGTAAAGTATATTCTAATTAGGAACATAATATATTTATTTATGAAATATGGCAGAAACTGAAGACCATCGGACTATGCAACCGTAAAAAAGAAGATATATTATTTCACATGGAATATAATTAGGCTAGGTCCTTAAACTAAATGCATGTCAAGTTTTCATCTACATTGTATACTACAGGTAATTAATAGTTTCCATCTATACCAAGGTAATTAATTAAAGGCAAAGGCGCTTGCTAGTTACTATCATGGATTAATATCGGTATATGTGTATATAGTATATGAGTAAATGTGTTATATGTGACCAAGCAAGGGGAAAGGAGCATTCTGCAGGAACTTGAATTCCTGTTTCCTGGTAATTACCATTAGATGGAGCCACTGAGGAAACGAATCTTTAGTCTGAAACTAAGATCTAATGCAGAAATAAACCTGTTTTTACTGAATGCTACAAGTTTGTCCAGAACTGTGAAGAAAATCGAGATTTTAATCGATTTAATTTAGAGACCCCTTCTTCCTTATTGGGTCACATGACCTATGTGAAGATAATTAAGTATAAGGCAAAAAAAATAAATTGCCGATCGTCCCCTCCCGTGCCTGAATTTTAAATTTGTAAAAATATTTGTTATAAAACTAATAAAAAATGCGTCAGGCTAGCTGCAATTCAACTTTCGTAACCACACAATATGTTCCAAGCACACAATATGTTCCAACATTGACACTTTTAGAACTTGATCATATAATAAATTTCTAAATGAGAATACAGTGTTCATTGTTTGCCTGAAAACATTGTGATGTGTACATGAATGACTGAATAATAAAAAGAAAAGATCAAAATAAAAACTGCTCACCCGACCCAGATTTTTATTTCAAAAGGACGATCACCAACTTAAAAAAACAAATTTGGCCTAATATCGAAATGTGGGTTATCGAAAGATTAGTCGTGTGTTATATTTGCCTTTTTTTATGTCACTGAACAAATCACCAGTGGGCTCATCCTGTCCATGTCCAGAGCCCGGCATGGGAACTTGGGGCTTGGCGGCCTGCTTCTCTGAACTGGCCGTCGATGATGTCCTGCCCGAGAACTGCTTGGACATGAGGCCCAATCTGTTATCGCTGTGGCCAAGTTTCTTCATCTTAAACGGTGGCATGTTTGCTGCATTTACTTTACTCACAGCATTCATCTCACTCGTACCAGTCATGGTTGCGGTGGTGCTGGTGCTGGCGGAGTCGGTTAAGGAGTGCTGCCTACTGGGTGCTTGCGTAGCGGCCTTCTTTTCTATCCGCGTCTTTAATCGGTGCTTTTCAGCAGTAGGCATCTGGCGGTGTGCAGCAATCTCTGGAAGGTCACTGATGGTGGACACAGAAGAAGTGAATGCTGCCATGACACTTGGCCTCAGTACTGCATCACCGGAAGAAGCAGAAATTGTTGTCGATGCTGACCCTGGACGCAAGATGCCAGTGATCTTGTACATCATCTTCTTGTGATCCTTGTTCTTCTGGTGGCGGATGTAGTCTGGGGAGAGATCCTTCCGCTGCTTGGATGCCATTACATTCTGACTTGCTTTCGGCATGTGTGAGGTGAGCATCGTGGCCAGGTTGCGTTGTTGGCCTGTACTGGATGCCGCCCACTCACGGAAGCTGCTGGTTAGATGTGTGGCCCTTGTTGGAAGGACACCCGGGGTGTCACTTGACAAGCCTTGATCTGCCAACAGAAAGTGTACGTCCCCATTCGGGGCCATGCTTTCGGAGTGATGCTTCCCAGCATGCTCCTTGGTGAGCCAGTGGAAGCGCTTGAGGACGTCCTGGCGATCTTCTTGCAGCTTGACGATGATCTCCTGCTGCCTCTCGACCTTCTGACCCAGTTGTTTGTTCTCGCTGAGCAGATCCTGCACAGTTCGCAAAGCCCCTTCCACCGTCTGTGCATCTTTCATGCGCAGCATGCGCCCAAGGTCTGTGCGGAACTTCTCAACACGGTTCATTAAGTGGAAGGTCTCCCGCAACTTGTGGATGACCTCTGCCGAAGGCGTTTCCCCAGGCAATTTGAGTAAGGTTCGCAACTCGCTTGTTTCAGATTCCGCGCTATGCTGTGCATACAGCATCTGTGCCTGTGCCAGGCGGATGTTGCTGCTTGCCGGTAGTGCATGCTTAGATGATCTGTAGCCATTATTCAAAAGGGGCCTAATGCCACGAGGTGTGGGCGATGAGACTGAGCATGCAAGCTTCAGCTTGATCGTTGGCTTCACTCGGGGTGCTGTTGACTTGCAGAGTAAAGTGGTTGCGGTCTTTTGGCCTTCGCTTGTATTGCTAGTTCGACTTCTGGTAGCTGCTGTCACAATTGCTTTTCTAGTATTTGGTTTCTCGGTTGGACTGAAGCTGTTGAGCCCTGTCATTGTTCCATCCCTTGCCACTAGGTGTCTCTGACTCCTGCCGGACAGCATCCTGTCTGAGGTAATTATTACACAAGAGAACAGTGATCAATTTTAGATACATATGTGCATTTTAACTAAAGGGAACCATTTAGCATATTAACTTGACATATATTGTTTGCATCTACCAAGGAGAGATTTTCCTTCTGGTTTATCCAGGTAAATGTATTGCAAGATATTAAATATATAATAATATAGACATAATGGTATATACATGATTCACTAAGGCGGAGACAGCAGTTCCATACAGTGGTTTTTTATTTTCTTCGTTAAGAGGTTTACATGTCGGGTGTTGTCTTATCTGGGTGCTAGCCCTTAGTGTTTTGTTCGTCCCGTGGGTTTTTTGATCCCAGTGGTGGTATGTGGGGACCGGATTCGAGCCCTTTACCCTTCCCATCTGGTCTTTGTGAGGTGTGGGTGGGTGGGTTAAAGTTAGGGTTGGAGTTGTCCGATCGGGAGCTGGAGGGGTTGTGGCCGTGGAGGCGGGTGGAGTTTTAACGGTCACGTGTTCTTTTGGCGGGAGTGGGTCGCGTCCTCCTCCTGTGGGTGGAGGGGGGTACCCAGGGTTAACGCTAGGTGGCGGCAGAGTGCTGGGCGTATGGGTGTTCTATATCCAGGCGGAGTGGGGTCGGGTCTTGTCGGGGGTTCCGTCCCCGCCCAGTGAATTAGACATGTTACGTTAACATGCACAATTCATATATAGTTGAAAAACTATCTTTTTTGCTGAATAATCCTCTGCCCCCCACTCAGCCCCGCCAAAAGACTCCACCAGAAACTACATGTAAATCTACACAGTAGAGCATTTCTCTTTTCTCTTTTTTTTACATCTGATTCTGAAAAAGAAAATTTGACAACATTTTTAATATGGAATTAAGATTTTATAAAAAAAACTTTGACTAGTAATAGGGGATTTGAAGCCCTTTGACAAGTCTTTGTAACCTATGCAATTCCACCTATCCCTTCCTTTCATGCCATAACAGAATGGGTTATTTGAGCTTCAGTATGTGTTGTTGTTTTAGGTCCTAGCGACATCTAAGGTCATATCAGGACGGGATTTGAGCTTCAACCATCCTTAATTAACCAATGTAATAAAATAAATTAGGGATTGATCTGTCCAGGACCTTTACACCGAGTATCCAATCGCTATTTATTCTGGTTCTAAGTGCAGTATTTCTAGAATTTAAAAATTGTTGTTAAGATATAGTGAATATTCCTGTAAACAATACATGTTAAAATCAGGTGACCAGATTAAGCATAATCCATGGAAACATTAGGTATCCATTCAATCCATGGTTAGTGTGGAGTGTATTCACCAGAACCCATACGATACAATTAAATACGTTGGGTCTGTGTGAATATTGCAGTAGCAGCAATATGTTGGTTGGGTTTTGGAGTTTTACGTCCTGGCAACATCAGGACGGGTACCGACTTGTGACAGTGCACACTCATGGTGACTTTATAGTGCTGCCTCACTGGGAAACAAGGCCACGAGCACCATGACCTGATACCCCACTCAGTCACATTATCCTGACACTGAGCCAACCAGTGCTTGCCCTATCCTAATAATGCCGAGTGTCAGGCTGGGAAGTGACAAGTATCAATTTGATAAGTCATTGGTTTGACTCGACAGGAAACCGAACTCCGGACCTTCTGCTCGCGAGGCCCGCGCTCTACCGATTCGCCCACCGCGTCCGGTCCGCAGCATCAATATGATACACGTATTTCTTAGCATGAGCCTCGAGGATGCACCATGTCAAAACGCCATATTAAGGCGACAAAGCATGTATTAAATCAGTTTGGAAACGTCAGTGTCTGTTAACATAGAAGTGGCAATAGCAAAATGCAAAACACTGGTGTATTGGACTATGGGCAAGTTGATATTATTATTTTATTTCACTTGGCAGAACGCCAGGCATTGAAGTAGGTATTACCAGACAAAAATGTGTTACCGACACAATTTAGGCATTTAATTAAAATACTAAATGCTTAAAGCTGCATAGTCCGATGAAAGCATAACATTGTACATACCGAACTTAGATATTTGTGAACTTAAGCATTTGCTGCCGCATGGAACGGCATATTAAGTGAATTTAATAGAACCTCTTCTAGCTGAAGTCTATGGTGTCTGAACTTTGACATTCACACTAAAATTAATTTTTAATATTTTCACTTTGAATATCTCCAAAGTTAGATATTTATAATAAATGCTACCTCAAAGTCATATATGGTAGGCTCTACTGATTAATCTAATATATTTATCTAAAAAGAATTTATCTAATGATCCTTGAAAGTCCTTGAAAATGGAAAATGATGGCCATATTTTGTTTAAAGCCTATTTTCGCCCACATGCTCAAACTTCAATTAGTGATGTTTTGTATTGAAAGTGATTTTTGTGGGTTTGGTATCCTGCCTCTTGATTTTTTTAATATTAAAACCATACATATAGTTATTGTTATTTCTCATGCTCTTTCACAATTCACATCTTACCCAGTGAATCGACTACAATTACAGCTGTGTTTTGGGACACTTTAATTTAATAAATATCTTTAAAATGTCCTGGAATTTTGCACTGAAAGCTCCTGGAAAGTCCTGTCAAAATGGGTATGAACCTTGAGATATCACCTTTCATTACTTTGCTGTGCCTGATTATGTGTTAAAATATATTTAAATTTCAGTTTTTCCTGATAAATAAAATGCTTAAAATAGCTAAAGTAATTTAATAATCCTTTATTACCATAGCATGGGCCGCCTCGGGCCTTAGTACATTTTTATCGGAGAGTCCTTTAAACGTGACATTTTCCATATTCTGTAACAACTGTTTAATATTTGTGATCATGCCAATTAAATAAACCATGAAATTTCACATAATTTACCATTTCTAGATGGCAGTATTCAATAGTAAAGAATCAGCCCATATGTAGAGCTTAGTAATATTAGTATACATACACAAGAGGCTACCAACCAAGATTCGTACATGCTATCAGTCAGACAACTTTTCTAACTCACTACAATCTTCCCTAGGGAATCATAAAGTCTCACACTTATAATTACAAATATCTAGTCAGTATACTTCCACTACAGGCATACACGCGACAGAGGTTAACAACCACACAACACTCAACAAGTGCAGAATCCTGGTCACAGCACCAGTGACATTATTAGAAGGTGGTGCAAGCAAATGGTAACATCATGCCTAGTGCGAGGCTCGAACCCACACCTCTGCCATTCCGAAGCGAGTATTCCCCATACAACTAGTCTGTTAACCATAGACTCTGTTGATTACTCTCACAAAGTAAGCGACTTAGGTGCTGATGGTGTTAGCATGGTTCCAAGTACTGTTAGTTTGTCCATACCTGTTGTGTGCTTGCGACCCGGGCTGCCTCTCTCAGTCTCTGAGACCTGTTCTGGCTGCAGAGATCAGCGCGGGACGTGCACGGCGTCAGGTGTGGTGTGCGAGGCCCCACAATGCTTAGCGGTTTGATCTATAAATAGCTCTCCCCTGCCCAGTGTTGGGTGGGGGTGGGTGTTGGGGGCGGCGTCAACAACACCAACATAGCCACAAGCATGTTCCAAACACAGTATCAGGCTCTCCTGATCGACTTACCATGAACCATTTGAGCAGGTGCCCGTTAAAGCTGCATAGTTCCCATGAAAGCTTCAGGTTTGCAACAACAACAAACCGAAATATGTTATCTAGATTATTTTGATTGTACATATCTAATTTAGATACCGGTGCATTTATTAAAACTGCAGAGTTCGATGAAAACATCAAATTTTCAAAACCAAATCAGTTATTTGGATTTGATTGTACATAGCTAACTTAGATACTGGTGTACTTATCAAACATTTGTCACCACATAGAAGGGATACTGAGTCAATTTAATTGAAGCTGCTACTGCAGAAGCCTATGGTCTCAGAGTTTTAGCATGCTTGCCAAAATTAATTTGGTTCGTTTGCACTTCAAATATCTCAAAGGCTAGCCATTTAAAATAAAAAATTACTTCAAACTAAAATAAGGTAGATTATAATCAACCTAATATATTTATCTCAGAAAATGAAGGAAACTATTCACTCACTCACCCCTCACTCACTCACCCAACCACTCTCTCACTCACGCACTCACTCACCCACCACTCACTTACCCACTCTCTCTCTCACTCACGCACTCACTCACTCACCCACCACTCACTCACTCACTCACCCAACCACTCTCTCACTCACGCACTCACTTTCCCACCACTCACTTACCCACTCTCTCTCACTCACGCACTCACTCACTCACCCACCACTCACTCACATTTACTAACCCCTCACTCACCCCTCACTCACTTACCTACTCTCTCACTCTCCCACTCACTGACTCACTCACCCACCACTTACTTACCCTCTCACTCACGCACTCACTCACTCACTTTCCCACTCTCTCACTCACACACTCACTCACTCACCCACTACTCACACTCACCCCTCACACTCTCTCACTCACTCAACCACCACTCACTCACCCACCACTCACTCACTTACCCACTCTCTCACACACTCACTCACCCACTACTCACACTCACTCACTCACCCCTCACTCACTCACCCACCACTCACTCACCCCACACTCACCCACCACTTACTTACCTACTCTCTCACTCACCGACTCACTCACTCACCGACCACTTACTTACCCTCTCACTCAGGCACTCACTCACTCACTTTCCCACTCTCTCACTCACACACTCACTCACCCACTACTCACACTCACCCCTCACTCACTCTCTCACTCACTCAACCACCACTCACTCACCCACCACTCAATCACTTACCCACTCTCTCACTCACCCACTCACTCACCCACTACTCACACTCACCCCTCACTCACTCACCCACCACTCACTCACCCCTCACTCACTCACCCACCACTCACTTACCGACTCTCTCACTCACGCACTCACACACTACCCACTCTCTCACTCACACACTCTCACCCACCACTCACACACTGACTCACCCCTCACTCACTCTCTCACTCACTCAACCACCACTCATTCACCCACCACTCACTCACTTACCCACTCTCTCACTCACCCACTCACTCACCACTCACATACTCACTCACCCCTCACTCACTCACCACTCAACCACCACTCACTCACTCACCCCTCACCCACCCACCACTCACTCACTCACTCACTCACCACTCACACACTCACTCACCCACCACTCACATACTCACTCACCACTCACTCACTCACCACTCAACGACCACTCACTCACTCACCCCTCACCCACCCACCACTCACTCACTCTCTCACCACTCACTTACCCACTCTCTCACGCACGCACTCACTCACTCACCCACCACTCACTCACCCCTCACTCACTCTCTCACTCACTCACTCACCCACCACTCACTCACCCACCATTCACTCACTCACCACTCACTTACTCTCTCACTCATGCACTCACTCACCCACCACTCACTCACCCCTCACTCACTCTCTCTCTCACTCACTCATTCACCCACCACTCACTCACCCTCACTCACTTACCCACTCACTCACCACTCCCTCATTCACTCACCCACCACTCACTCACTTACCCACTCTCTCACTCACCCACTCACTCACCCACCACTCACTCATCCACTTACTCACCCACTCACTCACTTTTCCTTCACTCACCACTCACTCACTCACCCCATTACTCACCGACACACTCACCCACTCACTCACTCACTACCTCACCCACTCATTCACTCACTCAGCCACCCACTCACTCACCCACTCAGCCACCCACTCACTCACCCACTCACGCACCCCTCACTCACCCCTCACTCCTTCACCCACTCTCTCACTCACCTACTCACCCACTCACTCACCTTTCCCTCACTAACCCACTCACTCATCCACTCACATACTCCCTGCCAGGTGCCAAGTTCTGAAGTCAAATGATTCATCACATGTACATATCTGGCCAGGTGCTGATCACAGATATATCCTTTTGACATATCCCTCCCTGTACGCCACCTGGTGAGCAATATTAGCAACATTTCTTATATCTATGCATACACCAATCAATGCAGCTTTTAAATTGTGTGTTTGTGTGTGGGCGGAGGCAGACCATGAACACTGCAAGCTTTTGGGCGAGAAACAATTTAAATACCTTTTCCCACAGACAATTGTACAGTGAGCTGCTACCCACAACATTAATTCCTGCCACAGCCGTCAGAAGACAGGTTGGTTGTGGAAATCCTCTGTAAAGCCTTTTCCACAGAGCATGCTGCATACTAAATAGATAAAAGATTCACCCCGTACTTACAGTACAGGGTTGAATGACAACGTAGTCTAAATACGGGCGAAAATAGCTTTAGTATGGAACGGGAAGTAGAATGCCTGGCACCAGTGTCAAATGGTTACTTATATCAACACAGAGTTGGTGAAATGGGAAAGAATGCAAAAAGACAAGATGGCGGCCAGAGAACGCCATCGATTTCACTTTTAAATTGCATTAAAGTATATGTTTTATTATATTTTCCAACTCAAAAGTAGCGGATAAATATGAAGATGTACATAAAGAATATATTGTGCTTCTTAAATTAGGAATTTACCAGCTCAGTTAATTAACCCAGCATGTCAAAATTCTTCGCCAGCTTTTCTAATAGGTTGGTTTTCACTCCTGTACGGGAAGTACGGGGTGAATCTTTTATCTACATACTGAACTGCTACCCACTGACTACGTACGCTAAATCGGGTTATACTGTTATACGGATATGGGTATACTAACAGGCCGATGAGCCGGTTAGCGGTAGTTATTTTCTACATGCAGGTGGCGCCACCATGGGAGAAGAGGGGAACTAGACACGACTAGACTGACGTAGGTTGGTTGTTGGAATTTGAACGTCCTGGCAACATCTAAGGTCATATCAGGATAGATACCGACTTGTGACAGTGTACACTCATGGCGACTTTATAGTGCTGTCCCACTGGGAAATCAGGCCAAGCGCACTATTCCACTCAGTCACATTATCCTGACACTGGGCAAACCAGTGCTTGCACTATCCTAATAATACCGAACACCAAGCTAGAAAGCAACAAGTATCAATTTTCTAAGTCATTTGTTTTACTCAATTGGGAATCGAACTCCCGATCCCTCGCACAGGAAGCCTGCGCTCTACTGATTCGGCCACCACGTCCGATAGAGTGAAATAGAAGCACATATCAAATACAATCATGGGGATAATGTATTGGTGTTTTTCCAATGGCAGTTTCAGCTGTACTCAAAGGTGCTAATGACATCAGTTCTGATGATCTATTAATGTACAGGATTGCACATAAATTAATGTGTTAGCACACTTCTGGCGTACGTCGACTTTAATAGTCAAGAGCAGTAAGAAGAAACAAAAAAACAACAACAATATAATGATAGCCTCGTCGGGGTTTATTGCTAATGGATCTGATTTGCATTATCAAGGTTATTATCGCCTCGGTGCTGATAGAAGATATTATTCAACTGGAATTTAAAAAAAAAATGGAACAACAACAAAAGTTGGAATTGGCAATTGTCAGCTGTAAATCCAACAATCTTTATAATAAGACAACTCACCATTAACTTAATTTAATCACACATTTCCACCGCCTGCAAATATCATTTCAACACCACACAGCTATTGTCATATCAATGTGGGTAAGAGGATTAACACTAGGTCCGACCTTTAAATGGGCAGTAAGATGACCAAAAGAACTTTACTTATTCATGGTTATCACGATCGAATATGACTAGCAATGGCTTGTATCTGTAAAAATAGCTTATTTTCTTGGAGTTATTTAGGGCTTAATCAAGGATGAGGGTCTCTGTGATCAAGCTGTGGCTATTAGCGTCATTCAGCCCCTACTGACCCTGCTCAGATGTTGATGATTGATTGATTGATTGATTGATTGATTGTTGGTTTCTTTACACCATGTCGGCAGCATAGGCCATATTCACGGCGAGAATTGTTTGTTTGTTATTCGGCCATCGCTTTTACATATAATGTAAAAGCATACAATCAATTATGTGTCGATAGACACTCATGAATTACCAAAGCTCACAATCATATAATTTGTGGTCAAGGTAAATAACATTCTAGATGAAAGTAAAAGGTTTGATTATTATTAATTGATCAAATTGGTTTAATAAACTATGTGAGGTGGTTTATTAAACCAATTTGTTTGATGACGTAGACCAAGGTGATAACATAGACCAGGGAATACTTACACACTTGGACAGGCTTTCTCTATTGAATAGAACTGAAGCAGTTATAAACTCATGAGTCACTAATTATACAGACGCGCTATAAACAAGCTCTTCACTGTAATAGTGTTGTTGGTTTGTGATTTACGTCCTTGCAACATCTAAGGACGGGTACCGATTTGTCTGGAGTTTGAATCACAGACGAGTCAAACCAATGACTAACAACATTAATACTTTTCACTATCTAACCTGGCTGTCGACATTACTATGTTAGGGCAAGGATTGGTTAGCTCAATATCAGGATAATGTGGCTGAGTGGGGAATCAGGTCATAGTGCAAGTGGCCTGGTTTCCGAGTGGGGACAGCACTCTACAATCAAGACGAGTGTGCACTGTGGCAGAGAGCGTGTATATAAACAGATGAGAGGGACAACTCCCATACTAGAGCATGTAACAGCTGCCGACTGTGGCGCTCCAAGTGGTGGTTGTTGAACAGCTTAAGCATATGGGCAAACCTCAAGGCATTTTCAATGGCAGTGAGCAATCTTCATACAGAAAACATTAAATATCTCTAAAACTACAACACCTAGAAACAAACTGATTGGAATACACATAGAAAACATGTTTACCAACGAGATTATATTAAATTGATATGGTTAGGCTTCTGGATTTCTATTGATTTAGAATAAAACTGACGTTTTTCACGACGCGTACGGCAAACTCAAGGCATTGTCAATGGCCTTGAGCAGTCTTCGTACAGAAAAAGTGAAATATCTCTAAAACTACACTACATAGAAACAAACTGTTTGGAACACATATAGAAAACATATTTAACAATGAGTCTATATTAAATTTACATGGCTAGGGTTCTGAATTTCTATTAATTTTGAATAAAATACACGTTTTGCACTACACGTACGGCAAACTCAAGGCATTGTCAATGGCGTGAGCAATCTTCATACAGAAAACGTTAAATATCTCTAAAACTACACCACATAGAAACAAACCGCTTGGAAGACATATAGAAAACATGTTTACCAAAAGTATTATATTAATTTGATAAGGTTAGGCTTCTGGATTTCTATTAATTTTGAATAAAAACAAATGTTTTGCATTGAGCGTACCGGCAAACTCATGGCTTGTTCAACACTAACCGCCAGGAACGCCACTGTAGCCTGTGTTACCGTTTTTCGCGGGAGTTGTCCCTCTCATCTGTTTATATACACGCTCTCTGACTGTGGGTGAGTGTGTCGGTGAGTGAGTGGGTGAGTGAAAAGTGAGTAAGTGGGTGGGTGAGTGAGTGAGTGAGTGGGTGAATGAGGGAAAAGTGAGTGAGTGGGTGAGTAAGTGGACTGCACAAGTCGGTACCTGTTCTGATATGACCTTAGATGTTGCCAAGATGTAAAACCCAAACAAACAAACAATTGTAGGGCAAGTGGTTCCTGAATGAGCCTTTGTAGGTTAGATAGTGGAAGGCAGTCAATTAATTATAGGCCAGGAGGACTTCTCTACATGCCACATTGTTCCAGGGCTGCTGTTGAACCATAATAACATCTTACATCACATACATGTAGAAAACACTGAGCAAGTATAGAATCTATGTGTCACTAGCAACACGGAGATTCATAATACATGAATATATGCCACAGTCAAGTGTTGTGTGTTCAATGCAGTAGCCAGTATGAGCTAAAGTTGCCTAATTCGTTGATTTTGAATTTCTTGTCATATTTTCTTTAAGTTAAAGACTGGATGGCCGAATAAGTTAGAGCGTCCGTCTCCCGTGTTGGTAGATCGTGGGATCGTGGGTTCGAATCAGGGTCGATGATACTTGATCGCTTCCTAGCCAGATGGTCAGCATTACTAGGATGGGGCAAGGAGCAGTGGAATGAGGAAGACCAGTCGTCTGCGACTGAAATTCCCCCTGCTTAAACAACTAATGTACCAACAACAAAAAATATATATCAGGTTGACCATTATGACCGTCTCTCCTTTACTTTGGAGTAAAATTTGAGATATTTGAAGTGAAAGTTTTTATTGGGTGCCTATGGTGTATCACCATGTACAAACTCAAATCTGATCATCTCAACGGCTGGCAGACCAGTGTTTCGGCACTGGCAAAATAATATGTACAGATGAATACAATATTTATCCCCCCCCCCCTCCCCCTACCCAAAGCAAAGTAGGTGCAATAATTGGTGTGCGCACACCAGTTGAAGCCAAGCATGCAATATGCAGTTGCTACATTAAGTAGGTCACGGTGCCCTCTGGTGAAGGGAGCGGGACATAGCTCAAGTGGTAGAGTGTCCACCTGTGTAGGTGTGGGTCATCTGATCGATCCTGCTCAGTGCACCCATTTTCAGTTTGGGCTATTTTCCATTCCAACCAGTGGTCCACAACTGGTTCATTAAAGGCTGTGGTATGTGCTGTCCTACTCTGTGGGAAAGTGCATGTACAAGATCCCTTGCTGCTTATCGGAAAGAGTAGCCTATGTGGCGGCAGCAGGTTTCCTCCAAAGAAATATGTGAGAATAACTATATGTTTGACGTCCAATAGCCGATGATAAAAATCAATGTGTTCTAGAAGCATCGTTAAATAAAACTTTTGTTCCCCTCTGTCGAATCCAGTGGGTTTCGATACTCTACAGAAATGATTCATAAGCACACCAGGATGTAACTTACTTACATTTATAGGACCATATGTAGATATGTAGGACCAAATCTAGACAAGTGCTTTGGTTTTAGAAAATCATATTGAATCTGAACCCAGAGTTCAAATTCCGGCTGAGTCAAACCAATGACTAAAACATCAATACATGTTGTTACCTAGCCTGGTGGTTGGCATAGGGCAAGGAGCCGTGGAATGAGGAAGACCAATTGTTCGCGATTGAAATCCCCCCGCCTGAGTCTTAATCAACGAATGTTGCAAAAAGAATCTCTATATATAATACCAAAGGTGGTTAAGTTTTAAGGTTATTCTGATCACTTCTCTTCTGTTAATCAGCGCTGCCAACGCGCATCATCATACTCCACTGATGCTTCATCATGGATGGCTTGTTAATAGCATACTTTTGTTTGTGCCTAATGTATTCATTTCATATTAATCTTGACAGTTTTTGTTAACTTTGTTAACTTCGACCAGAGTGGCATCCATTTTGTGTCACATACCTCCGCCATTAGATAGCGCCACTGATATGGTTTACTGCATAATTGTTCAGATAGATTCCACCAGGTGGTGGCACTATATTGAAACAGGACCTAGCAGAGAACGTAGATATATACACTGTCTGAATATAATCAGAGACCATGAATATATAATGACAGTGCAACACAATATTGGTCCAAGGATTGATGCGGAGCCTAGCTTTAACCTGTGCATAGGATGGGTTAAAGCTAGTAATAATCATAATACTCAAGTGGGTGCTAATGGTTGGGACTGAGATAGGTCAGCTCCATATAGCGACCACCATCCGTTAGGAAAACCTTGCGGTCCACTGTGATCTCTACATAGAAGTGCGGGACCTGCATGCAGCCGGGGCTCCGGTGGCAGTCGTCGCGACAGCAAGTCCACTTCCCATTGCGGATAGGCCGGTAGTGGATGCGGCACATCTGCGATTTGAGAGGCAGGTAATCTGCCCGACAGAAGACGCAGAACTGCTGGTTTGTGCGGTTCGGCTTAGCCGACAGCCCAATATGGCTACCTATCCGTTCGATTGATGGAAGCTTCATCTGCTTTGCCAGGCGATCCTCACCTGAATGTGCCTGGATGTACTGTACTGCGTTATGGATGGTGCTGTGCGCTGTCGTCTGACGCTTGATCTTCTTGATGGTGAGCTCCTGCTGCCGAAGGTGGAACTCAATCTTTTCCTTTTCGCGACTCAGTGTTGTAAGCCGCTCGGCTAGCAAAGAGCGGGCTTCGTTGCTCTTTCGGAGTTCATCACGTGCCTTGAGAAGCTCCGAGTTCTGCGAGTTGCCATCAGCCAGAAGCCGCTGGATAATCTCTTCGACTTCGGCATCATCAGCTTCAGACGGCACCTGAAGAAGTGCGCGATATTTGGTCTGCCTGGACTCCAGCCTCAGCAGTTCCTTCTCGCGGTTGTTGAGGTCCACGTTGACGGCTTCCAAGTCGCTCGTTAGCTCAACGACCTTGTTCTCCGCCTCCTCAAGCTTGTGCTGGAGCTCGGCTGTGGACCTCTTCGGCATGGCGCTGGAGGCGTGGTGCACACTCAGCTGGAGCGAGTTGTAGTGCGATATGATGCCCAGGTACTGCGCGTTAAGGTCCAGCACTCCCTGCAAATCGTTCTGCGTATCAGCCAAAACGCGCCGCAGCTGCGTGTACTCCTCGTCCTTCCGCCGGATGATGCTGTCCTTCTCCTTGAGGATTGCCAGCGTCTGCGGAGACGGCTCACTGACGTCGACCGAAGATTGCGCGCTCGGCCGGGCGCTCGGCGGGTGGGCCATGTCGATGATACTGATCTGTGACATCTCCGAAGCCCGGCCATCGCTGGTGTGTGGCGGGGTCATTGCAAGACTCTCAGTGCTCCGGCCAGCAGCCGAGGCCTTGATCTTCATCCTCAAGGACTTCTGCAGGTGGGCAACCTTGTCGGCGAGCTGGCTGACCTCATCCTTGTGCACTTCGAGAAGGACGAAGTTTGCTGCCAGCCCTGACAGGACAGCCGGTTGTACAGCTACGTCTGATAGCTGCGTCTCCAGCGTTTTCAGCACTCGGGGATCGGGACGCTGTGGCTTTTCTGCAAAAAGAACAATTTAATACAATTACATCCCATTAGTTAAACTACCTACTTAAAGATCAATCGGTAAGAGCGCTGGTAGGCTTCCCGTCGTGAGTTCCAACCCCAGCCGAGTCAAATCAATTACTTACAAAATCGGTACTTGTCGCTACCTACCCTGTACTCAGATTACTACTAATACTATAGGGAAAAGAATTCTCTTGATAAATAAGGGCTATTTTTTTTACAACCTTAGTCACTATTCTTAATCCTTAAAATTAAAGAGAGGAAAAAAAGTAGAAAAAAGAAGGGGAAAAAAACTTCTCAGCTTTCTGCAAGTCTTTATATATATATATATATATATATATATATATATATATATATATATATATATATATATATATATGTATATTTTTAGCAAGATGAGCATAATGTGAAAGGGGTGTGAACCTCGATTGTTCTTGAGAAGGGCATGCACCGTTTCGCACCCTTTCGCTTGCAGCACTTGCAGGAATTTGGAGAAGGTCCGATTGTCCTTCCGTTTGAGGAGACAAACTAACTCTATGATTTTACCGGAGCTCGTGTCATCCTTCTGCAAGAACAAGGAATTGCCTCACATTATTTTAAAACCCGATTAAAAATAACCATCAAGAACTAGGTCATACTCATATGGTATTATTGCTCTTTAATTGTTGGTACTGCCTAACCGAATAAATTACTTGATTCTGAACGTTTGATTTGAATTAAAGCTGAATAGTTCGATGTTTTTGAGCTCCTGCTATATTTCTAGATAAATATATTAGGTTGATCATTATAATCTAATTTATTTCAGTTTGAAGTAGCATTTATCTTAACATGTTAACTTTGGAGATATTTGAAGTGAAAACATGCACCTTTAATTTTAGGCATGCACATACAAATCCTGGCCATCATAAGCTTCAACAGTTACATGCTATTTTAAAGTGGCTTAGTGTTATGTGTGGTCTACTCTAATGTATGGGGCAGAGACATGGACAATCTCTAAGAAAATGTACAAACGTTTAGCAGCATTTGAGATGTGGACTTATCGAAGGATGATGAAAATATCATGGACAAAGAAGATCACCAACAAAGAAGTTCTCAGAAAAATTAAAAATAAGAAAAGCTTGTTTGCCACTATACAGACAAAGAAACTTATTTATTTTGGCCACATCATTCGTCAGAGTTCAATATACCGTACATTGTTGGAAGGGAAGGTGAATGGCAGCAGAGGGAGAGGGAGACCAAGAACATCATGTTTACAAATATTTCACAGTGGACATGCTTGAATTATTCACAGTCTATCAGAACAGCACACCATCGGGACAAGTGGAGAACCATTGCATCCAACCCTCGGCTAGAGGATGGAACTATTGATTGATTGACTGTCCCTTTGATGCAATATTACATATTTACTGAGTGCACGGGTATCTAAGTTGGATATGTGGGATTTTTTTCTTGAAGATTTATACTGCCTATCATGGATAAGTCTGAATAGACTTGTTTTCACCATTCGATAGAAAGCCCGAGCCTACACTTTTACCGACCCAAGGGATTTTTAACCTCCCACACCACATAGACATGGTATGAGAGCAACTGCCCTTTGATGATGCTGTAAGTTATACACTGCTTGCTTCTGATGTGAGCTTAGATGTTGCCAGGACGTAAAACTACAACCAACCAACCCACACAGGAAGGCAGACAGCGCTCTGTTTGTTTGTTGTTGTTTTACGTCCTAGCAACATCCAAGGTCATATCAGGACGGGTACCGACTTGTGACAGTGCGCACTCGTGGTGACTTTGTAGTGCTACCCCACTGGGACACCAGGCTGCCAGCACCATGACCTGATATCCCACTCAATCACATCCTGTCACTGAGCCAACCAGTCCTTACCATATCCTAATAATGCTGAGCGCCAAACTAGGAAGCAACAAATATACATTTTTAAGTCATTGGTTTGACTCGACCACGATTCGAACCCACAAAACTCATGGGTTCGGATCTCCCGATCTCCCAAAACAGGAGACGGACGCTCTACTCATTCGGCGCCGTCTGGTCGCCAGCGCTCTGACTGACTGATGCAGCCACCATGGAACACACCCGTCCTAATATGACCTTAGATGTTGCCAGGACATAAAACTCCAACAACCAACGAACCAACCAACCCACATGGGAAGGCAGCCAGCGCTCTGACTGACGCAGCCACCATGGAGCCCACTCCGTCCTGATGTGACCTTAGATGTTGCCAGGACGTAAAACTCCAACAACCAACCATGGAGCATATGAGGTGCCCTTACCTGGATGGTGCTGACCTCCTCACTGGTGAGCACCTCCTCTGACTTGAGCGAGTTGAGCAGCTCGGGAGTGAGGGTCAGGTGCGCCTGCAGGAAGGAGACGCTTTGAGTGAGCTGCTTCTTCTTTTGGTGGTCCATCCTTCTGGGCAGCCCACCTGCCCGCTTCACACCTGTAGGCAGGTAAGGAGGGGAGGGTACAGATTGGAACTTGTATTTGGTCATTTGGTCATTTAGTCATTTGGTCATTTAGTCATTTGGCCATTCAGTCATTTAGTCATTTGGTCATTTAATCATTTAGTCATTTGGCCAGTTGGTCATTTAGTCATTTGTCCATTCGGTCATTTGGTCATTTGTCCATTTAGTCATTTGTCCATTCGGTCATTTTGTCATTTGATCATTTAGCAATTCAGCCTTTCAGTCATGTGGTCATTTGGCCATGTAGTCATTAGTCATATAGTCATGTCGTCAATCATTCAATCATGCAATCATTCAAACATTCTTGGTAATCTTTTTTTTGAGCGACCCCCCCTTACATTCTGGTCAAGCTACCTCCCTCCCACCCTGTCCTCTTCAACCTGTCTCCCTGTTCACCTATCTCTACCTGACCTCCTGTCCCCTGTCTCCCCGTCCACCCACCTTCCCATGCCCTACACACTCACCCTGCCACCAACCTCTACCTTCCCCCACGCACCCTCCCTCCCTCCCTCCTTCCCTCCCTCCCTCCCTCCCTCCCTCCCTCCCTCCCTCCCTCCCTCCCTCCCTCCCTCCCTCCCTCCCTCCCTCCCTCCCTCCCTCCCTCCCTCTCTCCCTCCCTCCCCCCCCATCCATCCCTCCCTCCCTCCCTCCCTCACGCACTCACTCACTCACTCACTCTCCCTCTCAGTCACTACAGTATAACCCCGTTAAACCAAACTTGAAGGGACCCTAGAAATTTGTTTGGATTAACCGATCATTGGTTTAACCAAGCTTTGGCTTTGACTTTGACTTTGAGTAAGAGTGTATTGCACATGTAATATACAATGTATGTGGGCACTTTGATTATTGTTTTTTTATGTATGTACAGTATAACCCTGTTAAACCGAGCTCAGTTAAACCAAACGATTGGTTAATCCAAACTTTTTTCTGCGGCCCGGCAAAATACTACCATTTATCATATAAAAAAAGTCAGATGACCTTATAACCACATGAAAGTTTGGTTTAACCATACCGGAGTGGCCTGGGGCTGACAATTTTGTTTGGATTAACCGATAATTTGGATTAACCGACTTTGGTTTAGCCAACTTTTGTATATGATAAATGGTAGTATTTTGCTGGGCCGCCGAAAAAAGTTAGGATTAACCGATCGTTTGGTTTAACCGAGCTTGGTTTAACGGGGTTGTATTGTATAGTATAAAGCCATCATATGTGCGCACTGTCCCAAATCGCTACCCGTCTTGATATGACCTTATATATTGCTAGAACGTAAAACCCCTACAATCCAAAAAACAAACTTTGTTCTGTTTCTCGCAGCCACCAAACCTGTTTCAACCATTCGTGTGTGCTTATTCCACCAGGTGGTGTCAAGATATACTTACTACTAATGCTAGTTCATTAATTCGCTCAAACCACCCAGCACGCCTTGGGCTAAGCCGCAAAGGGTGCTTATATATTGTGCGTTAATAAGCTCACAATGTCATATACCAGTAGGAATCGGTGTGTGCACCTCCTACCATTCCAATCAGCAAGTGTATTTCATAAAGTTCTCAAAATGAACGCATGAAGGAATTGCTTCAACCGAATCTGCCACCGCGCTCTACCGATTCGGCCACCGATTCGGTAGTGCGCGGGCCTCGTGTACGGGAGATCGGGGGTTGGTGACCTGTCAAGTCAAAACAATGACTTATAAAGGTGATACTTGTCGCTTCCTAGCTTGGCATTAATAGGATAGTGCAAGGACTGGTTAGCTCAGTGTCAGGATAATACAACTGAGTGGGTTATCTGGTCATGGTGCCGGCAGTCTGATTTCCCAGTGGCACAGCACTATAAAGTCACAATGAGTGCACACTGTCACAAGTTGGTACCCGTCATGATATGACCTTAGATGTTGCCAGGATGTAAAACTCCCAACAACCAACCAACCAGAATGGTACAAGTGTGGGTTCGAGTCCTGCTCTAAGTGCAATGATTCCCATCTTTCGCATTAACATCCCCTACCACAAAATATATATAACTCCCGACCCCTCTCCTGCTCCACAAAAACAAATTCCAGCTAACAAGGAGAGTATATAGCCCACTTCTTCTTACCGCGAGTTGTTACTGTTAGCAATTATTAACCCACCACCTGGTGGCAATGGAAGGAACTGACGTTTTGGGTAAGATTCCAGAACTGACACATTGGGAGGCACCCAAAACAACAGAAGCAAACATAAAAACCACAGCGGGCTTGATTAGAAACACATTTAATGAAGACAAAAGTTCCAGCTCAGCACATGCATGACTTTGTACCAATTCATGTCAACACACTTGGAACCACAAGAAACTAAGGCCACATACAACAAAAAACAACTTGTTTAGCATCCCCCCATTAAAGATTTTCCAGGTCGTGTGGGAGGTTTTAATTTTAATTAAAAATTTTGTATGTAGAATGGCGGTGTACAAGAAGAAGAAAACTAACCATGGTATACATGGTCAAAAGTCATGATAGTGTAGTGGTCTGCACTGACCTCTCAGGCAAGGAGCCACATAGACAGGTGGGCATGGGTAGTATGGTGATATCAGGGAGCCTAGGTGGTGTAATGGTTAGAACACTGGCCCGGAATGCAAAGATATGTGGGTTCGAGTCCCGCTCTAGGCGCAATATTTCCTATTTTCATCACCCCCATGACAATAGGAAGGTGGAGAAGACCATAGGCACTTTTTGGCTAGAAATTGAACAAGAAAATATTAAAATGATTAAATAATCGCCAGGATGAAGTTTGTTGGTCATTGCGCAATCATTATATTAGGCAGGAAAACTATGGTTTGAGTTTTAATATTTTATTTGAAGTGGTTTTTGACAAATTAAAAATTAAAAACATTTGGAGGTCGTGGACATTTCTCAGGTCGGGCAGGGATGCTAAACAATTTTTTTTTTTAATCTGCCCTAAATGTCTTCTTATGCCAATGTCTTATGTGATACTCATTGGAAATGAACAGGTAGTGTAAGTGTGCACTACCGATATTAAACACTCGTGCTATATGGCACTGACAGAGCATGCGCGGATTTATGGTAGCCAGAGGTAGGGTGTGCATTAATTAATGAGTTAATTAATGCTGTGCATTTAGTAGATGGTTTATCACATGATATGAATTTAAGCACTCGAGGGGAAGGTCCAGCCATAGCTGATATAAAAAAAATACCAAAAAACTTGCTAGATCATTTTGATATCGGCATGTCTGTGTATCCACTCATTCCTAGAGTCCAAATCGTGCAATAAACCTAGAGGGAGAGACAGGGAGAGACAGAGAGTGGGAGAGAGAGGAAGAGAGGGAGAGAGAGAAAGGGCGGGGGAGAGGGGAAGAGAGGGAGAGAGAAAGCGCGGGGAGAGCGAGGGGAGAGGGGGAGAATGGTAGAGCGAAGGAACGAGAATGAAGAAAGGGGGTAGGAAGAGGGAAAGGAAGGGAGAACGGGATGGAGAGAGACGGGGAGATAGGGAAGGAGAGGGAGAGAGGGGGAAGAAGAGAGAGTGAGAGGAAAGAGGGGGAGAGGAGAGGAGAGAGGGGGAAAGGAGAGACAGGGAGAGGAGAGAGGGGGAGAGGGATACCTTGACCCTGTTTGAATTAGAGGCTGTGGCTTAGAGGTGAACTCAATTCCTTGTGTAACACTGCACATCCTAATCCAACTCAGTCACATTACGATTGTAGCTTGATACTGAGCAAACCAGTCCTCGTTACATTCCTATTAATGTCGGGCTCCAGGATAGGCAGTGACAAGTATCAATTTTGTAAGACAACCGTCCTGGTATGACCTTAGATGTTGCTAGGACGTAAAACACCAACAAGCCCCCTGTAAGCCATTGGTTTGACTCGGCCGGGGTTTGAACCCACACCTGGCCAGTGTTCATGTTTGTATCTCTACATGGATGTGGCCGTAATAAATAAGCACAAGTAAACACAGGTAAACACAGGTAAACACAGGTAAACACAAGCAAACACAAGTGAACACAAGCAAACACACCAGCCTTAAATGTATACTTACTTAAGCAAAGCGTAGGCGCAGGGCACCCTGGATCGTTGAACACGGCAGGCAGGAGTGAGGAAATAAGTAAGTAAGTAAGGTGGTGCCCAACTATTCAAGCACAATACTAGCCACCCAGGCCACACACACACACACAGACACACACACACCTACACCTACACACATACACACACGCGTATATTCACAGACACCTACAGAGCTCACCCACTGCCAGCTAGGATCTGTCAAACTGCATGGTGCGTTCGGAAACTGATGCCCGCCAGACACCTGCCGACGGACGTGATTGTGTGGTTCTGTGGTTGCCGGCAATATGATTTAATAGCCGTGCGTATGTGTGGTATTTGTAATGAGTGATGCGTAGTATTTGTAATGAGGGAATTCACTGCTGGTTTCTAGTCCTGCGAGGTTTCCTTGGAGTGTCGCGATGACTGGCATTAGATGCATTCACATGTTTTTTTTTGTGGGTTTTATTATTTAATTAAATAAAAACTTGTGTTGGGGGAGTGGATGTAAATTTGTTTATTCTGATGAATAAGTTTTTTTGTCAGTGCCAAAGCACTGGTCTTCCAGACCTCAATGACAATTTCCATTTGCACACTACCAATGACTTAAACATTCGCTTCCTACCCAGGCGCTCGGCATTATTAGGATAGGGCAAAAACTGGTTGGCTCAGTGTCAGGATAATGTGACTGAGTGGGATATCAGGTCATAGTGCTGGGAGCCTGGTCTCCCAGTGGGGCAGTACTCTAAAGCCACCATGAGTTCACACTGTCACAAGTATATACCCGTCTTGATATGACCTTAGATATTGTCAGGAAGTAAAACTACAACAACCAACCAAGCTTAGCCTGGCTGCACTCTCCCAGCCAGGAGGCGCTGGCCAATCACAACGCGCCATTGCAGCTGAGAGCTGACCTCGTTAGGTTGTGACGTGTATCGACACGCTGAGCAGTCTGCCGTCTGTTAGCTGCAGATTGAATGTGGCAGCCGGGCGAGGCACTGGGTGAACAGAGCAGGAGGGGTTGGGGCAGGGGGGGTGAGGGGGGGGGGGCACGGGGTGGGAAGGGGTTAAAGCTACATAGGCCCATGGTTTTGAGTTTCTGTCATTTTCTGAGATAAGTATATTAGATTGATCGGTATTTTTTAATTTTTTTTGTCCATTAGTTGTTTAAGCAGGGGAAATTTCAGTCATAGATGACTGGTCTTCCTCATTCCACTGCTGGTCGATAGAAAGCCCAAGCCTACACTTTTACCGACCCAAGGGATTTTTAACCTCCCACACCACATAGACATGGTATGAGAGCAACCGGCCTTTGATGACGCTGTAAGTTATACACAGCGGTGGAAATCCAAATTGGCAGAGCTGGTGGCACGGGGAATCGAACCGCCAACCCTCAGATTAGGAGTCTGACCTAGAAAAAAGTCAGACACTCTAACCACTCTGCCACAGAGAACGCCACGTATAATAATATTATTATCTATCTATAGCCGTGTTCACACGGGCAAATTGTAAAGCGATTTAGACAAGGCGAATCATATGAATCGATTTAGTTTGAAAGTGTTTCGTGTTCACACGGGCAGTGCTTTAAGTCGGTTTAAGGCGGAAGTGGATATCTGCGCATGAGCAAGTCCAGACTAACCAGCGCCAGTTTGGGTTCGTCAATGTCGGCATGAGAGAGAGTGTGGGTTCGACCTAGATATGTATGGACTGAATCGTATTGGTTTGGAACGGTCAAAACGTCTGCTGGGCAGTGAAACCCTAAAAATAAATGATGAAAAAAATATCTGTGCACAGCTAGTGGTTTCATAGACCAAAGTATATTATATAGTGTGATGTCCTTAATCCGCCTCAAGTAAGTCAGTTGCGTTCACACAGGCAAAATAAATCGATTTACAGAAATTGACTCACGTACACTACCTCGACAAGTGGTTTACAGTATCGGGATCACACGAATCGATTCAGCCCTAATCCGACTCAGCCGCGCGTTCACATGCGAAATGTAACCAAACTATACAAGTCGATTTCTACGAATCGATTTACATCGCCCATGTGAACACGGCTTTACTTTAGTTTTAAGCAACATTGCTTTAGAATACCAACTTAGGATATATTTGAAGAGCAAAAATGACCAAATTAATTTTGGCGTTAGCATTAACTGATTCTATTAAATTAACTTTTGGCGTCAGCATTAAAGCTGCATAGTCCGATGAAATATCAAATTTTCAAAACCAAACCAATTATCTAGATTTGATTTGACAAATCTAACTTAGATACTGATGCACTTATTAAGTATTTGTTTCTGTGTAGAAGGTAATACTGATTCAATTTAACAGAACCTGTTACTGCAGAAGTCTATGGTGTCAGAGTTTTGGCAAGCTTGCCAAAACTAATTTTCCATGTTTTGCACTCAAAATATCTCAAAAGTTTACCATTTAAAATAAAAGTAACTTTGAACTAATATAAAGTAGATATTACTCTATTAGTGATCGATCTAATACATTTATCTCAGAAAAAATACAGAAATTCAAAACCATCGGACTATGAAAACTTTAACTGATTCTATTAAATTAACTGAGTATGCCCTTCTATGCAGTGTTAATTGGTCACTAAGTGCACCAGTGTGTAAGTTGGATATGTAGGTTCAAATGTAGATAAGTGCTTTGCTTTTGAAAATTTGATGCTTTAATCAGATTATGTAACTTTAAGAAGGAGCGGGGGAGCGGGATTTGCCGGAAGTAGGTGGGAGGGTAGGATGGGGGAGGTAGGATGGGGGGAGGTAGGAGGGAGAGTGGCAGTGTTAGGAGGGGCGGAAGGGGTAGGAAGGAGAGTGAACACAAGGAACGGAGAAGGAAGAGGAGAGGAACGATTCGCTCTGCGTATACACTACATATATATATGATGTATAACGCATTATACAAGTATAAATGGTAAGGGAACATATATACTTTGCTACTTCCTCCATTGGCGCATTGGGGGAGTGCCCCCCCCCCCCCCGCTGTTGGGAGCTGTGTACGGGTGGCCCCCCTCGCGCTACACACACTGGAGGAATTTTCGCTAATGTATATATATATATATATATATGATGTATGTATATACACACACGTATATATATATACTGTATAGTCTATTATATATACGCTGATATAAATAACGGGAATTAACATGTGTCCTTCCGTAATAATCCATCACTGATGTTAAACCAACAACCGAGATGTACCGCCGAACTGCAGGGTCTCTCTTGTCTCACCTTTAACTACCCACTTGGCCACTTTCATATATATCTATAATATATATATATATATATATATATATATATGTAATCTGTGTATAAGGCGCGGCTCTGGGTCAATAAGTCCACTTGCAGGTGGTGCAGCCGTGGCAGATGTAGGGATTAGGCCGTGTGTAGGTTAGATGACTTTAGAGGAATTGTAAATGAATAATTCCCGTCTTAATATTCCCATATCCTCCTTATAGAGTATATATATATATATATATATATATATATATATATATATATATTTATTTATGTTATATATATTATATATATGTTATATATATGTTATATATATTACATATGTGATGTATAATATATTATACAAGTATTAATTCTGAGGGGAATAATGTCCTATTCTGATTCTCCATGTCCTGCGCATTAGTGGAATGCATCACTGACACAGGGATATATATACAGTAAAACCTCTCTGTACGGACTCCTCCACAGATCAACCACTCCCCTATATCGATCGCTTTATTTGGGTCCCAACAATACCATTGTAAGGATATTCTAGCTCTTTAAACTGACCACCTCCCTAAATGGACCACTTAAAGTCAGTCCCATGGTCGGTCGATTTAGAGAGGTTTTAGTGCATATATATATATATAAATATATATATATATATATATATGTATATATGTATAGTGAGTTGCACCTACCTCCTCAGGTGAAATGCCACACCCACAGGTAGGCGTGTGTAGGTTTATTGCATCACCATGATCAGGATGCCTAGATAGGCTACTGGTTAGGATGCTCACCCTGGAATGATATATGTGCGTTCGAGTCCCACTCTGGGCATGATGTCTCTATTTGTTGCAACAATCCCACTCCACATATATAGAGTGGGATTCTACTATATATATATATATATATATATATATATATATATATATATATATATATATATAGTGGGATTCCAGTATATATATATATTTTTTTAATTCGTTATACATCACATATAATGTATATATAACATATATAACATATATATACATATATAAAACATATATATAACATATATATATATATATAACATATATATAACATAATATATATAGTAAAACTTCTCTAAATCGACCGATGGTGGGACCGACTTTAGATGATCCATTTAGGGAGGTTTTTTTTATCGTTACAATCGTATTGTATGGGCGATCGTCTGGGACCCAAATAAAGTGATTGATACAGGGGAGTGGTCGATCGGTGGAGGTGGTTGGTTAGAGAGATTCTACTGTATAATGTATATATGTATGAATATATATACACCCACCTTAAAGGTTGATGGACGTTTTTGGAACAAATTAGGGTGTCATTAAATTGTTCTAACAATTATTCTACATTAAATAAAATACCATGTCCTCTATGTAGATGCAGTAGTGTGCACTGCCCCATGGCCAGGACCCTCACCCCCCCACCCCCCACCCCCCACCCCCCCTGACCTCCCTCCTGCATGGGTATCAACCTTGGTATCTGGAAATGCCGTGTTAAGTGTGAGTGTTGTTTTTATATATTTGCAGATCTTGGTTGCTTTGAGGCATCTGCATTCAAAGTCCATTGTTCACTGCGACTTGAAGCCAGAGAACGTACTCCTATCGTCGGAAACTCCTTTCCCACAAGTAAGTCATACCTGACACGATGGCCGAAAGAGTTGAGCGTCCGCCACCCAATCTGGTAGGTCGTGGAATTCTAACTCGTGGGTTTGAAACCTGGCCGAGCAAAACCAATGACTCAAAAAAATTGATACCTAGCCAGGTGCTCGGCATTACTAGGATGAGGCAAGGAGCAGTGGAATGAGGAAGACCAGTTGTTCGCGATTGAAATTTCCCCTGCTTAAAGTTGCATAGTCCGATGAAATATCAAATTTTCAAAACCATGCCAATTATCTAGATTTGATTTTACATATTTAACTTAGATACTGATGCACTTAGTAAGCATTTGATTCTGTGTAGAAGGCAATACTGAGTCAATTTAACAGAACCTGTTACTGCAGAAGTCAATGGTGTCAGAGTTTTGGCAAGTGTGCCAAAACTAATTTTCCATATTTTCACTCAAAATATCTCAAAAGTTTACCATTTAAGATAAAAGTAACTGAACTAATGTAAAGTAGATACTAGTGATCGATCTAATATATTTATCTCAGAAAAAAATACAGAAATTCCAAACCATCGGACTATGCAACTTTAATAAACTGATGTACCACCTCCCCCCATACCCCCCAAAAGACAACTCTCACCCAAAGCTTAAATTAAAGTTGCACATTCCTATTAAATTATGCATTTTGTTGGTAGAGTTAAGAATATGGGGTGATATTGATAAATAAAAAAAGAATACCGTTGTATCTATATGAACTCTGACCTAGAAAATCACTCAGTGAATGATGCTAGGGTGTTGTCATTGTGGTCACATTGAACGCATGCGCGATGTCTGTCTGGCAGTGCGAGAAGCTGTGGGTGTCTAATTAGTGAACTGATTAATTAACTGACTAACGCAAACCTCTGGGTGACATCTCGTTGCAGGTAAAGCTTTGTGACTTCGGCTTCGCGCGCATCATCGGCGAGAAATCGTTCCGCAGATCCGTAGTCGGCACGCCAGCCTATCTAGGTGAGCGCGCACATACACACATTCGCACACATACACACATGCGCACATACACACATGCGCACCTATGCACACACTATTTACGCATATGCACACCTACAGATCCATATACATATACACACATAGCGAATCAGCGCACACATACACACACACGATTCACACATACACACACAATTTACACATACACATACCATTCACACATACACATACCATTCACACACATACACATACCATTCAAACACATACATAACATTCACACACATACACACGATTCACACACATACACACGATTCACACACATACACATCATTCACACACATACCCACACGATTCACACATACACATACCATTCACACATACCATTCACACATACCATTCACACATACACATACCATTCACACACATACACATACCATTCACACACATACACATACCATTCACACACATGCACACACCATTCACATACATACATACATCATTCACACACATACACCCACCATTCACACATACACACACCATTCACACACATACACACATCATTCACAACCATACACCCACCATTCACACATACACACCCCATTCACACATGCACACACACCATTCACACACATACACACATCATTCACACACATACACCCACCCTTCACACACATGCACACACCATTCACATACATACATACATCATTCACACATGTACACCCACCATTCACACATACACACACCATTCACACACATACACACCCCGTTCACACACAAACACACTCACACCCCATTCACCTACCACTTTATGAGAACATCTACATATACACATACATGTATACACACCATTCACACATCCACGGCCCATTCACACATTAACAGATCCAGAGATATCCACACACATCAGCGCACACATACACACCATTCACACATCTATAGATCTACATACACATACACATCATATATATATACACATCAGCGTACATGTACACACATACACACATACACATGTTCATACACCATTCACACATCCGCTCACACTCCATTCACACACGATTGACACATCGACAAAAACATACTATTCGCACATACACAACCACATACCATTCACACATCCGCACACGAATACCATTCACAAATCAAGATGGCCGATTGACTTGAGCCATTATATGCCGAGCCGAGTCACACCAATGTCTTAAACATTATACATGTCACTTCTTACTAATCTTAGCCCTCGGCATCGGTAGCATAGGACAAGGAGCAATGGAATGAGGAAGACCAATTGTCTGTAGTTGAAATAGTCTCTGTCTAATCAATGCGTGCAACAAAAGCAAACAAACAAGAAATCCACTATATAGGGTATGCACTGATGTCACGCTAAGCAGAAGTGTGGCCATTGTGGTGATAGTAACCACAATAATAACACACTGTCACACTGCAAACTCAATGGCTATGAGCAATCTTCATACAGAAAAAGTGAAATATCTATAAAACTAATCCACCTAGAAACAAATCGGTTGGTACACATATAGAAAACATGTTTACGAATAAGATTATTATTAAATTGATAAGGTTAGGGGTTCTGGATTTCTATTAATTTTGAATAAAACTAATGTTTTGCACTGCGCGTACCGGCGAACTCAAGCCAGTCAAGGCATTGTCAATGGTCGTTAGCAATCTTCACACAGAAAAAGTGAAATATCTCTAAAACCACACCACCTAAAAACAAATCGCTTGTTACACATATAGAAAACATATTCAACGAATAGATTATATTAAATTTATAAGGTTAGGCTTCTGGATTTCTATTAATTTTGAATGAAATAGACGTTTTGTACTGCGCGTACCGGCAAACTCAAGGCATTGTCAATGGTCGTGAGCAATCTTCATACAGAAAAAGTGAAATATCTCTAAAACCACACCACCTAGAAACAAATCGCTTGGTACACATATAGAAAACATATTCAACGAATAGGTTATATTAAATTTATACGGTTAGGGTTCCGGATTTCTATTAATTTTGAATGAAATAGACATTTTCCACTGCGCGTACAGGCAAACGCTATGGGATGTTTACTAGTTGATATCGCCACAATGGCCGCGCATCCGGTTCGTGACATCACGTGAATACCCTATATTATTTATTTCCCTCTTGCAGCCCCGGAAGTGCTTAAGAGCCGAGGCTATAACCGCTCCTTGGATATGTGGTCCGTCGGAGTCATCATTTATGTGAGGTAAGAGCCCAAAAACATTCATAATTATCCTTATTTGTCACCTTTTTCACAAAGTCTACCAATTGAACAAACGCGAGACCGATTACGGTGTGGTGGTTTCAGCGTGTTCCCGTGCTCAGACGTGTCCCTCGCTTCTGCGCATGCGTCAGAATCTAATAAACATGGCCGTAATCGATTAACACTACCCGGGCGACTCGGGTCATCCCAGTCGTCAGAATTTCAAATAGAACACGGCGAGTGGAGTCGACAAATACACGTGCCGTGTGCCAAAAAAGAATAACTTAGATTAATTAAATGGAAATATAGGTAAACTAGGCCATCATAAAATACTTTAAATCCTATTTTGCTGTATTTTTTATCGGCTATTAAAAAAAAAAAAAAGAATTCTCCACCCGAGCGCGGAGAAGCGTATTCGATTATTCGACCCGACATTGTAGGATGTGCGCATGCGCCAATAAGTGTCTCGGGTGATCCGAGTTGATGCGAAATCCGCGCGTGCGCAGAAGCAACGGGACATGTCTGAGCACGGGAACACGCTGAAACCACCACAACGGATTAGGCCTACTACATAGTGGGGTTTATTTGTGTCTTTCAGTTACAAGTCATTTTCAGTTAGTAGATTTTGAAGGCTCCACAAAACTTGAGAGTGTAAATGTATCTTTAAAGTTTCGGTGGGTGAAGCGGCAAATACAGGAAGAAGTAGTGCACGTCTGGATAGAATGGTTGTCAGGAACGAAGTGATTCGCTAGCTACATTGGACCGGTAAAGCAAATAATTGGACACTAGATGGCGTGCGTGTCACAGCCCGGCAATATCAAAGTTCAGTTTTCATACAGTAGGTGGCGGCATCATCTGCGTCCAGAGCGAGTGGGATTATCGGTTCGTGGTTTCAATTACCCATGTTAAAAACATGAATCAATGTGTACATTGATATTGTAGTGAGTTGTACTGACCTCCCCGGATGAAATACCACACACACAGGCAGGAAGGGACCAGGCGGGATGGCCGAATGAGTTGAGCGTCTGTCTCTCGTTTTAGTAGATGGTGGTATTCAAACCCTGGCCGAGTCAAACCAATGACTTAAAAAAAATGTTGATGCTTGTCACTTCCTAGCCAGGCGCTCGGCATTATTAGGATAGGACAAGGACTGGTTGGCTCAGTGTCAGGATAATGTGACTGAGTGCGATATGAAGTCATGGTGCTGACAACCTGATTTCCCAGTGGGGCACCATGATAAAGTTTCCATGAGTGTGCACTGCCACAAGTCGGTGCTCATCCTGATCTGACCTTAGATGTTGCCAGGACGTAAAACAACCAAACAATCAACCACACAGGTAGGTGTGGGTAGGTTGATTGCATCAGAGAGCCTAGATAGCCTAATGGTTAGCATGCTCGCCCTGGAATGGCAGACATGTGGGACGACAATGGTGCTATGACCAGGATTATGTATATTTGTATCACTGTGTGGTATTGAACCTTCCCTGTGTAGGCTATGAAAGGGCGCTCCCTGGATATTTGTATTCATAGACATGACACGGAGACGAGTGTAGTTGACTTTTATTGCTGACATTCTTTTAAACCTTTTTTTCTTACTTTTTCTTGTTGACTTTTTTCATTGACTTTTGTTGCTGACTTTTGTTGTTGACTTTTGTCATTGACTTTTGTTGGTGACTTTTGGTGCATTTGTTGTCTTTTGTTGCTGACTTTTGTTGCTGCCGTTTGCTTCTGACTTTATTGCTGACCTTTGTTGGTGACTCTCCTTGCTGACTTTTGTTGTTGACATCTGCTATTGACTTTGTCGTTAATTTCGTTGTTGATTTTATTGTTGACTTTTGTTGCTGACTTTTGTTGTCTAAAAAAATGGTTGACTTTTATTGGTGACTTTTGTTGTTGACTTTTGCTACTGACTCGCTAATGTTGTTGACATTTGTTGCTGACTTTTGTCACTGACTTTTGTTACTGACTTTTGTTACTGACTTTTATTGCTGACCTTTATTGCTGACATTCATAGCTGACTTTTGTTGTTGACTTCTGTTGCTGACTTTTGTTACTGGCTTTGTCGTTAATGTTGTCGTTGATTTGCTTATTTCATCTCACCGCCACAGCTTGAGTGGGACGTTTCCGTTTAACGAAGACGAGGAGATCGCTGATCAGATCCAGAACGCTGCCTTCATGTACCCGGCGAACCCGTGGCAGGAGGTTTCACCACAAGGTAGGAGCAGCACGCGGGGCGGGGTCAGGGGTCAGGGGTCACTCCTACCCGAATACACACTCAGGGGGAGTAGGGAAGGGTGGAAGGGTAACGGGGGTTAGGGTGGAGAAGGGGGGTTGAGAGGTTGGGGATGTGGAGGTGTGGAGAAGGTGGGTTGAGAGGTTGGGGATGGGGAGGGTGGAGGGGTGGAGAAGGTGGGTTGAGAGGTTGGGGATGGGGAGGGTGGAGGGGTGGAGAAGGTGGGTTGAGAGGTTGGGGGTGTGGAGGGGTGAAGGTGGCATGGGAGGTTGGGGTGGGGAGGGTGGAGGCGTGGAGAAGATGGGTTGAGAGGTTGGGGGTGGAGGTGTGGAGAAGGTGGGTTGAGAGGTTGTGGTGGGGAGGGTGGAGGTGTGGAGAAGGTGGTATGGGAGGTTGGGGGTGGGGAGGGTGGAGGTGTGGAGAAGGTGGGTTGAGAGGTTGTGGTGGGGAGGGTGGAGGGTGGAGAAGGTGGGGATGGGAGGTTGGGGGTGGGGAAGGTGGATGGGTTTAGGTAGAGGGCGTGGAGATAACATGGGAGGGCACCAGTCCTACCTGGAATACACAAGGTGAGAGGGGGGAGTGGGGTAGTGGGGAGGGTGGAAGGGTGCAGCGGTAACGGGGTTAGGGTGGAGAATGTGGGATGGGGCGTGCAGGTGGGGAGGGTGGGGTGGTGGAAGGGTTGGGGGTGGAGAAGGTGGGATGGAGGTTGGGATGGGAAGGTTGGGATGGGAAGGTTGGGATGGGATGGTTGGGATGGGAAGGTTGGGATGGGAGGTTGGGGTGGGAAGGTTGGGATGGGAAGGTTGGGGTGGGAAGGTTGGGATGGGAGGTGGGATGGGATGGGAAGGTTGGGATGGGAAGGTTGGGGTGGGAAGGTTGGGATGGGAAGGTGGGATGGGAAGGTTGGGATGGGAAGGTTGGGATGGGAAGGTTGGGATGGGAAGGTTGGGATGGGAAGGTTGGGGTGGGAAGGTTGGGATGGGAAGGTTGGGATGGGGAGGTTGGGATGGGAAGGTTGGGGTGGGAAGGTTGGGATGGGAAGGTTGGGATGGGAAGGTTGGGATGGGAAGGTTGGGATGGGACGTTGGGATGGGAAGGTTGGGATGGGAGGTTGGGATGGGAAGGTTGGGATGGGAAGGTTGGGGTGGGAAGGTTGGGATGGGAAGGTGGGATGGGAGGTTGGGATGGGAAGGTTGGGGTGGGAAGGTTGGGGTGGGAAGGTTGGGATGGGAAGGTTGGGATGGGAAGGTTGGGATGGGAGGTGGGATGGGAAGGTTGGGATGGTAAGGTTGGGGTGGGAAGGTTGGGATGGGAAGGTTGGGATGGGAAGGTTGGGATGGGAAGGTTGGGGTGGGAAGGTTGGGATGGGAAGGTTGGGATGGGAGGTTGGGATGGGAAGGTTGGGATGGGAAGGTTGGGATGTGAAGGTTGGGATGGGAGGTTGGGATGTGAAGGTTGGGATGGGAGGTTGGGGTGGGAAGGTTGGGATGGGAAGGTTGGGATGGGAAGGTGTGGGATGGGAGGTTGGGGTGGGAAGGTTGGGATGGGAGGTGTGGGTGGGAAGGTTGGGATGGGAGGTTGGGATGGGAAGGTTGGGATGGGAGGTTGGGATGGGAGGTTGGGATGGGAGGTTGGGGTGGGAAGGTTGGGAAGGTTGGGATGGGAAGGTTGGGATGGGAAGGTTGGGATGGGAAGGTTGGGATGGGAAGGTTGGGATGGGAGGTTGGGATGGGAAGGTTGGGATGGGAGGTTGGGGTGGGAAGGTTGGGATGGGAAGGTTGGGATGGGAAGGTTGGGATGGGAAGGTTGGGATGGGAAGGTTGGGATGGGAAGGTTGGGATGGGAAGGTTGATATGGGAGGTTGGGATGGAAGGTTGGGATGGGAGGTTGGGGTGGGAAGGTTGGGATGGGAAGGTTGGGATGGGAAGGTTGGGATGGGAAGGTTGGGATGGGAAGGTTGGGATGGGAGGTTGGGATGGGAAGGTTGGGATGGGAGGTTGGGGTGGGAAGGTTGGGATGGGGAGGTTGGGGTGGGAAGGTTGGGATGGGAAGGTTGGGATGGGAAGGTTGGGATGGGAAGGTTGGGAAGGCTAAGACTTTGTAGCTTTAATGAAGTTGTTCACGCTATCCGTGTATCGGGGCGAGGTGAAAACCTATCAAACTCAGTAATCATTTACTAGAAGATCGCTTCGGCTTAGAAAATTCAGCCACATGTGATTCCTCGCCTTTCACACCTATTGTTGCCGAGCTGTATTTATAGCCTTTAAATATATATGTATTTTCTACCAATTTAAACAAATATATATATTTACATTGAATTCTATTGCATTTAATCATGTTGGATGTGTTCAGCAAATTGCAAATTAATTGTATCGATGTAATATGTAGTGATGTTACATTATATATTTTAATTAATTCTAGATATTTCTTTTGAACAATAATAACGATATCAAATCTTTGAGCCAAATTAAACATTGTAATGCTTCACACATACATACAATATGTAATGTTATACATACATTATAATGTTGCATATATATGTATAAATACATATAAGTATATACACATGCGGTGTATAATAATTATGCGAGTATAAAATGTTAATAGTTATTGCTATTTATTACTTGCTTGTTACTTCTGGTGGCGCCACCTTCTGGCTCCCCACAGCACTACACTCCCGAGGCTTACTCCCTCACTCGCCACTAAAAAGAGTTTGTGTTATATGGTGTTCACCGTGATATATACATTGTGATGCATTTTTTTTGATTTTCAGCAGTATTCCGAATAACCTTTTTTACCCGGAAATCACTACGGCGTCCTGATGTTTATTAATATTTCAAGATGAGCCTTTCCATATAGTCCCAATAACATGGAACTCTACCTGGAGTTCACTGGGGTTGAAATGAGATGGCCAAATGGTTAGAGTGCTGGCCTCAAAATGGCAGACATTCGGGTTCGAGTCCCTCTCTAGTCATGGCGTGTCCTTTTGTGTTCAAACCACCCAAGGACCATGTGTGCTCCGCGTTGCGATCAGATGGTTGTTCAGGAAGGACTGAAGCTGCGAACCGGCGTAATTTCAAAACCGGAAGTAGGAATCCTGCTCCTCCCAGCACCGTCCTGTACAGCATGCGTATTTATATTAATGTTTAGCTAGCCTTTCAAGTACACGCTGCTATCCCGAAGGCCTTTGACACTAGTAACTATGGTTACATCATGTCTTCCAACCCAGTGAAAACTATGCCTGGGGCTACTTTGACTTTGTATTTAAATAATGTATTTCTTCATTCTCGGCAGCAGGGCTGGTCCAGCTTATTATTCTAGGCTACTCTTCACGTAGAAGATAGAAAGTGAGAAAGACAGAGAGAGATAATCCACTTCTTGTCTTAATGACGTGATCTCTCTGCCCCCCCCCCCCACCCCCCACCCCCACACACCCATACTACTCATTTCCAACGGCTGTCCTCCACAAGGCTTGACCACTAATCCCCCACCACACCACCACTACCGCCATCTGTTCTACTACAATTCATTATCAGGCTAATCAATTCTAATTAACGCTCTCCATACCCTAGATACAAGATTCACCCCGTACTGCTGCAGTAGGGGTGCAAACCAACCCTATGTAAAAGCTGACCAAAAAATGAGTCAATGAATTGAGAGCCTAATTTCACAATCTAAGAAGCAACATTTATTCTTTACATACGTCTTATTCATAGCCCGCTACCTTTGAGTTGAAAAATATAATATAATATCTAGTTTAATCAGATTTAAAAGGGAAATCGACGGCGTTCTCTGGCCGCCATCTTGTCTTTTTGCATTCTCTCTCATTCACCAACTCTCTTCTGATATAAGTAACCATTTGACACTGGTGCCAGGCATTCTACTTGTTGTTCCATACTAACGCTATTTTCGCCCGTATTTATATAAGGCTGGTCTTCACCCGTTTACTACAAGTACCGGGTGAATCTTTTATCTATCCATGCCCGGCCTTGCCACAATCTAGGTCATGCTGACCTAGTTCTACAGTTCTTTGCCACACTGGGTGTATGTAGTTGATCGGTTACTTTCTGGCGTTCCCTTGAATTCCACCCCTTACTTACTTTTCTCTTCGGCGTCCATGTTTCACTTCGGGCCCATTTCCCAGCGTTCAGTTACGCCCCTTTCTGAATACGCTTACAGTCCTTGGGATCTCCTTCTCACATTTCTTTTATGCCCCACTGGGTGCGGTGGCCTAATCGGAAGAGCGTGGGCCTCGCCTTGGCAAGATCGGGAGTTTGCATCCCGGTCGAGTCAAACCAATGACTTTCAAATTTATACTTGTCGCTTCCTAGCCTGGCGCTCGGCATTAATAGGATAGGACAAGGATAATGTGACTGAGCTGGGATATTGGGTCATGGTGCCAGTGGCCTGATTTCCCAGTGGGGTAGCACTATAAAGTCGCCATGAGTGTGCACTGTCACAACTCGGTACCTGTCCTGAAATGACCTTAGATATTGCCAGGACATAAAACCCCAACAACCAACCCACCTTTTTGCCCCGGGTTCTCGATCCAGGGGTCTCTATCCCGGGGTGCTGCCTCCCATCATTTAGTCCCATCCTTCACTCTCATCTTCAACTCAATCATTTAAGCACATCAGATCCAGAACGCTGACTTTTTTTTTTTACTAAATGTATTTTATTCAGCGAATAATGTCTTTTGTCAGCGCCAGAGCACTGGTCTTCCGGCCGTTAATTACAATTTGTTGGTACATAAATGACAATATCAGTTGCAATAATAACCACATGAAAAACCTGTTCGATAATAGAAGCATAATATAAATTGACTATTTGTCGTAATAGTAACTGCATGCAATTCCAGTTCAACATATGTATTATGCACTTGGTGAGCATGCATCAATAAATGTACAAGATGACTCTAGAATTGTGTTTAAGCACTTCTTTCTTCCTTTGTTTTCTCTCTTCTCATTTCAAAAAGATATAACATATCTACAATACACATATATATATATACTATATTGCAAATATGCAAATCAGTGGATCCAATCACCAATACCAAATGCGGAAACCTGGCCATTTTTAAAAATTTTATTTTTTTATCCCATCACGAGTGTTCCGTTCTGTGTGGCCTAATGATGGGATCGCGGTCTGAGATTGCAGTGGGGACTTACATCAGACAGGTTTTATGTCAATTTAAAGGAAAATTTTAGGTAATAGGTTTTGAAAGAAGGTGTAGTAGGGGTGGGGTAAATCCCGTAATCTATTCTCCTCATATAGCTGAGGTGACAGTTTTACCACGACTACAGTCTTTATTGTCGACGTGGCAGAAAACCACCACCACCAATCAATCAATCGACTATGTCATCATTTACTCCCATGATCTACTCTTATCATCTACTATTATCATATACTCTTATCATCTACTATCATCGACTCTTATCAGCGAATCTTATCATCTACTGCTATCATTTAGTCTTTTAATCTACTCTTGTCATCTACTCCCATAGCCTATTCATATCTACTCCCCCCATCTGTTCTATCATTTATGCTTATCATTAACTCTTATCATTTACTCGTATAACTTACTCTGATCATTTACTCTTATCATTTACCCGTATAATTTACTCTTGATCATTTACTCTTACCATTTACTCTCCTCATTTACTCTTATCATTTATTCTATACTTTACCCTTATCTACTTTTATCTTTTACTCTTATTTACTCCACGATTTACCCTTATCTACTCTTATCATCTACTCTACAATTTACCCTTATCTACTCTTATCATCTACTCTACAATTTACCCTTATCTACTCTTATCATTTACTATTACCGTCTATTCCCGTCATCTTCTCTTATCTGGACCCATTCTATATCTAGTCCCTCAGACTCTCACACTGCTACCATGGCCTTTTTGTGGTGTTCTCTGTGGCGGAGTGGTTAGAGTGTCTGACTTTTTCCTAGGTCGGACTGCTAATCTGAAGGTCAGTGGTTCGACTCCCTGTGCCCCCACCTCTGCCAATTTGGATTTCCACCGCTGTGTATAACTTACAGCGTCATCAAAGGCCAGTTGCTCTCATACCATGTCTATGTGGTGTGGGAGGTTAAAAAACCCTTGGGTCGGTAAAAGTGTAGGCTCGGGCTTTCTATCGACAAACTGTCTAATGGTGAAAACAAGCCTATTCAGGCTTATCCATGATAGGCAGTATAAATTTAAAAAAAAAAAAAAAAAAAAAGATTTGAGATTTGACGCACTGAAGTCTATGTTAATCCTTCCTGACTGACCGCGTTCCATAGTTTAACACATCCTCCACCCTCTCCCTCCACCTCCCCCTTCTACCCTCCCCTACTCATCCACTTTCCCCCCTTCCCCCCCCCCCTCCCCCCTCCCAATCCCTTCCCTGCTCCCACCCTCCCTCCCCCTGCTTTGTGTAACCCACTCACCATGGCTGCAGGCGTGTCTGTTTGAGATAGCGATTTAATTCCCCCATTCTCTCACCTCCCCCTCCCCTCCCCTGGCCCTGCCGCCCCCCCCCCCCCTTCCCTTCCCCTCCCTCTCCTCCTCCCCTTCCCTCCTCCTCCCTCCCTCCTCCCACCCTCTGTTTTGTGTAACCCACTCATCGGGGATGCGGGCGTATCTTTTTGCAGCTAGCGATCTGATTCCCCCCTCCCCCCTCCTCCCCCCTCCTCCCATCCCCCTCCCCCACTTCCCTGTCTTGTGTAACCCACTCACCGTGGCTGTGGGCATGTCTGTTTGCAGCTAGCGATCTGATTCCCCCTTCCCTCCCCTCCCCCCCCCCCCCCCCCCCTCCCCCCCCCCCCTCCCCACTCCTCCCCCCACCTCCCCCAGTCTTGTGTAACCCTCGCACGTGGCTGTGGGCATGTCTGTTTACAGCTAGTGATCTGATTCCACCTTTCCTCCCCTCCCTTCCCCTCCCCTCCCCCCTCTCCCCCTCCCCTCCCCCTCCCCCTCCCACTCCCACTCCCTTCCCCATCCCTTCCCTCCTCCCCCCCGCCCCCCTGTCTTGTGTAACCCACTCACCGTGGCTGTGGGCATGTCTGTTTGCAGCTAGTGATCTGATTCCACCTTTCCTCCCCTCCCTCCCATCCCCTCCCCCTCCCCTCTCCTTCCCTCCTCTCCCCCTCCCCCTGTCTTGTGTAACCCACTCACCGTGGCTGCGGGCGTATCTGTTTGCAGCTAGTGATCTGATCCGCCATCTTCTGGAGGTGGACATGGACTCTCGCTTCACGGTCAACCAGGCGACCCGGCACGTCTGGATACGGAAGGTGTGGCAGTGCAGCCCGGCCTGAAAAAGAACCCGCACCGGTCCTCACACCGAATAACCTCACTGCATGCCCACTCTCCTTTCTCTCAGTGTAACTCTCCCCAACTTGCGCTGCTGATATCACCTTTTTTCTTCTTCTAACCTAATCGTAGTGGGTATCACTCAAGCCCACATCGCATGCTGTCATTGCATATGATGTGATATATTTATCTATATATTATATATTATTATATATATATATAATCTTTCACCTTCTCCAATTCCATATTAAACAATTTAGCCAGACTTTGCTTATAATAGGTTCCTACCGTTCTAGTTGAGACCCGGTCATATATATATATATATAATATGCATATACATATATCTATATATGAAGAGTTCAGGCGCAAAACCACGTAAACGCAAATCCAAAAATGTATTTTAAATCAAAGATTTTTACCTGCAAATAATTGTAATGCCACTTTTCATATGATCACATGCTTATGGAACAATGAACAAAAAAAAGGAATATAACAAAATATACTTTTGAAGGGTTTGATTCCAATGTGTATCTCCATTTTTGGATTGGTGTTTATGTATATATATGTGTGTATATATATATGTGTGTGTATATATATATATATATATGATGTATAACGCATTATACGAGTACAAATGGAGGGGAACATATACTGTATATATATATCTATTCCTCCTTAGCGCATTGGTGGTGCCCCCCCCCCCCCCCCTCCAGCTGTCGGGGTAATTGGTGGGCGCCACACACGCTGGAGGAATATATATATAAATATATATATATGTATATTAACTGGCTCTTATAGAATTCAGAAGACCTTTTTGTTTGGCATTGCTTGGCTAAGCTTGCTTGGAGTCTGGTAAATTAGCAATTTGTGCATCGCTATTGAATTGGCACGTTGAAAAACCAATCTCATGGAGCCGACTGCCACTCAGAGTATGGTAGACCAGTAGCTATTTCTAGATGAGCTGAGGAATGCAGCATGTGTGTAAGTAACTAAGGCCGAACACGAGGTAACCAAGAGAGGCGATGCTGGCGGAAGCAGTTAAAGCTGCCAGATATGGACTGTGCTCACCAACTGTTCTCTCCGACATTTGCTCTCCAGCGAATCTTTGCATGTTTATATAACCAACTACGTGCTGGGAGAGTGATAGCAGTTGCAAAGAGTACGCAGGTGTCAAGTCACCCTTTTTGCTGGGTTTTTTTCTGTGTGTGGGTTTTCTAGTTGCTTGCAAGATGTTCTTTTCTTTTAGTCATGTTTATTTTATTGTCAGCCTGGGGTTTTAAAGGTGCATAATCCGATGAAAGCATCACATTTTCAAAGCCAAGGCATTTACGTAGATTTGATTCTATCTATCCACCCAACTCTGGTACTGGTGCACTCATTAATTATTTGGGGGAGTGGGACGTAGCTCAGGCGGTAGAGTGTCCACCTGTGAAGGTGTGGGTGATCCAATCGATCCTGCTCAGTGGACCCATTTGCAGTTTGGGATATTTTCCGTTTCAAGCAGTGGTCCACAACTGGTTCATCAAAGGCTGTGGTATGTGATGTCCTGTCTGTGGGAAAGTGCATATAAAAGACCCCTTGCTGGTGATCGGAAAGAGTAGCCTATGTGACGGCAGCAGGTTTCCTCCAAAGAAATGTGTCAGAATATCCATATGTTTAATGTCGAATAGGCGATGATGAAAATCAATATGATCTAGAGACGTTGGTAAATAAAACAAGCTTTACTTTTCATTAATTATTTGTTGTAGTTTGGGTGCGACAGTACCATACCCGAAAACTGGTAAAGGTAGGTTATGTAAAGCCTATATCCAATATTCTGGTGTGCATGCCAAAATTACCTCCACATGTTTTCAGTTGAAATTTCTCTGATGTTAAAGTTACATCGTCAGAAGGTTTTGAGTTTCTGCCATTTTCTGAAATAAGTACATTAAGTTGATGATTATAACCTACAATAATTTAGTTGGAAGTAACTTTTATCTCAAATGGCTAACTTTAGAGATATTTGAAGTGAAAACATGCCAAATTAATTTTGGTAAGTACGTCAAGATTCTGAGGCTTCAGTCGTAACAGGATCCCCTTCTATGCAGCAACAAATGCTTTATTAGTGCACTGGTATCTAAGTTGAATATGTAGGATCAAATCTAAATACGTGAATTTGGTTATGGAAATTTGATGCTTTTATCTGACTGCTACTTTAACCTTTAAAACTAAAAGCAAATTCGTTCTGGCATACTATGTGAGAAATGCTGAAATGGGAAATGAATTTAATACAAAGCTAACTAAGGAGTCCTTCATAATTATCAAACTTTTCACAAGTGTGCAAAACATACACTTTGTCAAGACCCTTCCTTTTCTCCCCACAAAGTGCATAATAAATATATTGGTATTTTGCAATAATTTGACCGACATTTTAATCATCTTTAGGATGTGTTTGGTGGGTGGGTCTTAATCCCCCCCGCCCCAATGTATGGTTTGTATGCTTCTGAAAATGTTGATAATCGTGAAGGGCCTTTAAGTCATTGTCACAGCTCACCGGACTGAGCACCGGAGACCACCGGACAAAGAATTTTCTAGTCCGGTGTTGTCCGGTGAAGAAATCCCGTAAATGTATCGAAATGGAGCGTAAAATTGGGTTAATTGCCACCGGACAACCGGATAAGTACCGTACATGTACCGGACGAGAACCAGGACATGTAACGGATGGGTACCGGACATGTACCAGACAAAAACGGACAAACCGGACACCAACAGATGGGTACCGGACATGTACGGATGGGTACCGGACATCTACCGGACACCAACCGGACACCTCAGTCCGGCAGTGTCCAGTAGAAGTTTTGTGCATGTTCAAAACTTGTACCGGACACCGCCAGACACCACTGGATACTGCCGGATGGTTACCGGATGGTACCCGAACATCGCCATACACAACCGGACAGTGTCCAGTTCTCGTCCGTTTCCCCCAATCCGGTGAGGTGTGATAGGGCCTTTAAGGACAGTGTACATTTGGAGTCTGCTTTGTTCGATCCAAGTGACACTGGCAATGTTGGAGAGCATGTGTTGGGAGTACAGAACTGGTCACCCCGTTCCATATCTGACACTCTTTAAGTTGGTTGGTTGTTGGAGTTTTACGTCCTAGCAACATCTAAGGCCATATGAGGAAGTGCAACCAACACATCTGTTAGGGTCAGATAGAAACAGTGCTAGAACAAGCCGGGCTGTATGCTGATCACATAGCCAGCTGTTGTCAACCGTACAGCAGGAGTGAACTATGGCCGATTAATTGGTTGTTGGAGTTTTACGTCCTGGCAACATCTAAGGTCATATCAGTACGGGTACTGACTTGTGATAGTGCACACTCATTGCAACTTCATAGACCTGCCCCACTGGGAAATCAGGTCACTGGCACCATGACCTGACATTATCCTGACACAGAGCTAACCAGTCCTTGTCCTATCCTATTAATGCCGAACACCAGGCTAAGAAGCGACAAGTATCAATTTTGTAAGTCATTGGTTTGACTCGAACGGGAACCAAACTCCCGACCTTCCACATGCGATTCTGCCACAGCGCCTGGTCTAGATGGAGGAAGAATTCTACTGAATGGTTTATTAGAGCGTTTTTCTAAGGTGGGAGATAAATGTTGAAACTTGTATTTAATTGATGTAAAGTAAGGGTTAATTGATATCGATTATGTGCCTTTAACCCTTCGGGATATGGGGAAGGAAAAAAAGGAAAATTTGTGGAGGTTTATAATGCTTAAAAAAAAAGAAAAATCATATTCACACGCCTTCACTACCACCACCACCACCAACCACCACTACCAACCACCAACCACCAAGATCAACAGGAGAGACAATGGAACCGCACCATGGCAGCGCCATGAAACCCCCCAAAAAGCACTTCGGTTACCATGGTAACACTTTTCATACAGTCTTCGCTCTTTACCTGTCTTTTCAGCCATAGACCTCATCAATAACCTGTTGCAAGTGAAAATGAGAAAGCGTTTCACCGTAGACAAATCACTATCACACGTTTGGTTGCAGGTGACCGTACTTCTATTATTACTGCCCGACTAACCAGTACCTCTTTAGTCACCTCTCCCCTCCTCCTCCCCCCCCTCCCTCTCCCCCTCCCCTACCCCTCCTACCCCTCCTCCCCCCTCCCTCTCCCCCTACCCCTCCACCTCCCCCCTCCCTCTTCCCTCCCTCTCCCCCTACCCCACCCTCTCCCCCTACTCCCTCCCGATGTGCCCTTCTCCCTATTAGACAGTGTGAGTCTACTCTAGGTACTAGCAGATGGTACTATTATGGCTTTGGTGGCTGGACACACACACATTTTTAAAAAAAGAAAGAAAAAAAAAAGAACGGAAAAAAAAGGAGAAATAAATGAAAGCATAGGCAAAGAAAACCAAAACTACTTACCATATCTCTACCCAACTCTGCATCTGCAAGGGAAATGGTTTATTGGGATTATTAACTAAACGCAAAATTGGCAATCGACGTAACTGTAGGCAAAGAATGTGGGGATGAATATTCTGTAGAGACTGCTAAATTGTTTTAAAAGAAATATAATGTCTTTGTTGGAGATATTGTAAAGTTGAGTGTGACAGTGTTGTACAATACCAAGCTCATGGTCTTAGTGGTGTGTCTGCTACGGCCGAATCTTTACCGACCTTTTTTTTTTCTTGCAATGTGTGGTTTTATTTGTGCCCCCCCCCCCCCCCCCCCCAATATAGTGTTTATTTTTTAAATTGGTGTATTTCTAACTGTAAACAGCAAATTTTCATATTACTAATAATTACTTAGTAAATATTGTAATGTAATTTACTCTTTGTTTTTCTGTTGATGATTATGTCTTGTGAAAGTACATGATTATTTTCTTTCGTATTTTACCAATAGATTTCATAATACCACTTCTTTAAACCTTTTGCCTCTGTGTTTTACTCTCCTCCCTAACTCCCTCACTCCCTCCTTCCCTCCCAACCCCAACCCCGTCCTACCTCATCCAATCCAGTCTGGTTTTGTAGATGGTAATGTTCAGTTACTGTGTGGTGGTGGTTGCAACATTTCGCCTCTTGCAATACCTTTCTTTAGCCTATAATTTATGTGTGTTCTGTTAAAGTTGTGGCAAGTTGTTCTTGGTTTTTCCATTGAATAACAAGAGGTTGATTACCAGCTTCACTAGCGTTACCAGCTGAATCTCATTTGTAGGAAGTGTGCTGGTATTTCCTAAGTTATTGTATATATATGAGCCTGTCTCAAACGGTGACAACTCTTTTTGTTTTGTCCATTGTAACAATTGACACAAAACAGCATAGAAACGGCTACACTGAAAGCACAAGGACATTTGCTTCAAATCAATATGTATTTTATTGGGATTATGAAACGCCATGTAAAAAACAAATCAGTTTATCCTGAGCAAATGCATAAGCAGATAGTATGTTGATCGTTACAATGGACAAAGTTTTGTCCCATATTGCTTAGCACCTTTTGAGACAGTCTCATATACTGTATTCTCGCGGGTTAAAACCCCTGGGCATTTAAATTGGCAAATCACTGAAGTAGGAGGGGGGTGCGTTTACCCACACATCGGTGTTAACCCACACATGGGCGTTAACCCATGAGAATACATTATATATATATATGTATATAAATATGTGTATATATAATATACTTTGAATGCCTGTTATCCTATTAGACTCTCGCAGCAAGAGGTTTGACTTTGCATGCTGTTATTTTATTTAATGTGATAACTGCATGTGCATTACTGACTTGACTATTAATTATGATTTTAAAGTAAATATATATCCATATGAAAATATAGTGACTTGTGATGGTTTATTTGATTAATGTTGCATAGTCTGATAAAAGAATACAATTTTCGAAAGCAATATTTTGACCTATATATTTAATTTAGATACTGGTGCACTTATTCAGTATGTGTTGATATATCGAAGGGTGTACTAAGTAAATTTAATAGACCCTGTTACTGCTGAAGTCAAAGAAGGTTAGAGTTTTGACAAGGATGCCAACATTAATTGGGCATGTTTACACTTAAAATATCTCCCATGTTAGTCATTTAAAATCAAAGTTACCTCAAAGTAAATTATAATGATCAACCTAATATATACATGTATATATATATATTTAACTCAGAAAATGATCTAAACTCAAAACAATCGGACTATGCAACTTTAAGACACAATAGATTATCTTACCAGACAATATATATTTATTCACTAATGGCTGACAAGATTAACTTATACATAAGATTTATTCAGTCCAAACAATTGACGGCGTCATTGCGAGTAGAACGCAATGCACTAACATAATACTCCTTAGTAGTAGAATATTCCACACTATGACTTCGGTAGTAGTTGGTAATAGATTACTGCGCAGTAGGAGATTACTAGTAGAACACTACGCTGTATGACCATATGTGGCCAATATCACATTGGAAACCCCGGTTCTCATCTGATCACCAAAGTTAAGTAACATTGAGTCTCCCCATAAGTACTTGAACGGGTGACCACCTGAGAACAGAAGGTGCTGCAGATATCCTGATACAGGCTTATTATATACCCTACCAAACCAGTAATAGATAGGTACATGGTAGTTGTTATTAATAGAAAACTGCATCATCCGACTATACGCTAGCAAGTCTAACTTCTTTGAATATGTAAAAGAAATGTTTGTTTAAATCACGCTGGCAAATATTTAATATGTTTATTTAAAACTGCATAGTCAGATGAAGATATACAAATTTCAGAATTCATGCACTTATTTATATTTTATTCTGCAAGCCAAACTTAGATACCTGGTAGACTCATTGCCAGGGGCGTAGCTAGGCGTACACGCGTACACCAAAACGTCCATATCGTTTTGTCAAAAAAATTAAATTAAAAAATAATAGAGAGAGAGAGAGAGTGAGAGCGCGGGTTACTTAGATATGATTTCATATTCGGAATGGTGTGACGCCGTAAGCGGCCCCTAAACCCCCTGCCGAAATTAGGAGAACACATCGTTAAAGGTCTAGCTACGCCCCTGATTGCCTATTCGTTGCTGGCTAGAAGGGCATACTGAGCCAGTTTACTCAAAACTAAAGTAAGGTAGATTATAACATTGAATCTAATATATATTACATATATATCAGAGATGCCAACGGCTCCGATTTTGTAGGAAGACTTCCAATTTTTTGCCTACGCTCATAGGATATTACGATTCCATGTGCAAATCCTCCGATTTTCATTCTCACACCTAAAAAAATCAGCTAATACGAAAGACAAAAGCAGCTAAAGATATCAGCATCTCAAGGTGGCAACCAGAATCTAGAAAATGACACATAGACACAGGGTGGGATACATAGTGGGACTTGTATGAAAAAGTATATGATATAATTATATATACATATTATATATTGTATGATTATAATATGTCATGACATATGTCCGATTGTCATGCTGTGTGTTGCCATACACAAAATTACCTTCCTAAGATAATACAAAAATCTTCCTATTTTTTGTCACACAATGGTTGCATCTCTGTATATATATATATATATATAAATATATATATATTTATATATATATATTTATATATATATATATTGTTTTTAAATGGCAGAAACTGAAAACCAATCAGACAATGCAGCTTTAGTTTGGTATCCAATAATTCTCCATACTGCGTGCCATGCTGATACCCGGCCTGCCTGCCCGCTATGCTTACACAGGACTACCAGTGCTGGTGCGACCAGCGGAAGCTGGAGAGCCAGGTGGGTCAGCGCTACCTGACGCACGAGTCTGACGACGTCCGTTGGGAGGACTTCCGGAACACCAAGAACTTCAGCGACTGGCAGACAATCGGCCACAAAGGTGCGAGCAAAGATGACATAATTACTTTTGGTAAAATGCGGGACCGTGCGGGCAACAACGCCAGGTAGTGAGTGATGTGGAGTGGCTTTGTCGCGTACCTGTGTTGTGTGCATGTGCGCCGCCATGGTGCCGGTTCGCATCCATCCATCCATCCATCCATCCATCGATTCAGCCAGCTAGCCAGACAACCAGCCAGCCAACCAGCGAGCCAGCTAGCCAGCTAATCCGACAGCGAGCCAGCCAGCCAGCTAGCTAGCTAACTAACTAGCCAGCCAGTCAGCTAGCTACCAGCCAGATAGCTAGCTAACTAGCCAGCCAGCCAGCCAGCCAGCTAGCTAACTAACTAGCCAGCCAGCCAGCCAGTCAGCTAGCTACCAGCCAGATAGCTAGCTAGGCAGCTAGCTTACAGGGGGGTGGGAGGGAGGTGAGGGGAGGGGGTTGTGTCTGTCAATATGAAAAAATGGCTGGATGCAGTCAAGGAACAGAGCTGAAACCTGGTCCTTACTAAAAAAAATAAACCCATCTTTTACTTGTTTTTATTAATCACCATTATCCTGATATATATCTATCAATGCAATGATTAATACTTATAATATTAATAGCCTTAAGGTAGCCACTGCTCCTGCATTTAATTGGCTGGACATTGCTATTATAATGTTAATCACTCTTTTACTTTGGTGGCACTGGCTTAAGCTAACTCATTGCGTTGCTGCATTAAAGCTGTGTTGTTCATCGAGAGGCATTTTCCAAATTGGTTTCAAGCCTGGGAGTTTTGTGAGCAGCAGTTTTGAGCTGTTCGCCAAGAACCATTTGTATATAGAACAATGCGGAAGATATGATCGCTTCAGTTGGAATGGTGCGTTCAGCTCACCATGGGCAGTATTCACTCACAAATTCACATTGGTGGCGGTTTCGCAACCTTTAAAGCCTTTCCCATCTGTAAGCATGACATGTGTCATACATCTATGGCCAGGTTCTCCTCTCCAATCCCCAAACCCCACCAACCCTTATGCCTCCCTAGTGGTAGCGAGATGATAGCCGGTGGAGATGCTATCGAATGCTTTCGTGTGTAAATTCGGTGAAGATGATAGCCGATGGAGATGCTATTGAATACTTTCATGCGTAAAGGCAGTTCATCGACAGTACCACTGGTATTCTTCATCCAAAGTGCTTCAGCTGGTTACACGATGAACAGAATGTGATATCAAGGCCATGTGTTTTTTTTTATTATATCATCGTCGACATCCAATCAACCACACTCTCAATGTTCACCAGCAGAACTGAACAACGATTCAAGCAATCCAAGTATGGTTTCTGCAAGAAAGAAAACCCTACACACCACCACCACAATTACCATCATCATGAACCCGATAAGAAAATACTTACTACATTATCTACTGTTACCAGGTTAAAAAACTGCAGGATGTAGTCTAGTCTTTCGTCTAGTAGAATGTATCATGCAGCGTTCCTCTGATCGACTACACTGTAATTGACCTATATTCTTATGGCACTTGGCAAAGTTCCAGATGCTGTGAGAGATTTGCTGCAACGTGGTCTTGGGGAGTTCTGACATTCTACTCTTATATTATGTTTCATCCATGAGCGGCCTTGTCACCTTGCAAAAGGCCCCTCAAGTAGATTCTACTGTGGGGAACTGTCCACTGAACTCGATAACCATGTGTTGTACACCCCAGCCCCTTAATTGTGTTTTAGCATACTTTGATTCTGTATGGCTCCATTAGTTCATGAGGTAAGTTCAATGTATATATATGTATATGTGAAATATAAATACATTATATTAATATTGTTAATATAATATATATATATCCACATTTCATCAGAAGTTGTGCCCTATATAGCAAACTAATACCATGTCAGTATGAATTGATATACAACAAGAAAACTCCACAAGACAAGCGATCCATGTCTGCATGTCATAAGCCTTAGGATCAGGAAGTTATGTTCTTGTGTTTTCTTCTTAGTTATTCTCTTATTTTGACCCGTCTTTTTCTTCTCTCTCTCTTTTGTAACTTAAACAGATTTCTGAGTAAAAAGCTCTATCTACATTTCTATCCCAACTGTTTCATACATTTTGTGTACCCTTTGGAATAAATATATTCAAACTGCATAGTCAAAACCAAGTCATCTAACTAGATTTGATCCTAAATATCCAACTTAGATACTGGTGCACTTAGTAATCATTTGTTTCTGCACAGAATGGAATATTAAGTCAATTTAATAGGCCCTGTTACTGCTGAATCATATGGTGTCAGAATTTTGACGTGCTTGCCAAAATTAATATTGCAAGATTGCACTTCAAATATCTACAAATGTAGTCATTTAAAATAATTAGTTACTTCAACACAAAGTAAGGTAAGTCATAACAATGAACTTAAAATATATATCTTTAAAAACTAGTAGAAACTCAAAGCCATCGGACTTCCATTGGATTTCCGAAAATCTACTTGGACAAGCGCTTGATATATTCTGTTCAGAATAATACTTTTTTTTCTTTAAAGAGTACTCTTGGAGTATTGATTGATCTTCAACTGTGAACAAAGAGAAAGATGAGGGAGAAAAGGGGAGGGAGAAAAGGTGCGTCATTCAATTCATTAAATACTTTAATATCAATTGACATAATTTTATTTTGATGTTTGAAGTTGATACTGGATTTGAACTAACTGACCCTGAACTAGAAGTGTGTGTGGGGGGGGGGGGACTACTATTTTTCCATTGCAGCTGTTAGCAGTAACCGTGATAGAGTCAACTAACTCCTGTGCTGAAGGTGTAGCTTAAAGCCAGACGGTCCGATGACAGTATCAATTTCTTTAAACCAAAACAATTATCTAGATTTGAATCTACATATGTAACTTAGATACTGATGCACTTAGTAAACCACATAGAAGGACATAATAACTAAGTCAGTTTAATGGAAGCTATTACTGCTGAAGGCTATGCTGTCAGAGTTTTGGAGTGCTTGCCAAAACTAATTTTCCATGCTTGCACTTCAAATATCTAAAACAGTTAGTGCTTTGAAATAAAAGTTACTCAAAAAAGTAACATAGATTACAAGAACCAATTTAGTGTATTCTTTTGTTTAGTTTGTTTGTTTGTTGGTAAAACAGTTTATTCATCAGAACATACATTTTTCAGCGTCGAGGCACTGGCCTTCCGGCCGTTTAAGAAAATGGCAGAAACTCGAAACCATCGGACTATGCAACTTTAAAACTAACATAAGAATCAAAAGAAAAGCTGGTCATTTAAACAAAATTGTTATTAGCAACGAGTGTGTTTGCCTCAACAGTGATGGCCTTTCGCAATGGGGCCAAATACTTCACCCGATATCCCCTGCCGAGAACCCTTCACTTGGTACTGTGTACTTACACAACACTGCTTGTCTCAAATGGAAACATTTCACATCTCCACATTAGGTCTTGCTGTCCGACCTAGATAACGCTAGGTGGTGCTCATGTACTATCACTCCATACTCTCTGTGTACTATTGATAAGCCCAGGGCACCATGCTAACAGGAACCCCGTCGGTGGAGGAGACCAGGGGACCAGACTACTCTGCATCTCAATGCGATTCCTATCACAGATCATTGAACGAAAAAGGGTCAACAGTCAACAATGAACAAAGCCCTTTCTCACGATTCTTAAGGTGCATCTGAACAAAGTCAGTTTAATTATGCCATCTTAGATAAATGCAACAATATTTAGCACAATTTTGGTTAGGGTAGCTGCATATATAAATAAAGAACAATGATTCTGAGTGAGCTGATATGGACTTATAGTACACTAGGAGTAGCCTACAACCTGATAGTACATGAGCGCCACCTAGCGTTATCTCGGTCGGAAAGCTTTATTATCATTCTTATTATAGAATGCAGGCTTCTGCCGTGTAACAATTGATGCTTTATGTTGAAGGCTGATGACCTGGCAATAGCGCCTCACTCTCCAAGCATAGGCAGTTGTTTGTTTGTGTGTCTTTTTCTGTGGGTTTAATTTGTGTGCAAAATGTCAGCTGGCAGAGGGAGGGAGATGTGTAAGGAAATCGTGTGTCATGACAATTATCTCAAATTTCTACTCTCTAGGAAGGAACTATTTTGAACATCTAGTGTCAATTTAATTTGCGTGTGTGTGTGTGTGTGTGTAGAATATCATCAGACAGGGAGATATGTAAAGAATGTTTTTTTTTGGTGGCAATACTATCAATTTTCTGGTCTCTATGAAGATACTCTCTTTAGCAACTAGTATCTATTTTAATTTTATTTGTTTATTTTTTATTTTTTGGTACGTGTATTCAAAATATTAGCAGATATAGGCGATATGTAAAAGAAAAGTGTGTTTCATAGCAGAATTATCTTGCTTTGACTCTCTAGGAAGGAACTCTTTTTCTCAACAGATAGTAACATTTTAAAGTTTAAATGCATGTGGATTAAATTTCTTTCAAATGACTCTTTTTCTCAACAGATAGTAACTTTTAAAAGTTTAACTGCATGTGGGTTAACTTTCTTTTAAATAACCATATTTGGTGCAGTCCTACATCCATATATATATCTGACCAGTCTGAAAATGCACTAATACGTTACATTTTGAAAATTTAAAGGAGAATGCATTTTTTCTGTAAATTAGTTATGAAGGTCTGCCTGCGCTGGTTAATATGGGCCGATCACGTGACTTCCGGCAATTCACATCTCTGCTCACCAATCCATGTTTTCTCGACTTAAATGCCATCTTTCTCGAATCTGATTGGCTCTCTCTCTTTTTTTAGTGGTTAACAGTTAATTTGGAATAATATTTCGATTTTTAAGCTTAAAAAGAAAATCTCTAGCAATTAATCACAACGTCCTGAAATTTATTCCAATGTTTAAAAACTAAGCCAGTGCATCATAATAAATGGATGTTTGTGCCTTTAACAATATATTTTGGTTGCATTTAATGACAATGTGCTTCCTTTATTAAAAATTAGCTGTGTAAAAAGCGACGAGAGGCTACCAGATCTTGTTGCAAGTATTTGTACAGAATACGGCAACGTAATAATAGCTTTTTAAAACATTTTATTCCACTAATAAATTAGGGGACAAACCATTTTTTTTTTTCAGATATACATGTACTAACCATATATTGTTAAATAGTGTTTTTAAAATTGAAAACAGTACACAAAGGTTGTCCTCTAAATCAAAAGAAAAAGAAGGGAAAAAAAGGATAATAAATAAATCAATTTAAATATAAGTAGAATACAACTAACATAGTAATAAGAATAGAACAAAAATACGAGGAAACATACCAACAGACTATCTATCTGCTACTGAAATGCAGACAATCAAATAACTTATTAGCAGCTACTGCTTTGTAAGACAACACCAAAACTACAGCTGGCCAGCATTGAAAACAAGCCTGTGTACCCGGGCTTACATGCTATGGACAGTATAAATACAGCCTCAATAACAAAATATAATTTTTTTTTTAAATGCAACTTTCAACCAACGAATTAGAGACGTGAAAGATGACCTTTAAGCAATACAAATTTTAAAGCATTCTCCAGGTGAAGTTTTTTCTAAATGTGTTTGGCCGTATCTACTAGGTTCAGTTTTACCACACTCCCTGGAATTGTGCTTGGAGAGTGAAACTAAAAGCCTGTGCTCAGAGTAAATTACAAGTGGAATGTTCTGTATATTACAATTTGCCCCCATTATAATGCGATCCTTCAGGTCCATGTAATGAGCCTGCGCAAGAAAATGGGGTCGCGTTTAATTGGGGTTCACTTTACTGAATTACTTTTGAATTAAAGAATTCTGGGTCCAATGAATCATCGCGTTATATCCGAATTCGCGTTAAATTGGGGCACGTTATAACGGGATTTCACTGTATATTATATTGTACCGGTAAGCAGTTACAGGTAATGTTATTACTCTAGCTCTCAGTTTTTATGTTAGTAGAGGCTCCATGTTGGACTATTTGAATATACTTTTTTATCTGACCCTGCTGTCCAGTTATACTGGCATTTTAGAGCCGATGTTTTCAACATTAGCCAGCTATCCTTCTAGTATTTAAACGTTGAAATGACGTTAAAATAGCGTTGAAATAACATTAAAATAATGTTGAAATGTCATTAAAATAACGTTGAAATGACGTTGAAGCAACGTTGGAACAACATTGAAATAATGTTAGAATAACGTTGAAATGACGTTAAAATAATGTTGAAACAACGTTAAGAACACGTTAATGTGCGTTAAAAAGCCTTTGCATGTACTCAAGTATTTGTTGAGGGTTCATTATACGTTAAAACACAACATTATCATTTAACGTAGGGAGTGGAATATTCAAACAAGATGAGGATATGATTACTGCATGGTTTAGTTAGTTCATCGCATCATCCTACGAAAGCTATATTGTTGTCATCTCTAGTAGGATACTGTTTTATTACAAGTTGCTTGATTTCTGTATATTTTTGCCTGTTTTATTCCCATGTGCCGATGTATTTAGTCATTGTATATTGATAATTAAACAGAAATACCCAATAAATAACGGGAGTGTGCCATTGGTGGTGATTTAAGGTGTTCTTGACATAGTGGGATGATATTCTTTGAGTGAAAAGCTATATTTAGACGCGTGCGTTCTATTGACGTATGTGTGTGATTGCTACGTTATTAAAACGTATTTTTGCTACCGGTTCAATGAATACACAATCAACGTCAACATCGTGTTTCATTCCTGAGACAAGACAACTACACTCCTAACTTTCTAAGCCACCTGAAACAACTTCACATTAAAGCTGCATAGGCCGATGAAAACAACATTTTTAATCCCAAAACAAATATCTAGATTTGATTCTACATATCCAACTTAGACATTAATACACTTATTAAACCTTTATTGTGGCTTAGAAGGGAAAACTAATATAATAAGTATATGTTACTGCTGGAGCCTATGGTATCATGATTTTGATGTGCATGCCAAAAGTAATTTTGCATTATTACACTTCAAATATCTTCAAAGTTGAGGCATTTATAGGAGGAGTTGCTTCAAACTAAAGTAAGGTATATTATAATAATATATCTAATATATTTATCTACAAACATGTCAGAAACTCAGAACTATCGGACTATGCAACTTTAAATACACTTCACTAGTGAGTTCTCTCCGTCAAGAAAACCAGAAATGGCTCAGACATTTTTATGTTAGACACCTTAATATAATGTTATTATCATACTGTTCGGGTTTAATGTATTGTAATGTATTCTTTATTGTATTGGTTCGAGACTCTGTGAATATTTGTGTTGAGGTATCCTTAAACAAATATATTTTAACACAAGTAACGCATGTGTTATATAAATTAGAAATAGAAACAGTTCACATGCTTTGCTGGCTACTACTTAAGAAATAATCAACATAGTGCTGAAATAGCACCCATATTTATACGCAGCATTCAGATGCTGAATCAATCAAAAATACTATTTAAATCAACTTCACCTGAACTGGATATGAATAAGTCCTCGCTGTCGTGGTGAACAGAGCACCATATGTGGTGGGCCCTGATGGTGGAGTCTCCAACTTGGCCTGAGCATACAGCTCAAGCAATCTAATCTAATCTAATCTAAGGGCGGAGGAACAAAAGGAATCCAGTTGCACCCAAGGAAATGCAAAGCCTATCCACCTAATTTAATGAGGCCTCTGTGAGTTTCTCAGTCACCCTGCGGTAGAATCGCGATAAAGAGAGTAATTTGTCCTTTTCTGTCTAGTTAGTGAGTTGTGGAGTGGATTTTCTTGCCAAAGTGGGTTAGTACTCGCTTATTTATGTGTGTGTGTGTATATATGTATGTATGTACTCCGAAGATGTGCCTAAGTCTACTGAGGATACCTGCAGTCTTTGGTGACACAAAGATAAATAATGGTTCAATTTGAAAATATGGAGAGAACTTGTAGAATGGAAATAGTCTGCGTTTAACAGATATATCAAAGGGTTATGATTTTTATATTTCTGGATTCAAATACTGTCACTTGTGTATATATATATATCGATGTATATACCGATATATATACCGATATATATATATATAAAATTATGAGTAAATTAATATATATCTAATGGTTATGGGTTTTTGTATTGTCTTTCTGAATTCAAATGCTGACATGTGTGTGCATATGATATCATATATATCTGGATATATATACTATTATATGTAAACTAATATATATATTTACATATATATATATGTATACCAACATACATACCTGAATATATATGTATGTATATGTATGTATACTATTATATGTAAATTTATATATATCAAAGGGTTATGTTAAAAAAATGCTTTCATTTGTGTGTACATAACATGTGCACACACCAACATGTACATTTACGCTAATACAATAAATATATATATATAATATGTCAGAAAGTGATATACTATGTAATAACCTCCCATATATATCATGGTGCGTGTGGATTCATTTAAATCACATTCTTTCCGATCACTTCCTAATTTCACTCAGTATATTGAACAACAAAAGTCAATGGGATAATAGTCTTGAACCCAAATTGGGGGGGGGGGGCGGGGAAGTGTGTGTGTGTGTGGTAGAGCTATCGTCTCAGGTGTTACAACGCTCACTCTTCATGTGCAGGGTCACACATCCGGTCCTTGTTTCCGGTGTGTGAAGGTCACCTGCGCGAACTGTGATGCGCGTGACGGGAGAGGCGTCTTGCAATGCCCATGCCTACTGTCCGTATTAGTCAACAGCTTTCTAGACCTTGTAGCCGACATGGCAATGGTTTAGAGGGCCACCGTCACAGCCCTTCTCCGTTGGCATTGCTAGATAGCTGTATTTTTAAATAAGGATATTTAGCCGCCCAGGTTTGATCACAGTTCCTAATCTGAAGAAAACGGTGCGTTTTGCTTCATGTGTGAAATTAATTGTGGGTGGGTTTCAGGCTGCAGACATTTATTTTGTGAATGATATATATATATTATATATATATATACACACAAACATATACATATGTATCCATGTAAATATATATATAAATATGCACGTACCTATGCACATACATATCTATACATGTACATATTTATACATGTATATGTGTGTATATTCATATACACATTTATGCATATATATATGTAATATGTATCTACACACATATATAAATATGTATAATGTATATATATATACATATCCCTATTTCATATATATGCATATATGAGACTGTCTCAAAAGGTGCTAAGCAATATGAGACAAAACTTTGTCCATTGTAACGATCAACATACTATCTGCTTATGCATTTGCTCAGGATAAACTGATTTGTTTTTTACATGGTGTTTCATAATCCCAATAGAATACATATTGATTTGAAGCAAATGTCCTTGTGTTTTCAGTGTAACCGTTTCTATGCTGTTTTGTGTCAATCGTTACAATGGACAAAAAAAAGAGTTATCACCTTTTTAGACAGGCTCGTATACATATATGTAAATATATATGCAGATATGTATATATCGACACTACATTCCTTAGGTGTATCATATTGAGCTACCTTATTGTTGCGAAACAAGCCCTAGTAGTTCATGATTTCAAGATAAAACTGTGTCTATGATATAACATCTGTTGATTTATTTGGTTAAAAGATTATAAGAATGTGTGCACTACAGTATATATGCGACCAGAGGCATGGCTTGAGGAGTTTCTTTGTATATAATATTATAACTATGCATTCTTATGGACCTTCATGGTTTCTCTGGAAACCTCTAATCTCCGACCCGTTGCGCTCGTAGCACTTGTGACTTGTATATTTGAAACTAATTCGCGACGCAAGGGATGCTGGCCTTCTCGGTTCTCGCAGTTTAATCAGGGCAATAGATGCTAATTTATGTGAAGTTTAAAGCCGTGTTCACACCTGGGTGTTAAGTCGCCTCAACTAGTTCGCCTCACATTCGCCGTGTGGACACGACGCTGAGGTAGATTAGGGCTGATTCGCCTCATCTAGTTCGCTTCAAGTAAACCACGTCGCGAGGTAGTATATATGAGGCGAACTAGCTTAAGTCGGCGCATCTTGCTTGTGTGGACGGTAGCGGTTTACTTGAAGCGGCTTAAGCACGTCACATGCATGCCCAGTCGAGACCTGAGTTTGTTTATTTTCCGGTCGATCAAAAGTGCATATTATATAATTTGGTCTATGAACCGGCTAGAGGTGCACAAATATTTTTTCCATGATTTATTTTAAGGTTTTCACTGCCCAGCAAAGGTTTTGACCGTTCCAAACCAATACGATTCAGCCCATACATATCTAGGTCGAACCCACACTCTCTCGTGGCGACATCGACTAACCGAAACTGGCGCTGGTTAGTATGGACTTGCTCATGTGCAGATATCGATTTCCGGCTTAAACCGCCCCAAGTACTGCATGTGTGGACACGACACCCTTTCACGCCTAGTTCGCTTCCTCTAGTTCGCCTTATCTAGTTCGGCCTAAAGTTGTGGGTGTGAACACGGCTTAAAACTGTTTTATTTGATCAAACAAAAGTTGGTGGTGCTAAATCTAAAAAAAATAAAAGCCTGCTCGGTACACTGTGACGTCAGGAAGGCCTCAGTCACACTACAGCTTGTGACCACTTTCGACCACTTTGCGACCAAAAGCAGGCGACCTCCTTGCGATCAAAGCCAAAAAGGCAGGATAAACAATGATCGGTGATCGGTCAGTGACCGATTGGCGACCGTTTTTGTCACAAGAAGGTTTGTGGTGCACACCTGCAACCACTTTGGAACCAAAATGGTCGCCCGGAGGTCGCCGAATGATCACGAACCACTTTGCGCCCACCCCTTTTTGGTGGTCGCAAAGTTGTTGCAAGTGATCGCAAGCATAGTCTGACTGGGGTAGAAGGAGCTCTGCCCTTCCACCAATCAGAAAGAAGCTGCATCTACAGTTGGTCAGTGTAGGATTGAGTTGATTCCTGGTGTATGTGTCGATGTTGGCATGAAGTGTGGTAGGGCACGGCGGGGTGGGTGGGTGTGTTGTGTGCCTGACTTCTACTGTTAGTGTTACATGTAAACTAAACATAACTGAACGCTGTAGAAAACTTTCACCAATAACTAAACAAGAACTGCAATCACAATTTTGTTGTTGTTTAAAAACCTCACAAGGATGATTTCTTGAAGATTAACTACACATATGGTGACAAAGATGATTCCTATAAATAATCAAAGATGGCGACGTGCCTGTGGATGTGTGCTGTTTTAATGTGACCTATGTTTGTACCCATACTGTCCATTGACCTATTTTACTAGCTCTGAACTGGCGTATTGCAATTATAACCTACAATAAATTAAGTATTATCTTGAGAAAAAGAATTCATAGGCATTTTAAATATTTTATTTTTCTAAATGAGTGGTATATAATAGCGATAATACCCTAAAACAGCTGAAGACTTGGGCAGCCAAAGATAGCGATTGCTTTAGTGCACCTGTTTACCGCCAGGAGTTTCTCTAGTACAATTAGGACTATAAGTAAATGGATGATACCAAACTATGGATAGCAATGTTTATAATCAAGGGCTGCATTTAGGGTGCTCCTCCGAGACGACTCGGAGACGCCTTTTGGCTTATTTCCGTTCAGGGTACGCCTCCGAGTTGTCTCGGAGATGTCTCCCTTTTCAGACTGGAGACAAAAAGTGCCTAAAACATGGCCGCTGTATTCAGTGGTTTCAGCCAATCAGAGCTCTTCTTTTCCATTGCCAATTGCTGCCCCGCATGGGGCCGGCCATTTTTGAGGCGATCAACAGCTAAAGTCATTCAGCCTAGCATGATGTCAGAAATTTCTCTGAGATGCCTCCAAGGCTCACCCTGAATGCGGCCCAGCTTCCTATGGAAGAATACCCCACCTCTCCTGTTTTCCGAGGTTTATCCTGGTTAGTAGAATTTACAGTTATCCACAAAACCCAACAAGGAATATGACCAACATAGCTCTGTATCTAGATAAAGCGAACCTGTTGTCAAGTTTATGAACTAAGCATACAAAAAAAACTACTTAAATGAAAAGAGTTTATCACTCGGTGTTTATTGCTTTCATCATTTCGCAACTATTTTTAAAATTCTGAATTAAAATAATATCGCTTGACGCAGCTGCACTTTTTAAAGAAGAAAATGAATAAATGAGTTGGAACATGATCTTTGGAATATATGATCAAATATGACTAGTAACCATTTGCATAAATTGAAATAAGTTATTTTCTAGCAGTTATTTACACCCCTCTAAGGGTATCTGCACCCAAGTTGTGGCTGTTATGTTCAGTCCTAATGACCATCCTTAGTAGTATAGGTAAGGGCATGGTACAGACTTGATAAATAGTGTAAACAATACTTTTGAGAGCGGGACGTAGCTCAGACGATAGAGTGTCCAGCTCTGTAGGTGTGGGTCATCCGACCGATCCTGCTCACCCCTTTGCAGTTTGGGTTATTTTCCGTTCCAACCAGTGGTCCACAACTGGTCCAAAGGCTCTGGTATGTGCTGTCCTGTATGGGAAAGTGCATATAAAAGACCCCTTGCTGCTTATCGGAAAGAGTAGCCTATGTGGTGGTGGGCGGTTTCCTCTCAAGAAATGTCAGAATGACCAGATGTTTGACGTCCAATAGCCAATGATAAAAATCAATGTGTTCTAGAGGTGTCATTAAATAAAACAAACTCCCACTTAGAAGTTAGAGTAAAATTGAAGGACTTTGAGGATGCCTCATAACCAATATGAATCCATGCTTACCATCCCTGTGTGACGTCACAGAACTACAAATAATAGCCATGGAGTCCAATAGTGCTGGGTAACCCAAACCCGACCTGGGTTCTAGATTAACGTTGCATAGTCTGATACGTTTCTTCCTTTTTTTAAATATATATATATTATTTTTAATAAATTATGAGGTTATAATCTACCTTAGTTTAGTTTGAAGTGACTTTTGTTATAAATGGTTAAATTTGGAGATGTTTGAAGTGAAAACATCGGAATTAATTTTAACATGCACATACAAATTCTGACACCAAGGACTTAGGAATACATGGTAAACCCACGTGACCAGACGTTTAAATATAAAATAACTCGTTGCTATTTTCATAATTTATTGAGTTTCTTAGTTAGATTTTCATCTTTTGTAATTATTTTATTTTTCTTTAAAAAAAAGATATTACTATTGAAATTATTCACCTCCACACAAATAAAGTGTCTTTTTGAATGTCTAGTATGCAGTTCCAGTATTGATGTCAACATTAGATCAAATTATCCCTATATTTTTCTAGAAAACTAAAATGTACAACTACTGCTATATATGTGAAATGTAGTTAAATGAAACATGTTGTATTATTTGAGGAAAAACACCTTTCACATTTAGAAGGTTCTCGGTACTGAAATCTAGAAATTTAAACAGAACATTGCCACCATCGCAATACTTACAAACTGCTGAACTCACTGTGTAGTAAGTAGTAAGTAGTAAGTAATCCTCCAGCTAGCCACAACTCAAGACAAACTGTGCAATATGAGCTTTTTAGCCCCATGCCACTGAGCGTACGTGTGTGTCAAGGGGTCAGCCCTCCGAAATTGGCCATGTGTCAGCAGGGTACCCCCATATCTTCTGCCAGAATGGGCATGTGCTATCAGAGCTGTGCATTTAAAGAGGACTTGACTGTCTTGTGTGCTACCAATGCAACGCATGTGTAATCATAGTGATTGTTTGTTTGTTTATTTGTTGGGGTTTACGTCCTGGCAACAGCTAAGGTCATATCAGGACAGGATAGTGATAGTGGTGTAGATGGCCGAGCGATACCTTTAGTAGCAAGGTGTATAGTTATATACAACGACCACTTCGGCTGATGGCTTGCACTACTGCATTACAACTACTACTGTTACAACTACTACTGTTACAACTACTACTGTTCACTTTCTTAAACGGACCCGGTATAGGCTGCTGAGATACGAACCATACTCTGACAAATGCTCACCAAGCATACCTTTGCAGGCTTTCAGTTTATCTAACTCCATAGGTGGGGGGAGAGTGCTGAAATTGGTTGCTCCTGTTGTGTCGTAGTTAGTAAAGCAGCTCTGACAAGGCTTTTAGACAAGCATATAGAGAAAAATGTTAGAATTTGCTATCTAAAATGCTAAATATAAAGTTCACATGTATATTTCTCATAACCAGCAACTACTTTTTGTGTGAATAATTGATTAAATCATGTCGATTAATAGACTTTAAAAGTTGATTTGAGAACTTTCTGGGGCTGCCATCTTGGTGGTTGCCATGGCTTCCCCTGTATGTGGGGAACCCCTCTAGGTCATGTGATGAGGGAATCCCACCTATGATGTCATTCATACATCACAGACCTCATCACTCTCCTCCCACATGTTCAGTTGCATGAACTGAACAAACTAAGCAATGGTATGTTTGGAGAGCTTTTGATGCTGGATTCGTTTGTATCTGGGTGAGTATGAGGGAATCCCACCTATGATGTCATTCATACATCACAGACCTCATCACTCTCCTCCCTCATGTTCAGTTGCATGAACTGAACAAACTAAGCAACAGTATGTTTGGAGAGCTTTTGATGCTGGATTCGTTTGTATCTGGGTAAGTTATACCCGGCGACTTTAAATAGCATGGGGTCGGGAAGGGGAGGTGTGTGTGTGCTACATTATTCATTGTCTGTATTCTTAAGATGAGCAATGCCTCTAAACATATTGGTTGTAATTTGTCGAATGCCTCTGAACATGGTTGCAATTTATCCAAGTCCTCTAAACATGGTTGTTATCTGTCCAATGCCTCTAAAGATGGTTGTACTTTGTCCAATGCCTCTAAACATGGTTGTACTTTGTCCAATGCCTCTAAACATGGTTGTAATTTGACCAATGCCACTAAACATGGTTGTAATTTGACCAATGCCTCTAAACATGGTGGTAATTTGTACAATGCCTCTAAATATGGTTGTAATTTGCCCAATGCCTCTAAACATGTTGGTTATAACACTGGGCATGTGTTGTGGAGTGGAACCTGTGAAGGTCAGTTCAAGCATAAGGTCGGTGATTGTGAATTATATTGAGTAGATAAGTGTGGGAGATGGAGGTGTGTGTGTGGGAGGGTAGAAGGGTGGGAGGGTGGCTAAAATGTACATGTGCTATCATTAATAATACGAAATACCATGTCTCGGACAGCTGTAGGCTATAAGGAGTCAGCTATAAAGAAACATAGTAAAAGATTGATTCTGAGGTTTAAAGCCATCGTCTTTGTGTTGTGTTCTATGCATCTATATATATAGTGTAGTGTTATATGTGTACATATCGTCAGGGTATAAACGTTCGTAATCTGAAGTCATGATATACACATATATAAATCAATTTTTGTAGTACAAAACAAAACATAACAAAAAGAAAGAAAAAAAGTGACAATTTGTATTTTTCAGTATGTACATTTCATCAAGCTTTGTTTGTGTTGGACCTGTAAATATATATCTGTACATATATATGTATATATATATATGTATGTATATATATTATATATATATACAACACATTATATATATATACCCCTACTTTTTGGACATGAGCCTCCTTAGCTGTGAAAACAATAACCTCATCCCAAGTGCCACACTTCCCACTACGGTACTGAACATCCCAACCTGACCCACTTTTAAGACAAATGTACTGCTGCAAAGCACATGTTGTTGTTATTATTTCAAATTTTAAAATATCCCCTATTAACGAAAATATCCCATCTCCATTAACACAATTATATATATATGGGTTATATATATATATATATATGTATGTAGATGGGATATATATATGTGATGTATACGAATTATGCGAGGATAAAGGCATTTAAGGGAATCTTCTCTATTATTATCACCCATATGTATGTACTACTTTATGGGTGACCCCCTTCACCATTGGGGGCAGGTGGCGCCACCACCGCCCAACCCTACCAGTGGCGCAAGATACTGTCACTCGCGCACTGAAATTTGTGTTTATATATATACTCCTATGTACATGGAAAATTACTTGCCTTCTAATGTTGGCTCCCTCACCACTACCACTTGCAGCATCAGCCCTAACTATAAGGCAGCTTTGTGTATACAAAACATTCACGCTCACAACTGACTTCGTGGTGTAGTTTCTTGTCTCAAAGAGCCACTTCTTAACTCATGCCGTAGGTCTTTGCACCCCCACACCTATCCCTGAATAATGGATGTAGTGGAAAGTGACTGCGGGTATTTAGGGATTGGGAGATGTTGCCCAACCAGTGGTCCACAACTGGTTCATCAAAGGCTGTGGTATGTGTTGTCCTGTCTGCGGGAAAGTGCATATAAAAGACTCCTTGCTGCTTGTCGGAAAGAGTAGCCTATGTGGTGGCAGCGGGTTTTCTCCAATGAAATATGTCATAATGACCATATTTTTCATGGTCAATAGCCGATGATAAAAATCAATGTACTCTAGAGACATCGTTAAATAAAACAAGCTTTACTTTTTTTTGAGACCTTGGAAATCTAGTCGGGAGAAATAGGAGCAACTCGCTTTCAGCAGTCACAGTAGTAAAACGAGACGCGGCGGGTAGCAAGTGCCTTTTAAATCCATTTTTCAAACTATTGAAGCTAGCCAAACACCTCAGCTGTCCCACAGAGCAGAGTCATACATTTTACATATGTTTTGCGTGATATGTATGTCAATGTCCCCAGGGGAACAGACTTCTTCCAAATGGCTTCAATTGATTTTCTCACACAGTTAAAAAAGATTTAACAAATTTTGGATAGAATTATATTTTCATGACATAAAATGAACACCTAATAGAACATTTATTGATAATTCCTGCCATCTCTCCCTAGATAACTAACTGAAGTTGCTTCGCTGAAAATGTCATGACGTTATCTCAAATAATAAAGGAGTTATGGTGTTTAAAGGATGTCTTTGAAAAATATGCGATTTTAAAAGGCACTTACTACCTGAAATATACGCCACAAGTATTACAGACCACGCTTGAACATACACGATGCATTGTCACAAGCCGGTACCTGTCCTGATATGACCTCAGGTGTTACTAGGACGAAAAACTCCAACAACCAACCAGCCATATATTAATACCCTGTCTTGATATGACCTTAGATGTTACCAGGACGAAAAACTCCAACAACCAACCATTATTATGGTTGGTTGGTTGTTGGAGTTTTTCGTCCTGGTAACATCCAAGGTCATTTCAGGACACTATGTTACCAGGACGGAAAACTCCAACAACCAACCATATATGGTTGGTTGGTTGGAGCTTTTCGTTCTGGTAACATCTAAGGTCATATCAGGACACTCATGGCAACATTTTAGTGCTGCCCCACTGGGAAATCAGTCCATCTGCACCATGACCTGATACCCCACTCACTCACATTGTCCTGACACTGAGCTAACCAGTCATTTGCCCTATCCTATTAATGCCAAGCGCCAAACTAGGAAGTGACAAGTATGAATATTTCCTCCAGTGTGTGATGCGAGGGGGGCACCTGCCCGGCAATTTACACGCCAGATCTGAGGGGGGGGGGGCACTCCACCAATGCGCAAGAGGAAATATAGGATATACATGTTACCCTTGTATTTATACTCGTATAATGCGTTATACATCACATATATCCTACATGTATATATATATATGTATGTAGATGGGATATACAAGTATATATAGATCTGATATATGTATATGGGATATAAAACATTTATACGTAATCCTGATATGACATTAGATGTTGCCAGGATGTAAAACTCCAGCAAACAAACACGATATATACATAGATGAGTACGTACATCGCATATATATGTGATAGAACCTCACACACACTCAAATATGTGCAGGTACAGCCCACGGAATATACCTCCAACACACAGTAAAATAGATATCCAAACAATTTGTTGCGGTGCTTCTTTCCTGAGACTGTTCCTGTGTCACCACCCTCTTCTTTCTGAACTCCATTGGAGGTAAGACCCAAACTTTATCCTCCATCCCCGGTGTGTGTTACCTCTCCTTTTCTCCACGTTCGTTTGAGTGAAAATTATTTTGTGTTTGACTTCCTTTAATAAAGTTTTTTTAAATAAAATTTAAAAAAAAAAGAGTAGCGCATGGTAATTCACGGGAACCTTTCTAGGGGCTCCTCCTGTGTAAACGTGTATGCCTAACCATGTAGGATACAATTAACTCTCCAGTATTCTAAACTAACAGATTAGGCTAACCACTTCTATTTAATTAAGCCTAGCACATTTCGAAAGCCCATATCACGCTCCTCTAGATCTTACAATCATTTTTTTTTTTATGTTGTCCATTTAATTCTTGTTATGTTGATTTCGTCCTTTCTTCAATTAGTTAGCCAATCTTTCATTTAGTACTCACTTTCCTAAGTTCTTTTTAGTCTCGAACCTCAAGAATTGTGTTTTAGTCATAGCATTGCAGTGTAGGAAATCTCTTAGTAATGCATCTCTACTGAGTTTGTTTTTTTAGTAATAACATTGAGTTTTAGAATTCTCTTAGTATTGAATCTCTACTGAGTTCTTTTAGTCATAACATTGAATTTGAGAATTCTCTTAGTATTGAATCTCTACTGAGTTCTTTCGTCATAACGTTGACATTTAGACATTCTCTTTAGTCATACTACTCAGCATTAAGAATTTTTGCTCAGGACATTGATCCGCAAAGAATTCTTCTACCTGGTCATAGTAGGAAAACAAACCACAAGCATACGGATTTAAAATATCGTTGTTATATTGTTAAATATCAAACAGAACCTCAGCCATATCATATGGATTTAAGATATCATTGTTAAATTATTAAATACATACCTAGTATTATTAGTACTAGTAGACCGGTCTAAATATTGATTGTATACAATGTGGTCAGTGTAATCAATCAATCAATAGGATACAGCTATAATAGGCCTTGGAATGGTTAGCCGCTCTTAATTAATAGAAATGGAGACAGTTCTTCAGATGTGGTGGATCATAGCAACTGTCACTGGCTCCAAGATATATGTAATCCATAAATGCAATTTCTTATATATGTTATATATATATTGTGTAAATGTAAGTAGTTATTTAAGTATTAACTCCATATGCTAATGGTTCATATATGCCTAATTATAGAAACAGGAAAATGTCCTTTGCACTAATACTATTTAGTTACTTGCTCTCGTAACTAGACACAGTGCTGCTTACGTAAATTGCAATGTTGTTATCACCGTAGTGTCAGTTTCTTCCCCTTTTAATTTTCGCAATATAGTTACACCTCGGGTACCAGCGACCACGCAGTGATTTGGTTCGCCAATGAGTACTTTCTTACCGAGAGACGCCATCGGTGGAGAGTTCCAATTGGGCCCAGCAGTAAATGGAAGAACAACTTCTAAGATTAAGAACTTCACCTGGGAGAATGATCTAAGAGACTTTAGAATCTAATTACTTACTCGTCAACAATGGACAGCGGCTGGACATGTGAGCGTCAGCATACTGACGGAAAGATAGAGCGTTCGTTTCAGCACTTCCAGAAACATGGCTGCACACCGGAGTGGACACTTTCACCTGTCTGGGTATATATTTCTTCACAACACTCACTTGTATGGCCTTTAATATGTATGATATATGATCTGGTATGAGAGATGTTATAGGTAGACTGGACGTAGTGGCTGAATCAGTAAGAGCGCTGGCTGGCTTCCTCTGCGGGAGGTTGTGGGTGGGTTCGACACCCGGCCGAGTCAAACTAATGACTTACAAAATTTATACTTGTGGCTATCTTACCGGACTATCGGCATTACTAGAATAGGACAAGGACTGGTTTTGCTCAGTATCAAGATAATGTGACTGAGTGGGATATCGGGTCATGATACCGGCGGCCTGGTCTTCCAGCGAGGCAGCACTATAAAGCCACCATGAGTGTGCACTGTCACAAGTCGGTACCCCTCCTGATATGGCCCTTGATGTTGGTACGACGCAAAGCCCCATCAAAGAAACAAGTGTATAGGTTTAGAAAGGTGAGGTGATTACTAGAAATGTGACCTCGTTCCAATTGTAGCATATTTCCCCCTAGATAAAAGATTTACCCGGTACTTTTAGTACACGGGTGAACGACAACGTAGTCTAAATACGGGCGAAAATAGCTTTAGTATGGAACAGAGAGTAGAATGTCTGCCTCCAGTATCAAATGGATATTTATATAGGCATAGAGTTGATGAAATGGGAGAGAATGCAACAAGACAAGATGGCGGCCGCAGAACGCCATCGATTTCACTTTTAAATCTTATTAAACTAGATATTATATTATATTTTTCAACTCAATGCTAGCGGGCTCTCAATAAGACATATGTAATGAATAATTGTTGCTTCTTAGATTGTGAAATTAGGCTCTCAATTCATTGACCCGCATTTTCGACTGTTTTTATATAGGGTTGGTATTCACCTGTGTACTGCGAGGACAGGTGTCGTATTCTCAGCGCCCAGTCATTCTCAGCGGCCTGTCGTGGCTTCTGCGCATGCGCGGATTTTAAGACATATGCAAAAGACCCATGGCCTCGCCGGCTACAAGCTCAGGCAAGGTACCCGGCAGTGTCAGGGACCGATTAGGCCGAAATCTATTGAATGCGATCATATTTAACAGAATTACATACTCAAATAATGAAATTTAATGAAATTAACCTTAAATTCCAAGCGATATTAACGTAGCAGCTCGATCAGTGTCGAATCGCCGAGTGTAAACAAAACAAATAGCAGTGATCGCCGCAACGTGCGAAAATCCGCGCATGCGCAGAAGCCACGACAGGCCGCTGAGAATGACCGGGCGCTGAGAATACGACACCGGGTGAATGCTTTATCTAATTTCCCCCCAATGCTCCATCCGGCTGGAAATGTCCCCTCCAGTTGTGCATGACCCAACTATTTATGATGCATTGTGATCACGGCTGAAGTAAGAATCTCCACACATTCCAAATAAATGGTCGTGTGGCAGATGTGAATGTAACATAGACGCATCGTTGGGAATTTGAAGCGTTTCTGTAGCCCTACATATTCTACATATTCGAACAGATGCAAGGTGGTGTACACTCTAGTTATGTAGTAGTAGATATGTCGGTGAGTCAGAATAGCAATCGAACAACTACAATTCTATAATTTGTTTAGAGTGTGCGTTTTCTTTCGCTCGGTACAAATTCCTGCAATACTGTCCTGAGATTCTTTTATTTCTTCTTTTTTTTCTTATCTTTTCATTTGTTTTTTTCTTTTCTTTTACCGCGCGCCATTTGTTACCGGAAATCAGCGAAAAGACACATATCTCATTCTCAGTGTCACTTCCTGTCACTCAAGCAATAACGATGTGGAACAAACCTGTAAGCACAAAATTTAAAAAAATGCACGTTATAAAAGATTTAGTATGGGAAAAACATGACGCTGAGATCAAGTGTTTGTACATGCTTACAGTGTGACAATATAGCTACACCACTGAATTTACATGTAATATACACCCCAATAATATACATGTAATATAGATCAGAAACAAAATAGAGAAAGAGAAACTAGTAATAATAAATAGCTCAACAATAATCACACAACAAGTCAACTATAGTTGAGATTTAAACCTGTTATACCCAGTGTGCAGTACGAGTATCTTACGTTTAGATTATTGAACTAGACTCTGGTCAGAGGGATCAATCAATCAATCAATCAATAGGATACAGCTATAATAGGCCTTGGACCTGTTAGCCGCTCTTAATTAATAGAAATCGAGACAGTTCTTCATATGTGGTGGATTGTGTCACTGGCTGAGTGAGTGAGTGAGTGACATCATATAGGCCTATATATATTTTATATACCCAGCTTTTCGCCACTTTTTTTCTAATGGGTTGTTCTTCTAGGTTCTTCTTATTTAAGTTAGGCTAATTTTGGAAAACTGTCCACAAATTTGGAGCCCAATTTTTCGGAAAGATATTCTGGAGATCAAAAAGGTTCAGAGACGTGCAATGAAATTAGTTGCAGTTATCAAGGACTTACCCTATGTACAAAGGCTTAGGGAATTGAAACTTCCTACCCTTTCCTACAGAAGGAAAAGAAGTGACATAATTGAAGTATTTAAAATTATGAAAGGTTTTGATGAAATAGATATGAACCAACTTTTCACCTTGAATAAAAGAGAAGGCAGTTGGGGGCCATACTCTCAAACTAGTAAAACCCAGAGCCATTTCAATGTTAAGGCAACACAGTTTATCAAACAAGATCATAAATATATGGAACAGTCTCCCACAAAATGTTATTGATGCCGAGTCAATAAATTCATTCAAGAACAGATTAGAAACAGCATGGGCTGATGATCCAGGGACATTTGACCCCTTATTCACCATATGCTACTAATTATTCCTTGTGTTGCTTATTTACTTGCACTCAAACAAAAATGAGGGAGAAATAAGTGTTCACACTTCTTATCTACCATTCGCTATTTCACTTCTACTATAGGTTCAGCGTGAATCTTCTATCTGCCGGTGTGGTGGTTTCAGCGTGTTCCCGTGCTCAGACGTGTCCCATTGCTTCTGCGCATGCGCGGATTTCGCATCAACTCGGATCACCCGAGACACTTATTGGCGCATGCGCACATCCTACAATCTCGGGTCGAATAATCGAATACGCTTCTCTGCGCTCGGGTGGAGAATTTTTTTTTTTTAATAGCCGATAAAAAATACAGCAAAATAGGATTTAAAGTATTTTATGATGGCCTAGTTTACCTATATTTCCATTTAATTAATCTAAGTTATTCTTTTTTGGCACACGGCACGTGTATTTGTTGACTCCACTCGCCGTGTTCTATTTGAAATTCTGACGACTGGGATGACCCGAGTCGCCCGGGTAGTGTTAATCGATTACGGCCCTGTTTATTAGATTCTGATGCATGCGCAGAAGCGAGGGACACGTCTGAGCACGGGAACACGCTGAAACCACCACACCGGGCCCTGGGGTCACCACGTATCCGTGTGTATAGCACCGAAATATGGGGAAGAGAATCAGAAACTGAACACAACGTCAACGGGTACTTTCGAATTAAATGCAGACCGATAAGCCAAACCTAAGCCAAAATGTAACTGGATCCAAAGCCCTGTTCACACGGACGATGTAAATCGATTCGTAGAAAGCGACTTGTATAGTTCGCCTCACATTTCTCGTGTGAACGGACGTCTGAGGCGGATTAGGGCTGATTCGACTCACGTGATCTGGATAATGTAAACCACCTAAGGGAGGTAGTTTACGTGAGGCGATTTCTCTGATTCGATTTATTTTGTCCGTGTGGACGCACTGAGGCGGATTAAGCACCTCACACGCATGCGCAGTCGACACCTCAGTTTGTTGACTTTCCGGTCGATCAAAAGCGCATATTATATAATTTAATTAATGAAACTGCTATCTATGCACAGATATTCTTTTCATCATTTATTTTTAGGGTTTCACTGCCCAGCAGAAGTTTTGACCGTTCCAAACCAATACGATTAATTAAATACATATTTAGGTCGAACCCACACTCTCTGGTGCCTTCGTCGTCGAACCCAAAATGGCGCTCGTTAGTCTGGACTTGCTCATGCGCAGATATCCACTTCCGCCTCACGCAGTGTCCGTGTGAACGGGCGGCTAATTCGACTCACCTGATTCAATTTGTGTGATTCGCCTCACATTTTGTCCGTGTGAACAGGGCTCTAGTCACAGGTTTTTGGAAAATAAACAAGAGATTTATTGTTTTACCTCGGTACTACTCCTCTGGCTACTCGTAGTCCAGGGAGAAGGAAGCACATCCGGTTCCAGCAATTAGCATAATCTACTCACAACGGGAGGAGGTTGGTTAAATTATTGTATAACCTGTAGCTGATTTTCGTAAGCTAGTTTTGTTTCTTTGTCAAATAAATTGTCATTAGGGGATCCAACATTTCAATGGATCAAAAACAGCCATTTTGTGTGTGTGTGGGGGTGGGGCGGGGTTACTATTTTATTAGTAACAGGTTGAACAAGATGTATTTATTTCATTATATATTTGGAATGCGGTTTCGAATTTCCTACTAACACAACGTCATTATGATCATGGAGAAAAATCGCCCTTATAATATTTCATGATGGCATGTGTACATGAGTGTGTATTCAGCCAATATAAAGAAATGCCCCCTTTTCGGACAGCAGGCGTTTCTAGGGAGCTAGTTGACATTGTTTTTGTTTTGTTTCATTAATTTGTATTTAAACATTGATATACCATTGTTGTGTGGATCAAAATTTACGTAGAATAAAACTTTAACAAGATGTTTTATTAACGAAAGATTTAACCAGTTACCTGTTCATGTTGATTACAGCTAATTTATTGATTGAACCTACAATTGTAATCATTAATGCGATTTATTATAGTGGATTATTATTTAATTTGACGTGAGCTGAACGGAAACTTATTCTATAAAACTGCTATTCTTACCATGTCATAACAAGGCCAACTATAAAAGACAGTCGGTGATCGTCATCAGGGTCGGGTGGGCAGCTTTGATTTAAAAGTGTTCTTCAGTATTCTTATCATACAGCTCTACAAGTTTCAATTTTGGAAATCAAATATTTTAATTTGGACATATGTTTGAGGCCTCCCGACATATATAAAACAACTTATATAATGGTATCTAAAACTTACGATATTTGAATTGTTGCTAGCCCGACACATTTTTAACAGTTAACAAAAAGGTATATATATATATATATATATATGGGTCATTCTTTAAAACTGGGCATGAAAGTGTGACATGGAAACCAAAAGTGAAAACCTTCCAAATAATAGAAAAGATCCTTCCAAATAATAGCCTTATCCAATGCCCTCTGAAGGTTTGCATGTTGTGCATATGTTGGCGTTGAAAGAAATGAGTTTCACTTTTTTAATTGGATCTTGTACAAACTGAGCAATACCTTAATATCACTTGTGTAACATGAAAATCAAAGACACATCCAGGTCCTCATTTTAACATATACAACATAGTCAAACAAGATTTGATTAATTACTGTTAAGCTGACAAGGTTATGACTTACAAGAAAAAGGTTGAAAAATAAGTTGAAAAAAGGTTTGGCTACATGTAATGTGTCAATGTGTAAATTTTCACATTTTCACTCTCGCACCAAATCATACAATTTTAATTTTGATATCTTTCGTGGGATAAATTCAATACATGTACAACTGCTAACATACCTAATAGACAGAGGCTACAATAATTATTTGACTTGCTATCAAGAAAACAAAGACTTAATTATCAGCATCGTAATGTGGAGACCAAATATGTGGTGCCCAGTTTTGGAGAACAACCCATATAATCAAAGATTCAGAGGTGGGCGATTTTTCAGGCATGGGCGGAGACGATCACCAATTTTCTTTTTTATTTGGTCTAACAACAACCACCGTTATAATGATGACTCTGGGATTTATCGACAAAGAAACTATGGCAAATGTCCTATAGTGGTTAGCACATCACCGACCCATGGTTAATTATCTTGATGTAGGACATTGCTGACATTATCCTAGAGATGACCTAGGTTCGTGATCTATCAAGCAGTATAATCACACCAATACAAGAAGCATATTTCATTACTACCAAATATAATTGTGCCTATAGGTAATGCAATCAAACTCTTAAAATGAGTTTTCTTGCTACCCTGACCCCAATACAAAATAGCCCCTAATTGGAACCCAGAAATACAAAATACTACATCCTGATATTCCCCAGATGTACCCCATGCTTGAATATCAGTCATATAATTATAACGTTAGCCTTTATTTAGCACCGTTCTCTAACGGACCATTGTTTGGCGTTCCCGTGGTAAAACCCAAACGCTATATTTAATTGGGTTATTCTAATTCGACTTTTCATTGTAAGAATATATATTATATAGCCCTGTTCACACTGGAAAAGTTTAAAGTGACTTAGACAAGGCGAATAATATGAATCGATTTAAGTTTGAAAGTGTTTCACGTTCACACGGGCAGTGCTTGAGTCGGTTTAAGGCGGAAGTGGATATCTGCGCATGAGCAAGTCCAGACTAACCAGCACCAGTTTGGGTTCGTCGATGTCGGCACGAGAGAGTGTGGGTTCGACCTAGATATGTATGGACTGAATCGTATTGGTTTGGAACGGTCAAAACTTCTGCTGGGCAGTGAAACCCTACAAACAAAATATCTGTGCACAACTAGCGGTTTCATAGACCAAATTTACCGGAAAGTCAACAAACTCAGGTCTCGACTGTGACATCCTTAATCCGCTTCAACTAATCCGCTTGCGTCCACACATGCCACTTTCGTCGATTTAAGCTAAATCGCTTCATCTATACTACCGTGTGAGGTGGTATAGATGAACCGATCTAGCTGAATCGATTCAGCCCTAAATCACTTTAGCGTAGCGTCCACACGGCGAATGTGAGTCGAACTAGGCAAGGCGATTTATATGAATCGAATTAACTGCCCCGTGTGAACAGGAATTATTATATTTTGTGCTCAGGAAGGTAATAACCATAGATGAAGATTATCCATGAGCCATTTCCATCTTCCCTAATGTAATGATTCATATGCAAAAATTTTCCGTAGCAGCGTTTCGAACCAAGCATGTGTTGCTGATTTTTGTTCACAAGAATGTTCCTGATTTTTGTTCACAAGAACTTTGCTGATTTTGTTCACAAGAATGTTTCCTGGTTTTTGTTCATAACCGACTATCGACTTTCTTTATAAGAATGTTGCTGGTTAGTTTTTACACAAACGTTGCTGATTTTTGCCCACAACATTCGAATGTTTGTTTACGAGGAGGTTACTGGTTTTTGTTTACAAGAATAATCCTGAATTTTTGTTTCCAAGAATGTTACTGAGTTTAAGCAAAGGCCCCCTTTCGGCCAGTAGGCCTGCTGATTTTCCGTTTACAAGAATATTGCTGATATTTATTTACAAGAATGTATTCCTGACTTTTGTTTACAAGAATAGTCCTGACCTTTTTAAAACACGAATGTTGCTGATTTTGTTTACAGGACAAAAATAGCATCCGAGAAGATGGTGCTTGAAAGTTTGTAATTGTTGATTTATCTCCCGATGCTTTATAGTAATTAACAACTATTTCTGCGTCTCCGTTAAATCCCAAGTAATTTCTTTAAATTACGGATAATTTCACCGTACTTTGCAACACCGACATCTTAGTATTCTTACATCGACAGACACAACTGGCGTTGGGGATGTGTGCTAATAGTCATTCTTCCAATATCACACACTCTTTCAAATAATAGCGACAAATAAGTGTTCACACTTCCTGTCTACCCATCACTATATCACAATACAAACACTTCCTTTAATGTCTGAGTTTTATATTGTAGTGTGTGCTGAAAGAGTGTGCGGATACCTTTGGGTTGTCAGTGGACGATTTGCACATAGCAACCATTGTAGCTCTTCGCCAATTATTTAAAATGTCTACTGATGCCAATAAAACTCACATAAACATGTCCTGAACTTACCCAATGTTCTCTGTTATTACCATCAACAGCTAATTGTAATTATCCGTGTACAATGTTTTATGCCGATCTGATTATGAAAATAAACTGCTGATGAGAAGCTGTTGATCTGCACCCAAAAATACGTAAAAGAAGTAAAAGTAATAGACCCCGCCAGTTAAGCTGGAAAGTACCCGAATAGAGTGGTTCCAGATTCTGCTGATATATGTCATTAGCTTAACTGAAGGGGTGCAAAACGTGAAGAGAGCAGCGGTGAAATTCAAGAAGAAAAATACAATATAGTTATCTTTAAAAAACCATCTATTGCAAGGACAAGAGCTTGAATCCTGTTACGATATGAATATATGAATATAATCAGGCATTTTATTATTTATCCAGGCATTCTTTATGGAGATATAGCATGTGAAATCATAGGCACTCTGGGAATGTACCCAAATAGAATGGTTCCAGATTCTACCGATAGATGTCACTAGCTTACCTGGCGGGGTGTATTGGTCGTAATGCGAAGCATTACGTTTGATGCGAGGGAAGGGAGAGACCCTCCCCCGCCGCTGTGGCGCTCCCTACTCACCTCGGCCGAGCCCCGGCTCGCACCCCCCCCCCCCCCCCCCCTCTCCTGCCAGTTCTTTGTTCTGGCGCTCACGCCTCACCCGACGCCCGCTGCTCGCCACATCTCACCCTCCCCCGGGCCGCCAGCATTCGCACCTCACCGCCTGTCGCCCCTCCCTCCTCCCTTATAAGGCCGCCCGCCGACCCTCCTCAGGCACTCACCTCCCTGCCAGGCACAGCGAGGACGCCTGCCTGGCCAAGCGCGGCCGGGCAGCGGCTCCCGCCTCACCGGATTTTTGAGGAGCCGGCACCTCCAGCCCGGCACGGAGGCCCCAGACCGGCCCACCAACCCTATCAAAGCCACCCACCACACTGCTACCAGCCCTCCGGACACCACCGCCCACCCGCCCGAGGCGCGGCCTGCCCGCCGCCTCGGCGCCGCCGTGCCCTCCGGCAACCACCCCCGCCTCGGGCCCCAGCGCCCCCTCAGTAAGGCTCCCATCGCCGCCCGGCGCCAGTCGCCCGTCACCCTCGACCCAGACGTCCACCTCGACCCAGGCGACACCGCCTTCCTCTGCCAACCCGACCCCACCGACCCCCCCACCGACCCGCCCCACGACCCCCCCCCCCCCACCGCCCGCGACTTCGCCGCCCCCCTAGCCCGCCCCCGCCGCACCTCCTCCCCCGACCCCCGCCCTGGCCACCACCGCGGCACTACCGACCTCATCGGCAACCACCGCCCAGTCAGTAAGGCTCTCATCGCCGCCCAGCGCCACCCGCCCATCACGGAACACAGCACAGCCCAGCCCAGCTTGCCCGAGGCGCGGCCCGACCGCCGCCTCGGCACTGCCGACCTCACCGGCAACCACCTCCAAGTCGGGCCCCAGCGCCCCCTCAGTAAGGCTTTCATCACCGCCCAGCGCCAGTCGCCCATCACGGAACACAACCCAGCCCAGCCCAGCTTGCCCGAGGCGCGGCCTGACCGCCGCCTCGGCACCGCCGACCTCATCGGCAACCACCTCCCTGTCGGGCCCCAGCGCCCCCTCAGCAAGGCTCTCATCGCCGCCCAGCGCCAGTCGCCCACCACGGACCACAGCCCAGCCCAGTTTCACGAGGAACCCTCAGACCACTGCCCAGCCCAGCCTCAAGAGGAACCCTCAGACCACAACCCAGCCCAGCCTCACGGAGAACCCTCCTCCGATGGCACAGCCGCCGACCACGACACCACCGTCATCAACCCGCCCGACCCCGACCCCGACCCCCGTCCCACCCAGCCCTGAGGAGTTCGCCGGCCGACCTCCTCACCCGATCCCTCCAAGGAGCGGGCCTCCCCTACTTTTGGCCGCCCGCCCCTTGTCGACCTACCCCGCACCTCACACCTCAGACCACACAGCCCAGCCTCACGAGGGACCCTCTCCAGACAGTCCAGCCGCCGACCTCACGGCACTGCCCTCACGACCCTCCTCTCACCCAGATCCCGGGCCCCCACCTCGGGCGCCCCGTGCCCCCGCCTCGGGCGCGCCTCGAGCCCTCTCCTACTATTTGGTGGAGGGCTCCTCGGCACCCCCCTCACTCCACTGACAATTAACCTGACCTCCGGACTTACTGACTCTCTCCTGCTCCTTATGGGCCTCTCTGCTCCTTCCTGGGAGCCCCTCATCATTCTTCATACCTCTATTGTTCTATTTACCACTGTGCATATATCTCTTATTTCTTGTACCTACACACCACTGTGCATATATTTCATTATTTGTATGTACCTACACTTACCACTGTGCATATATTTCATTATGTATGTACCTAACATGTTTTCCGCTGAGGCGTGTAATAAACGCGCCTTTCTTCCACCCCCGCCTTGCTTTCTTCCTTCTCGCGCATCGGTCGTAATGCGAAGCATTACGTTTGATGCGAGGGAAGGGAGAGACCCTCCCCCGCCGCTGTGGCGCTCCCTACTCACCTCGGCCGAGCCCCGGCTCGCCCCCCCCCCCCCCCTCTCCTGCCAGTTCTTTGTTCTGGCGCTCACGCCTCACCCGACGCCCGCTGCTCGCCACATCTCACCCTCCCCCGGGCCGCCAGCATTCGCACCTCACCGCCTGTCGCCCCTCCCTCCTCCCTTATAAGGCCGCCCGCCGACCCTCCTCAGGCACTCACCTCCCTGCCGTCTTCTGCTACCCTTCACTTTTTCCTCCGCCCACCCACCCTACTCTCCCTTACCTACTCACTCCCGGTGGAGGGCTCCTCGGCACCCCCTCACTCCACTGACAATTAACCTGACCTCCGGACTTACTGACTCTCTCCTGCTCCTTATGGGCCTCTCTGCTCCTTCCTGGGAGCCCCTCATCATTCTTCATACCTCTATTGTTCTATTTACCACTGTGCATATATCTCTTATTTCTTGTACCTACACACCACTGTGCATATATTTCATTATTTGTATGTACCTACACTTACCACTGTGCATATATTTCATTATGTATGTACCTAACATGTTTTCCGCTGAGGCGTGTAATAAACGCGCCTTTCTTCCACCCCCGCCTTGCTTTCTTCCTTCTCGCGCATCAAAGTTACATAGTCCGATGGTTTTGAGTTTCTGTGATTATTTTAGATTAGTATATTAAGTTGATCGGGATAATCTACCTTACTTTAGGGGTCACTTTTATTATAGGTGGCTAGCTTTAGAGATATTTGATGTGGAAACATGACAAATGAATTAATGTTGGCGTGCACATAAAATTGACTTGTATGCAGCAACATATTCTTAATAAACCATTCTCTGAGTTGGATATGTACAATCAAATCCAGATAAATATTTTGGTTTGGAAAATGTTATGCTTTCATCGGATTGCAACTTTAATTACCAATGTTTGTCAAATATTTTCGTAGGGGGGGCGGAAACCCTATAAAATAAAAGCAGTTAGATTGATATGATCCTGAAAGTCCCTATAGGAGGGATAACATCGTCTTTGTTAGGCCTACTCTGTCTGACAACGGCCGTCTTCAATGAATCTCTGGTGGCGCCGTCTAACGGGAAAACTGCGGAACTCTCGGTTTCTCACCCAACCACTGGTCCCCTAGCCTGCAGCGCCACCCGGTGCAAACCATTTGACGCTTTTCACTCTAAACCCGCCCTCTGACGTCAGTCGAAGAACTACAGTAACACCTCTCTAAAGCCCCGTTCACACAGCACAACTTTAGGCCGAACTAGATACGGCGAACTAGATGAGGCGAACTAGTGTCGTGTCCACACATGGAGCTGTCTAAGGCGGAAATCGATGTCTGCGCATGAGCAAGTACCCCCATCTGTCTCTGGCGAGCACTGCTATTTGTTTAGTTTTCACTAGTTGATTCGACGCCGATGTAGCTGCTACGTTAATATCGCTTGGAATTTAGGGTTAATTTAATTAAATTTCATTATTTGAGGATGTAATTCTGTTAAATATGATCGCATTCAATAGATTTCGGCCTAATCAGGCCCTAACACTGCTGGGCACTAGCAATAGTTACACCTGAGCCTGTATCTGGCAAGCACTGCTATTTTACACTATCACTGCCCAGGAACCAGCTACATCGCTTCATCTATACTACCTCGCTAGGTGGTTTACTTGCAGTGAACTAGATGAAGCGATTCACACATACATCGCTTTAGCGTAGCGTCCACACGGCAAATGTGAGTCGAACTATACAAGTCGATTTAAATTAATCGTTTTAACTCGCCAGTGTGAACGGGGCTTAAATCGACCGACCATGAGACTGACTTTAAATTGCCCATTTAACGAGGTGGTTGTCTTAGGGAGTTGTTCTAAAAATCGTTTAAATAGTATTGTATGGTCGACCGTTTGGGACCCAAATAAAGCGACCACTACAGGGGAATGGTCGATCTGTGGAAGTGGTCGGTTAGAGAGGTTTTACTGTATTGCTGGACCTAGCAGCTCAGTAGGCACCATATTCCTTGGGGAACGTCTCGTAGAGGATTTCCACGACCAACCTGCCCCCTGATGGTAACAGGAAGAGCTGAACTTTGCAGCAGTTCACTGCAATGCTCTGAGGAAAATGTTTATTGTCACTTTAGTAGTGTAAAATTGTCTTAGAAAGCCAATTTAATAGAACCTGTTACTGCTGAAATCTATGGTGTCAGAATTGTGGCATGCTTGCCAAAATTAATTTGACATGTTTTCACTTCAAATATCTACAAAGTTAGCCATATAAAATAAAAGTTACTTTTGTTTGTTGTTGTTATACGTCCTAGCAACATCTCAGGTCATATCAGGACGAGTAAAAGTTACTTCAAACTAACGTAAATTATATTATAATGATGACTCCAATGTATTTATCTCCGAAAATTGCCGAAAACCACAACCATCGGACTAATGCAACTTTAACAAAATATTCAAATCCTAGAAGCATTAACGGTATTCCACCCAGAACCTCTAATGCTAGGTACACACCTACCGTTTTTCCGCACCCACCTACCGTATACGATCTAAAACTGCCCAAAAGTTGTGAGGTGTGCGCTCCCCTAGCACACCTACCGATTGCGATTCGCGAATTAAAACTCAGTTTTAGGGCTAAAACTGCTTCCTTACTATTGCGATTCGCGATTCGAAAAATGAATCGGCCCGTTTTCAGTTTTAAGCGGGTCGGGTCGCGAGTTTGAGTGCGCGAATCGTATACGGTAGGTGTGTACCTAGCATAAGAATAGACAGGATATTTGGTCGAACACTCCTGGACAGACCAGTACTGTCCTACTGGGTTGGAATATCAAATAACCTATTCTGTGACGTCATGCAGGGAAGGCTTAGATGGAATTACATGGATTATAAGGAACATGCAAATGGCTTCAAAATCACTATTATTCAGGACGATTCAGTTATTAGGATAGGGCAAGGACTGGTTTTCTCAGTATCAGGATATTGTGACTGGGTTGGATATCAGGTCATGGTGCAGATGACCTGATTTCCCAGTGGGGCATCACTATAAAGTCACCATGAGTGTGCACTGTCACAAGTCGGTACCCGTCCTGATATGACCTTAGATGTTGCCAGGACGTAAACAACAATCCAACAACCAACATCTGAATCGGCTAATGATCCCATTACTTATTACACTAATCCTTATACATCGGCGGAGAGGCAATTAACGTCACAGTATTCGAGTGGCGTGCAGTGTGGCATGCAGTGTGGCGTGCAATGTGGCGTGGCTTACTCACGTGTGGGCTGCCAGCCAATCGTAATTGAACATGCCACCAGTAATATGCATTACTTGTTGGCTAGTCTACTCTAGTCTCCCTCAACCCCCCCCCCCCTCAACCCCCCCCCCTCAACCCCCCTCCCCCCTCTCAACCCCCCCCCCCCCTCAACCCACCGTTGATTATGTGTACTGTATATACCTGCATATTTCCCTCTGCAGGAGTCTAATTCGTGTGAGTGTGTGTGTGTGCTGCAACAAATGGGAAACTCTACCTAGATTGGGACTCGAACCCATTTTACTGCCATTCCAGGATGAGCGTTAAAGCTACTACAATCCTCTACCTTAGTTTTATATGTGGCATTTCACCTGGGGAGGTGATTGCAACGCACTCTGGAGAGCGGGACGTAGCTCAGGCAGTAGACTGTAGAGTGTCCACCTGTGAAGGTTTGGATCATCCGATCGATCCTCCTCACTGGACACATTTGCAGTTTGGCCTATTTTCTGTTCCAACCAGTGGTCCACAACTGGTTCATCAAAGGCTGTGGTATGTGCTATCCTGTCTGTGGGAAATTGCATATAAAAGACCCTGTGCTGCTTATCGGAAAGAGTAGTGGCAGCGGGTTTCCTCCAAAGAAATATGTCAGAATGACCATATGTTTGACGTCCAATAGCCGGTGATAAAAATCCATGTGCTCTAGAGGCGTCGTTAAATAAAACAAACTTTTTTTCCCCACCTCACTCTACACTGGTCCTCCTGCAATCGTAAGGCTCATACCTACAATTACAAATACCCAGGTAGCGTCGGCATTGATAGGATAGGGCAAATACTGGTTAGCTCAGTGTCAGGATAATGTGACTGAGTGAGATATCGGATCATGGTGCTGGCAGACAGATTTCCTAGTTGGGAAGCACTATAAAGTGACCATGAGTGCGCGCTACCACATGTCTTTACCCGTCCTGACATGACCTGAGATGTTGGTAGGACGCAAACCTCCAACAACCAACCAACCCAGGTAACGTACTTCCATTACATACACAGGCCAGAATACAGAGCTCTGCGTGGACAGCATTACGGTCACATCACAACCACAATGGATGATGTTGCAACACACAGATGTTCTGCCTGGAGTGGTACTCACACCCGAATCTTGCCATTTCAGGGTGAGTGCGTCTTAACAACTAATCAACCGGTACAACTCACTAAATTAGCAATGATAGTTATTAATTACTGCATAATAGATGCTTTACTACTGCATTATTAAGATCACGTGATCACGTAGGTGGACAATGATAACTCACAAAATAAACAATCCATCAAAGCAGAATGCACTCAGCAGCATTTTTACTCACATGGGGGAAAGAAACCTCTATCAGGATAATGTGACAGAGTGGGATATCGGGCCACGGTGCCGGCAGCCTGGTCTACCAGTACCAGTGAGGCAGCACTATACAGTGTTCATGAGTGCGTACGGTCACAAGTCAGTGGCCATTCTGATATGATCTCAGATATTTCTAAGAATAACCACCCCCTCTGCACCCAAAAAGCAAACAAAGGATACACCCACTACCCCCCCCCCCCCCCCCCACGCCCCCATCCCCACACCCTCCCACCCTCCCACCTCTCAGTGCCTCTGCACAGAGTAGGAGGGTGGTGTGGTCGAATACAAGGCCCCTACCAAACCAGCCGCTCTGGTCTCAATTCTGCAGAGTATACTTGAAAAGGACCACAAGTTGTATGCTTGCAGGATATAATAATTTGGCAGGCAATTAACAGTTTAATTCGGGCAGGGAAACCCGACAGATAGTTGGTGGCACAGCATATTAACAAACAGAACTTAATGCGATTAAGGTATAATAACAGCCCCACTTCTTTCAATGGTGGCTTGCTAGGTTGATTAATGCCTGGTTTTAACTAGGAAGACTGTCTGCTCAAACTGTCTGTCTGACTGTACAGGTCTGCCCGATTTTGTCATATTTTCAATACTTCAACAAACAGTGAAATTCCAAAGATATATATATATAAATGGAATACAGAGTTATTTCTATGCATATTTGCATTAAAACTAGTCATATTGTACAACTTTAAACTGAGCCATCAGTCTGTCTTAAGCTGTCTAAGAACACCTTTTTGGGGGGGTGCTGACAGGGGCTGTCAACTTGTGTTCGAAATAGCACCAGTCACGTACCTATGTTATTTATTAAGTTGCCTTCTATTGGTTTCAGTAACCATAGTTACCGAGAGGACTGGACAACAACGCATTGTCAGCAGCGGAAACATGCGGGCTGGTTAAAGCTGTGTGTGTTTAGTTGTTAGCAAACAGTCACGTTGCCAAATCAACCTGGTTAAAGGATGGTTGTTAGTTGTTGGAGATTTACGTCCTGGCAAAATTTACGATCGTATCAGGGCCGGTACCAAATTGTGATAGTGGGCACTCATGGTGACTTTATAGTGCTGCCCGATTGGAAAATCAGGCCATTGGGACCATTACCTAATCTCCCACTCAGTCACATTATCCTGACACTCAGCTAACCAACCCTTGCCCTATCCTATTAATGCTGAGTGCCAGGCTAGGAAGCGACAAGTATCAATTTGATAAGTCATTGTTTCGACTCGATCGTGAACTGAACTCCCGATCTCCCGAGACCAGACGGGATGGCTGAATGAGTTAGAGCACCGTCTCCCATGTTGGTAGATCGTGGGTTCGAACCCTGGTCCAGTCAAACCAATGACTTACAAATTGATACTTGTTGCTTCCTAGCCTGGTGCTCGGCATTATTAGGATAGGACAAGGACTGGTTGGATCAGTGTCAGGATAATGTGACTGAGTGGGATCATGGTGCTGGTGACCTGGTCTTCCAGTGGGGCAGCACTATAAAGTCGCCATGAGTGCGCACTGTCACAAGTCGGTACCCGTCCTGATATGACCTTAGATGTTGCTAGGACGTCAAACAACAACAAACAAACAAAAACCCGATCTCCCGCACGCGAGGCCCGCTCTCTACCGTTTCGGCCACCGCGCCCGGTCGGCCCGGTTAAAGCTAGGCAAAACAAAACCATGCATAACGCGTTGAGGGCGGTTGGGTGGGTGGATGGGTGGGTGGGTGAGAAATGGGTGGGTGGGTGGGTGAGAAATGGGTGGGTGTGTGGCGGGCAGAGACTGTTATTCCAGCTCCAAATCATTTCCAAGCTGGCCATTGTTGACACACGAGGAAACCGGACACTTCTACTTCACACAGCAACACCTCTCTTTCCCTACACCGGACACACAGCAACAACTGTGCGCTTGTACGCTGGGTTAAATGTCGTCTGCGATTTGGCGCGCTTTTTAGGAACATCATGGAGCCTGAGTACAAGGCGATCATCGACCAGAGGCGGGCGCTGCTTGTCGGGCGAGTTGTTTGGACGAAGAAGTTCTGTGAGAAGCTGAGGAAGTTGGCCATCCTGCCCCGGGCCTTGTTGGATGAGATCGAGGTGGGTTGTTGATTGATACTGATGGTTCAGTAGTTGAGTGAGAGATTGATTACTTTTGGGATTTAATCTCCGCTAATCACTGTGTTACGCAGTGTACACGTATGCGTGTGCATTATGTATATACACATATATGCATGTACAGACACACACACACACACACATATATATATATATATATATATATATATATATATATATATATATGCCTATATATATATATATATATATATATATATCATATGTGCATATATATGCATATATACACATATACACATGCACCTATATACATAATTATATACATATGTACCTATTAAATTCATACATATATATGCATACATTCACCAAAATTATATACATATACATATACACACATGTATATATATATATATATATATATATATATATATATATATATATATATATATAGGCCCCTGCATACATCACGGTCACCAGGTCACGTGACACTTCTGAAAGGCCCTTATTGGCAAACACCGTTAGGATTTTCTGTTTTGTGTATAAAGCAATAGAGCAACACTTCAATTAAATTTATCATTTTCATTATGTACATTTCATATATGTACACAGTAAAACCTCTCTAATCAACCACCTCCACAGATCGACCACTCCACTATATCGATCACTTTATTTTGGTCCCAAAATATCACCCACGTAATATCATTCTAACGATAATAAAAACTCCCTAGACCGACCACCTCCCTAAATGGACCACTTAAAGTCGATTTAGAGAGGTCTGACTGTATATGCATTACAATTAATAAAACTGTCAACTGTACTGATTCTCTGATGGCAGTGGTTGTGTCATGGTGTGTACCAAAGCATTGTGAATAAGTAAATAAATAATAAATAAATAAATTCCACAAAACTCTAACCCAGCTACTACTGCACTGGCCTAGGCTTATTGGTTACTTCTGCGAACCAGGCAATGTGTGGCCAGTGCTTGGTCTAAGCTTCAGTCCTTCCGGAACTCGGACTGCTGTATTGTCAACCAGCATACAAGTAAACTGGAATAGTAGTCGGCCAGTAATTAAATCCAATCCAATCTCAGCGCCCAGGAGGCCCTATTTACTTCCATATCCGGTCAACACTGTGCTATTTTGCTTGTTTTTTTGGAGTTTTACATCCTGCAAAATGTAATGTCATATCAGGATGGGTACCGACTTGTGACAGCGCACACTCATGAGGCTTTGTATTGTTGACCAGGCCACCATGACCTGATATCACATTCAATCACATTATCCCGTCACTGGGCCAACCAGTCCTCGCCCTATCCTAATAATGCCAGGCATCTGGCTAGGAAGCGACAAGTATACATTTTAAAGTCAGTAGTTGGGTTCAAAGCCATGGGGTTCGAATCCAAAGATTTACCAAAACGGGAGACGAACGCTCAACTCATTCGGGGATCCCGCCTGGTTACCCTTGTTATGTAGCTGCTGATTGTATAGACCCACAGCTGGCCCAATAAACGAGTGTACTTGTCTGCAACGGACAACTCTCCATTCAGACCAATGTTGTCCTGGTAGGAGGGACAATCGAGCGAAACAAAGACAGTTATGTCATGTATAAGCGCTTATGGCCCCAGATGCACCTTCGGCATTTGTCTGTTCCAAGTCTTTAAACAAAAATGTGTATACATACAAACGTGTATATATTATCGGGTTAACACCTTAAGTGGAATAACTGTGAAGTCAACCAGCTGTTGTGTGTTGAGAGCTCGATAAAACATTCAACCTTGTCTAGAGTAGGGGTAAATAATGACAACCATGCCTAAATCTGAGCAAAACCTGCTTCAGTGGGATTTAACTATAAATAAGCTGTGGATTTGGTGGTTCCAGCATGCAGTGTTTTATCTACATTGGTGTAAAGTTTTTTTTAAATGGGATATTTAATTTTTTTTTTATTGAGGCGGTATTTATACTGTCCATAGCATATAAGCGCGGGTACCCAGGCTTGTTTTCAATGCTGGCCAGTTGTAGTGTTGGTGTTATCTTATCACATAGCAGCTGCTGATAAGTTATTTGATTGCCTGCATTTCAGTAGCAGATAGATAATTGTTTGGTATGATTAGTAGCCTATGTTAGCTTTTTTGGATTTTCTTGGAATATATGTATTTCATTTTGTTCTACTCTTATTACTATACTAGCCTACTCCTATTTACATATCATAGGCTTGTACGTATGGATAGAATAAAAATACAAGATGGCAGCCATGAAAAGCTCCCAATTCGACTTTTCGAGTCGATTAATATTAATCTACCTGATTTAATCAATTATACACTCCAAAGTAGCAGACTATGATAGATAAGTATTTGAACAATATATTTATCATAATACTAATAGATTAGAAAAACACGTGCTTTATTTCCAAAACGCAGCCTTCAGACAACTGTCACAGAGATGGTCCTGTGGGAGTAACAAGTTGACAGCGTGAGATTAAACTCTTACAATTATTGCATGTGCAGCTAGCACACATCATTAGATTTGATAGGGAGTAAGTTCCCAATAACGGCTGATATTGATCAATCAGTTACACGATTGTTATACAATTCTGCTCGGTACCATAACTGTGGAAGTCAAAACAAGGTTGTATGAGTCTTTGCGTTATTACATCGTCTTGGCCCTAGTCGTGGCCGTGAACTTGTAGGCTGTATAAAATTCCACCTTAATTAATGGCATGTCTAGGCCTTTTGCGCATTGTTTACGTCGCACATGGATTCTATACATATATATGCAGCACGGCTATTGGTTGCATGTAGTGAGCAGGGTGTACTCATTCATGGTCATTACTGGCAGGGCCGTATTCATCCATGACCGGATCCCTAGGCTTTTAGTAGATAAAAGATTCACCCGGTACTTGTGTAGTACACGGGTGAAGGACAACGTAGTCTAAATACGGCCGAAAATAGCTTTAGTATGGCACATGAACTAGAAACTGTGGTTCCAGGATCAAATGGCTACATATATCAGCACAGAGTTGGTGAAATGGGAGAGAATGCAAAAAGACAAGATGGCGGCCACAGAACGCCATCGATTTCACTTTTAAATCTTATTAAACCAGATGTTTTATTATATTTTTCAACTCAAAGGTAACGAGTAAATATGAAGACATATACAAAGAATAAATGTTGCATCTTAGATTGTGAAATTAGGCTCTCATTTCATTAACCCATTTTTACGGTACTTCAATATTTCACCCCACTACAGATGACAGTCTCACCCTGGTATGGTAGGCACTTTGCCACAGTACAAAGCCCTATATCCATTTTGCGGGTCTCCTGTCCAAGGGCAGTTCCTACGATGGACCTTTCAAAACTAAATAAAATTGACGGGCTCCTATTTCCTGTGGGACCGCTTGGCTTCAGCCCAGTCAGCCTTATGGATAACACGGCCCTGATTATTGGAGCAAAGAACTACAAAGCACTTCCGCTTTCCCCTGGGACCTGTAATTAAATAAATTGTGGCCAAGATGGTGATTCCTGGTGGGAGCTAATATAGCGCAGGCCTAGTGAATATCATGTTATTAAAGTTTCACATCCATTGTGGCTAAATATCTTCCCTAGTCTATAATTAGTCATTACATTGGATGATGTTAGATTGTTAATGCTAAATATACAGTAAACCCCTGTAAATCGACCGACTATGGGACCGACTGTAAATCATCCATTTAGTGAGGTGGTCGGTTTATGGAGTTTCTTTTATTGGTACATTGGTATTGTATGGGCGATTATTTGGTACCCAAATAAAACAATCGATAGAGGGGAGTGGTGGATCTGTGGAGGCGGTCGGCTAGAGGAGTTTTACTATAGTTTAGATATTTAAATTTTAAAACATGGCTGCTGATTCCATATGCATAGAATATATGTCGGACTATTTCAATTCCGACCACCTTGGCACTGGTCTTCTCGGATGTTACTAATAACATTGACAGTTATCTACACACATATTTGCGAATGGATGTAGCATTATACACACAAAAGGGACCATATACAGTACAGATTCGTCCCAGCTGAGACTACTGAGACAATGGGTCCAGACTAGTTTACAAATGGTACATACAATGGTACATACAATGGTAGCTGCAGGAAACACAGGAATACAAGTTGCAGCAATAGAAACTGTGTAATATTCATGTTACAAAAAACGGAAAAGAGGAAGAAAAGAAAACCTCTTCATGGGAAAAAGGCATGACATATCCGCATAGGCCGCCTGTCTATTTTGTACACAAGTAGTAACCTAAGGAAATATGATTTAAAAAAACCACATAAAATATGATGAAAAATCATACTCACCACTACTTCATGTATTGACCTACAGGATGGCCGAATGAGTTGAACGTCCGTCTCCCGTTTTGGTAGATCGTGGGATTCGAACCCACAGGTTCGAATCCCGGTCGAGTCAAACCAATGATTTAAAAATTGATACCTGTCGCTTCCTAGCCAGGTGCTCGGCATTATCAGGATAGGACAAGGACTGGTTGGCTCAGTGTCAGGATAATGTGACTGAGTGGGCTATCAGGTCATGGCGCTAGTGCCCTGGGCTTCCAGCGGGGCAGCACTATAAAGTCACCATGAATGCACACTGTCACCAGTCGGTACCGGTCCTGATATAATCTTAGATGTTGCCAGTACGTAAAACTCCAACAACCAACTTCACTTCTTCAATAAAGAACAGACTACACAACCTGAATAAGCAAGAGGGACCTTAAGGGTCCAGGCACTATGCTTTGCCCTCGAAGTAGTGATTCAGACAAAGAACCAAAATAAACCATAAATATGTGATTATGATAATTCCCCGGACCCCCAGCGATACACAGAGTGGACTTATCCCACTGAATGGTAAATTACCACACCGTACAATCTCTAAGCGTTATCGTGGTTTTACAACAGTCCGGTTATTAGTCCAGTTATATAGCCTAAGCACTCACCAAGTGGAGGCCATAAACACTGCCTTTATAATCCTTCATACGGAGTACACATCTATAATTCACGATGCGGACACCAGTTATATACACTGGCCTTTATTCAGAATGGCGGTGCAGTTCATCGGAGTGAAGTACAGTATAGCGCCCCCCCCCCCCCCCCTCTTAAACCAAATTTGAAGGGACCCTAGAAATTTGTTTGGATTAACCGATCATTGGTTTAACCAAGCTTTGGCTTTGACTTTGAGTAAGCGTGTATTGCACATGTAATATACATTGTATGTGGACACTTTGATTATAATTTTGTTATGTATGTGCAGTATAAATAACCCCGTTAAACCAAGCTCTGTTAAACAAAACGATCGGTTAATCCAAACTTTTTTCAGCAGCCCGGCAAAATACTACCATTTATCATATAAAAAAGTCAGTGGGGTCTCAGATGACCTTATATCCACATGAAAGTTTGGTTTAACCCAAATACCCTATAATACTAAGACGGCTCACTCAGCCTGTACTGTGTAATCAAAATGATCAAACCCACCACTTGGTGCGCTGGCTGTTCTCTTGGTTAAACAGGTGCTATATTATATGTATAAATGTATATATGAATGTGAAAGATGTGTGATGATGGCAATGCTGATGATGATGCTGATGATGATGTGTATTTGTTCATAGCAATTTTATATTGATGTGTATTCATACTTACCTATCTCATTGTATGTGTTTACATGTGAAACACCAACCAGCAGCCAGGCTGATCAAACCCACCACAAGGTGGCACTCCAAAATTTACATTACCATGGGAGAGATAGGGAGTGAGCCGTCTTAGTATTATAGGGTCTTTGTTTAACCATACCGGAGTGGCCTAGAGTCCGACAATTTTGTCTGGATTAACCGATAATTTGGATTAACCGACTCTGGTTTAACTAACTTTTTTATATGATAAATGCCAGGCCGGCGAAAAAAGTTTGGATTAACCGATCGTTTGGTTTAACCGAGCTTGGTTTAACCGGGTTATACTGTAGTAAGTCGCTTAGAGTTTGAACCCCGCCTGGCCAGACTGGAACTCAATCCCTCCGAATCGGTTTCCCTTCAAGAGAAGGGCTGGGTGGGCGGCACACAAATGGAGGACCACCTGACCATGTGGGAACGAGTCAGACATGCAGCGAATGGTGGGTGCAAGAACGACAGCAGAAATGCAGTCGAGATTCGCTGTCTGAAAGTTTGAAATATGACAGCGGGCATCCGGTTGGAAGTTAAGCCGGTGTGGCGGTTTCAGCGCCCGGTCAGTTTCAGCGGCCTGTCGTGGCTTCTGCGCATGCGCGGATTTACGCATGTTGTGGCGAGCACTGCTATTTGTTTTGTTTACACTCGGCTATTCGACGCTGATCTAACTGCTACGTTAATATCGCTTGGAATTTAAGGTTAATTTAATTAAATTTCATTATTTGAGTATGTAATTCTGTTAAATATGATCGCATTCAATAGATTTCGGCCTAATCGGTCCCTAACACTGCCGGGCACCAGCTGAGCCTGTAGCCGGCGAGGCCACGGGTGTTTAGACCACGGCAGGGCGCTGAAACTGACCGGGCGGTGAAACCGCCACACCGGTCAGGTATAGAGGGTTCCAGTGGTAGTAACTTCTTTCCACCCTGGAATTTCCCGTGTTGCCAGGTAACATGTCCGACGTGTTCGGGTGTAGTATCTGTGCGAACGGCTGTCGGCGTCCGACGGTGGTGTCACTGTCACCGTCCACTGTCACCGCCTCCAGCGTTGTGGTGTTCCCGGCTTGCTTCTTTGTCTCCAGCGCTTCCATCCTGGATGTCATCTTCGATTGAAAAAACTGCATCTGCTCGGCCATTGCTAGCTGCATGCCCTTGATCGTCGGCGGATTGGCGTCGGCCGGTGCGGATCCTGCAGCCATGGGTGCCGTGGTCGGTGTTGGTGTTGGCGGTCATCGTCCATTTCCTTGTTAAAATACTTCCACCCACTCGCTAGCTTTCCTGGGGTGTCCCCTCGGCTTTTGTGAGTTGTGAATTTGCTTGTGGGTGGTGAATTTCTTGGTTGATTTTTTGGCGGGCAGCATCTTGAATTTGTCGCGTGACTGAAGATAGGTGGTTAGATGCGGTGATGGCTGTGGCTGGATTAGTTGTGCAAGCTGGTCAGTCGGTCGTTAGGTCACATGGTGGTTTTTGGCAGGAAAGTTCAAACGTTGGTGTCGCCCGGCGGCCTGTGGTTCTCTCAAGTTAGTACAGGGGGCGCCACCATAGATCAGTGGCCACTGGGGTAGTGTGAGTTCAATCCGCCAGGTGGCGGAAAGGTTCAGGTCAGTGTTATCGGGTGGTTGGTCCACGCCCGTAAATTACCCATGTTAAATGTGACATGTACAATTCCAATAGTTGTGAGTTTCAACCATTCGAAGCTGCATAATTCGATGAAAACAGAAAAAGGTCGAAACCGAAACACTTGCCTAGATTTGATTCGACATATTATATCCATACGTACATGCACACTTATTAAGCATATTTATTGCTACATAGAAGGAATATTAAGTCAATTTAATAGAACCCTACTAGTAGTACAAGTCATACAAAGCCTATTATGTCCAGCACACAAAAGTTATTTTGCATGTTTTCACTTGAAATATCTTCAGAGTTAGCCATGCTTAATCAAAGTTACTCCAAACTAAAGGCAAGTAGATTGTATATGTTATATCTAAGATGCGTAATTCATGGGGCGGAAGTGGCCCGAACCCGAAATGAGACGGTGGCGTCGCCTGTCAGAATTCCCGCGAACTAAACCCCCAGCACCCCCTCCCCCATGTCGACTGGCGGGTAATGAAAGAACTAGCCCGGCCACCTCCACGGCTCCTCCACTGCCCACGCACGAATCAAATTTCCCGCCGAACCCGGTCATGTGACTCCCAGCCATGTTTAAAATTCACAACTGCTGAACCCGCCGCCCTGGAAGGACCTACCCCATCTTCCATTATTTCTTCTACATGTAACGTAATGCCATGTCATGCCGAACGACAGGAAATCAAGGAAAGCGGCAGCAAGGAGTACCGACACTCTTAAGCCCCGAGGGTGCCCCCGGACAGTGCATCCAGGACCAGAGTATGACTCCAACCGTGGAGGAAAAACACCCGAGTGGCCGCCAAAAAGGAAGGCACTGCTGCCGTTAGACACACCGGCCCTGTCAATATCGCAAGCTGATCCCACAATGGAAGGCATTGTCAACGCGGCCCAAATGGAGTCCTCCATGGCAGCGCACATCAGCATGCTTAAGTCTGAGCTGATGGGCAGGATGGAGCCGCTGGAGGTGAAACCGCACAGGAGGAAATATACTGCACCTAACACGGAGGAGTCCATATCCGAGGAGTGTGACAGTGACAGTGACAGTGCGGATGACCCCGGAGTGTCTAAGGTGCTCACCACTAACTGCTCGCACATGGTCAGCAACACTGAGTTTGCCGTGCCATGGGCGGCCACCACCTCCAGGAGGAAAACAAAGCATGAGCCCGCACGCAGGAAAGTAAAAGCAAAGGAGGCCCAGCAATACCATGAACTATATGCAAAAGCTCCCATGCTGGGAGGTAGCAAGCCGTGCTACAATCCCCAGCGGCGTGAAGACGACTACGATGACAACGACCAACCGGGCGCAATCACCGAGATCCTCGCCGCAGCCAGATCTGCAGTCAGCCGGAAGAAAGGTAAAAAATCATGGCTTCCTCACCTATACATCACTCGGGGAGATAAGAGGGACAAAATTGGACTCAGTGAGGCGACCTGGCCTGAATACTTTGCTGCTTTGTGTACGATTATAAAATCACCCAAGATTCCCGTAACATGGAAAAGCCCGCTGATCGATCACATGCACCAAATAGCGGGAATGGCAACAGACTGGCAGTGGGAGATGTGCCATCGCTGGTCAGAAAAAGTGTTTTCTATGATCGATGACGGGCGCCTCCCTAATGGGTCGATTGCCCAATATGCGGTCAAAGATGTCCAACAAGATGTGTTGGCGCTCTGCACCCCAGTGGCCGCCGTGCCTCAGCAGCACACCAACAACTGCCAGCAAAACAACAGTAACAGTACCAACGCCAGCAGTGGTCAAGGTGAGTGCCAACAGGAGTTTAACAGGGAAAAGGATGGGAAGCCGTGCAACCCATGGAACTGTGGCAAGGACTATGGGTTCACTGCAACCCAAGGAGAAATGCCTGACAAAAAGGTGCATGTGTGTGCTTGGTGCGAAAATAAGTACCACCGAGCCAACATGCACCTTGAAAAAGACTGCATAAACAAAAAACGGTACCAGGAGAAAAAGGCGGGCCAGACAGGCAGTGCCTCCAACCAGCAAAATACCCAGGGTTTTTGATAGCTGGCTCTAAGTGCAACACTGAATCCATGGACGTGGAGCCAGAAGACATACCGACATGTGCCACGGAGAGGCAGATGGCATGCACTGACGAGGACTGTGATACATGTACAGCTAACCATGAAATCATAACACACTGTACATCAGTGATGTGACAGCCCAGGCCCGCAGATTATACAGGCGTAGGAGCGCTCAGCTATTTGAGTGTGAGTTCGCCCGACTGGCTCGGGCATGTGATAGTGGTGACAGTGACAGGGGCCAAGTGACAGTGACGTAGGTGACGGGCGTGACACACTGAGTAGCACACCCAAACACCACAACGGCCCAGACGCCCATGAGCCTGATGACAGTACTTCATGGGATGAGCAGCTGATGGCCCCCAGCGGCCCTGGCCATGCCCACAGCCGTTCCACACGCAACAACACCAGCTTCAAGGAAGTAGCACCAGGTGATGACACATGCTGCCCCGAGACACCATGGCCACCACCTGCTGCCGATGACAACAACACGTGCAGCCAAGATGGCAGTGCCCATGGCAGCTGCCATGACACATATGCCATAACAACAATGGCCGTCACCAGCGATGGCGGCCATGCCCAACTGGGCCACGGACACGCCCACTACCAAGACCACCAAACACCAACACAGCCCACACCCAGTGGGGAGCCAAGCAACAACAGCAGCCCCAGCCTCGGCCAGGTGGGAGACGTAGGTGATGGTGATGAATGTTGTGTGGTCTTCCCCCAGCTGACGGCCATGACAACAGCCGGCCCCGCCAACTGCCATGCCCACCTATCGGCCCATATGAATACAGGGCGATACTTGACAGTTTCTGGCCACACCTACACAGCCAGATATGGGGACGACACCAGGACTACTTGGCAATACACCAACAGTTCAGAGCTACTGCTTTACCTCACTACATTGGTGCCAAGATCCCAATACCCTCGGGCCTCAACATTGGCGAGTGGAGGAGCCTCGTCACCAACTACCACTACAGGCAGGTGGTAGACTTTCTCGAGTTTGAATGGCCCACCAACTATACAGCCCCGACCTCGCCCACCACCTTCATCACCAATCACACCGACGATCCCGGCCAACTTGACTGCATAAGACAGTACATCGCCACCGAGATCAGCTACAGGGCGATGATGGGCCCATTCCACGTGCCTCCATTCCCACGTGATGACACGCCCCAAGAAGAACTCTACCACCAGGCATGTCATCTTAACCTCAGCTGGCCACACCCTGGGAGTGTGAATGCAGGAATAACTAGGAGCTTCTATCAGGGTAGCCCCAGAGCCTACAGCCTACCCAACATCATGAACCAGAAAAGACATACAGCGACTGGTTGGGAGGCTCCAGCACATAGCGAAATGTGTGGCCCCCGGCAGGCGCTTCGTGTCCCGCATATAAGATGCCCTATGGAACACACCCCACAAAGTCAGTCACACTGCTCCCGACGAGCTCGGTGATGATGTCAGGTGATTCCTGGAGTTCACCACAAGATCCAACGGCCTCGTCCTCCTCAAGGCAGTTCCCAACACCCCCTGGATCATCGAGTGTGACTCCTCACTCTTTGCCGGGCGGGCTTTCTCCAAGAGCTACTACTACAGCAGGCGCTACCCCGACAGCATCAAGGCCAGATTCACCAACATTGCAAACCTTGAGGCCATAAATCCTGGCACCTCTACACCCCGAGGACCACCTCATAACTATCAACACTGACAACTCTGCCAGCCAGCAGGTACTCGACTCTGCCGTAATCAGAGACAGCATCTGACGCCCTGTGCCAGGGAGGTCTGGCTGTATGCAGTGACACATGATTGTGAGGTGGAGATCCGACACAAACCAGGGAAAGATCTCGTACTCGCCGATGCACTAAGCAGGCTCTAAGTTGGTCGACACAATAGCAAAGGCCAGGGCAGATCGCATCACTAGAGAACTTAACATCACTGAAGTAGAGGTCTCATTTCACAATGTATTTACTGTTGGCTTGTAGTGTGGCCTGGGAATCTCGTACTAAATTGCTCCTCTATTCCCAGGCTACTCACGACAAGTTCAAAACCGGATCCTTGAGGTGTACTTCGCGGTACCTGGAGGAACAAAGCGGCGCAGGCAAAGAAATACTTACAGTTTGCCACACGTCACCAACTCGATCCCCTCGCCCTGATGCAGTACGACCTGATGGCCTACATACTCTATCTGAAAGAGACCCTTGCCTCCCCCAGGGTGGCAATGAACTACATCAGCGGCGCACGAATATGGGTTCAGCTGTTCGGGGACAGGGTGTCAGAATTTGATACCTACCCCATAACCCTGATGAAGAGAGGCCTCCTACGCCTCTCCCAGCACAAGACAAAGACAGCGCCACCCATAACACCAGACCACGTCAGGGCACTGGTACGCTACCTCGACACAGCAAGCCCCTAAGCATGGGTGCTCATAGCAGCACTACTGATTGCATATGCCCCCCTGATCCGACAAGGGAACCTGCTGGCAACCACCTCTGGGAGAGACCCCGGCCACTACCTAAAATGAGATGACATCACACGGACATGGGAAGGACTCATAATAACAGTCTGCTCCACTAAGACCAGGTGGAGGCTGGGCCAGAGCTTCAGTATCATCATCCAGAAACAACCACGCTCCAGATACTGCCCGTGGCAGCCTGGGAGAAGTACATCGAGTTCCAGCACCCATGCCCAAGTGAACCAGCATTCACGCTCCGAGGATGGAGGCCCCCACCAGGCCCCCACCCTGCTCGTGGTGATACAAGCGGGCCTCGCAGCAAATGGAGTGGAAGCCCCAGACCAGTACATGCTGCATGGGCTTCGCTGAGATGGAGCGCAAGCATGCGCCTCCGCCGGTCAGTCAATTGAGCAAATCATGAAGCTTGGCTCCTGGATCTCTGCGACGGCGCACATCTACGTCCCTATAGCGATACATTTTATATTTATTTGGTCAAATTTGATAGAAACTGAAAACCAACCAGATTTTGCAACCTAGCGGGAAACAAATTAGGTTGATCGTACTTGATTTAGAATTAGCATTTATTCAAACTTCTGGAGATATATGAAGTGAAACCAAGCAAAATTATTTTGATGTAAACACGGAAATGTTGGACTCCATAAACGTATGTGACTTGCAGTATGGACAAATTCTATCAAATTGACTTAATATTACTTCAATGCAGCAATACAAATTATACATAATACGTACACAAGTATCTAAGTTGGATATGTAGGATTACATGTAGGCAATTGTTTTGGGTTAGAACAGAATATGGATCCATCGGATTATGCAATTTTAACGCCGAATTAACTTAGGATTAGGCGACAATAAATCAATTTGCTGGTCTCACATTGGTCATGTTGCATAGGCAACATGGGTAATTCGGAATCGACATGCGACTCATCCCTCTCCTGCTCCCCCCCCCCCCTTCCCCTCCTACACCTTACTTCCCCCTTTTAACTATAGGGGCCTGGAGGCGACTCCAGGTGGCACCCCTGCTCTGGCTGCTGGTAGCCTTGTTTGTACCCGCAACACCCCCTGATGTAACTTCCACCCTCCCGCCTCTCCAGACGGCACTTCACCTCCAGACGCCGACCCGAGACCACCTCCTTCCTTTTCTCACCGCCCCACCCAACCCTACTTTCAGATGACATGAGGGTTGAGTGCCCAGTTCTCACAGAGACTGACTGACCTTTACCTATTGTGAATTGACGTCCTATTGACTCTTGCCTATGTATTCTCCTATCTAGATTAATAAATTCCATACTAAGTAGTCCCGTGTCGTGTCCTGAATTAGCCTTTAGCTAGACCCAGTTCTTGTGATCTCTATAACTCACGCATTCAACGTCAATTACCCTTCACTTCCACTAACATCGGGACTACTCTGTCCCCTTCCCAGAATTGCTTCTTGGTCCCCTCTAGTCTGACTAGGTCTACTCTTGTAAGCTTCATTTAATAATTATTCAATTGTCATTCCAACAACTCTTGCATACTTCATTTAACAATTGCTCAATTGTTATTCCAATAACTCTTCTATATCTCCATTTATAATTATTCGATTGTCATTCCAGGAACTCTTGTATATTTCAGTCATTCCAGTAACTTGATTATTATATTTAATAATTGTTCACTTCTTATACTAATACATATTATGTACGAAACGTGTAAATAACTGTGGTTATGCATGGCTGTATCAGAAAATAAAGAGTTTACAAACAAGTCCCACACACACAGACTATTAAGATAAAATGACTCCAAAATTAAAATCCTCATCGCAGTTCTTATTTATCAGTAGACTTTCATTTTGGTCAAGGCGAATTGAGTGTAAACAGTCCAAGTGCAGGTTTACAACTGTGTACCGTTAAAAACTCTCCTATCAGCAAAACATGGATACAGAGTAAACATTACCGATGTCGTAAAAGTCACTGCCCCTAATACTGATTTGGCAATATCGATACCTAAATTACATGACTGACACAGGTCCGGTTCTGGTGCATGCATGAATCATATTTCAGTACCACACTGCGAAGCCTCGTTCATACAGAACACAACGCCCAATTCATGGCAGGCATACATTCAGAGACACTCGTGCAGTCGGCGATGACTTCTGCACGTACACCCATGTTGAGCGTCCGTCTCCCGTTTTGGTAGATTGTAGGATTCGAACCCATATATTTGATTAATAAAACTGACAGAATAAACGCCCTTATTATTTTTGCCGTGGATATGGCCCTTGTTGCCGAAACATTGTTAAACCATCAGTAATCAATCAATCGATCATCATTGTTGTGACCATATTAACAAACACCCCACCATCCATTTCCACTCTTTTCTTCAGTACCCTATTCATCCCTCATGTGGCCGGTCAGCCTAATGAGTTGAGCGTCTGTCTCCCATTTTCGTAGATTGTGGGATTCGAACTCATGGTTCGAACCCTGGTCGAGTCAAACCAATGACTTAAAAATGGATATGTGTCACTTCCTAGCTTGGCGCTCAGCATTATTAGGATAGGACAAGGACTGCTTGGCTCAGTGTCAGGATAATGTGACTGAGTGGGTCATGGTGCTGGCAGCCTGGTTTCCCAGTGGGGTAGCACTGTAAAGTTGCCATGTCTGCGCACTGTCACAAGTCGGTACCCATCCTGATATAACCTTATATGCTTGATTGATTGATTGGTGGTTGCTTTACGCTGTGTCAGCAGCATAGGCGATATTCATGGCGAGAAATGCTAGTTTTTTGTCCAAACCACCGCTGTTACATGTAAAAGCAGACAATCAATTATGTGCCAATAGACACTCGTTAAATTAAAAAGCTCGCAATTATATATTGCACCGACGATGCTACAAGACGTAAAACTCCAACAACCAACCAACCCATATAGTTAATTCAGTTGTCATTCACCATTGCTCTAGGAAGGGATCTTTAATCTAGGTTATCGCCACAATACTTGTATTTTTGCATGCCCACTTTCAGTGTGACTTAAACCATGGAAACAGAACCTATGTGTTCCTGGCCCGGCTGGTGGCGAGGCGGGACCCCACGCCGTTCCGGTGCTTCTGTGACATGCTCCCCTCTACAGACCAGGTGGCTCTAGAAAAGCTGCTCCTGCTGCTCGCATTCAAACATAGTTGTAATTCACCCTCGTTCTAGGAAAGGGTGAATCTTTAATCTAGGTTATCGTAACAATACTTGTATTTTTGCATGCCCACTTTCAGCGCGACTTAAACCATGGAAACAGGACCTATGTGTTGCTGGCCCGGCTGGTGGCGAGGCGGGACCCCACGGCCTTCCGGCGCTTCTGTGACGTGCTCACCTCCACTGGCCTGGCGGCTCTAGCCAAGCTGCTCCTGCAGGACCTCGACAACGTCATCTGGGGTCAGTATATAGACCGGAAGTACTTATACACGCCAGTGTGCTGTAGACGCAGACAGCAAGTATTGAACCAAGTCTGTTGGGGATTTACATCCTGGCAACATGTAACGTCATATCAGGATGGGTACCGACTTGTGACAGTGTGCACTTATGGTAGCTTCATAGTGCTGCTCCACTGAGAAACCAGGCCGCCGGCACCATGACCCGATTTCCCACTCAGTCACATTATCTTGATACTGAGCTGACAAGCCCATTCCCTATCCTAGTAATGTCAAGCTTGTTAGTGTTAATTCTACAATTTTACATTGTGAGACATAACATTTGGAGCATGATTAACACTGAAAAGAATGTAAATGTGATTTATTGTGATAGGCAAATAAAGGAATTGTCCTCCCCGACCCCCCACCCCCACCCCCCACAAAAAAAAAGAAACACCAACAGTTAGCAACTAGACACATTTTCCAGTCTGAGATGAACGTTCTGCTATAGATGCAGGCAGCAAGTAATCAATTAGACACATTTTCCAGTCTGAGATGAACTTTCTGCTATAGATGTGGGCAGCAAGTAATCAACTAGACGCAATTTCCAGTCTCAGATGAACTTTCTGCTATAGATACGAGCAGCAAGTATTCAACTAGACACATTTTTCAGTCTGAGATGAACTTTTCCGCTAAAGATGCATTCATCTAGGCATTTTGGGTTTGAAATGAATCAACTTGCAAAATGAATATCTCTAAGCAGTGAGTTTTGGATTGCCAGGTAAACACTGTTCATGAAAATTTACTATGTTTACCTCAGTTTAACAAACAAACAACATTGTCAACGATGGTAGAACCAAATGAAAGTTTTCATTTCACAATGTCCTTCTTTTTTTTCTTCATTTTTCTTTCTTTCTACCAATCTGTTCATTAAATAAACCTAAAAAAACTATTAAAGTTGCACAGTTCGATGGCTTTGAGTTAATCTTTTCTGCAAATGCATTTAATTTGCTTCTCAAATAAGCTATCACTACCTTCAATAGTATATATCAACTCACATCCGAAAGATGTATGTAACCCACCAATTGGCGCTATTAAATAATATTTGGCTTCAGAAACAGAAATAGCTGCCTCATACATTAATTATTAAATAGATGGACCTTTCCTTGAATACATAATTTACATAAAGCCAAAATACACAATAAGTCATAAATATGGACTCCTCATAATTTTGAGAATAGCAAAATAATACTAAATACATTAAGCTGATATGGTTGAAAATGATTCATCCTTTTCTAACTGGTTTTAAATTCTCAGATTTCGATGCTGGCCAACGAGTTAAGTCGATAGAAGACTATGTCAACATCATCAATGAGTCACTCCTGCAGCGTCTCTCCAATATGGAGGATCCTTACATCCGGGCAGTCCTCACCGACGAGGTGCGCAGGCGCGTGACCAGCATATCTCGCTTCCTATTGGACGAGATACGTGAACATGAGCAGCTGAGGATGACAATGCTGGGGCACATTGGAAAGAGCGATATCGAACTGGACGTAGATACTGTGCGGTCGGACCTCAAGAACAGACCGGATCTCCTCTTTGATGATGCCATTGAGAACACCCGTAAGAAGAACCGTTTGACTTCGCAGTATTTGGAACGTCACATCCACGACCTGGAGGATGAGAACCAACATCTGATGACGTCATTGACCGAGCAAAAGCAGCTGCTGGCAGAGTGCCAGAAGAAGGTCGGCGAGTTAGAGAAGGCAGCTCAGGCAAAAGGTGACGCGTCCTTCTTGTACCTGCAGAAGGTGATAATGGACCAGGACGACAACATTGCAAAGCTTCGCGGCAGCATTAAGTCATTCAAGGACTTTATCAGTGTCCCTCGCAGTGACATAACGGAACTGCTCTCATCTATTCGCACCGCCTGCCCACGCGCCCGTTCGCTTCCGATGCCAAGGTTCACTGACACATTAGCTGATGTGACAAACATGCCACCGAACAACGCCACGGTGTCGAACACCCTTCGACGACATGTGAAGGCGCTGCTGGACCTCATCGAGCAACATAAGCATCGAGGACAGCAAGCCAGCACCAAGATTGCCGAGCTGGAGCGAGAGCGAGGCACGATGCGGACGCTGCTGAACGCTCGTGGCGCCACCGCACTTCCGGCCGTCCTATCGCAACAACTGAAAACCTTCCGCCAACAGAAGTTCGAGATGAACGACACGATACAAGAGCTCAGAACGAGGCTCAGGGAGGCAGACGTGACCCGTGAGGAGATGCAGAAGAAACTCGAGGAGCTGAGTCGCATCGTCGACCCGGACCTAACCGGCGCGGGCGACGACGGGACGGCAACGGCGAATCACAGAGGGAAGGTTCGCAAACGATCCGCCAGAGGGCGGCGGGGCAGTAAGCGCGGAGTGGCTGTGGCGCCATCTGATGAGAAGGTGGATCAACTCGGGGGGAAACTCACGGGAGGCGATATGAGCGTGGCGGGAGGTGTTGACACCGACAGTGTGAGACTGACAGTGAGGAAGCAAACCCACGAAACTAGCATTGAATCCACACGAGCGTTGATAGCTCAGCCTACAAGACAAACACTCATCAGTGCGCAAGTGCATATGCAGACCAATGTTGCAGACGTGTGTAAAACTACGTCGTGACAACGGCGCTCTTATTGGTTGTATGGTTGGGAAGTAGGCCCAGAAAGAGTTCTCATCGTCCAAAGAAATGACACCAACAATCAATTTCCTGATAATCTATTGCATGTATGTTTTATTTGTAATTTAATAAACATGTTCTAGATGTGTTTCGTCCCTCGAGTGAGGTGGGGAGTATATTTTCAGCATCTGAACACGGGTATGTCCATACCAGGGGCGTAGCTAGACCTTTAACGATGTGTGCTCCTAATTTCGGCAGGGGGTTTAGGGGGCCGCGTAAAGGGACCAGCTATAGCTCGCTGGGACACTGCGCGTACTCCGACAAATGCTCTCCAAGCACAATCTTGTTTAGTTTTTATGTTTAAATGAACCAAGTATGTGTGGGGAGAGTATGGGACCAGGGCATTGCTAGTCTGAACTTAGGCGGCGGCCATTTGCAATGCAAAAGCTGCGCTGTGATTGGCTGAAATTGTGCCGGCAACAGGCTCACACAGTAACAAGATTTGCTGGTTCCCAGTATGGGCTCAGCTTGTGCCCGGCAGTGTTAGGGACCGATTACGCCGAAATCTATTGAATGCGATCATATTTAACAGAATTACATACTAAAATAATGAAATTTAATTAAATTAACCTTAAATTCCAAGCGATATTAACGTAGCAGCTCGATCAGCGTCGAATCGCCGAGTGTAAACAAAACAGTGGCTCGAGTGACCCGAGTTGAATAATCGATTACACCCGAATATACAAATCGCCGCCGGCGCATTCCCGAGTTCGTTTGTTTTCCACGCGGCGGATAGCTGGCGACTTTAAGCTTAAGCTGGTGGATTTTACACATTTGAGACTTGAGTTTTCGACACTTCGGACTACTACATGCCTTCTATCTCTCTCTCCCTCTCCCTCTCTCTCTCTCTCTCTCCCTCTCTCTCTTTATTATTTTTAATTTTTTTTTTGTGTGGACAAAACGATGTGGACGTTTTGGTGTACGCGCGTATGCCTAGCTACGCCCCTGCATACGATGTCCATACATGTATTTGATGGTTAATTCATGACCATAGCTAGGAATTTGTGTTTTGGGTGGCAGATCAATTCTTGAAATAGATGAGTGCCGAAGGCTCGAGGCACTATTGGAAGTTGTGGGGTCCACCCCCCACCCTCCCCAGGAAATGTTGAAATCCAGAAGCTCTGAAATGCCATAAAATTATGAATGACAGTTATTTCTTCTAAAAGAAAATATCATTAATGTAAGTAAAAGAAAACATAATTAAGCGGAAGGAGAGGACGAGATCAAGTGTTGAATGTCTTCCAAATATATTCGGTAATTTCATATTTTTATTATTGAAACATACATGGCTAACACTCTCTTCATTAATGTATTAATGTTAAAAGAAATATTACATGCTTTCATTCAGCAGTGGAAATTTCAATCGCGGAAAATTGGTCCATATCGTTCCATTGTTCCTTGCCATATTACTGTAATGCTGAGCACCAGCATAGGCAGAAAACAAATATACATTTATATCTCATTGGTTTGACTCTGCCGGACTTGAACCCGCGCGGGTTCAAATCCCACCACCTGCCGCATCGGAAGCAGGTGCTCAACTCATTCAGCCATCCTTGTAGGGTTCCAGTACCCATTCTGGCCGCTAGGTGCCGTCTGAGTGCATCCACTTGGCTCCTACACATAGGTCGCTAGTGGCGCATAGTGGCAAATAGCTGAACTAACCATTTTGTACACGAAGCGGTGTTCAAAATGGTTTCAGAAACGATGTTTGCAGGTGTATCTACCATCACTACTGAACACACACATGTGTTAAGTATTCCATCAACTTAGACTATGCAGTCATGTTAAATAGATCTTCATGCATTTGAGTACCCATTGATATCAATTATATTATTATGAATGCTAACAAATCATGTGAGTATTCTAATCTCCAACTAAAATAATAGGTTTCAGAGGAGATTAAATGGGGTAGACAACATTGTACAGTTCTAATAATTGATGATTTCCATGGAGCATGCACACTCAGCTTAGTAGTGGGTTGATGATCAACTCTTGACGCAAGTAATCAATTTGTATAGAGGTATTATCTAAAGTTGAATAGTCCGATGGTTTTGAGTTTCTGTCATTTTTTCCGAGTTATTACGTTGATTATTATAATCTACCCTACTTTAGTTTCAAGTAAATTTATTTTTATATGCCTGACTTTTGAGATATTTGAAGTACAACCATGCAAAATTAATGTTGGCAAGCACACCAAAACTCTGACATCATAGGCTTCTGCAGTAACAGGTTCTATTAAATTGCTTCCGTATTCCTTTCTATCAGCTGTCTGTGTGGTGACAAATGTTTAATTAGTACACCAGTATCTAAGTTAGATATGTAGAATAAAATCTAGATAATTGTTTTGGTTTTGGAAATTTGATATTTTCGTTGAACTATGCAGCTTCAAGGCAATAATTATTTAACTTTCCCATACGTAAATAAAGAATACAAGAATAAATAAAGTTCATGTTGCTTTCTATGATAAATATGTAATCAGTACATGCATTCATTTGAAAATAGTTGGTATTTTTCACTTTGAAGACCTTGCTATTAAATAATTAAAATGTATATGTATCATTTGTATAATGTTTTCAATTTCTTTTTGTGGCTGCCCAAGGTCCTATTTTGGTCTGCACCTTTGTGAGACCTTCTGCGCTAACTTTGTAAAAAAGGAGCCTCCAACCAACCCATGCTAACAATGAGTTACTCCCAAGCTAGATGTCAAGTTAAACAATAAACATTAACAAACATAATTAATGAATGATACAGAACGGCGAAATCTAGGGGACGTGATGTACGTGATACTACGATTGGGGGTGTCTGCACAATACGATTGCAGGCTGCTATTTGAATAAGAACAGTTCAATTCAACTCAATTACTTTTAATCCGGAATCCATCCATCCATTGCTTCGTTCATATCAATATCTTCAAAATGGGACTGATATAAAACTCTTACTCTGCGGGGAGAATAACCCCCCACCCCCCTCCTTTTCCTGCACTTCCAGGCACCACACTCACCCAGTTCCCCCAATTGACCGATCCCACACTCACGCCATCTTGGTTTGAAAACCAGGTTAGGACCCCAACTAATCGTATCAAAACAGTTCAAAACACTAGCAATGGCATGGTTTTCTGTAGCGTGCCTCAATATAATTATAATATAAGGCAATAAAGTATTCCATGTGTTATTCCCATATGAAGAGTTCAGGCGCAAAACCCCGTAAGTGCAAGTCCAAAAACCGAGATAAACATTGGAATCAAACCTTTAAAAAAAAAGAAATTGTTACATTCCTTTATTTTTTTCATTGCTCCGTAATCATTACATCACAAGAAAAGTGGAATTAGTAAGAATTAATATTACCTTAAAGTAAAACTCGTTATCTGAATTACAGTTGGGATCCTCTCCCGCAGGCCTGTATGTCATCTGCGTAGATGTACATAGTAGGCTAAGTTATCATATACAGGTTAGGAAAAAACTTTGAAAATTAAAAAAAAACTAATATAGAAACTACTAACACCCAAAACCGCAAAATGTTGGCCCAAGAAAGATCAGGTAAACACTCCTGAGTGCGGGACCAGACCAATCCAGTATCACAGCTGTCCAGCGTTGAAAACAAGCACCCTCATGGGAGCTTACACATTATGGGCAGAATAAAAAACTTGTCAAAAAAAAGAAGAAGAAATTTAGGATTGGCGTTTACAGGGTTTTGCACCTCTTCATATGTTTAGATGTATTTCCGAGTAAGGATACATACAAAGAAAGATCCCTGACATGGATGGTGATGTAAAACCCCAACAAACAAACACCTGAAGAATACACTACGAGGCTTGTTACCATTGTAATGAGGTCAGCTATGCCTTACACTGCATCGCTCTCCCACTGCACGACCTCGAGCACCGCAGTGCCGTGTTCGCAGAGGTTGGCTATTGGGCTTTTACGTCCCGGAAACATCTAAGGTCATATCAAGACGTGTACCGACTTGTGACACTACGCACTCATGGTGACTTTATAGTGTTGCTCCACTGGGAAATTAGGCCGCCAGCACCCTGACCTGATATCCCGCTCAGTCACATTATCCTGTCACTGAGCTAACCAGTCCTTGCCCTATCCTATTAATGCAAAACGCCCGGCTAAGAAGTGATAAGTATACATTTTTAAGTTATTGGTTTGACTCGACCGGAAATCGAACTCTCGACCTTCCGATCTCCCAAAGCAGGAGATGGACGCTCGACTCCTTCGGCCACCCCGTCTAGCATTGCAGCCAGCTGACTAGCCCTCCTGGACAGGACAGGGTATTAAAGAGCCTATTACACATGCCTCGCTGTTAAAGTTGTATAGTCCGATGGTTATGAGTTTCTCTTATTTTCTGAGATAAACATATTAGGTTGTTCATTATAATGTACCTTACTTTAGTTTGAAGTAACTTTTATTTTAAATCACTAACTTTTGAGATATTTGAAATGGAAACATGCTAAATTAATTTTGGCAAGCTTGCCAAAACTCTAACACCATAGGCTTCTGCAGTAACAGGTTCTAGTAATTGACTCAGAATCCCCTTATATGTGATGACAAATATTTAATAAGTGCACCAGCATCTAAGTTAGATATGTAGAATCAAAGCTAGATAATTGTTTTGGTTTTGAAAATGTTATGTCTTCATTGGACTATGCAGCTTTAATCTATGACTAACACGGAACCTCTCGGGGAATACAAGTCTGAACCGACATTCCTGTGTTTGTGTCCTTTTTTTTTCCTTTCTCCAATTCCGCTGTTCAGGCAAGGAAGACCAACCATGTCATATTATTTGAGAAAGACAGGTCACTGTGACATTTTATAAACTAGGAAATATATATATATTTTTAGTTAAATGTGCACAGACCAATGGCTAAGAATTTTTGCAATGTTTTAAAAGATAAATACATTGCTCACGGACACACCTGACTCAGAGGCATGAGTGGGTTAATCAAGGCTTTTATTCGGGCGCTGCCCACCCAACGGCATGTACATTGACTGTGTATCATCGGGCAGGAAGCGAACGAGCGAAGGCCCCGATATATTGGGGAAATGAGATGTGATGAGGGCATATGAGTCATGTGAACGATTTAACAAACGAGTAATCACGCATCACTCCCCCCCCCCCACCCCCCCACCACAGAAGTGGCAGGGGGGGAGAGGGCTTCGACCCTGAGTCCGCCGTGTCCAGCAATGACACCGAATGAGCGACCTCGCTCATTCAAGACCATTAGTTTAGTTACTATTATCTACCTTACCTTAGTTTGAAGTAACTTTTATTTTAAATGGCTAACTTTGGGGATATTTGAAGTGAAAATGTGCTGAATTTATTTCTCGAAGAACATTAAGATTCTGACACCATAGTCTTCACCAGTAACAGTCTCGTTTAAAGTGACTCAGTATTCCCTTATATGCAGCAACACATGAAGACGTGGCGTTCTCTGTGGCGGAGTGGTTAGAGTGTCTGACATTTTTCTAGGTCAGACTCCTAATCTGAGGGTCGGCGGTTTGATTCCCTGTGCCCCCGGCTCTGCCAATTTGGATTTCCACCGCTGTGTATAACTTACAGCGTTATCAAAGGTCGGTTGCTCTCATACCATGTCTATGTGGTGTGGGAGGTTAAAAATCCCTTTTGTCGGTAAAAGTGTAGGATCGGGCTTTCTATCGACCACCAGTGGAGTGGGGAAGACCAGTCGTCTGTGACTGGGATTTCCCCTGCTTGGGACAACTAATGTACCAACACAAAAAACACCAACAAAAATGAGAGACAAATAAGTGTTCACACTTCCTGTCTACCATTCGCTATATCGCTATAAGAGTTCAGACGCAAATCCTCGTGAGTTGGTGGTGAGTTGCTCGTCCGGCTGCCGTGGTGGAAGTGATTTTTGGTGGGTTGCGATTTGCGAGGAAGGGCGGGCGTGACGTCACGAGTCTCGCGAGGGCGTGGTTCCGCGGGAAATCCGGTAGGGTTTGGTTTTCGGATTCGAACCCAGGGGGCGCCACCAGGACGACTCCTTGTTCGTGCGCAAATTACCCATGTTGGCGAGCCACCATGAACAATCCAAAAATATAGTTTAAATAAAAGATTTGTACCTGAAAATAATTTTTATTCTCACTAATTCCACTTTTCTTATGATCACATGGTTATAGAGCAACGCACAAAAAAGTAGGAATATAAAAAAACTAACTTTTTGATGGTTTGATTCCAATGTTTATCTCTCTTTTTGGATTGGTGTTTACGCGGTTTTACACCTTACGCGGTTTTTCACATGCTTAATAAGTGTGTCAGTATCAAAGCTGGTTATGTAGGATCAAATCTGAATAAGTGTTTTGGTTTTGAAAATTGGATGATGTAATGGGATTGTACAACTTGAATACACCCTGCACGTGCAACAGCGTAGATAACATCACTTTGTGTCATGCGCAATATAGGTATATACACACGGCCAGATCAGTTTCATATTTAATGTATTTGCGCGCGGTTACATAATACTTCCAAGGCAAGTGTTATAATCTACCTTACTTTAGTTTGAAGTAACTTTTATATTAAATGGCTAACTTTGGAGATATTTGTAGTGTAAACATGTCAATTTAATTCTGACACCACAGCTTCTGCAGTAAGAGGTTCTAGTGAATTGCCTCAGTATTCCCTTCTGTACAGTGACAAATGTTTAATAAGTGCACCAGTATCTAAGTTAGGTATGTAGAGTCAAATCTAGATATCTGCTTTAGTTTAGAAAATTTGAAGTTTTGATCGGACTATGCAGCTTTAAGCAGGGGAAATTTCAATCGTGGACGATTGGTCTTCCCCATTCGACTGGTCCTTGCCCTATCCTAATAATGCCGAGCGTCTGGCTAGGAAGCAACACGTATCAATTTTTTAAGTCATTGGTTTGACTCGACCAGGGTCCGAACCCGTGGATTCGAATCCCACGACCTACCATAACGGGAGACGAACGCTCAACTCATTCGGCCATCACGTCTGGATTTAACACGTAATGAAGGTATTCTTTTATTCATGCACATAACGGGGAGCATTATTTACTGGTTAAACCTTGATTAAACCGGCTTGCATTGCTATTGTCTATGTCGATGCGCTAACTGTTAATGCTTCCATTAAACATATAAGCTAGGTTGTCTTTCTGGTACGTCTGAAATGCACAAGCATCAATCACTGAGCTGAGATCTCTATCCAGTAAACATCCTTTTTTCATAGACATTTTAGACAATTTTTTACTCACAATTTCTACCCATTATTCCACAGAGATAGCTACGCCGAATAGAAATACAATCAACTAATAAATGTATACATGCCACTGCTACTGCCCAAACTGTACAATAGTTAATGACACTTGATCGGTATTTAAGTGTATTTATGCCAATGCATATAATATCCCTATATGTATTTATTTATATGCTGTCGGGGGTATGTGTTGCAAATGGGAAGCAGTCCCTCTCGAAGGGGAATTGAACCCACCCCACTCGCCAATCTGGGATTAGCATCATAACCATTATACTATCTAGGCTCCCTGATGCAATCAACTTACCGAACCAATGACCTAGAAATTGATACAGGTGCCTGGAATTATTAGGATAGGACCAGGACTGGTTGTTTCAGTGTCAGGATAATGTAACTGAGTGGGATATTAGGTCATGCTGGTGGCCTGGTTTCCCAGTGGGGAAGCACTATAAAGTTGCCATGAGTGTGCACTGTTACAAGTCGGTACCTATCCTTATATGACCTTAGATGTTGCTAGGATGTAAAGCATCAACAACCAACCAACTTACCAATGACTACCTGTGTTTGTAGTATTTTACTTCAGTGTAACTCACTATATAACCCCAACGCAAAACAAGCTCAAACATCTACAGATACTAAATAATCACCATGTATCTGCTACTGTGTGAGAAACAAAAACATCTTATCACCTCCTACTGTGTGATAAGATTAAACCCCTACTACAACTGGCCAGCATTGCAAACAAGCCCGAGCACTCGAGCTTAAAGCTATGGACAGTATAAACACAGCATAAACAAAAAGATATATATATATAATAAAAAAGAATATATATATTATATATATGTATGCATATATTTTGCTGCCAGATATATTTATGATCTTGGATTAAGCTAATCGATAATCGATCAATAAATGATTGCCATATACAAGTAATAGCTCAATTCGTGAACAAAGCCACCTGTATTGTATAATCGCTTATAATCTATCACATGATTTTAAATAGCAAGGCTACTTACATATTTTATTACATTCTATTATCTATTTGATAGAATGCTATTTTATTATAATTTGTCTTCTATTTCGCACATTGTTCTGTTCCGATTGTCTGTACCACGGCCGCCACGTGGAGTCATTCCTATTAAAGTTGGATAATCCGATGGTTTGAGTTTCTGTGATTTTCTCAGATAATTTTCTCAGTTGATGGTTATTAAGCAACTTTGATTTAAATGGCTCGCTTTGGAGATATTTGAAGTGCAATCCTGCCAACTTAATTTAGACAAACACGCAAAAACTCTGATACCATAGGATTCAGCAGCAACAGATTCTTGTAAATTGATTTAATTAATTCCTAGATATTTCATAGATATTACCAAACAATGCTTAATGAGTAGATCAGTACCTCAGTTAGATATGTAGGATCAAAAGTAGATAATAGTTTTGGTTTTGGAAAATTTGATATTTTTATCGGACTATGCAGCTTTTACTTACATCGCCCCGACCATTGCATCCTGTTTAAACAAAAAAACAATTTTGCACACGCTTGGGGAGCCCTTTTTTTGACTATACTGATATTCAGATTCACTTTGTTGGCCAGATACTTAGGATAAACTCAAAATATAACATGTTTAGCCAGGCGGGATGTCCGAATCAGTAGAACACCCGCTGTGTACGCGGAAGATTGAAAGTTTTATCTACAGAAAATTAAAAACAAAACAAACCAAATTTGTACTTGGGGGTAGCTTATATTGTCAGGTTCAGACCAAGACAATGAACAGTCAAACTGTCTCCAACTGAAATGTTCGTTCCTTAAAGCTGCATAGTCCGATGAAGCATCAAATATTAAAAACCTAAATAATTAATACAAACAAGGAAGCGTATTCTTCAGTGTTATGTGTGGTCTACTCTAATGTATGGGGCTGAGACATGGACAATCTCTAAGAAAATGTACAAACGTTTAGCAGCATTTGAGATGTGGACTTATCGAAGGATGATGAAAATATCATGGACAAAGAAGATCACCAACAAAGAAGTTCTCAGAAAAACTAAAAATAAGAAAAGCTTGTTTGCCACTATACAGACAAAGAAACTTATTTATTTTGGCCACATCATTCGTCAGAGTTCAATATACCGTACATTGTTGGAAGGGAAGGTGAATGGCAGCAGAGGGAGAGGGAGACCAAGAACATCATGGTTTACAAATATCTCACAGTGGACAGGCTTGAATTATTCACAGTTTATCAGAACAGCACAACATCGGGACAAGTGGAGAACCATTGCATCCAACCCTCGACTAGAGGACGGAACTATTGATTGATTGAAATAATTATACAGATTTGACTCTGCATATCTACCTTAGATATTGATGCATTTATTAAGCATATGTTGCCAAATAGAAGGGAATATTGAGACAATTTAATCAAACCTATTACTGCTGAAGCCTGTGGTGTGAGACTTTGGGCCGTGCTTGCTAAAAATGATTTCACATGTTTGAATTTCAAATATCTCAAAGCTTATTCATAAAGTTACCTCCAATTAAAATAAGGTAGATCATAGTGTCATGGGGGTGATGAAAATGGGAAATATTGCGCCTAGAGCGGGACTCGAACCCACATCTCTTTGCATTACGGGCCAGTGTGCTAACCATTACACCACCTAGGCTCCCTGATATAACCACACTACCCACGCCTACCTGTCTATGTGGTTACTTGCCTGAGAGGTCAGTGCAGACCACTACACTCATCCCCCCTGGAATTGCAAGTCTTGTAATGCTTACAATTACATACATACAGGCAATGCACTAACACACACATACACAGGGTAGGTTCAACAACCATACAGCCCGTAGCTTGTACAGGATCATGGTCACGGCAACCATTGTCGTGGAGGTGATGAAAATGGGAAATATTGCACCTAGAGCGGGACTCCAACCCACATCTCTTTGCATTCCAGGCCAGTGTGCTAACCATTACACCACCTAGGCTCCCTGATATAACCACACTACCCATGCCCACCTGTCTATGTGGTTACTTGCCTGAGAGGTCAGTGCAGACCACTACAATAGCAATCAATTTGATATATTTATCTCAGAAAAATTACCAAAGCTCAAAACCATCGGACTATGTATCTTTAATTAATAAAAGTGTAGTGAGACCAGCTATTCTTGCACACTGCACTGCTCCTTTGTCACACGGCCTCGACCAAGGCAAGGGGATGTCGGTATGGGGGACTGGACACCTGTCTATAATATCTCACTTAGTCACATTATAGCATATTCTTCAGTGTTATGTGTGGTCTACTCTAATGTATCGGGCTGAGGCATGGACAATCTCTAAGAAAATGTACCAACGTTTAGCAGCATTTGAGATGTGGACTTATCGAAGGATGATGAAAATATCATGGACAAAGAAGATCACCAACAAAGAAGTTCTCAGAAAAATTAAAAAATAAGAAAAGCTTGTTTGCCACTATACAGACAAAGAAACTTAGTTATTTTGGCCACATCATTCCTCAGAGTTCAATATACCGTACATTGTTGGAAGGGAAGGTGAATGGCAGCAGAGGGAGAGGGAGACCAAGAACATCATGGTTTACAAATATTTCACAGTGGACAGGCTTGAATTATTCACAGTCTATCAGAACAGCACACCATCGGGACAAGTGGAGAACCATTGCATCCAGCCCTCGACTAGAGGACGGAACTATTGATTGATTGATTGAGTCACATTGTTCATGATGGTCTACCAACATGGATAATTTACACGCGTACGAGGAGCCCTACCCTTCCTCCCCTACGACCCCCTCTCCCCCTGCACGACTACCCACGCCTCCTCACCCCTACCCTACCCGACATCCACCCCCACTCCCTCTCCCCCTACCCCTCTACACCGACGGTGGCGCCATCTGAACTAGAATTCACGAACTAAAAACCCTGCCGGAGACAGCCAGAACTACCACGCGAGACTCTGACGTCACGATCTCGCCTGGCGAGACCCACACCCTGCCTGGCCTATATAAACGAGCAGCTCACTGCTCCTGGAACTACCAACCGGGCAGTCAGACGAACAACACCAGGCCACAGCAACTCAGCTCCAGCCCAGCCAACCGGCTTGCTCTCCAATCAGCCAACCGGCTTGCTCTCCATCCAGCCAACTGGCTCGCCACTCCACTGCCTCCCTGCAGCCGGACGTACAAGCTCCACCCTTGCCGCAACACTTCACACCGTAACACATCACACCGCAACACATTACACCGCAACACATCACACCTCTGCCCCACAACACGATGACACGACCGACCAACACGACGGCACGACCGGCGCTCAGCCCCAGTATAGCCAACCAGCTCACTCTCCAAACAGCCAACCGGCTCACTCTCCAAACAGCCAACCGGCTTGCTCTCCATCCAGCCAACCGGCTCGTCTCTCCACTGCCCGCCGCGCAGCCGGACGAACAACTCCACCACTGCATCTACCGGGCCCCGCCTGCCGCCACAACCACCAAGTAAGCACCAACCGACCCGTCTCACGAGCCACTCGGCCCGCTATAGCCACTGCACCGCCTGGGGACGACACACCGCGAACACATCACACCCCTGCGCGCAGCCAAACGAACGGCCCTCAACTCTACATCACACGGCAGCACCCTACAAACACGCCCGCCAAGTAAACGGGCGCCCACGACACACTCGGCCAGCCACCGCCACTGCACCACCGGGGACGGCACACGTCAACACATCACAACCCTGCAACAACAAACCGCCTGGCACCACAGCCAGACGAACCTCTACAGCCAACCGGCCTATCCTCCAACAGACCACAGACAACACGACGGTATGACCGGCCTACCGCCCAGCTCAACTCACCACCACAGAGAACCAACCCACCAGCCACGGCCTACACGACGGTCCGAACGGACTACCACTACAGCTCCCCCCCCCGTCGCCTCATGACCGTGCCACACGCCGTGACCGGCCTGCCTCCCCCTGCCATCACACGGATGACACACGACCCCACACAGCCTCACACAACAGCCTCCCGCCACACGGCACAACCGCCCCAACACACCATGCCAGATAATCGCCTCAGAAGTCCCCGCCGCCCCCTGCATCCTGAGGAGAGGTGGCCGCCTCAGAACTTCACGACGACCCTGCATACTTAAGCACACGGCACCAGACGCACCTTCCCTGAACAGAGGAGGCGCCCAAGCGGGTCCTCCCACCACACAAGCAGCCATCTCATCGACACACGCCCTCTCCACTATTTGGTTGAGGGCCTGAGTCGAACAACCACAACATCCCTCAACAACCCCACAGGAGCCGCCGGGCATCTCTCCAATCCCCGCCTCTTCACCGGCATCCCCAAGGCGCATCCCTCGACGAGGTCCTCAGCTAGGCAACTGGCGATCATCAGCAGTCTACACCTAATTTCCTAGGGCAGCCTTTCCTTCAGCGACACAGGCCCTCCCAACATTTGGTTGAGGGCCTGAGTCGAACTTTACCTAAAACCATATTGATCTGATATTACCTACTTGCTTTTTACATGTCTTTGATTCAATAAAATTTCCATAACATGGGCTCCTCGTTCGCGTGATTAATTGTTCATGATGGTCTACCAACATGGATAATTTATACGCGTACGAGGAGCCCTACCCTTCCTCCCCTACGACCCCCTCTCCCCCTGCACGACTACGCACGCCTCCTCACCCCTACCCTACCCGACAGCCACCCCAACTCCCTCTCCCCCTACCCCTCTACCCCGACGGTGGCACCATCTGAACTAGAATTCACGAACTAAAAACCCTGCCGGAGACAGCCAGAACTACCACGTGAGACTCTGATGTCACGATCTCGCCTGGCGAGACCCACACCCTGCCTGGCCTATATAGACGAGCAGCTCACTGCTCCTGGCACTACCAACCGGGCAGTCAGACGAACAACACCAGGCCACAGCAACTCAGCCGCCCACCCAACCCATCAAACGAACAGTCAAACCAGAAGGGTTGAGGGCCTGAGTCGAACTTTACCTAAAACCATATTGATCTGATATTACCTACTTGCTTTTTACATGTCTTTGATTCAATAAAATTTCCATAACATGGGCTCCTCGTTCGCGTGATTAATTATCCTGACACTGAGCTAACCAGCCGCCGCCCTGCCGCCACAACCACCAAGTAAGCACCAACCGACGTCACGATCTCGCCTGGCGAGACCCACACCCTGCCTGGCCTATATAAACGAGCAGCTCACTGCTCCTGGCACTACCAACCGGGCAGTCAGACGAACAACACCAGGCCACAGCAACTCAGCCACCCACCCAACCCATCAAACGAACAGTCAAACCAGAAGGGTTGAGGGCCTGAGTCGAACTTTACCTAAAACCATATTGATCTGATATTACCTACTTGCTTTTTACATGTCTTTGATTCAATAAAATTTCCATAACATGGGCTCCTCGTTCGCGTGATTAATTATCCTGACACTGAGCTAACCAGCCCTTGCTCTATCCTATTAATGCCGAGCGTGAGGCTAGGAAGCTACAAGTACCAATTTTGTAATCGCGACCTTACTATAAAAAGGTTCTATCTGACAAAGTGACTGAATTGGTGTTATCGATGTAAAAATGGTATATCTACAAAAGTCATCATGCATTTACACAACTGTTTCTCAACTGGTATTTTTCACGGAGATATATAAAAAATAATATTGTTCTATCTGCTTTGCTATCATGCAGTTACACAGCTTCAGTCCTCATTATCGTGAAAACACCATTTTGTCAGATAAAACCTCTTTATAGCAAGGTTGTGGTATGTCATCGGTTTGACTCGACCGGGAATCGAACTCCCGACCTTCCACACGGGAAGCCTATGCTCTACTGATTCAGCCATCATGTCTGGTGGGCTGTTAAACAACCCATTAAAAAAGTGTTGGGAAGCTGGGTTATGGACATAACCAAATGAATTTGCAATCTAATGTGCTAAAGATATGGTAATGGTTAGCACTGTAGTCCCGTAATGGCAGACATATGGGTTCGAGTGGCGCTCTAGGTACAATGTTCCCTTCGTTTGCAAAAATACCGGCCATGACACACACACACAAAAGAACAAATCGCCGGTGCCAGTGGCGGTTTGGCACACCCGGTAGTAACAATGTGAACACTTGGTGGCGCCACTGTCTCGCTTCATAGGAGGTATAGAATAATCGGTACAATGAAAGAGATAACAATTCCCTTCTGTGCCTTTATACTCGCATAATTCGTAATACATCACATATATATTTATATTCCCCTTATATATATATATATATATATATATATATATATATATATACATACATATATATATATATATATATATATATATACATACATACATACATACGTAGATACATACATACATACATACATACATACATACGTACATACATACATACATACATACATATAAGGGGAATATTCTCATGCAGATACCAATAATTGAGGAGATTCAAATTCGCGTTCATTGAAAAGCAGATTTGTCGGCCACATGTTCAGAGAGACGTGACAAAACAATCGTGAACTTGGTGAATGAGCACTACCAGTGTGGAGTACCGCTTACCTACTGGAGGAATGCCTGGGTGCTGGGTGCTGGGTGCTGAGCCTCAACCAAACAGAGAGAATCGACAAGACTTTGGGTAACTGTGCTTACCTGACAGGATGGCCGAAATTAGTTGAGCGTCCGTCTCCCGTTTTGGGTAGATTTTGAAATTCGAACCCTGGTCGAGTCAAACCAGTGACTTAAAAATTGATACTTGCCGCTTCCTAGCCAGGCACTCGAGATTATTAGGATAGGGTTAGGTCTGGTTTGGCTAAGTATCAGGATAATGTGACTGAGTGGGATGTCGGATCATGGTGGCGGTGGCCTGGTATCCCAGTGGGGCAGCACTATAAAGCTGCCATATGTGTGCACTGTCACAAGTCGGTACCCGTACTAATATGACCTTAGATGTTGCCCGGACGTAAAACTCCAACAACCAACCAGCAGTGCTTACAACTCCTCGGTACATTCCTGATCAAATCTAGTAGCCAGACTTAAGGCCCTGTCACACTTTGACGTAACAACGTCAGCATAGGGAGAACGTGAAGAACGTTGAACTTCTCGGCGTAGTATGCAAATTTGGGCACAAGTTGAACGTGGATGCAGCGTAGTTGATGAGAGCGTCGGTAAAGCGTAGTGAGGACGAGAGAGGACAACGTAATTACGCTGACGGGACATTATTAACATTATTCGATCACCAGAACTACGTTGCTTTATGTTACCTTACGTTACTTATGTCATGAAACGGTGCCAAAATGGTAAACGTACGTTGGATGTCCGTTAGGCATCCGTTATCCGGACGTTTTCATGATGCGGACTGCACGTTCCCGCCACCTTTAATGTGGGTCAACATAATGCAATGTAATGCAACATAGTGCAACGTAGTGACCAGCGTTTCATTGACGTTCGCCAAATGTGTACAGAACGTACGGCAAACGTAAACCCTTACGTTCTAGTTACGTCGAAAGTTTTGAACAGGTTCAAAACTTTGACGCGCGCCGACGTAACACGACGTAACGTGATGTAGCTCGACATCAGTCTAACGTAATTCTGACGTCAACATAACATAACCCAACGTACGTCAACGTAATGATGAAAAGTGATCACGTCAGGCTTACGTTTGCTCGTTACGTCGTAGTGTGTTAGGGGTATAAGCGCCCAAATGAGTTGAGCGCCCGCTTCCCGTCTGACACTAGATACAAAATTCACCTCTACCCAGAGTAAGGGTGAATGAACCTTACCTAAACCCAAGCAAAACCTGCTTTGTGCCTAGGTCACAAATGCTGCGGGTGCCATACGGTGCTGCGGTCTGCGGCGCGGCTTGCGGTTTATGCAAATGCTACGGCGTTACGATCTGTGGTTTATCTATTCACAAATTGTACGGTCACCGCAAGGTATCTTGTTTTGTTTTTTTACATGTATTTAATATATAAAAATGGCGTAACTTTCTTAATATTGATCACCCAAGCATGAATATTGTACCATATTGATAATCCTTATATACTCTTTTCATTGATGTAAAACAAATAAAGATGACCGTATGGTGTTGTAGGGGTATTTGAGGCCTGCGGCGTTGCGATTTTGTGAAGTTAAGATAACTACAACCGCAACCCTTGCGGCGAGCCAAAAAATGCACGGTGACCGCACGGTGACTGCACGGTGACCGTAACCAACCGTGCGGTCACCGTACGGTCTGGCGATGCGGCAACTTATGCCATTGCCAAAGCCTGTATGCATGATGCAGTGTTAGCTTACACTCTGTGTGTTTGAGCTAACACCGCTCCTTGCATACTGAGTTTTCGCTGCTAACCTAGACATCCCCGCCAAAACCAGTTTGGCTCGCTAACACCGCATCATGCATACGGGCCAGTGGTCGCCGCAAGCACGCCGTAAACCATTTATGACCAAGGCATTAGTAGAAATTGACCGCGGAGGTAGTGATTCCAATGCACACTGTTTATCTATAATTAGCACAGAGTTGGTGAAATAGGAGAGAATGCAAAATGACAAGATGGCGGCAACAGAAAGCTCTCAATTCAACTTTTAAATTTTACTTATCTTCATCATTTAATTCATTCTTCAATTCAAAAGTAGCGGGTCAATGTAATGAGGTAGGTGCAGAATATATTTTGGCTTGTTTGGTTATTTCGCTTACCCAGCCTTCTGACATTTTTTTCCCAATGGGTTGTTCAGCAGCCGTGTCTCAGGAGGGGTTGTCGGAGTAACTAGTGTGACACTAGTCATTGGATTCGAAACATGGCCAAGCTAAAACTATGACTTTAAAAATTGGTACTGCCTAGCCTGGCGGTCGGCGTTAGTAGGATAGGGGGGAAGCTGGTTGGTTGTTGCAGTTTTACATCCTGGCAACATCTAAGGTCATATCAGGATGGGTACCGACTTGTGACAGTGTTCACTCATGGTGGATTTATAGCAATGCCCCATTGGGAAATCAGGATGCCAGCAAGATCCCCGATATCCCACTCAATCACATTATCCTGACACTGAGCTAACCAGTCCTTGCTCTATCCTATTAATGCCGGGCGGAAGGCTAGGAAGTGACAAGTATCAATTGTATAAGTCATTGGTTTGACTCGACGGGGAATCCAACTCCCGATCTCCCGCACGCGTGGCCTGCGATCACTGATGAATCCGGAGCCGACTGACAATGTGTGGAAACGGTCTTACTGACCAAGATAAGCAGGTTTCGGAAAAGATCGCCATCAGGGAACCAAGACTTGAACGATCCTAGTCTCTTTAGTGAAGGACCCGCATTAGGCTCGAGGGATTATCTGATTATCGTAATCTCCACAACCTACCAAAGCTATCTGCAGCGCGCATATTCACTGCAATACCCACCCGCCTTTGAGGCTTAGTCGAAGCCACAGGCTTCGGAACCATACTAGATGTATATCTAACTTATAATAGGTGTACATAACATGATATAATAGTTGGATATAACATGGAGTAGGTGTATGTAACAGGCAACATATGGAAATATAGCATATGATACCATGCCATATATATTTCGTATATATAGCATAATATATGTAGATATAGTATAGTATATGTGGATATAACATATATCAGGTCTAAATAGCATGTTATAATATATAGATGCAATAAGAAATAGGTATATATAATATAATATAATAATATTATGGGGTAAGATATTAATCGGTATATATAACATAATATAATATGTAGATATCTAGATATAATATGTAGATATATGCAACATACCATACGTTATGTGTATATATAGCATAACATATACACATATATATTTATACATCGATATAGAGCATAACCCCGTTAAACCAAACTTGAAGGGACCTTAGAAATTTGTTTGGATTAACGGATCATTGGTTTAACCAAGCTTTGGCTTTGACTTTGACTTTGAGTAAGAGTGTATTCCACATGTAATATACAATGTATGTGGACACTTTGATTATTGTTTTTTTTATGTACATACAGTATAACCCTATTAAACCAAGCTCGGTTAAGCCAAACGACTGGTTAATCCAAACAAATTTCTAGGGTCCCTTCAAAATACTACCATTTATCATTGGTCGGGTCTCAGTTGGTCGGGTCTCAGATGACCTTATGACCAGATGAAAGTTTGATTTAACCGTACCGTAAGTTGCCTGGGGTCCGACAATTTTGTTTGGATTAACCGATCATTTGGATTAACTGACTTTGGTTTAACCAACTTTTTTATATGATAAATGGTATTATTTTGCTGGGCCGCCGAAAAAAGTTTGGATTAACCGATCGTTTGGTTTAACCGAGCTTTGTTTAACGGGATTATACTGTAATCTGTATAGGCATAGATAATATATGATATGATTCGGATGAAGGAAGCCGGCCACAAGTGTGGGAATAGGGAGGTTTGTTTTTTCTGTAACGAGAGGACAATTAATCAATGGCATCCAGATCGAGGGGGGCGCTCTGTCCGATGACCTGGACCCTGGAGGTGGACGCCCGAGCCGACCCATATAAAGTAGAACAATTTGGAAAGAGTAATATATCTATGTAGCATGCTAATATTAATAAAACATATAGCATGCTAATGTGTAGATATAACATAAAATAGGTATATGTAGCATACTATTCATATAACATAAAGCATGCTAATATGTAGACACACCATAACATAGGTATATGTAGCATAATATTCATATAACATATAGCATATAGCATGCTAATATGTAGATATAAGATAAAATAGGTATATATAGCATACTATTCATATGACATATAGCATGCTAATATGTAGATATAACATAAAATAGGTATATGTAGCATACTATTCATATAACATATAGCATATAGCATGCTAATATGTAGATATAAGATAAAATAGGTATATATAGCATACTATTCATATGACATATAGCATGCTAATATGTAGATATAATATAAAATAGGTATATGTCACATAATATTCATATAACATATAGCATGCTAAGATATAGATATAACATAAAGTAGGTATATGTAGCATAATATTCATATAACATATAGCATGCTAATATGTAGATATAACATAAAATAGGTATATATAGCATACTATTCATATAACATATAGCATGCTAATATGTCATCATCATCATCATCATGCTGTCGGTCGCGATGCGACAAAGACTGCTTTCATTACTTGACTGCCGCTCTCCTTTGTGCGGTTGTACATTTCATGAAAGCTGCCTGCAAAAGTGATGAAGTGCTGCTGGCTTTTGCAAGTTACCAGCGGCACTCTCTCGGGGAGCAAATAGAGGTTTCACACCGGCAAGAACATGTCAAGACAGGCGCAAATCTATTTGTCCCTGCAGTGGCTGGTCGGGAGATGTTGGGAGTTCCATACATCAACCGCCCATAATGCTGCCACAGTGACATGGTTTTCTGTTTAGGGTTTGCTCCCTTAGCCTTCGGTTCTGTCAAGGACCTGTACCACAAGGCAGTGGTTTAGAACTCTGCAAGGCAGGGGCGTCAAACTCCCTGAGGTATTGCTATACCTGCATACCAATATGAGATACAACATAAAATAGGTATATGTAGCATAATATTCATATAACATATAGCATGCTAATATGTAGATATAACATAAAATAGGTATATGTAGCATACTATTCATATAACATATAGCATGCTATCTAGATATAATATAAAATAGGTATATGTAGCATAATATTCATATAACATATAGCATGCTAATATGTATACAACATAAAATAGGTATATGTAGCATAATATTCATATAACATATAGCATGCTAATATGTAGATACAACATAAAATAGGTATATGTAGCATAATATTCATATAACATATGTAGATATAATATAAAATATGTATATGTAGCATACCATGTATAATGTGTACATGACATAATATATGTCAATATAACATATTAATATATTATATTTATAGGTAAACATATTATATAACAGGTCTATAAGGCACTGAATAAAATCTGGCGTACATATGTTTAGACATACACATGCTATAATATATTTAATACAATGTATTGAATTCTTTGGTTGAGTTGGTGATGCATTCTTGTTATATTCATTGCAATGCCTGGCGAATTGCCCAATCTGATAACAGTGATCTTGAACTGTCCACAGTCCAAAACCACTTTTTTCTCGCTATTCTGTAATATATACATATATATGTATATATATACATATATATATAAATATATATATATATATACCGAACAGGATGGTCGGTTGGTTGCTGGAAATTTATGTCCTGGCAACATCTAGGGTTATATCAGGACTTGTGACAGTGCACACTCATGGGAACTTTATAGAGCTGCCCCACTGGCAAATCAGGCCACCAGCACCATGACCTGATATCCCACTCAGTCACATTATCCTGACACTGAGCTAACCAGTCCATGCCCTAGGTCATCGGTTTGACTTACCGAGAACCCGATCTTCCCCACGCGAGGCCTGCGCTCTACCGATTAGACTACCAGGCCCAGTCCCCAAACAGGATGAGTTGTCGGTTCCGCAGGTTGAAATACCCATGTTACTTTAATATTTATATACATAATTATATATGTATACATAAATGTGTGTACACACACCCATTGTTTGACAGAAATCAAAAACTTTAATTTCACTTGCACACGCACAATATATTTGGGTATTCCCCATATCCAAACCCCACACCAGACACACACTACCACACACTGCCACACACTACCACTCACTACCACACATTACCGCACACTACAACACACTCACACTACCAGTAGTACCACACACTACAACACACTACCACACACTGCCACACACACCGCCACACACCGCCACACACCGCCACACACCGCCACACACACACCCAGCACCTTTCATACAACAGTACAAAGCGCACCAAGCGGCAAGACCTCACGGTGGGCAGACGGCCCAGTGCCACTGGCAGGATACTGCTCGCTCCATACATTAACATACACATATCTGCACTGCCACTATGTAATTCACCGGGCAGTGACACACGACACTTGAGTTTGGATCACGAGGGGTTGGTTACTTACTAACTTACATACTGTAGACGCCAGCTTTCTCCCTTTGACGACGGAGAAACGCGAGCACACCCTGCCGAGTCGGACACCCACTGAGAACATACTAATATCGGAAAGAATTGCCAGGTTCTTTGATCCTTCTCCCTCCCCTATCCCCCCCTCCCCTCCCTCCTCCTCCTCCTCCACCTCCCCCACTCCCTCCCATCCACCACAATCCGGCTCCAAACGGTCTAACTGCGAGGCAGATCAACCACAGAGGTGTGCACACGATGAATGACCAAGAGGAACCAGCAGAAAGGGGACACAGAACACAGATGAAGGCAACACAGCCTGATAAGAACTCACGTATCTGACCTATTGACGTCAAGTACACACGCAGGTAAGTAGGCAAGGCAGGCCCTCCAACATGCCGGAACCGGGCGCAGTGGCATAATCGATAGAGCGCGGGCCTCGCGTGCGGAAGGTCGGGAGTTCGGTTCCTGGTCGAGTCAAACCAATGACTTATAAAATTGATACTTGTCGCTTCCTAGGCTGGCACTCGGCATTATAACTAATAGTTGTGATGCTCACCTCGAAGTGGCTTAGTTATTTGTTTGTTTGTTTGAGTTTTGTATCCTAGAAATATCTAACGTGGCAATCGTGGCGACTTCATCAGCTGTTCATAGAGTTGTCCCACTGACGCGATGTCCGAATTGGTAGAGCATACATCAGGAGTTCGAATCCCGGCCCAGTCAAACCAATGACTTACAAAATTGATATTTGTTGCTACCTAGCCTGGCACTCGGCATTACTAGGATAGGGAAAGGACTGGTTAGCTTAGTATCAGGATAATCTGACCGGGTGGGATATCAGATCATGATGCCTGTGGCCTAGTCTCCCAGTGGGACAGCACTATAAATTTCTCTTGAGTATGCACTGTCACAAGTCGGTACCCGTTCTGATATGACCTTAGATATTGCCAGGATATAAAACTCCAACAAACAAGCTATAAAGTCGCTTTGAGTGTGCACTGTCTCAAGTCAGTACCGGTTCTGATATGACCTTAGATGTTGCCAGAACGCACAACTCCAACAAACAATAAACCCACTGGCACCATGGTCTGACATCCGTTTCAGTCATATTATCAGGAAGCCAGCTAGATAAACGATTCACCCCGTACTTCCAGTACAGGGGTGAAAACCAGCCTTATATAAAAACGGTCGAAAAATCGGGCTAATGAAATGAGTCTTTATGAGAGCCTAATTTCACAATCTAAGAAGCAAAATTTAGTCTTTGTATATGTCTTCATGTTTACCCGCTACTTTTGAGTTGGAAAATATAATAAAACATATACTTTAATGCAATTTAAAAGTGAAATCGACGGCGTTCTCTGGCTGCCATCTTGTCTTTTTGCATTCTCTCCCATTTCACCAACTCTGTTCTGATATAAGAAACCATTTGACACTGGTGCCAGGCATTCTACTTCTTGTTCCATACTAACGCTATTTTCGGCCGTATTTATATAAGGCTGGTCTTCACCTTTGTACTACAAGTACCGGGTGAATCTTTTGTCTAGAAGCCAGCCTGCACTCTTTCTGATTCGGCCACCAACCCTGCCCGGTCGAGCCTTGTGTTACGTGTAGTACACTACCGGATTATTGGGAGTAAATAGAGTCAAAGATGGTACGTCACTTCTAGCATTGTAAGAAGTCACACTTCAAGTGGTGGGTGATCTTACACAAGATGCGACAGTGGCGCCACCTTCTTCGCCAGTGTTGATGATTCATCCGGCCACGTGATCTTAGCATGCATTCTTAAAGTTGCATAGTCTGAATGGCTTTGAGTTTCTGAGATAAATACATTAAATTGATCATTATAAGCTACTTTACTTTAGGTTGAAGTAACTTTTAGTTTAAATGGCTAACTTTGGAGATATTTGAAGTGACAACATGCCAAATTAATTTTGGCAAGCATGCCAAAACTGTGATGCCAGGGGCTTATGCAGTAACAGGTTCTATTAAATATTGACTCTCCATGCCTTTCTATGTAAACAAATGTACCTGTATCTAAGATAAATATGTACCAGTATCTAAGATAAATATGTAGAATCAAATCTAGGTAAGTGTTTTGGTTTTGAAAATGTGATGCTTCATCGGACTATGCAATTTTAAAGCGACATTAGTTACAGTTTGAAGAAATAATCAGCGTCTAAAAATGTCAACTATATAGATGTGATTTCCTCCACCCACCCGCACTCTGACGGCAGTGATAAGAACTAGTGATCTGGGTAGGACTTCAGAACTAATGCATTGGGTAGGATCGAAATCACAGAAGACAGAAGAAAACCACGGGGAAATATAATATAAATATCAAATTTACTAGCGAATTTTAGAAAGGAAGGGTCTGCCATTTAGTGCCAGCTTGACTAGTCAGGATAATGTGACTGAGTGGGATATCAGATCATGGTGTTTGTGGCCTGGTCTCCCAGTGGGGCAGCACTATAAATTTACCATGGGCGTGCAGTCACAAGTCGGTACCAGTTCTGATATGACCGTAGATGTTTCCAGGACGTAAAACTCCAACAACCAACCAACCTTTGGCATCTTAATGAATGCATCGCTGTGAAGCAAAATCCTCTAAACACATTCGACATGTACTTTTACATTAAGAAAAGTGCAGATTTAGGTCTAGAGTAAGAGTTACGTTGATACTGCAGATAGGCTATGATATTCTTTTTTTTTGTTTTTGTTGGTACATTACTTGTTTAAGCAGGTGAAATTTCAGTCGCAGATGACTCGTCTTCCTCATTCCACTGCTCCTTGCCCTAATAATGCCAAGCGCCTGGCTAGGAAGCGACAAGTATAAATTTTTAAGTCATTGGTTTGACTCGATCAGGATTCGAACCCACGATCCCATGATCTACCAACACGGGAGACGGACACCCTAACTCATTCGGCCATCCTGTCATGATAACTTCAGCTTAACCCCAAAGGCCCTAACTCTAGATGCGACAATAACATTCCACTAGCTGGCTGAACAATTACAGAAGCTGTAAATAATCATATCCCATCGTGATAACTTGTATTATTTAGCTCTTTTCATAGAAACAAGATAACAAGTAATCGATTGGCCAAGCACAAAACCTATAGGCTAAGTTATCATATACAGGTTAGGAAAAAACTTGAAAATTAAAAAAAAAATAATATAGAAACTACTAACACCCAAAACCGCAAAGGTTGGCCCGAGAAAGATCAGGTAAAGACTCCTGAGTGCGGGACCAGACCAATCCAGTATCACAGCTGTCCAGCGTTGAAAACAAGCACCCTCACGGGAGCTTATACGTTATGGGCAGAATAAAAAACTTGTCACAAAAAAAAAAAAAAAAAATGGTTGGCCCTCATAAAAGAACCCACCCTTTTATTAACTTAAGCCCCATCCTGATATGACCTCAGATGTTGCCAGCATGTAAACCCCCAACAAACAAACTATTAGCTTAAAGTCAAACAAAGACCCTATAATACTAAGATGGCTCACTCCCTATCTCTCCCATGGTAATGTAAATTTTGCAGTGCCACCTTGTGGTGGGTTTGATCAGCCCGGCTGCTGGTTGGTGTTTCACATGTAAACACATACAATTATATTATACATGAGATAGGTAAGTATGAATACACATCAATATGAAATTGTTATGAACAAATACACATCATCATCATCATCATCATCACCATCATCACATATCTTTCACATTCATATATACATTTATACATATAATATAGCAACTGTTTAACCAAGAGAAGAGCCAGCGCACCAAGTGGTGGGTTTGATCATTTTGATTACACAGTACAGGCTGAGTGAGCCGTCTTAGTATTATAGGGTCTTTGAGTCAAATTCAGGCTAGATTTAAGGTCCAGACATGTTCTCTTCTGCACATGCAAACACCTCCGAGCTGTGGCTTGCCTACTTAAATGCAAACCAGACCGTGTCCAGGTCGCTCTGTGTGTTATGTACTGTAGGATAGTAGAAAGGACAGTCCAAGCATTCATCGTAGTTGTACCGGGCGCGATGGCCGAATCGGTAGAGCGCGGGCCTCGCATGCGGGAGATCAGGAGTTCGGGTCCAGGTCGAGTCAAACCAATGACTTATAAAATTGATACTTGTCACTTCCTAGCCTGGCGCTCAGCATTAATAGGATAGGGCAAAGAATGGTTGACTCAATGTCAGGATAATGTGATTGAGTGGGATGTCGGGTCATGGTGCTGGCAGCCTGATTTTCCAGTGGGACAGCACTATAAAGTCGCCATCAGCGCGCACTGTCACAAGTCGGTATCCATCCTGATATGACCTAAGATATTGCCAGGACGTAAAATTCGAACAACCAATCCACCATTAGTTAGTTGTACAAAGCAGGTACAAAGCAGACTCCGGATATCTCCAGTGTAAATAATATGCACATAATATAGTATGCCCCATTAAGATGTAGGGCTGGCCCTATGTTGTAACGGTTAAGTATCTCCAAAAGATAGGCCTGCTATGAAACATGGCGCCAGGTAGTTGTGTATGGACAAGCGGGGCATATGACCGAAGCTCAAAACAGGGTGCGGTGGCCGAATCAGTAGAGCACTAACCTCGCCTGTGGAAGGTCGGGAGTTCGGTTCCCGGTCGAGTCAAACCAATGACTTTAAATTTGATACTTGTCGCTTCCTAGCCTGGCACTCAGGATTAATAGGACAGGGCAAGCAAGGACTGGTTAGCTAAGTACCAGGATAATGTGACTGAGTTTGATATCGGGTCATGGTTCCAGTGGGCAGCACTAAAAAGTCACCATGAGTGCACAATGTCACAAGTTGGTACCCGGCCAAATATCACTTTAGCTGTTGCTAGGACGTAAAACAACAAACAAACAAACCGAAGCTCAAGACGGGAGGTAGCATTCCGTGAGCTATAGGCACAACGCCAATAGGAGTGCCACTTCTTATGCACTTGAGGTAGCCTTCTTGTCAGAGGTAGGAAGGACCATGAAGTGGGTGCTGAGTAATGCTAGGTACACACCTACTGTAACAATTCGTGCACTAAAACTCGCGACCCGACCCGATCCGCTTAAGACTGAAAACGGGCCGATTCATTTTTCAAATCGCGAATCGCAATCGTAAGGAAGAAGTTTTAGCCCTAAAAATGAGTTTTAAGCCGTGAATCGCAATCGGTAGGTGTGCTAGGGGTGTGCACACCTCACGACTTTTGGGCAGTATTAGATCGTATACGGTAGGTGGGTGCGGAAAAACGGTAGGTGTGTACCTAGCATTAGGACTGAGAGTGTGTGCATACCTAGCTCGCTCGGGAGAGCTTGGTGACTGGCCAAATGTGCTGACATGTTATTCACTTGGATATAATGGTGGAGGTTTCGAGAGGTGGGTGCGTGGGTGGGTGTGCGTGTGGGTGGTAGTTGTCGCTGACTATCAGCAGGGAAGCCATATTAATTGTTATCATCTAGCGGGTGATACAGCACAGGAAGACTGTTATCAGCAATACTCAATAAGTAATCAGGGATGGAAGCTGTATTAACTAAGCACAATCCAAATGATTGATAGATGAGGGAACCAATAGCAGCACACCGGGCGCGGTGGCCTAATCGGTAGAGCGCGGGCATCGCGTGCGGAAGGTCGGGAGTTCGGTTCCCGGTCGAGTCAAACCAATGACTTATAAAATTGATACTTGTCGCTTCCGAGCTTGGCCCTCGGCATTAATAGGATAGGGCAATGACTGTTTAGCTCAGTGTCAGGATAATGTGACTGAGTAGGATATCGGGTCATGGTGCTGGCAGCCTGATTTCCCAGTGGGTGCAGCACTATAAAGTCGCCATGAGTTTGCATTGTCACATCCTGATATGAACTTAGGTGTTGCCAGGACGTAAAGCTCCAGCAACCAACCAACATAATACATTTATTGTGTGGTGACTGAGACAAAAAGCCTCCGGTGGTTAGTTAGTGTTGTGGGCGCGCATTGGTGACATCACGAATCACATTCGTTGACATATTTACAGAATAAATAGATAGTGTAGGGATCGTTCTGCTAAGTTATACTAATATAATTGTTACACATCACACACATGCTACTTTCAGCCACTCATGGTTAGTGCCGTGGGCATGTGTTGGTGAAGTTACGAGACACATTCGGTGACATATTTACAGAGTAAATAGATTAGGCAGGGAAGGTTCCCGCTAAGTTATACTAATACATGTATACTTCTCACACATCACACACACGCTAGTTTCAGCCATCCACGGTTAGTGTCGTGGGCACGTGTTGGTAACATCACAAGCCACATTTGGTGACTTAGTTAACAGAATAAATAGATCATGCAGGGAAGGTTCCGCTAAGTCATACTAATATACTTCTCACACATCACACACACATACACACATACTACTTTCAGCCATGCTGCGGTCGTCGCTACCGCCCACCCCGCGCTGCATCGTCGAGTCCATCACCTCGGTGGCGCGTCCCAGTCGCTGGGCCTTCGAGAAGTGTATGGACCTCGTCCTGACCCTCCGACGGCGGCCGGACGACGCCGACTACAGCGCGCGGCGACGCGCCGACACCAGTGATGAGCGGCTGTCCCGGCGTCTGCTCCACGACATCCGGTCCTCACTTCCAGCGCTGTCGGCCGAGGGGCTGGCTGAGGCGCGCTTTCATTTCGAGGCGGCATTCGAGCATTGCCAGCGCAACAAGATGGCCAAGGCCGTCGTCGAGTTCGCACGCGCCCGAGAGGTGGCGCTCGAAGCTTCCGGTTGCGTTCCGGAACCGGAAGAGCCTCCGATGGAGATCAGGGACGCTGAGTGGAAGGCGAGGCAAGGCGTTGTTGATCTGGAGGGCCGGGTGGAGGCGATCCGTATCGCCTGCGTCTCGGCCATTTACGAAAACGCGCGGGAACTGGACGTGGCACGTAACCTCGTCAGCGGCTACGTCACGTGGCTGCTGAGGTCACCGGCCGTCCACGGCCTCTTCCAGGTCTACCTCAACCCGATACAGCCGCGCTTCAACGCCGGGGCCGGGACATGTGACAACGCCGGCGCATGCGCCTACGCAGACCGGAAGCGCCTCCTGGCGGACGTCTGCCTAACGAACCTGGTGCTCCAGTCGTTCTTCATGAAACTCGGCATGGCCAACTCGCTGGAGGATTGGCCGACTCTTGGTTTGAGGCAAATGAAGCATTTCTATATTTGAACGCTCGGCTGTGGGACTCGTCAGGAAACAGGTTATGTATTTTATATAGCACAAACATTGCTTGGACTAAAGTCGAGTAGGTTATATATAATCATTAGCCGATGTATTCAACTAAAAAATATGAATTTTTTTTGAAACCCAACGGAATTTTACAACTTAAAAAAAGTTAAATCCATGCATAAAGAACAACTCTCATTTCAATTAAATATAGATTTTATTTCATATATCCTGCAATACATGCAGTTGGTTACAATCCTGGCAGAGTTCACACGATTTGTTGATAAGTTCCTGGTCATGGTCACAATTGAAATCAATAAAAGCTCACCACATTGGGGGTCCACCTTTCTAAAGATCATTTAATACCCAAATAAACTTTTTTGGGGGTTAGAAAACGGCATGCAGTGATATATATATATATATATATAGTGGCAAGGTGGATTCCCTTGGTATATTTCCAACTTCACAGCGAAATCACCAAAGAATTGGTTAAAGAAAAATAAAAGCGATTATATTTTAAATTAGACATATGGGGGTAAACAGGACATGAAATGCAGAAGGATACACCAAATCTATCTTTTGATTGGTAATCTGTTATATGACAAACCGAATGGTAATAGTCCGTCCATCTATTTCACGCCTAAGCCTCGATCTCATCCCTCGCATCCCCCCTCATCCCCCTCTGTTGGTGATACTCCCTTCCTATTTGATTGATAATCTATTATATAACAAACACTCCCAATGGTAATAATAGTAGGGTGGTTACCTGCACTTTTACACTTACACTATTGCATTGTTGCACCGGATGTGACGTCGTCCATTGTTCCATCTGTCTCTCGCCTAAGTCTCAGACTCATCTGCCCCCACACTGTCGGTCATACTGATACACCCTTCCCATTTGATTGATAATGTATTATATAACAAACACACCCAATGGTAACAGTAGGGCGGCTACCTGCACTTTTACACTTACACTATTTCATTGTTGCACTGGATGTGACGTCATCCATTGCTCCATCTATCTATTGCTTAAGCCTCGATCTCATCAACCACCGCTGTCAGTTCACACACCCTTCCCACCCCAACATGACCATGCTCACACCACGTGACCAGCCACATACACTTTAGTCTTCACACTCTCTCACTCCCCACGCAATCAGCCAATCCTCCCTTAGCCATTCCATCACCCCATCCACCTAGCCTCCCTTCACCCCCCACACACTCTATCTACCCAACCCCTCTTCCTACTATTCCCTTCGGCAGCTGACCTACCACTCCTTCCTAACCCACCGTACGCGGTTGGCCCAATCGGGAGAGCGCAGGCTTCCCACGCAGAAGGTCGGGAGTTTAGTTCCTAGTCGAGTCAAACCAATGACTTATAAAATTGATACGTGTCACAACCTAGCATGGCGGTCAGCATTAATAGGATAGAACAAGGACTGGTTAGCACATTATCAGGATAATGTGACTGTGTGGGATATTCGGTCATGGTGCCGGCGGCCTGGTCTCCCAGTGGTGCAGCACTTTAAAGTCGATATGAGTGCGCACTGTCACAAGTACCCACCCTGATGACTTTAGATGTTGCCAGGACGTAAAACTACATCCACCAACAATATTTGATATCCACACTCGCTCACCTAACTCTTCCCACTCCCTCACTCCATTCACCATGCACACCCTCATTCCTTCACCATTCCCACTCCACAGCACCCACTCCCCCACCCACCTAACCCCTTCATTTTACTCCTCCATCGCAATCCTGCAGCCCTCCATCTATTCACATCGACTACCACGCCCCTTTCATTTGCTATCACATATTCCCTATATCTATTTCCTTCTCTCGTTTAACTCCTCATCACGATTGAGCTATAATGAATAACAACAGGTTATATGCACATCACTAATTATGTAATTAACTGGCTTTGCATATTACTATTTCCTAACTTACATTTCTGATTTGTGTTTGACTATGTAATTCTATCATTCAGTACATTGGAGGCGGTCAAGCAACCAGGCGGACGATTCAATCTGCTTTGAAGCAAGCAAATACAGACTCATGGGCCGGGTTCCGCTCAGCTGCCTCCTCCATCATCCCATTTCGTCATCGATTATGGTTTAATAAATTGCAAGGGAAGATCTTGAGGGCCAACCAGAGTGACAAGACTTACTCCAAAAACTCACATTTGTCTTCCTTTAATAGAATATATTAATAACCTGCAAAATCGTTGATCTTTCTCTCTCATCATAATGGCCATCCTACCAACACCCCTTAGTCACCTTGTAAAATCACCCACCATACCAATGTAAGACACTTCATATATAAATTATAAATTATAAGAAGACCCTTTGTAGCTGAGAACTATAAAGGTCTTCCTAATATTTCTTTTTGCACAAATATGTAATTTGGTGTTTCCTCATGCATTTTCCAGTCACATTCTGCCAGCCTTTAAATAGCCACACATCTGCCTGGCATATATTTTCTACTCCTCAGATACAGGGGTGCCTTTGGTCAACCACCCACATCCACAACACCCCTTCCACATAACAAATATAAGCGCCGCGCATCGAACCAACTTTTTAGCACTGCCACTTCGCACCTGTCCCGGTAGAAAATCTTTTCTGAGATGTGAGGCTGCTCAGTGGAAACCCACACAAGTGTCGCCAAGAACACACTGACCTCCCTGGGGAAAATCATACCGCAAATGTAAATGCTTAAGTTGCATAGTCTAATGGGTTTTGAGTTAATAATATTTTGTAATGTAAATATATTTTATTAAGTCGATTATTATTGTCCGTCTCCCTTACTATAGTTTGAAGTAAATTTAGTATAAATAATTAGCTTTGGAGACATGTGAAGGGATAAACAGGCAAAATGAATTTGGCGTGCACCTCAAAGTTATAACACAATAGGTTTCCGCATTAATATATTCTATTAAATTGACTTAGTAGATTCCCTTCTATGCAGCAATAAATGTATAATAAGTGCACCAATATCGAAATTGAATATGTAGAATCATTATCTAGCTGACTGTTTTGGTCTAGAAAATTTGAAAGCTGTGTATAACTTACAGCGTCATCAAAGGCTGGTTGCTCTCATACCATGTCGATGTGGTGTGGGTGGTTAAAAATCCCTTGGGTCGGTAAAAGTGTTAGCTCGGGCTTTCTATTGACAAACTGTCTCATGGTGAAAACAAGTCTATTCAGACTTATCATTGATAGGCAGTATAAATCTTCAAAAACAAGAAGAAACTTTCATCAGACGATGCAACTTTAAGGTGAACCTTCACCGGAATATCACCTCACATATTGCTTCCAATGCATTTAAAGGAACATCAGTGTATCAACTTCCAATTAGAGAATTACAGAAATGATTGTTATTGTGATCCCCAGGCTTGCAGAATGAATTAGCAGAGCGTAGTCAGGGTACAAGAGGATGGTGGGGAGTCTACACTCTATCGCTTGTAGTATTGCAGTTGTTGATATCTGATGTTGGTGCAGTAAAGCTTCTTCATCAAACCGGATATAATATATTTCATTGTCGTATCACGTCCTAACACACCATCTAATTCGAGGTTATGCCTATTTGTTTCTTTTTACTTGTTTACTCTTCCCTATTAGGTGTTATTTATACGAAATAGATTTGATTTCAATAGTAACCTCAGTAATATAATTCGAATAAATATCATTTATATGAAATATAATTTGTATGTGACTGTCAATGCATTCATGTATGCTTATATATATATATATATATATATATATATATATATATATATATATACTTATGAGAGTATAGGCAGCTGATAGATGCAGTGCAGGCTGGGACCCCCCCCCCCCCCCCAGCTCCCTCTACCCTACCGCGTTAAGGTGGGGTTGGGGGGGGGGGGGCGGTAACCAATAGCACATAAGACATTATTACACACGATGACAAGTTTATCACCATCCATATACTTATTCTGTTTCTATGGGTTACTTACACTTGGGAGTATTTGAATTTACAACGGCAAGAACGTTCATTAAAAACAGCATCACACTGGAAGTAATTTCCAATTTGGGAGGCGAAAGATTAGTCACAGAAGTATATATACATCCAGTAGTAGTATGCTTCATCAAAGTTGCCTAAGCGGATGGTTATAAGTTCCTAGCACATCTTTTTTTTTTAGGTAAATATATTAGATTGATTTGTGACACTTACGGCCGGAAGACCGGCAAAAGTTATAGTTCTCAGCTGGCAAAAGATTGACATGAATACAATTCATTTACAACAACAAAAAAAGAAAGATTATTTTTATATAACCTCCTATACCTTAGTTTGAATTGCCCTATATTTTAATTGTTTTTTTGTTTTTTTTGAATAGATATTTGGAGTGAAAATACACGAAATTAATTTTGGTGTGCACACCGAAACGTTGGGCATGGACTTTGTTCACCCATTTCTGCCCTTTGCAAAGTAGCACAGGGGCACCAAACTGCAATCGATTTTTAATCAGTGCACCATTATCTACGTTGAATATGTAGCATAAAATCGGGTAAGTGATTTAGGTTAACAACATTAATGCTTTCATCAGATTACGGAGCTTTCACCATGAGCGTTGCTATAGTGACCAACGTTTGAATGTAGCAAAATAAACCGATATTGAAGCTGCACATTCCAATCCATTGAAATCATCAACTTTTCTAAATGAAAATAATTAGCCAGATGTGACTCCTATATTAGTATATAACCAACTTAGATACTAGTCACAGATCAAGCATTTGTGACTGAATAAACAGAAATAAGTAAATTCAAATTAATAGAGAGTCTGTTGTTGCTGAAACCTATGGGGTCAGAATTTTAGTGTGCATGCCAAAATTATTTTGAAATGATTTCACTTAAAATATCCTCATTCATAATAAAAGTTACTTCAAACTAAAATAAGGTAGATCATGGCAATTGACCTGATATATTCTTCTAAAAAAAATGGCAGAAAATCAAAACCATCGGACTCTGTATCGACACAAGTGGGTGCTTATTGTCAATGTCAGATACCAACACACTGATTTTCAGTCAGAGACTGACTGACCACGTGATCAGCCACCTTTAAATTAATTTTGTTTAAAAACCGACCTACCTTCACCCTATTATTTTGATTGCTTCAAAGGGTTGTTGCTACATGCTCTCATAACGTTAATAACATTAGTCACGTGATTATGTATGATTATCAGACTAAATGTGGCGAATTACTCGCAATTTGACGATTTGTTCAAAATGTTTAGTGAAGCACACTCCAGTGGAATATGCTATAGACGTGTGTACATATATATCCATGCTCGAAGTACACTACTATCTAACCGCATTGATATATATATATATATATATATATATATATATATATATATATATATATCATATATATGCCCACCAGACATGGATTCTAAATTTGACACAAAATTGTAAGCACTCCAAAAAGAACATGCCAAACACCCGCGATGCATCCTGGGTATTGAATGTTAAGGATGCTCTCAATCGGGCACCAATCAGGTAACACGGTGCTGCACGCTTTGGATCGACACTCACAACACGCACATTATGACGTCATACCGACGATAGGAAACGACATGGAGACTACATTGAGATTGCAAGACGGGGTGAAAGAGTTAAAACTAATTTTTTTTTAAATGGTTAAAAAAGAGAGGAGGACGTGATGGTATCTACACTGATTAGTCTAGATCTGCTGATAAGAATATATTAATTTTATGGAATACATACATGTATGTCGTGATCCTGTGTGACGTCATTTGCAATGCCCCCCCCCCCCGTTAGTAACAACACACTGAGTCACACCAACACACAACTTCTATATATCGCATATAGGTCTCTTCCCTCACTCCATATCGAACATAGGGCCCGTCCTGATATGACCTTAGATGTTGCCAGGACGTAAGTCTCCAACAACCAACCGACCATCGAACATAGACTGTCTAAGTGATCTAGATAGGACACGCACCTCTTTGGGTTGGCGTTTAAAAGACAGAATATTCTAGGAAAATATTCAGAGGTTTAGTTAGCCCAAGCTGAGAAATAAACCCCCCATCAAGCCGCAAAGCTGTATCCCATTGGTTAGATTCAATGAAAGAAAAAGAAGAAATGGCTGCTAATATTCGCAGTGATAAAAGAAATCTATTTTGAATTAACAGTGAAATATCTAAACATAATTAAAACAAAAACAACAGTTTGTACATTTCCAGGTGCTTAGGAGGAGATGATACACTTATTCTTTATTTCTTGGAATGCCCCTTTGGTGACCTGGCTAAAATTGAATTGACCCAGGGATACATTATATGTAACAAGTCAATTCTGATAAGCATTTCCAGAAAACATATAACCCTGCTACAATGTGACCATTCGGGACCATAAAAAAATCATCTAAAAAAAAGCAGAGTCGCGCTAAATCGTTTTCTGTTTTCTGAATTACCTTCGAATCAAAGAATTCCGGGTGCAATGAATCATCGCGTTATGTCTGAATCCGCGTAAAATCGGGGTTTCACTGTATGTTTATGTATGTGGTGTTCTCTGTGGCGGAGTGGTTAGAGTGTCTGACTTTTTTCTAGGTCAGACTCCTAATCTGAAGGTTGGTGGTTCGATTCCCCATGCCCCCACCTCTGCCAATTTGGATTTCCACCACTGTGTATAACTTACAGCATCATCAAAGGCCAGTTGCTCTCATACCATGTCTATGTGGTGTGGGGGGGTAAAAATCCCTTGGGTCGGTAAAAGTGTAGGCTTGGGCTTTCTATTGACAAACTGTCTAATGGTGAAAACAAGTCTATTCAGGCTTATCCATAATAGGCAGTATAAATCTTCAAGAAAAATAACAATGAATATGTATTCCTATAAAATATTGTATGACAATTTAAAATCATTGCAACAATTCACGTCTTCTAAAGGAACTTTTGGTTCTCTAAGACAAAATAACAAATTCAATGTCACTTGGAATGTAAAATATTTACAAGTGATTATTACACTGCGATTGCTGAAACATCACAATAATCTGATGTTGCTATTTTAATGATCCAGATCAAATTAACTCCCCGCTCCCTCCTCCAAACATCTAATATATAGATTAATCGAAGATTGGTTCGGGCTGGGAATGGTGAGATCATGTCACTATATTGTAGAAAATTCAAAGTCTGAAAGGTTGCCTGTTTATTTTGGGCCAGAGAATAAGTAGTTCACCAGCGAGTGTAATGACACAGCCTCTCTGATGAAACTTTAACAATTTTGTTAACTTTTAAAATAAAAGTTTGACTTGATTTCTTATGACCTGATGGCTCTTTCCGCAACACCCACGCTCTTACTTTAAATTCCCAGAATCTCCATCTGCCAAGAACGGTGCGCAAACAAAAGGTCACAAGACAAAAGGTCACAAGACAAAATGTCACAAGACAAGAGGTCACAAGACAAAATATCACAAGACAAAAGGTCACAAGACAAAAGGTCACAAGACAAAAGGTCACAAGACAAAAGGTCACAAGACAAAAGGTCACAAGACAAAATCTCACACCTTTAATGAAAAAAGAGATAAAAGCTCACAACAATGACATTAATCTTTTTCGTATATAGATATAGGCATAAATGTCACAGATATAATAAACCGGACTACTTTTAAATGTATTTCTTAAGGGACTGGAGACAAGGATTTCTTTGTTTTCCATTAAAACAAATGATGAAAATTCACCCCAATTGTCAACTTTCAAAATGACATAACTTTCTTCATATTTATCCTAGAATAAAACTTGAATGACCATTGACAGTTCATTTTCAATGTAACCGGACGCGGTGGCCGAATCTTTAGCAAATAGATATGACCATAGATGTTTCTAGGATGTAAAACCCCAACAAACAAAACAAATCCTTCCAATGGTATCAGTTACAATTTAATTTTGTTTCAGCCAGATACCTAATATGTGTGAATCAGGAGGTGTGAAATGAGGTGTGATAGGTTAGAACAACTGATTCTTCATCCGATTAACGCTTGTGAGCCTTTGTCTCCTTTCTTCATTAAGCGTGTGAGCTTTTGTCTTGTGAGCTTTTGTCTTGTGAGCTTTTGTCTTGTGAGCTTTTGTCTTGTGAGCTTTTGTTTTCAGCTTATATTTTGGCAGCTTTTGTCGTGGAACCGCAACGAACAGTTCCTTTCCCACTCATCACTTCCCGATCAACTCTACCCTACTGTCGTGTTGACATACATCTAAACTCCAGTGAGAACGCCAGAGGAAACTAAATATGCACACACAAACTAACTGCTAAGTACTTACCCTACAGTGCTCGCTTAAACACCCTACGCAATAAGCACTAAATAGATTACAGTATTCCAACAAAAGCTTGATTATATTTGCACTATTTTTCATTGGTGATGACTTCCTTTTGATTCTGGTACGGTGCGATTTAAATAATGCACCAGTAATGCCTAAGACACAAATCGCCTGCGGTGTGGTTGTGGCAGCCATAAGTCGCCGCATCAACGGTAACCATATGGTGGCCATACGGTAGCCATACGGCGACCGTACGGTTCTTTTGCTCACCACAATGAGCTGCGATTTGTTTAACTTGACATTAATTCTTTCAGAAATCGCAAGGCCGGTGTCATGGTATAAAACCCCGGCCATATCGCAGCCCCTGCCGTGAAGACAGTTGACTAAGCATTTATTTTTGTAAAATAAATTAAAAAGCTTTCATTGGATCGATTAAAAATATCTTAATGCGCGATTGAAGAGGAAGATCTGAATTATTTAATGTAACCTAAGAGCAATTTATGCTGAAAGTATTAAAAACAGAGATAATAGTGAAAGTTGGGATATTCTGAGTGTCAGTGCAATCTTCATACAGAAAAAGTGAAATATCTCTAAAGCTACACCACTTAGAAACAAGCTGCTTGGTACACATATAGAAAACATATTCGACGGATAGATTATATTAAATTTATATGGTTAGGGTTGTGCATTTCTATTAATCTTTAATAGACACTGGCAGTGTGTATTCGTTCTGCAGCCAAGCTGCGCCTGTTTACAAACTCTGCGCATGCGCAGAAGCCACGGCAGGGCTGCGATCGGGCCGGGGGTTTATACCATGACACCGTATGCCACAACCCCGCCGCAGAGTATCGCAAGCTGACTGTGCGGTGACTTTGATCATGTGATGGCCACAAGAAACCTTGTTGCGGTGTGGAAAAATATCGTACGGTCTGCATACGATTTGTGAATATTTCTACAGCAGATCGCAACACTGTACGCTTTGTAAAAATCTTATCCGTAGACCGCAGACCACAGAACCGTAGCATGAGATGTGACCTAAGCATTAGTAAGCCAGATACTTACTTTGGGGGTGGTTTGTAACCTTACGACGGTTACTGGTTGCAGAACTGTAACATTTATAGAGAGGCTCCGATAAATCGGCACAATCTTTGGTTGAAGATTTACCTTCAGTAGGGAGTGTTGTAGAAGCTGGGGACATCTACAGAGGTAATTAATATACATCGGACAGGAAAACCGACAGATCTGATATCAGATGTGCACACATTAGCTGGGCTTTGGTTCAGACTGTAAGTAAATAATTTGGTACTTAGTATATTGTACAAAAATAGTTTATCACAGAAAACATGACAGAGGCGTCGTGAGTAAGGGGCTGAGGAGGTGCTTATGTGTGTGTAGATAAAATATTCACGCTACCCTGTCACAGGTCTGCGCGAGTAACTAGCATGTATATGCGGTGAATAACCCTGGTGTCAGAATAGGGTACTAACGGTAGTGCCGCCACCTATCGGGTAGACAGGAAAACACGAGTTCACGGAGCTATTTATATATTTACCAGGTTAACGCCTAGATACAATATTCACCCAGGTGTGGTGGTTTCAGCGCCCGGTCAGTTTCAGCGCCCTGCCGTGGCTTCTGCGCATGCGCGGATTTTCGCACGTTGCGGCGAGCACTGCTATTTGTTTTGTTTACACTCAGCGATTCGACGCCGATCTAGCTGCTACATTAATATTGCTTGGAATTTAAGGTTAATTTAATTAAATTTCATTATTTGAGTATGTAATTCTGTTAAATATGATCGCATTCAATAGATTTCGGCCTAATCGGTCCCTAACACTGCCGGGCACCAGCGATAGTTACAGCTGAGCTTGTAGCCGGCGAGGCCACGGGTGTTTTGCATATGTCTTAAAATCCGCGCATGCGCAGAAGCCACGGCAGGGCGCTGAAACTGACCGGGCGCTGAAACCGCCACACCGGACTGCTGGGGTAGTCACAGGAGGGGTGAAGAATAACCCTATATAAAAGCTGGCGAAAAATATCTACATTCTGGGTAAATGAAACGAGCAGATACATTCTTACTTTAAGAAGCAAAATATATTCTTCACACATATATCTTAATATTTACCCGCTACTTTTGATTTGAACAAAATAATAAAACATGTAGTTTAATGAACTTTAAAAGTGAAATCGATGGCATTCTGTTGGCACCGTCTTCTCTTTTTGCATTCTCTCCCATTTCACCAACTATCTGCCGATATAAGTTGCCTAGCCATTTGATACTGGAACCAGGGATTCTACTTCCTGTTCCATACTAGAGCTATTTTCGCTGGTATTTAGACTACATTGAAGTTCACCCCTACTGTAAGTACAGGGTGAATCTTTTATCTATCTTAATACCATGGTCAGATGACTAAACATAGGATGCACAACTGTTCATTTGCACTGCATTGATGATCCGACAACATTATTGCAGTAATAAATACCATATTAAAAGTAGGTTCCGTTTTCGAATAATAATGATTATGGTGCGTTAGCTAGAGGGATCATTATGTTGTTTGTTTACTTGTTCATCCCTTAGACTAAGCGTTAAGTTAGAGTTAGACCGACCCCAGTTTTGGAGTGAGGGTGGCGTTGAGGGGCGTTGATTAATTGTGTCAGCCATGTAGGCTTCTCTTCACTTGACCTACTTTGTTTATTAACTGCGCAATGATTGGCTCCGATATTTAGCCACGTGACTGTCTCATAGCTCATCATTGTGATAGCTCACCCAAACGCTTAAAACCACCAGTGTGTGATTAGGGTTGGAGACAACAACATGGATTGTCTGCGCAATTTGCCGTTACAGCACACTGAGTTGAAGAACGGCCATATTTAAAACCTAGACATCCACATCACCACACCAAGGGACACCGGTAACCTACATCTAGGAAAGATAAATAAAAAAGAAAGATGAAGAAAGAAAAGTGTGTTTTTTTCCATTCGTTCACCCCGCGTATTCCGCACCAATATCTTCGCCCATTTTCCTTGCATTTCAAAGTTCCTGAGGTTCAACTTTGAATGCAATGCCATACCACAATTGCCTTTGCCACGTATGGAATAAAGTTGACTTGACAGACTACGGCTTAGGCCCACATCTAGGCCTGCACAGTACCCTTCCCACGCAACCACTAGGCATCCCGGTTACGGTGAGCCATAATGTACACAGTCGATCATTCTATATCAATGCCATCTTCACTTGGTAAACACAAGAGAACCCACGTGACCTAAAGGACTGGTATGGCTGTTGCCTTGACGACACTCAGCCAATAAGATTTGTATCCTTACTTGCATATTGCATTTAGTAACATACTAGAATTGGTATCAAGACACCACTCAACTATATGCAGAGAGTAAAGTCCCACCCAGCCTTTGCCAACCCTCCTTTCCAAGCCTAAGTTATATATATATATATACATATTTATTAAAATATATATTATATATATATATATTTATATATATCTATATATATTTATATATATATTTATATATATTTATATATATTTTATATATTTTTATATATTTATATATATTTATATATATATATTTAGAATATTTATATTTATATATAGAGATTTATATACATTCTATGTATACATACGCAGGTCCACATACGTTTCTCCATTCATATATAATCATATTTTAATTCATTGCCATCACATTAGGTTAAATTTACACTGTATCAACAATCCACAAATTAAAACCCATCCTTAGCTACCTACAATAACCAGCTTTGAAAGGTGGGACCTAATTTAACCCTTTCCAAAAAGACATCATGGAATTATTACAATAAATATATTTTGTAGATGATTTAGTCAATGCCAACTACATGTATTCTTACCAACTAAAATAAGATTATGATAACAACAGTAGACAACCAATACCATATATTATTATATATACACACAGCTTATCTATAGACTATAACCTTGATTTGTCAGACATTAATGTATTATTCACGACATATTTCCAGCCTTCTTGAAATCAAAGGGTTTCCCACCTGTAAGACCAGCCGACCAGCTTAAGGAGGCTCATGTAGAATGTCGATAGATGCGCCATTTACAAACATTCACAGACTGTTTTAATACAGATGACGTAATTCAGTCAGGAAATATGACCGCAAGCCTCAGTGCTTTATTAAACCCAGTATCTATATATAATATAATATATGTATATTATATATAAATTATATATATATACATTACATATATATATATATAATATACAGACTTACCAACATTTCTATAAAAAAAAAAAAAAAATTAAAAAAAATATTCCGTGGAAATCATGATAGTCCATATTGCATTCCTTCATCACAATTTCTTTCATTTAACAGTGTTTCCCCTTTCGATTACATAGAAATAAAACCCACCATTATTATACAGATGATAATCTTTACTGAGTAAATATTCTCAACAGATTTAAAGAATGACCAAGACAGAAATCTATTGAGAAAATTCTAATTTGCCATTTTTCTTTCTCCAAAAACATCATATGCAACATGGACTAGATCAACAATGAGAACGACATAAATTGAGTCTTAGGAATTCAGTTCTCATGGAACGATAAATATTACGCGTGGACTGATGGAATCAGAGCCTGGAAATCGAATGATTCCGCGGAATTCGGGATGGTTGGCAGATCTGTATATATACCTTATATATTTTTTATATCTTATATTATATATAATATATATAGTTATTAGAATATTATATATATATATATAATATATTAGAATATATATATATATATAAATATATATATATATATGATGTGAAGAAGACCGGAAACTGCTGGTGACCTCACTAACATTGATACAATTAGCTCCCGGAGTTCCCTGCCCTCCCGTCCGTTGACTATGTGTGGCGCCTCGGCCCGTCTCCCCGTGCACCGTCACGGCCGCTTGTCCCTGGCCGGCGCCGGCTGCTCGGCAGGCAGCTTCAGCGGGAAGAGCTGCTCACTGCTCACTAGGACTCAAGCAGCACATGCCACCGGCACACCTGCTCGCCCTTACTCTCCCGCATGTCGTTCCAGTGTGCCAACTCCTCTTCACCACTGTTGTTTTTGCCTTCAAGATAAAACAAAATAGTCATTTAAAGTTGCAAAGTCTGATGGTTTGTTGAATTTCGGCCATTTTCCCCCCCGAGATAAATATATTAAATTGATTGTCATAATCTATCTGACTTTACTTTGAAGTAAACTTTATTTTAAATGGCTAACTTTTGAGATATTTGAAGTGTAAACATGTGAAATTAGTTTTGGCAAGCTTGCCAAAAATCTGACACCATGGACTTCAACAGTAATAGGTTTTTATTAAAGCGACTCTGTATTCCCTTCAATGCGGCAACACATGTTTCATAACTGCATCAGTATCTAAGTTAGATATGTAGGATCAAGTCTATATAATTGCTTTGGTTTAAAAAATTTGGATACGAATCCAAAGTTGTAATAGCTAACACCCGCCCTCCCCCTTCCACCCTGTCATACCCTTTGCATGACCATGACAATGTTGCAAACTTCGGTTGACCCTATTATTATATCTACCCGATGCAAACATTAAACATTTTTTAGTAGCGCAAACTCACCGAGCGAGAACCACCCAATCATTTCCTTCCGCTTCATGCTGCGCTTGTTGTAGACTGACGTCATCAGCGTCACTTCCGGTAGCTGGAAGAGCGCCACTTGGAACATGAATGTCTCCTTGTAGAGCGGGTTCGGCTGCCCTCTCCGGATGGAGGTTTTGCTGCGCGCAATCTCCTGACCCGTAGGCGACATCAGCGTCAACTTCACGTAGGTGTCTAGAAAGATGACAAGAACCACATATGAAGCGAGAAAGGTTGGTCGGTTGGTTGGTTGTTAGAGTTTTATGTCCTGGCAACATTTCATGTCATATCAGGACAGATACCGACTTGTGACAGTGCACACTCATGGCAACTTTATAGTGCTGGCCTACTGGGAGACTAGACCACCAGCACCATGACCTGATATCCCACCCAGTCACATTATCCTGACACTGAGCCAACCAGTCTTGCCCTATCGTACTGATGCCGAGTGCCTGGCTAGGAAGTGACAAGTATCAATTCTTTAGTCCTTGGTTTGACTCAACCAGGGTTCGAACCCGTGGGTTCTAATCCGACGATCTACCAACACAGGGGATGGACGTGTTACTTATTTGGCCATCCGGTCTGGTAGCCCGAAAGATATACAAGCCTAACGATATGAACAGCAGTCTCACTATTCCAATGGCTTTTCCAATTGCTTCACATTTACACTGCTTTATTTTGTAATTCTCAAATTTCTTTGAATTGCAGACTTCTTTGAATTGCAGACCCACGCATGCACTGACATGAAATCAAATTTTGTTAAAATAGAAAGGAACCCCACCGCCTATGCCCTATCCCCCAATAAAACTCATCGCCCCCGAAGTGAAAAGGAAGAATATTTTGTTTGATTAAAAACCTATTTTTGTTGCTGGGTTTGTTTGTTTTCCTTGTTTGAGTTTTATTTCCAAGGAACATCTGTCATATCAGGACGGGTACCGACTTGTGATGTTGGCGAATTTGATAGTGCTGCCCAATTGGAAGATCAGGCCACCTGCACCATGACTTGATTACCCATGTTGTCACATTATCCTGACCACAAGCAAAACAGTCTTTGCCCTATCCTAGTAAAGGCGATTGTCAGGCTCGGTAGTTACAAGTGTAAATTTTGTAAGTCATTGGATTGACTCAGCTGGGATTATTAGTACAGCTAATGGAAGTCAGGACTCTTAACCAATATGGCCATTGCGTCCAGTGTGTCGCTGGGTGTGAGTCTAAGAATCACATACACAAAACAAAGTCACTGAATGAGCAGTTATGGCTGCGGGGCCTAAAAAGGAAATTAGTGCGCCAGCAGCATTTCCTCAAATTTGAGGTCAAACTCCACTGACTACAAAAATTACAATAAAAGCGCTAGAGCTAATTTTCTAAGAACAAATGCTGTGAGGTCATCTGATGTACTCTGTGTGCATTCACGGCCATCATTGAAGACCTAACTCCTAACAATTCTTCAAATGACCTCATACCCCGACCTCACAAAGTCACAGCGTAAACTGAGTATCCCTACTAACACTAGCGCATTTGGTATTAATATACCAAAATGTCACAAACATGACACACAACAAACTAACATAATTAAGGCCAGCTGCTAACACTAACAGCTAAGATGTTTAGCGATGAAAACAACCCGTAATGTGACTTATTCATTATGGACAGGGTAACTAAGCCATCCCAAACAAGAAAATATATATAAGCGCAGGCCTGACTCACCTGGCGCTCGGTTCATGGCCATGTTGCGGAAGTTTGACCCCTTGATGACCTCCACACACAGGCGGCCTGTGGTGCCATTATAGGCGAGGCCGACAAGTAGTTCCGGCATGCCGCCATGCTGCATCGACTGTGTGGAAGATGCGCTATCACTCCGTGAGAGACTTGCCACATCCATGTTAGAGTCCCCGTGCTGCAAGAAGTAACACCGTCCAGTTAGACGTACGCTGAATGAAATAACACATCAATTGCGGCTAGTTGCTTATTTACTGCTGCTCTCGAGAAATACAAAGTCAGCAATACTCAGAATGTCTTTTGCTACAAAATACTGACTTTATTAGTGGGTTTTTTCAGCACTATTATATATATATATTATATATTTGATCTTTTATATACTATATATTATATCCATTATATTTATTATATCTATTATATATTAAATATATTTGATAATCTATATAGTTTATATTCTATATATTTTAAATATTTGAGATGTTCTATATATTCTATATATTCTATATACTCTATATATTCTATATACTCTATATATTCTATATATTATAGTATATATATTATAGATTATATATTATACATCATATATTATATATATGACGTATACCACATTATACGAGTATAAATACAAGGGTAACATGTACACCCTCTATTTCCTCTGTGCGCATTGGTGGAGTGCCTCCCCCACTCCCAGCTGTTGGGTAAATTGCCGGGTGGGCACCCCCCTCATGTTAATACTATTATTTCATATATTATGTATAGTATAGGTATAATATATAATATATTACACCTATTATATATATATTGCATATATTATATATATATGTTACATATATAATATATATTACATATTATTTATTATAAACAGCATTCGTGTAGATGCAGAGCGGTCCTCTGTAGACAGACACTACGATGGTCACTTGCTATAACCAGCTGTGTGCTTACAGATAGGTTGCTGCGGGGTTCCAGTGTCAACATGTGGGTCGTCTCCTCATCCTGGTTGAGGGATGCGAACCCCACTACACTCTCCCCGATCATGCGCTCACGGCGCATGCGCTCACACCCATACAACCGGAAGCGCACACCCATGTTGTTGATTTCCTCTGAAAAGAAAAAAACAACAGAACATAGCTAAAATCACTTGTGTGTATACTCGTGATTCGTTGAAGGACCGACAGGGAAGCAGCATTGCCTCTAAATAAAGATTTGTTTGTTGTTTTACATCCTAGCAACATCTAAGGTCATATCAGGATGGGTACAGATTTAGGACAGTGCACACTTATGGTGAATTTAAAGTGCTGCCCCACTGGGAAATCTGGCTGCCAGCACCATGACCTAATATCCCATTCAGTCACATTATCCGGACACTGAGCTAACCAGTCCTTGCCCTATCCTATTAACGCCGAGCGCCAGCCTAGGAAACGACAAGTATCAAGTTTATAAGTCACTGGTTTGACTCGACTGGGAACCAAACTCCCGATCTCCCACATGCGAGGCCCACGCGCTCTACCGATTCAGCCACCCACGCCCGGTGTCTGTCATTACGAGTGACCCCTCAAGAGTGAGCTGCTCACCTGGAGGCACCTTGATGGCGAAGGTCTCGTTGAACTCAGGGTTCTCCCCCGGGCGGATCTTAGTCTTGTTGCGAACCTTCTTTGTGGGCAGAAGCAGCAGGCGAATCTGGAAGCAATGGTTTCATCAGTTAGAAGGCATCCTCACTGGGACTTAATTTGATTGTACAAGCATTAAAAGAACCCCGCCTCTTCCAACAAAAAGATGACACTAGCCAGATTATTACACAGCGCTTGTCTTACAAATATTCTCAATTCTAGTCATAGCATTTGTCATACAAATATTCTCAATACTAGACATATTATTGCATTGGTTCTGTCCTGCACATATTCTCTATACTAGTCATATTATTACATAGCGTCAGTCTAGAACTGTTCTCAATTCTAGTCATGTTTTTGTTTTGTTTTTGCTGGTAATCAACTGGCAAGTAGAAGGTAAGCAGATGGCAAACACGTGCTAGTAAATGGCTGGTAAGCAGGTGGTAAGCAGCTGGTGAGCAGCTGGTAAGCAGATGGTAAACAGCTGGTAAGCAGGTGGTAAGCAGGTGGTAAGCAGGTGGTAAGCAGGTGGCTATATTACTAGCTGGTAAGCAGGTGGTAAACAGCTGGTAAGCAGATGGTAAGCAGCTGGTAAGCAGGTGGTAAGCAGGTGGCTATATTACCAGCTGTTTACCACCTGCTTGCCAGCTGCTTACCACCTGGTTACCAGGTGGTAAGTATTCTCTGCAACTTCCCCGCCCCGACTCACCTGCGAGTTGTTTGCCCCTCCACGGTCCTTGCTGGGGATCTCCAGGGCCCGGTGTACGACGATCGACATGCGCGCCTTCTCGTAGCTGTAGGAGAAGCTCACCTCCAGGTTGCCACATTTGGAGATGATTGGCTGCTCCCGGTCCTGCAGGTCGCTCACGTCGAACAGGTGCTCCTGGAGGAACAAAAAGGCAGCCAAGAGATTAGACATCTTCTGTATGCCAATACTATGTAGTGTTTTACAGTATATATTACGACCTTTAACCCGTGCTGTGCGCACCATTACCCGATTTCCCACTCAGCCACATTATCCTGATATTGAGCTAACCAGTCCTTTCCCATATCCCAGTAATGCTGAGCGCCAGGCTAGGTAGCAACAAGTATCAATGTTGTAAGTCTTGACATTGTAATATAAATATATATATATATGTTGGTTGGTTGTTGGAGTTTTACATCCTGGCAACATTTAAGGTCATATCAGACTGGTATATATACAGAAAATCTATCAAACGTGGAGATAAAAGGATATGCGAAAATTTATATATATGTATATATATATATGGCTATTATGATACGCGTGGCACGGCATATCCATCAGCCTTTCCGGTGTACAGATGCTTTAATGACAGTGATGACGGGGTGATTGGAGGTTGGGGGAGGGAAGCAGGAAGAGAAAAGAGAGAGGGAGAGAGTGTTGGCGGCCACACTATGAAAGCATCCAACACCACCCCTTAATTATTCAACCAATTCAACCACTCGATTAGGCCGCCCCAAAGCCAAAAATAAAGTACGCACAAATTCCCGTACTCCCCTCATTTTATGAATGAATGAGTCAGAGCAGCTAAACACTGAATGAATGAGTCACAGAGCAGCTTCATATTGAATGAATGAGCCACAGAGCAGCTTCACACTGAATTAATGAGTCACAGAGCGGCTTGACACTGAATGAGCCGCAGTCCAGCTAAACACTGAATGAATGAGTCACAGAGCAGCGTCACACTAAATGAATGAGTCTCAGAGCGGCTTGACACTGAATGAATGAATGAGCCGCAGTTCAGCTAAACACTGAATGAATGAGTCATAGAGCAGATTCACACGGAATGAATGAGTCACAGAGCGGCTTGACACTGAATTAATGAATGAGCGGCAGTGTAGCTGAACACTGAATGAATGAGTCACAAAGCAGCTCAACACGGAATGAATGAGCGACAGATCAGCTTCACACTGAATGAATGAGTCACAGAGCAGCTTCACACTGAATGAATCAGCCACAGAGCAGCTCGACATTGAATGGATGAGTCACACATCAGTTTCACACTGAATTAATGAGTCACAGAGCAGCTCGACATTGAATGAATGAGTCACAGAGAAACTCGACACTGAATGAGTGAGTCACAGAGCAGCTTCACACTGAATGAATGAGTCACAGAGCAGTTCAACCAGCAGGACGCTAGGTGAGCTGGTGATTTCAGATAATTCCCAATTACACTAAACAACAAATCATTATTAAGCGATCCCTGCGACTCGGGCGGAAATTATTCTAATTGTCGTGGTTGTTGTTAAGAAATGTTGTTATATTGTTCTCACACACTTCAGGAAGGCGGTTAATTATCACGCCCTGGGGAGTGGGGACACAGATCTTTAGTAGTATTCGGTGTTGGCATTGAAGGTTGTAATGGTGTTGGGGGTTGTGGTGCTGGTGGTGTTACTGGTTGTGGTGGTGTTGGTGGCTGTGGTGGTGTTGATGGTTGTTGTGTTGGTGGTGGTATTGGTGGTTGTGGTGGTGTTAGTGACTGTGGTGGTGTTGGTCGCTGTGGTGTTGGTGGTGAAGATGTTAGTGGTTGTTGTGGTGTTGGTACTTATGGTGTTGTTAGTCGTGTTGATGGTTGTTATGTTGGTGGTGGTATTGGTGGTTGTGGTGGTGTTAGTGACTGTGGTGGTGGTGTTGGTCGCTGTGGTGTTGGTGGTGATGACGTTGATGGGTTATGGTGTTGTTAGTGGTGTTGATGGTTGTGGTGGTGATGGTATTGGTGGTGTGGTTGTTGTTATGGTGGCTTGAATGGTGGGCTATTGTCGCACAGCAATATACTATTTCCACAGAGAACCCCCCCCCCCCCCCATCTGATGCCAAGAGAAGAACTACCATTGTAGATAACTGGTTACTATACAGTCTGCTCTGTGGACATCGTCTTATTGTGGATTTACAACACAAACCTGCCCTCTGAAGGTAGTAGCATGAACTAATGTTGTGGGATCTATGTGTTTTGTGGAAATGGTCTTGTAACAAATTTCAACCAGAAACCCTCCCTCTGATGATAGTATGAAAAACTAGTATTGGCGGTGAAGGGGAGGGGATGGGGGGGGGGGGGGACAGCTCACCGTGCAACATAGTCTGTGAAAATGGTTTTATAGAGTATTTCCACGAACAACTAGTCATCTGACCGTAGTTACAGGAACCAATATTGTCTATAGCAGCTCACTGTGCAGTATGCTCTGAGGAAATGGTCTTACAGAGGATTTCCACTACCAACCCACCGTCCGATTGAGGTGGTAATAACTAACATTTTATGTATTGAATCACTGTGCAGTATGGTTTGTGGAAATGGTCTTATAGAGGATTTCCACGACCAACCCACCATCTGATGGCAGTGGTAATAACTAATATGTTATGTATCAGATGACTGTGCAGTATGCTTTGTGGAAATGGTCTAATACAGGATGTACCACTACTGCCGTGTCCTCTGGCGGCAGTGGTAATAACTAATGTTGTGGATAGCAGCTCATTGCGCATGCTCCGAAGAAAATGCCCATTGGGAAGAATTGGCCTTAAATTATTTAAATTATGATCGGATGGGGAGAGTATAGAGAGGGCTACACAATACTTTCACGGATACAGAGCGCGCATATACATCACGGTCGCCTATATCTTCACCCACCCACCCTACAAACACGTACATACCCACGCATGATGAATAGACGCACATGCATGGAGTAAGAACACACACTCTTACACCAAAAAACACACACTGATATACCAATAACACATGTACACATTCATACACATATACGTAAAGAACATATTACAGTAAGAATGCGCAGTAACAATCACACACACTCTATGCACTCTCATCATCATCATCATCATCATGCTGTCGGTTGCGATGCGACAAAGACTGCTTTCATTACTTGACTGTCGCTCTCCATTTTTTTTGGTGGTTGCACATTTCATGAAAGCTGCCTGAAAAGTGTTGAAGTGCTGCTGGCTTTTGCAAGTTACCAGTGGCACTCTCTCGGGGAGCAAATAGCGGTCTCACACCGGCAAGAACATGTCCAGACAGGCGCAAAACTATTTGACCCTGCAGTGACTGGTCGGGGGATGTTGGGAGTTTCATACATCAACCGCCCTTGATGCTGCCACAGTGACATGGTTTTCTGTTCAGGGTTTGCTCCCTTAGCCTTCGGTTCTGTCAAGAACCTCTACCACAAGGCAGTGGTTTACAACTCTGCAAGGCAGGGGCATCAAACTCCCTGAGGTATTGCAATACCTGCATACCCTGCATACCCAGGGTATGCAGGTATTGCATATATCTGCATATGTGTATCATATATCCCTACAGCAGGTGTATATAACACACATCATGTATGCTATCATGTATCATTAGTGTATGCTCACACCACAGGGTATCATATACATAATTATATATATATATATAAATTCATACATATACATACTGAAAGAATACATTCTGACAGTAAGAATGTGCAGTAACAACAATCGTACACCAACAAAACACACACACATATATATATACACATACAAACAAAGAACACACTCATACAGTAAGAACGAACAGTAACACGACAATGACACACACTCCACACACCAATGACACACATACGCACTCATACACTACGATCACATATACACAAAGAACACACACTCATACAGTAAGAACATATACCCAAACATACAACCATAATAGGACGGTTGGTTTACATCCTGGCAACATCTAATGTCATATCAGGACGGGTACCAACTTGTGACAGTGCGCGCTCATGGTGACTTTATAATTATAGTGCTGCCCCAATGGGAAATCAGGCTACCAACACCATGACCAAATATCCCACTCAGTCACATTATCCTGACACTGAGCTAACCAGTTTTGTCCCTATCCTATCATAGTATTAATGCCGAGCGCCAAGCTACGAAGTGACAAGTATAAATTGTATAAGTCATTGTTTTCACTCGACCCAGAATTGAACTCCCAGTCTCCCGCACGGGATCGAGGCCTGCGCTCTAGCGATTCGTCCAGTGCGCCTGGTCCACCACATACGGCGTATGCATGATGCGGCGTTAGCTTACACTCGGTGTGTTTGCGCTAACACCGCTCCTTGCGTACTGAGTTTTCACCGCTAACCTAGAAATCCCCGCCAAAATCAGTTTTGGCTCGCTAATGGAGCAGTCACACTACGACGTGTTGGCCCGGCGTGCCGCCAACGCGTATAACGCGTCGAGAAACGTCAAACTTTTCGGCGTGTTTTGCGAAAAACTCGACACAGCGCAGCGTGTTGGCAGCGCGTTGCTGGCATGTTATTCTAAAAAGTTGCGCCGCGTTCCCACGGTCTTATCGACGCGTTATCGCCGTGTTATCCACGTGTCGCCAGCGCGTTAAACCAAGTTGGTGGGTTGCAAGCATGTTTTCAACCTGTTATCGGCGTGTCGCCAGCACGTTAAACCAAGCCGGCGAGTTGCAAGCGTGTTATCAACGTGTTGTGGACGTGTTATCGGCGCACGCAACACGTCGCCGCGCGTCGGGCAGCGCCGAAAGTTTTGTGCAAGCACAAAACTTTCGGCGCTGGGCGACGCGCGCCGACGCGTTGTATCAAAGTGACCTGTCACTCAAAGTGTACCGACGTGTACCGACGGGCCGGTAACGCGTTTATAACGCGTTTGTAACGGGTCTCGACGCGTCCCGACGTTTCGCCCAAAAACCCAACACGTTGCCACGCGTTGTCCAACGCCGGGCCAACACGTCGTAGTGTGACTGCCCCATTACACCGTGTCATGCATACGGCAGGTGCCCGATGCACCGACCGTCTCTCACTACAAACGGCGTCCATTGGACTGAGCCTTCCCTCCTACTTTTGCTACTTTACTGCCACTTCCTCCTCCTCCTCCTTACACAGACACACTGGTAGCAGCAGCTGTCAACCTGAGGCGCGCTACTTCCAATGCCAATGCATGACAGTGAAGAAGGGCCAGGCCACATCTGAGACCAATCACAGGAGACAGCTCTACAGGGGAACCAGCTGCCATGCGGCAGGTATCAACAACACACTCCACAAGAAGGTATCGGTGACAACACACACACACCACTCACTAGCCAGGTCACCTTCCCTGTAGGGGTCCATATATATGTTGTTTGTTGGGATAGTACATCCGGGCAACATCTAAGGTCATATCAGGATGGATTCTGACTTGTGAGAGTGTGCACTCATACTGCCCCACATTGGGAGACCACGCTATCAGCACCATGACCCAGTTTCCCTACTCATCCCACATTATCCTGATACTGAGCAAGCCAGTCCTTGCCCTCTCCTAGTAATGCCGAGCGACAGGCTATGTAACGACAAACTATCAAATTTCTAAGCAATTGGTTTGACTGTGGCAGTTTGGGCTATTTTCTGTTTAAACCAGTGGTCCACAACTGGTTCATCAAAGGCTGTGTGGTATGTGCTGTCCGGTCTGTGAGAAAATGCAAATAAAAAATCCTTGCTGCTTATCAGAAAGAATAACCTATGTCATATGGGGTGGCAGCAGGTTTCCTCCAAAGAAGTATGGCAGAATGACCATATGTTTGACGTCCAATAGTCAATGATATGAAAATCAATGTGCTCTAGAGGCGTTGTTAAATAAACCAAGCTTTTTTGTTGGTTTGACTCCGACAGGATTTGATATCCCGACCTTCCACAAGAGAAGCCTGTGTGCTAACCGATTCGGTCACTGTGTCCAGTGGGTCCATATCGAACTTGGTGTACACTAACTGTTACTTAAGGGATTTCAGACTTCCTGTTAACAAAGAGCGCTCGCATTTGGAATTGAAGATCAATTAGTTTTCTCTGTTCTTTTAACCAACTTTGCAGTTTCTGAGGATGACTGGATTATATCGCCTTCTGTAATTTTAGATGAGTCCTAATTTTGTCGATTTTTGAAACAAATTTAACCATTTAAAAATTGTGTCTGAAATAAATGTTGCTGGCCTTGGACACTTAATTCATAATATTTTAATAAAGTGTGACTGCATCTGGAATGAAGATCACCTAGCCTCTGGCTTATTGAACAAATTTCACAGTTCGTAATGCCTACTGGACTATATCGCCTCTTATAATTTTAACTACAGTAAAACCTCTCTAACCGACCACCTCCACAGATCGACCACTCCCCTCTATCGATCGCTTTATTTGGGTCCCCAAATCGGCCATAAAATACCATTTTAACTAAATAAAAAGCTCTGTAAACCGACGACCTCCCTAAATGGATCATTTAAAGTCAGTCCCATGGTCGGTCTATTTACAGAGCGCTCTTTGTTAACAGGAAGTCTGAAATCCCTTAAGTAACAGTTAGTGTACACCAAGTTCTATTCTGCATGCAAGTATTGCAGGTATAGCAATACCTGAGGGAGTTTGACGCCCCTGCCTTGCAGAGTTGTAAACCACTGCCTTGTGGTACAGGTCCTTGACAGAACCGAAGGCTAAGGGAGCAAACCCTGAACAGAAAACCATGTCACTGTGGCAGCATTAAGGGCAGTTGATGTATGGAACTCCCAACATCTCCCAACCAGCCACTGCAGGGACAAATAGTTTTGCGCCTGTCTTGACATGTTCTTGCCGGTGTGAAACCTCTATTTGCTCCCCGAGAGAGTGCCGTTGGTAACTTGCAAAAGCCAGCAGCACTTCAACACTTTTGCAGGCAGCTTTCATGAAATGTACAACCGCACAAAGAAGAGCGGCAGTCAAGTAATGAAAGCAGTCTTTGTCGCATCGCGACCGACAGCATGATGATGACTTTATGTCCTAATTTGAACACAAATAACACAAATTGAACCATTCTAAAATTGTGTTTAAGATCAATTTTGGTGAAATTTTACACAAACTGAGCCACTCTAGAATTGCAATAAATGTTTAGATTTTCCCCGTGCGAGTGAGGTTCAGCGCACATTAGGTACAGAAACCGCCGGTGGTGGCGCCACTGGTTGCACAGGAGAGGTACAGCAAGGTGGACATAGCAACCACTGGTAACAACGGTACGGAAATAATATAATAATACAGAAGAAATATCACAATAATAATGAGTAGTTCCCTTCCGCACATTTATTCTCACATAATATGTTATCGAGGATTTGCTTGTGACGTTGGATAGAAGCAGTTCCTTCTACTATTAAGTGGAGTTATTGCGAATGTAAATAAAACAAAAAGCAAATATCTATTCACTGCTACGATTTAATTCTGTTATTTAGAACCATGAATATTCACTTGGGGGTTGAAATAATGTTATTTAGGAGCATAACTTACTCAATAAGTGAAATTCGGTCAAATTAAACCGAAAATCCAAGCGATATTAAGGCCGCCACTGCATTAGCAGTGTTATTGCCGTTGTTACTGTACTTTCACTCGGATGTTGGGTTTAATTTGACAATAATTTCACTTATTGAGTAAGTTATGCTTCTACATAACATTATTTCACCCGCCCCCCCCCCCCCCCCAGTGAATATTCATGGTTCTAAATAACAGAATTAGATCGTAGTAGTGACTTCACACGCACTTGATACTAAAGGGAACTGCTTCAATCCAACCATGATGGCCGACTAGGGACTGGTCACGTGGTGCTAATCGTTTGATGCAAATCCTCAATAGATCGCATGAACGTGATGAAGACATTTCTTCATAAAACAAACGTGACAGAATAAATTCGACAATTTCTCTATGTCTATCTCTGGCCTTTGCTGCCAACATGCCGCTAACCCATAATCAAATCAATCGATCACTCCCCCCCCCCAGAAGTTAGTGTAGGCTATCATTGTGGTAAAGCCTGGTTGTTGGAGAGTATTTCAGGGGCATAGCTTCCATATATGCAGACATGCAGTTGCATACAACCTCAGATTACAAATATATTTTGATTAAAATATAATTATGTCATATATATTTTTGTAAATAACCTGAAATGAAGTCAAACAACAGACAAGTGTTATAACAATTCAGAACTATTCTCAGGAGCACCCGGGTTTTGCGTGTGTGGGGGGGGGGGTATGTGGGTGTGTGTGTGCGTGTGTGGGTGCGTGTGTGTGTGTGTGGATGTGGGGGGGGTATGTGGGTGCGTGGATGTGGGCGTGTGTGTGTGCGTGTGGGTATGTGTGGTGTGTGTGGGTATGTGTGTGAGTGTGTGTGTGGGGCTTGTGTGTGTGGGTGTATGTGTGTGTGGGTGTGTGAGTGGGTGTGGTGAGTGTGTGGGTGTGTGGGTATGTGTGTGTGAGTGGGCGAGTGTGTGTGTGGGTGTGTGTATGTGTGGATGTATATGTGTGTGAGTGTGTGTGGTGTGTGTGTGGGTGTATGTGTGTGTGTGGTGTGTGTGGTGTGTGTGGTGTGGGTGTGTGTGTGGTGTGTGTGGTGTGTGTGGTGTGTGTGTGTGGGTGTGTATGTGGGTGTGTGTGTGGGTATGTGTGTGTGTGGTGTATGTGGGTATGTGTGTGTGAGTGGGTGGGTGTATGTGTGAGTGTGTGTGTGGTGTGCGTGTGTGTGTGGGTGTATGTGTGTGAGTGTGTGTGGTGTGTGTGGGTGGGTGGGTATGTGTGTGGTGTGTGGGTGGGTGTGTGTGGGGGGGGGGTAGGTGTGTGTGTGGGTGCGTGTGTGTGGGTGTATGTGTGTCTGAGTGTATGTGTGTGTGTGAGTGTGTGGGTGGTGGGTGTGTGGGTGTGTGGGTGGAGGTGTGCGCAGCCAATAGCGTTTTATTCCAGCGCTGAAAAAAGTATGTGTACCACCTGAAAATGCCAAGCTAGGCCTAAGTAATTCTATTCTAAGTAATGAAACCCAACATGGGAGTGTCATATTTACATCACAGCAATGGTATTGTACTATCCTGCCATATGAATCCCACTAGTACACGGTGGGGCCACTCGCTATACTGGACCGACAGGTGGCAGTACAACACACTAGTTTCCACACAGTGGAGTAGTGCAACCCCACACAGTGGATGCCACCCGCCTCACGAGAGGTTATGTCAATACCTGGATTCGCAGTCGTACATCAACCTCTATACATGAGGATGGGTGGAGAGGTGTGGGTGGGGGGAGGGGGAGGGGGGAAGGAGGGATCCATACTACTGAATTGGGGTAGAAAGAGAGTGTTGAAAATGGTTAAAACAGGGATGGTGGACCTGATGGCTTGTCCTCTATCGCGCACACGTGACTAGAATAACATAACCGGAAGTCACCCCAGCTTACCTTCCAGGAAACCACCTTCTTTGTGCCAGGGGTACAATCCGAACACAGGAAGTGCTGGAGACTGTCCTCTGTGTGTGAATTGGATTCCCCACCGTCGCAGGCAGACCCAATTGCTCCTGCCAGTGTCAGGTTTGTTTGTTCGCTGGGTATTGGTGTCCTTGGTGCAGAGCCGGACATAATGACTGGCAATTTACCCGCAGCCGCCTCAGACAATGTTGAAGGCATTCCATGACACGTGACAGGCGTTGTCACCTCTTGTCACTGATGCTGGTGGTGACATCATTCGGTGACAGTCACATCACAGCTTGTGTCATGCATCACATGGTCACAACATGCCCAGCCTGAATGGTGTCAGCCTAGTGATTGCATTCACACACTACAAATATACAGTAAAACCTCTCTAAATCGACCGTCCATGGGACCGACATTAACTGCTCCATTTAGGGAGGTCGTCGGTTTAGGGAGTTTTTTTTTTATCGTTATAATGGTATTGTATGGACGATCGTTAGGAACCCAAATAAAGTGATCGATATAGGGGAGTGGGGGATTTGTGGGGGGCTTTACTGAATACATAGGCACATAACATGGTAGTGTCATGTCTACAGCATGACAATGGTATTGTAGTATCCTGCCGTATGAATCCCACTACCAAACGGTGGCGCCACTCGCTATACTGGACTGACTGGTGGCAGCACAACACACTAGTATCCATACAGTGGAGTAGTACACCCCCACACAGGGGCCGCCACCTGTTCCACTAGAGGTTATGTCAATACCTGGATATGCTGTGGTAGGTCACTTCTCCTACATGAGGCAATAAACTAGCGTCAATCCCTGGGTTGATGCGAATTCATGGTGTATCGTCCTTTTGTTCTTTGGAGAATTAGTGGTTCATCACAGTATTTACACCATTACAGCATGGTAATAACGTGGCAATACCATTATGGTATTCACATCACAGCATGGCTATTAGTATTAATATCAAACTGTTGCCATGGTCACATGATCAGTCACATCGCACTCACAGCATCGTGATAGTACATTCACAGCATGGCGCTGGCATGCTAACCACACGGTTACAAAGGCATGGCGATAATATGTGTGTTTACATCATGGAACCAGAATAGCTGTAGGATAGTAACACTTGTGACGTTATATGGTACTGGTAGTTCTATAGTGACAGTAGGCCTACCCTCCTCTAAGTATGTGGACAATATGATCACCGGTTGTTCAGAGCATGGTACCAATCTCCTATAGTCACATCACATTCATCAAAGGATATCAGCAACATGTCACAGCATGGTACCAATGTGGTGACGTCACAGCATGGTGACGATGTCATGGTATCCCCCTATAGTCACAGCTAGTACACTCCTCACAGCATGTCAGAAACATGTCATGTGGTGACATCACAGCCCGGTGACGTTACGGTTGGCGCCATAGTCACAGCTAGTACACTCCTCAAAGCATGTCAGGAATATGTCACGTGGTGACGTCACCCCACGGTGATGTCATGGTATGCGCCATAGTCACAGCTAATACACTTCACAAAGCATGTCAGGGACATGTCACGTGGTGACCTCACAGCACGGTGACGTCATGGTAGGCTCCATAGTCACACCAGTACATTGCACAAAGCACGTCATGTAGATTCACATAGTTTGCCCGGCGATGGTGTGGTTACTGCCTTCTTGCGTGTCCACCTCCGTCCGCCTCTCGCCGAGCCGCCTCCGAACGCCAGCGGTCCCACACCGACCACACAGCCGATACAGTGGTGTCGCCCACACCTCCCACGGCGCATGCGCTGTCCAGTGCGCAGTGCATGTAGGGAGTTCATCGCACATCCCGTTAGCTGTCACCGATAACACTGGGTAGTGTAGGTAGCATCAGGAGTCAGACATATACCCCTCCCTCCCCTCCCTCACCCCCCCCCCCCCCCCCCCACACACACCGCTCTTACCTCCTCCACCAAAACATCCGAAGGCCATATGGATGCTGGTCGGGACGCGGCAAAGTCCCGGCGGGGGATGGGATGGGGCGGGCCGGTGCCGGCGGGGAGTGGGGGGAGGGCGGGCCGGCGGAGGGTGTGTGTGGGGGAACTGCTCAGCGAGTGAGTAGGTCAGGAGCAGCTCATCGGATTCAACGTGAGCTGCTCACTCGGTATAGTGCTGCCGGCCACACGCTGCCCACTCGTCACAGCGCGCCCCCACGTCCTGGCCTCACACCCGGGCCGCCTCGACAGCACGTCCGTATACGTCAAGGTGGTGTGTGGGTTTCATTATTTATAGTAAATTATACACTTATATGCTGTATAAGAATTATCCACGTATATCGGACGCTGTGGCCGAATCGGCAGAACGTGGGCCTCACATGCGGAAGCTCGGGAGTTCAGTCCCCAGTCGAGTCAAACCAATGACTTATAAAATTGATATTTGTCGCTTCCCAGCTTGGCACTCGGCATTAATAGGATAGAGCAAGGACTGGTTAGCTCAGTGTTGGGATAACATGATTGAGTGGGATATTGGGTCATGGTGCCAACAGCCTGATTTCCCAGTGGAGCAGCACTATAAAGTTGCCATGAGTGTGCACTGTCACAAGTCGGTGCCTGTCCTGATATGACCATAGATGTTGAAAGGACGTGAAGCTCCAACAACAAACAAACCAATACTTATAGATCTACATATTTAAATACATATATCCAATCTATATATGGGTCTTTATCTAAAACTGGGCACCACATACTTGGTTTTCTACGTTATGGTGGTGATAATTAATTCTTTCTTTTATTGATAGCAATTCAAATAATTATTGTTACCTCTGTGGGTTAAGTATGTTAACAATATAGCTTTTAATAAACTCTGACATATGCACAACATGTACAAATTTCACAGAAACATGTATTCTGCTGTTATTTCGAATATTTATTGCTATTATTTTGAATGTTTTCTGCTATTTTTTGGAAGGCCTTTCATTGTTGGTTTCCATGTCACACATTAGTGCCAAGTATCAGAGAATGACCCATATAAATACACAATAGCACCTGGTCGAGCTCAATATCATTCACCAACCGCTCCTAAATCACTCCAATTCACTGCAACAGTTTGTGCAGGTTGTATGTTTATACTACTACATATTTATAAATATATGCCATTTAAATATATATATATATATATATATATATATATATATAAAATACAGCAGCAGTACATGGGCTTAAACAAGCCTCTGCACCCAGACTAATGGTCTTCTGACATAACAGATGGCCTATCATTGGAAAAAACGGAAGGACAGCGAAATGGGACAAAAAAAACGGTTGAACAATGACAGATTGTGTGCACATGTCAGGGGTTGTAGATGAAAGTGTTCATTGAAGACCGATACTTACTATGTGTGTTTATATCTATAGAGTGTCAATGCTTATGTACTATGGATATATTATCATACTTTATTTATGTGCTGGATAAGTATTATATGAGTATAATTATCCGTAAACTGATTATCCTTTAATGGTGCCTCTGGTTGCACCTTGTCTGGACACCTCACAACTATTGACACTTAACAACTCAGGCGAATGGACAGGCTCTCTGCCTTGCCTGGTGCTGCCACCTGGCCTATTCAGCTGTCACGATTCAGCCTCTTGTTTGTACCACTCGCTTAAAAATTCTAGTTACGCTATACAATATATAATCAGCTCATAAATGGATATTATGATGTGGTAATTCTGTATATATTTATGTAAACCAAGATATTTAGGTAATTAAAGCTGCATAGTCCGATGAAGATTCAAAACCAAAATAATTATATAGATTTGATTGTACATATGTAACTTAGATATTAATGCACTTATTAAGCATTTGTTGCCACATAGAAGGGAATGCTGAGGCAATTTAATAGAAACTGTTATTGCTGAAGCCTATGAGTTTTGGCATGTATATGTATATGTATATGAGACTGTCTCAAAAGATGCTAAGCAATATGGGACAAAACTTTGTCCATTGTAACGATCAACATGCTATCTGCTTATGCATTTGCTCAGGATAAACTGATTTGTTTTTTACATGGTGTTTCATAATCCCAATAGAATACATATTGATTTCAAGCAAATGTCCTTGTGTCTTCAATGTAACTGTTTCTGTGCTGTTTTGTGTCAATCGTTACAATGGACACACAAAAAAGAGTTATCACCTTTTGAGACAGGCTCATATATATCCCACTGCGTATACAGCCTGATAAGATGTGAATCCACTGCCACCCAGGGTACTGCCGTGTTAATACCCCCCAGTGATCCACTGCCCCAGGGGAGCAGACGGCAAGGCTGGGTTAGCTAGCTGGCCACAATATATGTCGTGTTGTGTGGTATACATCCGCCAACCTCACGCTAAATGACGATGACTGAGTCTATAACTTGGTGATGGCGGGAGTATTGTGACGGCATCATGGCGGGGTGGGAGGAATCGGTGGTCTCCCGATACAGCGTGGTGATTTTTATGAGGCAATTCAAGAGTGCCGTTGTGGTGTTCTATTAACTTCTAGATGTGCGCTATTGTGTGCAGGCGATATTGGACCCGGCATTTACAGATATACACCCAGTAAGGAACAGCCTCATCTATAACTTTGTAATGATGGGAGTATTGTGAAGCCGCCATGGCGGGGTGGGAGGAATCGGTGGTCTCCCTATACAGCCTGGTGAAATGTATAAGGCGAGTTGAGAATGTCGTTGTGGTATTCTAGATATGCGTTATTGTGTGTATGTGATATTGGACCCGGCGTGTACAGATAATCATGGAGTAAGGGACAGCTGCGTCTAGAACTTGGTGATGGCGTGAGTATTCTGACGACACCATGGCTGGGTGGGAGGAATTAGTGGTCTCCCTGTACAGCATGATGGAGTGTATGACGTGATCTGAGAGCTGAGTCTATAAATTTGTGATGGCGGGAGTATTGTGACGGCATCATGGCGGGGTGGGAGGAATCGGTGGTTTCCCTGTACAGCATGGTGGAGTGTATGAAGCGATCCGAGAGTGCCATTGTGGTGTTCTATCAACTTCTAGATGTGCGCTATTGCGTGCAGGCGATATTGGACCCGACAAATAAGCACACAATAAGGAACAGCTGCGTCTATAACTTTGTGATGGCGGGAGTATTGTGATGGTGCCATGGCAGGATGGGAGTAATCGGTGGTCTCCCTATACAGCCTGGTGGAGTGTGTGAGGTGATTTGAGAATGCCGTTGTGGTATTCTAGATGTGCGCTATTGTGTGTATGCGATATTGGACCCAGCGTGTAAAATTAATCATGCAGTAAGTGACAGCTGGGTCACAGCGTTACATGGGTAAATACATCCGTGTCTGCTGCTCTATTCAAATGCGAGACGGATGGGATAGCCGGGTGGGTAGAGCATCCGCTAGCCGCCCAGTGCTTGGGACTACTAAGATAGAAGTAAGGACTGGTTGGCTTAGTGTCACGATAACATGACTGAGTGGTGTGTAATGGTAGAATTGGTAGAAGGCCATCCCAGTGGAAACTAGTTGCAAAGTCATCTGCGGTGCGCCAACGACTCCCAAGGTTAAAGGATTGATGATGATGATCCCCGTCAGGCAGCACTATCAAATTGCCACGGGTGCGCATTGTCACAAGTCAATACTCCTCCCGATATGACGTTAGATATTGCTAGGATGTAAAACGCCAATAAACCTAGCCACACATGTTTATTTGCCTCATCTGATCGGTTCCTATTGCTTATTTGCTGCCAGTTGTAACTCACCGCTTATATGTGTGTTCCGGGTTCCGCTGGTCCCTCAGGAAGGACTGAAGCTGTGACCCGGCATGCTGGGTCACAGCTTCAGGTCACACACTAGAAATTGGGGTTGGTGCCCCTCCCTGCCATTTATTTCACCACAGACCCTATAATTTGAACTGGCTTTGTACCTATAGGTATAACCCGCATGCCACCCGATGATCAAACCTACTTCAGGTTCTTGCCAAACATTTGTTTCTAATGTAGACTGAACTGGGATTATCCTAGGAAATATCCTAGGATTGTTGGTGGTTTTACGTCCTGTCGGTAGCAAAGGCCATATTCACGCGATTTACATTTAATAAAATACCACTTTGTTTGCCCAGTCTCCCAATAGGACAGCCCTATAAGTATAAAATCGCCATATGCGCGCACCGAATAGTTCCTATGATTGACACGGTGGCACCACCAGCGTGCTGGAATTATATTACCCATTACCCAGCACGGCAGGTCGGTATTCTATGCAACTCTTCCTACCCTTACACCCGTAGGAGTATCTCTGTCGTATCCCATTTAACACCGTACTAGTTCCAATAATTGACACTGTGGCGCCACCAGCGTGGGGGAATTATCACCTATTACCCGGCACATCCGGTCGGTATTCTACACTACTTTTCTTATCCTTACATCTGCAGGAGTGTCTCTAACATATATGTGTTTAACACCATACTAGTTCCAATAATTGACACAGTGGCGCCACTTAACTGCAAATACCCGCACCATTAACGCACCACTCCGGGTGTGGAGAGTGGTATCTCTTGGTTTACTCTATTTACTCCCACATCCGTCTTCAGGACAGGGCTGCTAAACAGCCGATTAGAAAAAAATGTCAGGAAGCTGGGTTATAGAAATAACCATATGGATTTGCAATCTACTGTGCTAAATATATAGCCCAAAGGCTCATTTATCATGGCCCGCTACTGTTGGGGTAAATAATTGATGAAATCATACAGATTAATAGACATTAAAAATCTAACCGAGCGCTTTCTGTGGCCGCCATATTGTTTTTGGGGGGTGGGGCATTCTCTACTAATTTCTCAATTTCACACCAATATAGATAAACACTGCATGCTGGAACCACCACAGCCACATCTTGTAATTATAGTTAAAGTTGCTTTGCTCGGGTTTCGGCAGAGTTGTCATTCACCCCTAGTCTGGACGGTCTTTTATCTAGGTTTACTCCCCAGTGACCTACTATGGCTGCTGGTCACGTGACCTGCTGATCTCGCATGGTGATCACGTGACAACGAGAGCACAATGCGGGAGCAGCTCTAGGCCTGGCCGCCCAGCTGCCAATTTGCAGCGGCCACCCTCCCCCCCCCCCCCCCCCACCAGCCCCATCAGCCACATAGGGGCGAGCTGACCTAAATAGACTACATAGCCATTCCTGTGGTGCGGTGGATTGTGGGATGCGCCAAAGCAAAACAAACCAGCGAGAAGCACATGGCACATGCTAATACACTGGGTGCAGTTATGAAATTTGCTAGTTTCAGCTCATCTAGGCTCTTGTTTGAAACATAGAACACTAACTAAAAAAATATATATAATAAATTAAGATATTAATCTTTTATCCAGAATTGCATTTACATCAATATAATCAGCACATCTTATGCCATGTGCATTTAGATTTAGACAAATCTGGGCACTCAGACTGGTGTTAGAGCCATAGCCAGAGTCAGTTTTACTTATTTTATTCATGTTTTTATTTATATCCTATGGTTAATGACATATGTAGAAATAGAAAATGAGTAGGGTTAATCAAATATATGTTATATATTTCTTTGAAACAAGTTTTTGTTGACACATTTGACATTTTAATATTTAGAACAAGAATTACTTATGTCTAATCAATGGTGATGTAAACATCAGCCTGTACAGTGACTGAAATTGTATGTTTCTTAGTTCAAAATGCTTAATTATCGAGAGTTGGGTCTTAAACATATTCATTGTGCATGTTATTCGTAACATTGGTAATTTACGGGGCGGAGAACCGCCTAAACAACACAATGCAGGTTGCGCCATCTAGCCTAAAGAACCCGAACTGACATGGCGCCGCCATACACGCCATCTAGCAGTTTAACCCAAATAACTCCACTGACCGCCTCCAGGGCCCACCAACCCAACTCGACCAGACTTTGAATTTCCCGCCAAACGGTCATGTGACCAACCTCCTCCTGGTTCAAACCATCACAACCGTCCCTGCGCAATCAACGGAACACTGATCTAATTTCCCCCACCCACCCACACCGCTGATAAAGGAGATAGCGGGTAGGGTTGAGGGTTCGGGTCCCACCCGCCAGTTGACCTGTGAATGAGGAGACTAACACCTGACCTGATCACATGTAGATTTGAACCTAATGACTGATTGGTAACTTACCTGAAATGAGCACCTAGATTAAAAGTACTGACCCCCTCTCTGTTTCTGAATAAAGAGTAACCACTATCACATCATGACTCCGCCTTCGTAAATTAAATTATTATATTGCATCCATCCGTTCATGTTTGTGCCAAATTGTTATGTATTTTTATTAATTTTGAATAAAATCGAAGTTTTGTCCCTATGCGTATCTGCAAACTCAATGGCTGTATACCAATGCTTTGCTGCTAACACCGTTTTCAGTGCATGCGCAGTCGGAACGGTGATCTAGTCTATAGGTGCACATCCCGGAGCCAGTCAGCAGCCGGGCAGCAGCGACTCGGTCTTTACAACCCACTATCAGTAGGTCGCACTGCTGCAGTGAACACAATGAACATGCCAGTAAACCCAGTGCCACAAAATACACCTCTTCTCAATAAATAAATAAAGCAATCAAGCAATCAGACACTTAATCAACCAAGTAATCAACCAATAAATAAGCTAAATGACCAACCAATCAATTAATCAATCAGACAACCAATGACCCAATCAATTACCTAAACAATCAATTAAACAAACAATCAATTAAATAATCAATCAAGATAGCCACCAACCCCTAAATTAACCAAGTAATAAACCCAACAAACAACTAATTAATCAATAACATATTTAATTAAATAATTAATCAATTTAAAAATCAATCGAGCGATCGGTCAATCATCCCTGCAATAGCATGTCCAGGAGCTTCATTAGTGGCCTGCTGGGCCCCGTTGATATTATCTCGGAAGTGACATATTCCCTCTCTAAGCAATAGCTCATAGGCCCAATTGCTAGAAGACCAATCCAAAGTTACATTGTATTTCCATTTGGAAGCATTTAAAACAAAATTAGTTTACCTTCTTGGCTCTTGCAGTCTTCTTATGCTGGGCAAGGAACTTGCTATGTTAATGACATATAATCGAATTCGTCACAAGTTAAAACCATGGTTACCATCATTTTGTTATTCTCCTTGCTGAATTTCTATTGACATAAATTAATTAAATAAAAGGAGTGAGTTGGTTAATTTTATGCGGAAGCCTAGTGGTTATGACGCCCATCTCAGACTGGCAGAGATGTGGGATTGATGCTGCTCTAGGCACAATGTCCCATTTGTTTTAAACACCTCCGATAACACTGGTTCCATGACCAGGATGCTGTACATGCTGAGTGCTGAATCTGTCCTGTTTATATATATATTTTTTAGTAAATGAATTTCATTCAGATATATCTTTTGTCAGCGCCATAGCACTGGTCTTCCGACCGTAAATCTTACAGGAATATAGGTACTTACACACATTTCTTTACATGGTGTATATAATAAATTGAAGTGTAAAGTAAATTCTAAAATTAAAGTGTACACAATGCAATAAGTATTGAGTATGTGGTATATTAAATTAGTGGAATTATTGGAACTACCTGAATATTTGCAATTGTAAGCATAAGTAGCTAGTGTAAATAAGACCTGTAATTCCAGTGTAGGAGGCGAGTGTAGTAAGGTCTAAGATGCTGGCTACACACATAGACCTGAGAGTGTGGACTGCACCAGGGCGCCTAGACAGCCTAATGGTCAGGATGCTTGCTCCGAAATGATAGACATATGGAATGGCTGAATGAGTTAGAGCGTCCGACTCCAGTGTTTGGTAGATCGTGGGTTCGAACCCTGGTCAAGTCAAACCAATTACTTAAAAATTGATACTTGTAACTTCCTAGCCAGGCGCTCGGCATTATTAGGATAGGGCAAGGAGCAGTGGAATGAGGAAGACCAATCGTCTGCAATTTAAATTTCCCCTGCATAAACAACTAATGTACACAAAAAAAAGGGTTTTGAGTCCCACACCACTCCTCCTACACCTCAAACGACAACCTCCAAATAATCTTCACAATTGTGCGGCATGGAATTGAATCCCGCCACCCAGCTGGAGAATATCTAGGCCAATGTGACCTAATTAAGTGATCAATATGGCTTAATGTAGAATGGGTGTTCTTTCTGGGAACCAGTTCCCTTTGAAAGCCACCTGTTCCTAATGCTATACAGGGGCGCAGCTAGACCTTTAACGATGTGTACTCCTAATTTCGGCAAGGGGTTTATGGGGCCGCTTAAGCTTAAGCTAGCGGATTTTACACATTTTAGACTTGAGTTTTCGACACTCCGGACTACTACATGCCTCCTCTCTCTCTCTCTCTTTATTATTTTTTAATTAAATTTTTTTTGGACAAAACGATGTGGACGTTTTGGCATAGGCGCATACGCCTAGCTACGCCCCTACTATAACAAGTCGGCATCCCCTTGCAGTCACCAAACAGATGCAACCATGGCAATGTAGGCAAGCAAAGCTAGGCTAAGCTAGGCTAGGCTAGGCTAAGCTAAGTTAAGCTAAGCTAAGGGCTGTCCAATATTGTAAATATTTGCATGGTCATAGAAAGAGTGCTACTTTCCAGACTGCACTCCGTCCCCCCCCCCCCCCCTCCTCCCCAAAGTAGTTCAGATCAACATTTTACATACAATTTCATTTACGCTATGAGTGTAAATATCAACATTTTACTAGACGATAAAAGCTGTACATTACTGACACACCGCTCCCCCCATCAAATGCTTCATACGACTGTGAAAATGATGACAACTTTGGACGGCCTATAAACTAAGCGAAGCTTCCCCATCCCACCAGTCTTTAAGGGACAGGGCTTTAAGACATTAAGGTAATTGGGAAACACATAACTGCAACCCCGGAGGAAAGAGTTCATTGATGATTAAGCGATGGGTAGAGTCCCAATGACAGCCAGGTTAAGAACTGGGGTTTGGTGATGGGAAGGTGGTGGAATTAAGGTTAATTAAGTGCTCCTTGATGTGGGTAATTTCAGTATTGAACAGTATTACTCTGACTAGATCAATTACCACATTCCATCTTTCCATCTTTTCATAACTTGGGATGTCTGACACTCAAAACAGAAGTATTGTATTCATTATCTAGGCACTGAAATGGGTTAGGATTCCGTCCTGATATGACATTATATGTTGCGAGGACGTAAACCCCAACAAACTGGTTTAGGATTTCTAGGAACAGCAATCTCGATTTTTACATCAAAAACCACAACTGTTGTGATGACAAGAAATAGAAATCCCAGTCAATATGTATATCTTTAAGTCTACACCCTTCACATATTAAAACCAGACCGGACATCTAACTGCAACATTGTTCGATTCTTGTGCCGGAGGTTGTGGGTTCGATACCCGGCAACTGACAAGTGGATCATTCTCTAAAACTGGGCACTAAAGTATGACATGGAAACCAAAAGCGAAAATCATTGCTCACGGACACAGCTAACTCAGAGGCATGAGTGGGTTAATCAATTGGAGGTGGGAAGTGGTCAGTACGGGCGTTTGGAGCAGACTGACCAGCTTCGGTGGGTCCGGAAGATACCAGGATAGTCCCTTGCCCTGATGGTTGGCAGGAGTTGTTATATAGGCTGGAGGGGGGGGGGGGAGATGGCTTCCCCCCCCCCCCCCCCCCCCCCCCCACCGGCGGGGGGGGGGTGAGCGAGTGTGGCACGCATCACTCCCCCCCCCCACCCCAGAAGTGGCAGGGGGGAGAGGGCTTCGACCCTGAGTCCGCCGTGTCCAGCAATGACACCGACAATAGCAAAAAACCTTCCAAATAATAGCCTAATCCAATGTCTTATGAAGGTTTCCATGTTGTGCATATGTCAGAGTTGAAATAAATGTATTTCACTTTTTGAATTAGATCTTATAAAAATTGTGCAATACATTAATATCACTCAAGTAACATGAAAATCAAAGACACATCCAGAACCTCATTTTAACATATACAACATAGTCAAACAAGATGTTATTGATTACTGCTAAGCAGACAAGGTTATGACTTAGAAGAAACAAGTTGAAAAATAAGTTGAAACAAAATCTGGCTACATGCATAGTGTAAATGTGTAAATGTTCACTTTTTTCACATCATCACAAATCATATAAGTAAATGTTTTCTTTCTTGGGATAGTTTCAATAAATGTACTATTGCTAACATACTTAATACACAGAGGATACGGTAATTATTTGACTTGCAATCAATAAAAGAAAGAACAATTATCAGCATCGTAATGTGGAAACCAAATATGTTGTGCCCAGTTTGATAGAATAACCCAAGTACACAACTGGCGGTTGGTCCTCACAGAAGGCATGTCCAGAATAGCATGGACAGAAAAGGATATTTGTTGATGGAAAGCTGAAGAATCAATGAGTAATAATTCACTGCAGACCCTCTACTTTAAAGTTGCATGGTCCGATGGTTTTGAATTTCTTACATTTTTCTAAGATAAATATATTAAATTGATTGTCATAATCTACTTTACTCTAGTGTGAAGTAACTTTTATTTGTAATGGCTAACTTTTGAGATATTTGAAGTGTAAACATGTCACATTAGTTTTGGCAAGCTCGCCAAAACTCTGACACCATAGGCTTCTGCAGTAACAGGTTCTATTGAATTTACTCAGTATTCCCTTCCATGTGGCAACAAATGCTTAATAAGTACATCAGTATCAAAGTTAGATATTTAGAATTAAATCTAGATAATATTTTTGGTTTTGAAAAGTTGATGCTTCATCGGACTATGCAGCTTTAAGTTCAGTTATAAGTTACTGAGTGTGTTTGAACAACCGGAACTTCAATACACCAGAGGTGGTACTTGACATAGATAGCGAATACACTGATACAAGGTTAATGTCTTCTAAAGGGGGCTTAGCTTATGAAATGACCGAATATATTAGGTCCAGGTCCAGACCCACCAAAAGAAATGAGGAAAGAGATAAAATAAAGATAAAAAGGAAGAAAAGGAAAGCATAAGATACAGAAGATAACTTCTGCTTACATTCTAAATACTATGCAAATACTCACATTGATCTGACTAATATTGATCTAGTTATATGACACTACTGTTACCATATTGCTATGGAACTTTTGGGTTACAGAATTTCATTGTGTTATATGCTGCAAATTGTGTATTCAACAGTTATTGTAGACCTTATTCTATATACCTTTTGTGTAAATAACCCTGAATTGAAAAATGGCTGGAAGACCAATGCTTCGGCACTGACAAAAGACTTATTCAGCAGAATAAACATATTTACCAAAAAAAAGAAGAAAAAAAAGAAAGAAAGCTGACAAGCTCAAATGCCACATACTAAAGTATATAATGAATACCGCATTACCCAGCTAAGATTGGTACCAGAGCTCAGTGATGACAGTTAATAGCTTTTGATCCTTGGACCAGTCTACCGTAGCTACTATTTTAAGAGTTGTAATTACCACAATGACACTAATTATCCAGTATTCATCGCATAGTTAACTAGCGCAATTCTCCATATAATATGTAACGTAGGTAATTTGTGACAGTGCAAAGTTGATTGGCAGCTTCACAGAAGCCATCTAGCTTTTCATCTTGGAACCATAGCATCTACACCCGCGCCACCTACTGGGCGTGATGTCACTTCTGACACTCGCCCAGACCCAAGCCCACGTGGTCAGGCTGTTCTCCACTGACTTTCATTCCACCTACCCACCCTACATTCAAGCAGGAGACTACTGGGTTGAGGCGTGAATGCCAGAGAACATTGAACAAAGAGCGAGTCGAAACATTCTCAGGTGGGGACCTGACCGTCGTTGAATAAACCACCTTATAGTTATACCCCCCGACTTAAATATTGATACATGTCGCTACCTAGCCAGACACTCGGCATTATTAGGATAGGGCAAGGAATGGCTGGCTCAGTGTCAGGATAATGTGATTGAATGGGATATCAGGTCATGGTGCTAGTGGCCTGGTCTCCCAGTGGGGCAGCACTATAAACTCACCACGAGTGCACACTGTCAGTGTCACAAGTCAGTACCCATCCTGACATGACCTTGGATGTTGCCAGGATGTAAAACTCCCACAAGCAACCAATCAAACTGAACTAGTCTGACACTCCACAATCTATAGCTTCGAGATGAGAAATAGGAACAATAAATGGATTCAACGTTACAATTCTAGCTGCACTACTGACCAAGTAAAGAGCATAACGTTTCGGTGTAATATTTTTAATAAAAGAATTAGCATATAAATCTAAATAAATGTTATGTTATGACTTATTATGACATTAATTTGCAATAATGCATTTGATTTTAGCAACAGCTATTTCAGAAATGAATTTTCCGTCAGTTGACTTCAGATATGGTGGAGAAAATATATTATTTCAAGTTAAATAACCAGTCTGAAATAAATCAAGGGTTTTATGCTCTAGTAACAACCAAGGTCACATCAGGATGCGCACTGACTTGTGACAGTGCAAATTCATGGTGACTTTATAGTTCTGCCCCACTGGGGGACCAGGCCACTTGTCAATACATAGCCTGGTGCTTGGCTTTTAATATGAATGGGCAAAGATAACTGGTTAGCTTAGTATAGTATCAAGACAATGTGACTGAATGGGGTATCAGCTCATGGTGCTAGCTCTCAGGCCTCCTAGTGGGGTAGCACTATAAAGTTGCAACGAGTGTGCACTGTCACCCTCCTAATATGACATTACATGTTGCTAGGATGTAAAATCCCAACAAAGAGATTCATGTTCAATAAATCCACCGTGATTTGTGGCCAGTAACTGACCATATGTGTATTATAATGTATTATAATAATATAAAGGAACGGAGCGAAACCCATTATTAATATTATTGTATATATTGTTTATTATACGATCAATTGTATGTATTCGGAGTCGCGCGCCCACCCTAGTACGGGACACCCGAATGGGGCGCCAACTGCGTGGTGCGGAATTAATGTAAATCATTGTCACTTTGATCACATTTTTCTTGGGAACGATCATGTGGATTGGCGCTGTGAAGTCGACTAGAGCCAACCAGACATCCCGTATTGTGACTTGTGTGGGTCATCGCACAAGGTAGATAAATGCAAGAAAAGGAAAGGAAATAAGAAAGGGAAGAAAGTGCTTTCAACAAGAGTAACACGACGAACAGCTGCAATGCAGGGTGACGAGTTCTCTAAAAGTGACTCCCGAGAGAGTTCACCGGAATTGGTTGGCAAATTGCAAGCGCTCAGCTTGGATGAGCAAGAAATGTCAATTCTCAAGGAAATTGCGGATACGGCGCAGGAAGCACATGGAGCAGAGTTACAGGAGAGACAAGACGTCATGCGACGGAGACGAGAGGGGCGCCTACTCAGCACAGCGCCATTGAAGGAAGACGGGCAAGCGACGGAAACCGCCGGTGCAATGACGGCGTTGGAGGCAGCCGCCATAGGTGGACACTCCGACTATGGAGTTGCAAGGGTGCGGCGGAGGTCGTGAACGAGGCGATGTAGATGGACTCCGTCGCACTCCAGGAGCAGAAGCACCATTAGTACAAGAAGGCGACGAAGTAAGTGGAGTCTCAGGCGGTATACTGTGTTGGGCAAGGAAGTAAGGAAATTAAATTGCTATGAACTTATCACTGCTTCAATTCGCTGGTGTCTAGATATTCAAAGCTTAACGATAAAGGATTTTCATGCTTTCTTAGAACATGTGTGCTTCATGGCTTCCAGAGCTAGGCAGAATGACTTTCATGACTCAACGCATATAGAGTATGACAAAGATATTAGGAAGCTGGCAGAGGTAGAAGATTTTGCGGCTTTTGGCAGTCGTAACACAGGCTTGTGTATGTTTCACTATGGTATGCACAACATGCGACAAAGAAAGTTGTCTGGCAGTGTGCGTAAATCTAATGCATATACGAAAGATGGGAAGACAGGTTGCTATAAATGGAATAAGGAAGCCGGGTGCAGCAGAACGGACGACATATGTAATTTTGGTCACTGGTGTTCTAAATGTGGCAGCAAAGCGCACAACAAATATAATTGTTCGAAGGACTGACCAGCGACTAATGGACCGCGAAATGAAGGCAGCCTGCAACAGATAAGTGATGGTAAAAGTGTGACAGATAGGCATTCTGATACTTCACTGGATGTTGAGAGGAACAATTGCATAACACAAGCATTAGACGATGATACAAAATTGATATTGTCTGAGTATGAAGTTTGTCTTGCTGAGATGTCTCGTGTTGTTGAATTATTTTCTGTGGGCGATTCACAAAACACTGCAATTGACTGTGGCAACTCGGAACTATCTAATATTATGTTGCCCACGACTGGGCCTAATTACCCGTGCAGTGTCAGTGAGTCGGGATTCGCAGGCAATAAAGTGTTGATTACACCATTACTTTTCAGCCGGCGGTCGAATAACAATCTGAGTGATGTTACATGTGCTGCAAATACCGGGCAATTAACAAATGCCAGAAAGGTGGGAACTGTATGGGGTGCCCGAAGTGAGCCTAGTTCTGTATGCCAAGTTAACAAAGTAATTTCTAGCCAGCCGGCAAATTGTGCTAAAAATGTTACATGATATGCAACAAACATCTCGTAATGAAGCCAATAAAAATAATCCTGTATTGTTAGGTAAACACATAGATGTTGAATATAGCCTAAAAAGCCAAGTTAATGGAATAGCAAATAATTGGATAAATAATAATGATGCAAGTAGGGAGGACATGCTCTACCTAGAAACAGTTAAAGGGGATTATTGTTACTGGAAATTCCATATTAAAGAGAACCCCGCATCAATACCGCAGATAATTAATGTCAGGAATGACTGTATTAATGGTAATTGTAGCTGTAAACATTATATAGCTGGCAATATAGTACAGCTAAAACCATGCCGATTTATATGCGAACTATTCCTGAGAGGGGACACAGACCCTGATTGGATGTACATCCTGTGGGGGGTGGTGTTTGGGTTTTACGTAATGAATATAGATTGCAGGGGGAATTATAATACTAAATTCAAAAAAATCCGTAACAGTCTTTACAGAGATATTATAACGCATAAACTAAAATCTGAATTAGACCAAGGTATAATTTCCCAAACAAACCATATCACTCTCTGTGTGCATAATATATTCTGCATACCGAAACAAGGGGGTGGGAGGGGGATAATAGACTGTAGTTTACTGAAAAAAGAATCAGTCAATACATTCACAGATAAAGTGGCACTCAAATTCAATTATAAGAGTTTTGATGACGTAGTCGATCAGATGATTGGTGGGGATTACCTATCAACGGTAGACTTAAAAGACGCTTACTGAGACATAGCAATACACCCGACGGATAGGCCGAGACAAGGTTTGGTTTGGGGATTTAGCGATGAGCTGGGGAGTAAGCCTGAGTACATGCTTGACAACAGATTATGCATGGGGCTGTCTTCAAGCCCCTTTGTTTTTTCAAAAATGTCAGAATTTGTAGTTAGATGCGCAATGAGAGAAGGTATATGGAAAGTAGTAAATTATTTAGATGATTTCTGCATCATATCGCCAAATTGGGACGTTGCTAAGGAGCAGCAGATTAAATTAATTGCCATATTGCGGTGGTTAGGTTTCAACATAAGTTACAAGAAACTAAATTGTCCAAGTACGAAAGTAAGATTCTTGGGGATATTAATTGACACGGTTAACATGGAATTAATGCTCCCGGATGATAAACTAGAGAAATTAAGAAGCATTTTGGCATCATTTAAAGGTAGAAAGAAAGCCACGAGAAAAGAAATTGAAAAATTAGCTGGGATGTTGGCCCACTGCGCCAAAGTGGTGCGTGGAGGACGGACATTCTCACCTCGGGTGTATGACTTGGTGAATTCTGTGTCTCAGCCATACTGTAAGGTACGGTTGAACGCAGATTTCAGAGAGGATTTGAATTGGTGGATTGATTTTGCTAACACGTTTAATGGCAAAGCATTGATACTAGGTAAGTTTGCTCCAATAAAGGCCACTTATAGTGATGCTAGTAAGTGGGGATATGGTGCTATGCATGACACCGATTGGTTGGTAGGTTGCTTTGAACCAAGTCAGTCTGAGCCACTTAAAGTGGCTGTTAAACACCATCATGATCAACCGGATGATGGACTGATAGCAGCTCACATTAATGAACAAGAAATGTGGGCTGTATACGCAGCCACTGCCTTGTGGTATAGGTTCTTGATAGAATCAACGGCTAAGGGAGCAAACCCTAACAGAAAACCATGCTTCCGTGGCAGCATTAAGGGCGGTGATGAAGGGAACTCCCAACATCTCCCGGCCAGCTACTGCAGGGACAAATAGTTTGCGCCTGTCTTGACGTGTTCTTGCCGGTGTGAAACCTCTATTTGCTCCCCGAGAGAGTGCTGCTAGTAACTTGCAAAAGCCAGCAGCACTTCAACACTTTGCAAGCAGCTTTTATGAAATGCACAACCGCGCGAAACAGCGGCGGTTAAGAAATAAAAGCAGTCTTTGTCGCATTGCGACCGACAGCATGATGATGATGATGAAAGCGGTGGGCACCTAGTTGGGAAGGGGCCGCTATAATGATGATCACAGACAATGCTACAGTAGAGTCGGCATTAAACACAGGACGATCAAAATGTAAACTGATTATGTATTATTTGAGACGACTGTTTTGGATGTCAATAAAATATAACTTTGTGTTCACTTCTGTACGCATCAGCAGTGAGGCGAATGTAATAACGGATGCTCTAAGCAGGCTAAATATCCGTGCATGGTGAGTGCTATAATTAACACAGACCCAGAAGGTAGACTCTGTTGTAGTGACTTATTTAACCAATCGTTCTCTTCCCAGAACTCGATAAGCTCAAAGCAGAAAAGAAGGTGTTTCAGCTGAAATGCTACGCTCCAAATTCTCAGGAAACCAGGGCTGTTCAAGTAAATAAGTATCTTTCGTTTGTAGATGAATTTTCAGATACACACTCACCATTGCCTTGTAATTCTATGCAAGTAGTGCTGTATACTACATGGTTAGCTAGAACCTTAAAATACTCCTCGGTCATTAATTATTTAGGTGGCCTCAATTACTTTCTTAAGAGTCAAGGCGCAACGTCGATAGATTATACAGATTTCATAATTACTTCCACCCTGCATGGGATTCGGAGAACATTGGGAGATTCACCACTGCAGGCGATACCTCTACTTCCAGCTATGTTGAAACAAATGTTTTCATTTCTATCAAATAATCCTGGGCACATTGCTTGGCGAGCAGCTGTGCTATGTAGTTTCAGGGGATTGCTACGGAAATCTAATGTGACCTTTTCTGATGCTATGTTACTACGTAATGACATTAAATTCTACCCATGGGGTATGTTGTTAAAAGTTTGTAAAACAAAAACAATCCAATTTAAAGAAAGGTCTTTATATATTCCAATTGCGAGATGTCCTGATTTAGACCTATGGGCAGTACACTGGACGGAGAGACATTTTGCTACTCGTCCAGCTGTTGGTAACTCTCCCGCCTTCCTATTGCCTAATGAGTATGGGGGAAACTCCCCTTTAACGTATAAAACCTATCAAACAACTTTGAAAATATTTGCAGGGCTCGCTGGTCTTGATGTTGAATCAATTTCATCTCATTCGTTACGTAGGGGGTGGGGGTGGGGGGGGGGGGGGTTCACGTATTTGTCAATGTGCGGTGCATCCCTAGAAGAGATCAAAACAAGAGGTGATTGATTGGTCAAGTAATGCGGTGTTTCAATACTTAAAAAACTTTTATCTGTTCGTATTATGAACGATATGCGAGTAGCAGCAAAGCTTGCATTTAATTATTAGCAGAGTTGGGTTGGGGGACCCGGACTCGGGTCTTTGGCATATATAGTCCCAGCCAGAGAACTAATAAAGAACTCAGCCCAACTCTGCATTTGTCTAACCTTATTGCCTTGTGGGTTTATGTGTATTATAATGTATTATAATAATATAAAGGAACGGAGCGAAACCCATTATTAATATTATTGTGTATATTGATTATTATACGATCAATTGTATGTATTCGGAGTCGCGCGCCCCCCCCTAGTACGGGACACGCGAATGGGGCGCCAACTGTGTGGTGTGGAATTAATGTAAATCATTGTCACTTCGATCACATTTTTCTTTTGAGGTAGGGCATATATAGTCCCAGTCAGAGAACTAATAAAGAACTCTGCATTTGTCTAACATTATTGCCTAGTGGGTTTATATATTATATATTATATATTGTATATCGGTTATTGTATATTGGTTATTGTATATTGAATATTGTATTTAGTATATTATTAATTATATATCATATATTACATGCCACATGTTACATGTTATATATTATATAGCATAAACAGTATATGAGTGTAAATAACGGATTCTCTGTGTATGGCGTGGCGTATTCACTCTCGCAGCATGACTGGTGGCGCCGCCACCGCCCGCCCACCGCACTAGCACCGGCCCACTTCTTGCCTTACTAAAAAAAACAATGCTCAGACATGACTGACTGGATACTTAAATGAGGTCATGATGACTTCATTAGTCACATGACATTGATTTCAAGCTCATGTCCCTTCGTTAATATTATTACCGGCTGCTGCAGAACCTTCAGTAGGTTTGTTACCTGTGAGGTTGGTGTTTCTTCCATCATGTCGTATAGCTCACACCTGATGCAGCCTCCATCACCCGCTTCAACTCAAAGACCCCTCTGTATCCTCCAGATGGACACTGCGAGAGGTGCGAGAGGCGGAGAAAGAGGAAGGGGAGGTAGGGGGGGGGGGGAGGAGGGGAGGGGAGGTGAGGGCGAGGGAGTGAGGGAGAAGAGAATGTGTTTTGACAGGGGGTTGTGTGTCTAGTGCAGCTGCCCGTGTGTGTATGTGTGTGTATTGTTGTGTGGGATGAGCTATGTGTGTAGTACAGGGACCTATACGTCAGTAGGCATACACCCGTTTGTGTCAGTGTATGTTGATGGTACGCTGTATGTGTATAGTCCAGCTGCCTGTGTGTGTTTGTGTGTGTAATCCACGCTGTGCGCGCGTGTGTCGTGGACTCTGTGCGCGTGTGTCGTGGACTCTGTGGGTGTCTCGTGGACTCCCCTTGTGTGTGGCTCCGGCCGGCCGGTACCATATGGAGGCAGTCTGAGGGCGTGTCCCGGCAGCAGCCCCGGCCCGGCCTGGCTGGGAGAGCTCACCTGTAGGCCACTACGGCTGTACCCCATTACTGACCGGGGGGGGGGGGCGGGGGGGGGGGGGGCGCTGTGTGGACTGTCACCGACTGTGCGGGTCGTGGTGTCCGGCTGAGTGCTGGAGGCGGGCGTGGGGCGGGGCGTGGAAGGGTGGGGTGAGGCTGGGAGAGTCTGGGCGAAGCGGAGCGAGGCGGGGCGGGGCGGGGGCGGGCAGGCGGGCGGGGCGGGGGGGCGGGGCGGGGCGGGGCGGGGCGGGGCGGGGCGGGGGCGGGGCGGGGCGGGGCGGGGCGGAGCGAGGCGAGACGGGGCGGGGCGGGGCGAGGCGGGGCGGGGCGGGGCGGGGCGGGGCGGGGCGAGGCGGGGCGAGGCGGACCGGGGCGGGGCGAGGCGGGGCGAGGCTGGGCCGGGTACAGCCGGGCTGGCCTGTGTGATGCATGTATTCTTAGTACATATGCCTGTGTACTAAGAATGACTTCCATCTACAACTTTACTTTCCTTGTCCACAGTTTTCATAATCATCAGCTTTTTAACTTCAGATGTGTCATTTGACACATGTGTGATTTGTATGCTTTTACACTGAATGTAAAAGTGATGGTTAAACGAAAATGGACCGAATACAAGTTGAACACTTCTCGCCGTGAATATCGCCTTTTGCTGCCGACATGGCAAAAGTAAAACAACCAGCAATCAATCATCAATCTTATATGTCTGTGCAAGTGTACACGTGTGAGTGTGTATGTGTGGGAACATGTGAATGTATCCGGTAGGCAGACTGAAACCTTGTGACTGTGCGTTGTCGCGCCCTCTGGCAGTGTGTCACCGCCCCCCCCCCCCCCCATTAACTGCATGCAGCATTAGTCGAGTAACGCCAGCCCCAGCGTCGATCAATCCACCAGCGCACTGTTGACCTAACGCCAGGTGGCAACAGCAATGGCCGGCGATGGCTAATGCAGTCGAAGCGTAATGTAGGGGGCGCTTAATATAAATCAGCAAACGCAGGCAGCCATTGTGCGGGTATACTATAAGAGTGGTTCAGCAGTTCCCACAATGCACCACAATATGGTTATTCCGGGTTCCGCTGGTCCCTCATGAAGGACTGAAGCTGAGACCAAACACACCGGGTCACAGCTTCAGGTTACATGATGGAAGGTGGCGTTAGCTGCCCTTCCCAGCCCTTTCGTTCATTATAGACCCTATATTTAAACTCACTTGGCACGTAGAATCACACACCTCTTAATGACCAACCCTGGTAGGATTCTTGCCATACATTAGTTTCTATATCTATATATTCCATTGCTACCTGGGGCCCAGAGAAGACAGAAGCAGGGGGTGGAAATAACACAACTTTATTTCCATGACAGACAGGGTAACTGGCGGAGTAGTTGACTTCTACTCCCTGCAGGTATGAGTGGCCGGTAACAAGGCCCGACATGCAAATGAAGTTATGGTATCTAATCAAGAGGTGTTGCTGCTACGGTGGCCCGGGTGCGAGTGGCTGTGCCGGGCTCACCGGGGGATTGTGGGGGTTGTTTAGAGGTCGAAGTCGATTGGGTGAGGGGTTTGTAGGGTTGGCCAATGGGATGGCCTGATGTGAGTGGCAGGTGGGAGGGGCTGCTTCCCAGTTCTCTGCACCCCCAGGAATGACAGCAAATGAGCGCCACCCACTCATTTAACCCAAGAATCTGTCCTTGCAAATATTTTATATCAGATAAAATATCATTTCGTGGATGTGGATTCACCAACTGGTACCACATTCTGTACGGAGTATATGCTCAGGGTCTTCCTGATCTGAGGGAGAAGCGGAATTCAGAATACTTGTATTCAGTGCAAACATGCAAAATTAGTTTTAGCAGTCATGCCAAAAATCTGACACCATAGGCTTGAGCAGTAACAAGTTCTATTAAGTTCACTTAGGATGTCCTTCTACATGGCAACAAATGCTTACTAAGTGCATCAGTATCCAAGTTAGATATGTAGAATGAAACCTAAATAATTGTTTTGGTTTTGAAAATTGAATAGTTGTATTGGACTATGCGGCTTTAAGGCGCTGGCTAGACGAGCCCTTTAATGGTCGCAATAATGAGATGAGTAGGGACGACTCCCCCTCGTGGTCAGCAGGAAGGTCATCTAACAATCTTTAAGGTGCGAGTTGTCAGTCGAGTGCGATCGACTCTTCATAGTTTAACTCCGTCCTTTAATGCTGCATAGTCCGATGAAGCATCAAATTTTCAAAACCAAAACAATTATCTAGATTTCATTCTGCATATCTAACTTGGATACTGGTGCACTTAGTAAGCATTTGTTGCCATGTAGAAGGGAATACTAAGTCAATTCAATAGAACCTGTTAGTACTACTGAAGCCTATGGTGTCAGAGTTTTGGCAAGCTTTCCTAAACTAATTTGACATATTTGCACATCAAATAACTCAAAACCTAGGCATGTAAAATAAGCTACTTCAAGCGAAAGTAAGGTAGGCTATGGCAATCAATTTGGTATATTTATCTAAAAAAAACAATGGCAGAATCTAAAATCCATCGAACTATGCAACTTTAAAGGTACCCGGTGTACAGGTGTACAGGTGTACAGGTGTACTGGTGTACGCCGCTGGGACTGGACCTGTACTCCAACAGATGCTCTGCAGGCATACCTTTGTCTAGTTTTTCAGTTTCTACAACTGAATATTTGGAGTGGAGGGGTGCTGAGGTCTGGACTGTATGAATGATTTGTTTGTTGTTTTACGTCCTACCAACATCTAAGGTCATATCAGGACTGCTGTATGAATGATGTCATGGGCAGGATTCCCTCATCATAATGACATAGAGGTTTTTTTCGCAGATCGTGGAACCCTTAGGTTGTACTTCCATGCTAACCATCATAGACACAGACCTCAGCATGCTCCCTCCGCAAATTCAGTTACATAAACTGAAAAGGTGTGCTTGGAGAACATTTGTCAGGGTACAGTTCTAGTCCCAGCAGTCTATACTGGATTCCTTTAACGCTGTGTAGATTCAAAGATTCAAACTGCTCCCTATCGGCCATCACCGAGTGAAATAAGTGGCGCCTTCTAGTGGGATTCACATAGGAAACCAACTCCTCCCACCCACATACCCCCCATCCCCCTCCCACTGTCCAGTTGACAAATCAATCAAGTCCCCTTCCCGTTGGCGGGTTTAAGGCATACACCCCAATATGGGATCGAGAGTTTCACTTGCTATCCGGACCGCACTTCGTCCACACCTCTCTTGATCTCCTCTCCGCTGGCCATGCTCCTCCTTGATATTGTCTGAAAAGACTTCCAGGAGTGGGAGCCTGCCAGCATTTCACTTTCTACTCTTACTCTGTCTGTGTCTTTGGCTCACCGGCTGGTCACCATAGAAAAAATAGACACAGTCCATTGACTCAACTCTCATTTCTCTTATCTATACTCTACCCTTTTATCTTCTCCCAGGCTTACTTCTCCCCCTGATGAAGGGAGTTGTTTGCTTGGGTGGGGCCCTTTACCTTTTCGTTTCTCTCGCTTTGTTCTTGTTGCTGGAACCGCTGGACCCATCTTTACCCATCCCTTCCTCGGAAACCCTTGCTCCTGTCTGCTGGATACAAATGCTGAGCTACCGCCAGACCGGAATGATTTGGGGCCACCCCAATGACTCATCGTTTAATCATTGTAAAGACATCCCCCAGCTTCTACAACTGTCCCACCAGAAGATTATTCTTCAACCAAAGATTGGGCCGATTTATCGGTGCCTCTCTATAATGCTGCAGCCTGTAACCGTCTTAAGGTTACAAACACCCCAGAAGTCAAGTGGGATCGAGAAGTGTTCAACTTGTATTCTGTCTATTGAGGCAGAGGTGCTGGTTTTGTTTGCTCAGCAGCCACAGAGGAGGGATGACCAGGGGCCTGGATCATATCCCAGCCTATCCAGCCACACCCTGTAATCCACACTGGCCAATCAGAGACGTTGTCCCGCCTTAAACTAAAGCTACTGGTGGCCTGTGTGCATACAAAACAGGTTGGTTGGTTGTTGGAGTTTTACGTCCTGGCAACATCTAAGGCCATATCAGTACAGGTATAGACTTGTGACAGTGCACACTCATGGTGACTTTAGAGTGCTGTCCCACTGGGAGAGCAGGCAGCTGCCACCAAGACCCCATATCCCACCCGGTCACATTATCCTGACACTGAGCTAACCAGTCCTTGCCCTATCCTATTAATGCCAAGCAGCAAGCTAGGAAGTGACAAGTATCAATTTTCTAAGTCTCAACCGGGAACCAAACTCCCGATCTCTCGCAAGCGAGGCCCGTGCTCTATCGATTCGGCTACCGCGTCCAGTCATACAAAGTAGCTTACAGGTGTTATTGCAATTTTACGTCCTAGCAGCATCTAAGGTCATATCAAAATCGCATACCGACTTGGGACATTGGACGATGGTGGCGGTCTTTATAGTGCTGCCCTACTGGGATACCGTGCCGAGAGCACTATGACCCGATATTCCCATGCGGAAGATCAGGAGTGAAATTTCCGGCCCAGTCAAATTAATCACTTACAAAATTAATACTTGTTGAGTACCTAGTCTAGTGCTCAGGGTTAATAGGATAGAACTTGTTAGCTCAGTGTCAGGATAATATGACTGACTGGGACATTGTGTCAGGCTGCTGGTCTCCTCATCTCCCAGGAGGGCAGCACTATAAAAGTTGCCATGAATGTGCACTGTCACAAGTCGGTACCCATCCTGATATGTGACCTTAGCTGTTGCTAGGATGTAAAATCCCAGCAAACAAACGAACCAACAATATATGTCGGATTAAACCTAGCTTAGCGCTTTCCTTTAGAAAGTTTGAGGCTTTCATCGGATTATGCAGCTTTAATTCTACATTAAAGCGGTTTTGGTTTTTGTTGGAGTTTACGTCCTGGCAACAGCTAAGGTCATACCGGGACGGGTACCGACTTGTGACAATGCACACTTATGGTGACTCTAAAATGCTGCCCTACTGGGAAATTAGGCCACCGGCACCATGATCCGATATTCCACTCAGTCACATTATCCTGACACTGAGCCAACCAGTCCTTGCCCTATCCTATTAATGCCGGGTGACAAGTATCAATTTGATAAGTCATTGGTTTGACACAACCGGGAACCAAACTCCCGATTTCCCGCACGCGAGGCCCGCGTTCTACCGATTCGGCCATCGCGCCCGGTGAAAGCGTCCACAGCGCAGGGTGAAACTATTTTTCTTGTCTGATTTGTTTAAAAAAACAACGAAAACGTAGCACATACTCTTACAGAGTTTGGAACTACTTTTCTTGGAGATGACATGGACAAAAATAAAAGGGGGAAAAAAGAAGAAAGGGGAGGAAAAGAAGAAGTAAAAAGTGCCAAAGCATTTTCTAAAATAAAAATGGGGGGAAAAGGAGAAAGGAGGAAAAAAAGAAAAGAACAAAGTGCCTACTCACATTCTAAAACAAAAATGGGAAAAAAAAGAAAAAAAGGAGAAAAATTAGGGGAAAAAAGAAAAAGAAAAAGAAAAAAGTGCCTACTCATATCCTCAAATAAAAATAGGGAAACAAGTAGAAAAAGAAGGGAAAAAAGAATCAAATGTGTTTACTCACATCCTGCTCGACGTCGCCGATGGACATGGAGGCGGTGTCGTTGAAGCCGCCCGAGGGGTACTCGGACACGTGGTCGGTCACGTGGCTCTGGTCGGCGCTGGGCGAGGCGTCCCCCGTGTAGGCGTCGTTCTGGTACTCGTGCGTTGTCGTGCTGCCGCCCGCCACCAGGCGCTCCTCCTCCCCGGTCGGCTCCTGTCAGGGGGCGCCACCGTCAGATTACTCACTCCTCTCACAACATTGTTCATGTTGATGGTCATTTAATTAGGGTAATTTAATGTAATTTAATTTAATTTGCGAACCAGCACAATTAGTATACTGAGCACCTTAACTGATCACTGGTCATCATATTCGAATCGCCACCTTTTGGCCATGCACTCCACCTCCTGTGATTTCACTATATCCTGGAAAACTCATGTTGTCGTTTCGAGCATAATAAAAATGCCAATTTATATATATATATATATATATATATATATATATATATATATATATATATATAGTATAGTTATACGAATCTTACCTGGGTATAGATGATGGATAACTGTTGTTTTCCTGAGGTAGAAGCCTCGGGTAGACGTGGGCTAGGGAGAAGGAAGCACGTGAGGTACCAGCAATTTTAACCTACTTATTCAGGATAAAAATGATCTTTCAATACAATGGATACTATGATTTTCCCGTAACGGTACACCAACAGGATAGACGTGGTAGGGTGTGGTGGGCGGGCCCTAGCCCACGTCTACCCGAGGCTTCTACCTCGGGAAAACAACAGTTATCCATCATCTATATCCAGGTAAGATTCGTATAACTATACTATTTTACCTCGGTATACAGCCTCAGGCTAGCCTCAGGCTAGGGAGACCTTTACATAATTCATTTTTATCCTTAATATCATCCATTCTTATATAATATTCAACGTTTTTGTTCTCACCTATTCTTGTTAGTTGGCGAGCAGGCACTTTGCAATGCCGGTAGGCTTTTCTAGTCGTTTGTTGTAATGTTTTGCAAACGACTTAGCCGTCTTCCAGCCTGCATGCGCTAGTATTCTTTTCACAGAAATACCTAGCAACCGTGCCTTGGAGACCATGGCACCTCTAGTTGAGTGGGAAGAGTATTTGCCCGTATCCACTCCAGCCAATTTCAACACCGTAATTGTCCATCTGGCAAGGGTGTCTCGTGAAATCGCCTTATGTGGCTTTATAAAGCTCACTAATAGTTGTTGTGATGCACGTAAATCCTTTGTCTTAGATATATAAGCCCGTATGGCTGACACAACACATAATTTCCGATCATTCGGAAAGCAGTCTAAGTGAACCGTAGATAAAGGGTCACCTAACGTGTTCGATTTGAGCAATTGTGCTAAATCAAACGTAGCTTGTTTCTTGTCTATTTCTAATCCTGTTAAAGATAAAGCAACAATCGTCTGTCCTCTGTGTCCGGTTACTAATAATAACAGGACCGCGACCTTAAAACCTAATTGTTTTATATCTAACCACGAGTTGTGAGGCCAAGCCTGAAACAACTTAAATACTATAGACACATCCCAAAACCGACTATACTTTGGTTTTGGAGGATTCCTTTGATAAATTGAACGAAGTAGATAACAAAGAACATAATGTTTTCCAACTGTTTCGCCATCAATTCTAGGTAATATGATTGATAACGCACATCTTGCCGCATTGATCGACCCAAAGGATAGTCCTTCATCCTCTAGAGAACGAAGAAAACGAGCTACTTGTGAAATTGTTGGATTTGTTGGCTTGACTTTCATTAACAAACAATGTACACCCCATTTCTTTAAATAGGATGTGTACATTTTGACAGTTCCTGGCCTCCAGGCATCAGATACTATCCTATTCTCAGTAATTTTGTCCAATCCAAATTGCTGCAGCTGTTTCCTTAGAAAAGGAATGCCAATAGGGGCGTCGTTGACACGTCGCCGTGAACCACTAGCGGTCCGTGGTGTGTCAGATTCCCGAGTTTTCTTGGGAATCGTATATGTTCTTTTGCCAGTTGTGAAACTGCTGGCAGCCAAGGTTGCGTGTGCCAATCGGGCACCACCAGTATAGCATGTGTCCTTTCCAAACCGATTTTCCTGACAACTCGGCTGATAATGCTAAACGGTGGGAAAATATAAAAATAATTATTTTCCCAGGTAATAGCAAATGCATCTACTTTCCAAGCCTCCGGTTCAGGATGCCAAGAAACATAACAAGGTAATTTGTTATTATTTCGTGATGCAAACAAGTCAACTTTAGGAGTACCCCATTTTTCACAAATGAAGTTAAACAAAGGTGTAGAGAGAGACCATTCTAAATGGTCATGGAAATTTCTACTTTTATGGTCTGCAAGTGTATTTTGTGACCCTGGAATATGCGCTACAGTCAGCCAGACTTGTTGAGCCTGTGCCCAGTTCCAAATCAGTTTAGACAACTGATTGCAAGGCTTTGATTTGGTTCCACCCATGTTACGAATATATGCCATGGCAGTAGTATTATCAGTTAGTATTCTAACTTGTGATTTATGTATCTTTACTAAACTACATAAGCCCAGATAAATAGCACGCAATTCTAGCGCCTTAGTATGGTCTGATTTTTCATCATCAAGCCATCTACCTCCTGTTGTGACCCCATCTCGATGAGCTCCCCAACCTTCTAACGAAGCATCAGTAGTAATTACCGTATTAGGTTCCGCCATGCGGATTGGATTTGGTGAACTTGCTATGTGTTGCATCCACCATGCAATATCCTGTAGCCCTTCTTGCGAAATAAACATCTTTCGCTCAAAATTCCCTTTAGTTCGTGTTAACGCTAAATTTTTATCTATTTCTAGAGATTTAATATGGGCCTTCCCGTATAGAATAGCGGGTGCATACGATATCATTATCCCAATAAGGACTGCGACCTGTCTAATTTTAGGTTTTGGTAACTTAACAAGCTGGGTCGCTGTATTCATAAACTTAATTAGTTTTTGTTCTGTTATCGACACTGTAAGAGACTGTGTATCCAGAATAAACCCTAAACATTTGAGTTGTTTTGTTGGTTTAAACACTGACTTTTGTGGATGTACATAAAACCCCAATTTAGTAAGTAATGCACATAAATCCAAAACTGCATTCACACAATCAATTTGTGTTGATGCTATAATAAAAGACCCTTCCGCGCCATTACTGAGAAAACAGGTTTAAGCAGTTTAGTGAATAAACGAGGGGCACAAGCTAAACCATTCGGCATGCAGGTAAACTCATAGAGTTGGTTATCCCAAAGAAACCGAAGAAATTTCCGGTCTTTTTCCCTTATGGGAAGCGTATAATATGCATCTTGTAAATCAACACTAGCCATCCACGCATCTGGCGTAATCAGATCTCGTGCCGTATCTAGCGAGAACATTTTAAAATGTCGATATTCAACCATTTTATTAAGGATTGTTAAATCCAGGATCATTCGAACCTCGCCATTAGGCTTTGGTCTCGAGAAGATGTTTGAAATAAACTCTCCTGAACAGTATGTCACTTTTTGTATAATTCCTTTCTCAAAGAATTTTTGTACCTGTTTAGTTAGTGCTTCTCGTTCAACCGGTTCAATGTTATAAGGAAAAGGTATCCTGCCTTGTACCGGAATTTGTGTGAAGGGAATGTGAACACCCCTAACTATTTGTAAAATTTCTTGGTCACTAGTAATTTTGTGCCACTCAGAAATATGATTATTAATATTACCAGCCACAAAGTTGCTTACAGTTTGTGTGGTTTTAGAGGCTGGAAGGACTTGTAACGTTTGTGTTTCAACCTCTACTTGGACCCGCCCCTGGGGAAGGGTCTCGGCGAGTTGACGCCTCGGCCAGTGGCCGTGCGGTGTTGTCGGTCCAGCCTGAGCGAGCGCCCCGGCCCCGAAAAGCTTGACCGAAGTTTGAGCCCGGTCTGGTTCCCCTGGTGAACCGCCGTGGACGAAAATCCCCTCGTGACCTTTTGAAACGAGGAGTTTCCTGTTTCTTCTTACCATCCATGTTTTTGCCACTCTTGGCTGCAGTTTCTACCTCTTTATAGAGGTATTGTAGTTGACTGCCAAACATTTTCGTGTTATCTAAAGGTTTCCCTTTAATCGGCTCTGGAGCAAGAAAGAGCGTAAACTCTTTCCCATCATTATCGGTAACCTTCTTTGAGCGAGCCACTTCTTTGCCAGCATCTGTGCAAACCGACTTGAAGACATTTTCATATCTTCGATACGACAGGTAATTACCTGCCGCCGCCAACAATGCAATGCCTTTGTCCATCGTCTTAGCCAAAGATGAGAACTTATTTTCTCGTTGCATTCTGTTTGCTACAGGAGCAATAGCTGTTAGGGTACCAAGCACCGCCTTATGCACTGTGTGCAACACACCCTCAAATCTCTTACGGTCCTCCGTCATATTGACATCTCGATCCATCTCCTTAATGATGGAGTTGGGAACACCTTTAATGCCTGTTAACTCATCTGATAACTTGGAAATAATCTCCGGCGGTTTAAACATGCGGAAATGGCCATTAATGTTCTCACGCATAAGCGTAGTGGTTTTCACACGCTTAGCCCTTGGCTTCTCCACTTTCTTAGCCACTTTGCCCCCAATGGCAGCATAGACACCTTCATATCGCGTGTCTGAGTCCGATTCCGTGGAAGTGGAATCTGTGGACGAGTCGGAAGAAGAAGAATCTTTCTCTTCTTCTTCTTCTTGGACTTGGTCTTGCGCTTTTTGCGAAGTCCAGTCTTCCCCCTTTCCTTGGTGAAATCATCACCAGAAGAAACGATATGTTTCTTCTTCTTCCTCCGTTTAGGAGAAGGAGGAGGAGCCCTAAGCTCCATCGCTGAGTCTGTCTCCGAGAAATCCTCCAAAGAAGACTCCTCTTGAACACTCGGCATTCGCCGTTTACGAGACACCGGTGGTTTAAGAGCCATTATATGACTCTCCATCGCCGCAAACCGCGTCTCCCAATTTTGAGCGGCGGCGCCGTCAGGCACTATGTCCTCCTCGGAGAGAATATGCGCCCCGGGCTGTGTCAAAGGCCCTGCCGACAACACGGGTGAGGAGTCGTACTCCTCGTCCCCTCCACTCGGAACACGCCCCTCGGCTGCTGCTGCACCGCGCTTACTCCGCTTCGTGGCCATCGGGACGAAACAAGATTTTGGTCAGTCCCGGTATATATATATGTCACAATATGGTTGTTTCAAACTCATTTGGACATCTATTGGTGTTAGAGAACGTGTTTATATAACGCGAGCTAAATTTGTGCGTGGGTTGTGGGTCAAGCCCAAACCTTACGCGGGGTCGGGACCAGTGTATCGGCCCGCCCATCCCTCTGTTCCGCACACTTCTCCCACCTGTGACTACAACGTCAACAAGTTGGAGAAAATGCTACGAAACTCGGAGAAACGCCTGAAAAAGTTTGTGGGGAGTCTATAGAAGAAACCCAGGAGCATCTCCAACATTACTCTCTATTAGAGTACGAGAGAATTTCCACATGAGACGAGGCAGAGCCCACATCTCTACCCATAATCACACGGTGACTCGGGTGTTGACAGAACCGCTAATGATCGGTTTCAATCCTTCGAGAAGGAATTCTATCCTTGGTTTTTTATAACCAAAATGGACCAAAGAAAGTCTAAACTTTCCATAATGATGCTCTAATGCATCATGAAGCTAACCACAGTTTTTATGATACTTACTGCGTATTAGCTTGTATGTAGACTAAATTTGCCGGAGCAACCCAACGACACGTAATCCAGTCGTGAGTTGTATATGCTAATTGCTGGTACCTCACGTGCTTCCTTCTCCCTAGCCTGAGGCTAGCCTGAGGCTGTATACCGAGGTAAAATATATATATATATATGATTCATGTTGTTGGTTCATGGTTTCTAAATTATTTAAACAAATAAAAAGGGCGAGCGATAAAAAGGGCTACTATTAAAAATCCTCCGGTGCGACTGAGACTGGTCAACAACCAGTGGAGGCTGGTTGGTTGTTGGATTTTTACGTTCTGGCAACATCTAAGGTCATATCCGGATGGGCTAAATCATTTTTTGTTGTTGGTACATTAGTTGTTTAAGCAGGGGAAATTTCAATCGTGGACGTTTGGTCTTCCTCATTCCACTGCTTCTTGCCCTATCCTAATAATGCCGAGTGCCTGACTAGGAAGTGACAAGTATCAATTTTTAAGTCATTGGTTTGACTCGACCAGGATTCGAACCCACGATCCCATGATCTACCAACACGGGAGACAGACGCTCTAACTCATTCAGCCATCCCATCTGGTTATATTTTAAATTAATTTGGATGTATATATTTTGGATATTAAGAAAGCATTTGAATCATGGGAGGCATGTGATAAATGTATGTATTATTTATTCTTATTTCTTTAAAAAAAATATTATATATATATATATCAAAAGGAGAAATATCTCTATATCCCATTTAGCATATTTACTTAGTATGTATTTTATGTACTTCTATTTTCCTCAAGCTATTACTGAAAAATTAGAATCTAAAACAATACTTAAAATAATATCTTAAATAAATAATTACTTAAATAAACACACAGAATAAATAGCTAAAATTATTATTTTAAAACATGTTCTATGAACTTAGAATATTTAATTTGAATGACGGCATACTTAGGAAACAACAGCCCATGAAAGAGGAGGATAAATGTACTTCAGTAGTGTACAAAGCAGAGCAATTTCAAAGCATAGAACAACCGTGCATAACACATGCACTGAACAAAATGCAGAGGGTTTTTCTTTAATAGCAGATTTCGAAAATAGTTGAAAAGCAAGCCTATGTGACAATAGTCTGAAAAAGAACCCTTGATAAGAATTGGTCATGTTGCATAGGCAACATGGATAATTCGGGATCGACACAGGACTCCACCCTCCCCTGCTTCCCCCTCCCCCTCCTACACCTTAGTTCACCCTTTTATCTATAGGGGCCCGGAGGCGACTCCAGGTGGTGCCCCCGCTCTGCCCGATGGTAGCCCCGCTTGTACCCGGCCTGCCCCTGTGACGTCACTTCCGCCCTCCCGTCTCTCCAGGCAGCACTTCACCTCCAGACGCCGACCCGAGACCACCTCCTGCCTTTTCTCACCGCCCCACCTGACCCTAATTTCAGATGACATGTGGGTTGAGTGCCCGGTTTCTCGCAGAGACTGACCTTTACCTATTGTTAATTGACCTCCTATTGACTCTGGCCTATGTATTCTCCTGTCTAGATTAATAAATTCCATACTAAGTAGTCCCATGTCGTGTCCTGAATTATAAGGTCTCAGTAAGCTAACCAATAATAGAAAAACTCAGCGCAGTGCATTACATTGATACAACATTGGCTTCAATAGCAATTAGATCAGGTGGGATTAAGTTACTCATATTGGATTTTGGTCAGCACTAAATCTGTCCCAAAAATATTAAAAGAGAAGATAATTTCTGAAAACAACAAAATGTCATCGATTTTTGAACAGCCTCTGGAAATGGGAACAAGTTCTAATCAGTCCGTTAGGCATACACCTGGACTAGTGGTACTAGCGTTACTGATGAAATGTCACCAAAACATGGTTCCAATTTAGTTCTGTAGACCTTTTTTTAAAACTTCTTTTTCTCATTATATATATATTGTATTTTAGGTGGGTTTTTTTTAATATAGATTTTTCCACTAATGATACCTAATTTTACTTTTTATTCTAACATTTTGAACTAAAAGATGATTTCTTTTTTCAAGGATAATAATTGATTAGATGTGAGGGTTACATTTTAAATTTTATTTACTAAGAATAATATAGAAGAGGGTAGGTAAGTCATTATGCACTGTGGGCAGTTTCTCGCCAGGGGACATGTGACTGAGGAATACTAGTCAAATCTACCAAATTGGGAATCAAACTAGAAATCTTACTATTGCGCACAATACAACCAACAGATTAGGCAAGTGAAATGAACACTTAAGAAACCAAACAAACGTTGTAGTCTTAAGCCTTGAGCCTTAAGCCTTCATTAAGCCTTAAGCCTAAACCAAATCCATTCAATTCATGATTTTACTTCCTCGGTATTAAATATCTAAATGGTCAAATCCATTGCAATGCCAGGAATTGATGAGAGAAATAAAAGTGATATCAGACTGACACCATTCTGAATATCAAATTTCTTTTATACCCTTTATCGTGGTCAGTTTAATTTTGAAATAAATCTAAAATATTCAATGACCATTGACTCACACTCACTACCATTTGAATTTGTTTAATACGCGTGGCACTTCTTATGTGTAAATAGATTTATTTAGCTAAATATGTCCTTTTTGTCATCCCAATATGGGATGTGACTCCTCCATCGGAGATCACCCCCCTGACCTAGCCATATCCGGAAATAACTGCTCAATAGCATTCTCCAAAGCGTGCCATTCTACTGAAGGAAAAGGGACTATTGCCGTGAGTTTCAGAGGTGAAGTCATACAGGCTATACATAATTGATTCGGCCCACAGCTGCAACAGTAGCATGGAAACGTGGGTGCAAAGATGTGAGTGAAGAAAGTCGACAAAAGCAGATTCAGGAGGCATTCCAAATGAGTTGCACAAAGAATAACTTTCCTACCGGACATTACTGTTTAATATAGCATGTTGACTCAGGGAAAAATCCGTTGAATTAGTAGTATATTGAATCGCATTCCTCTGTCCTTCTAATATAGACATTTCAAAGTTAGGACTTACTATAATTATATATACTTCACAATTCCAAGTTCCATCGATTCATGAAGCCTAAAACCTTTCCCATTTATCTTCTATTTCATAGGGATATCAATAATCCTGTTAATTTTGTCAATCTAGCAGAAAATATAATATGTAGATTTTCTAGATTATTTCAAAATAAATAACTTAATATAGCTATATATACATATGTCTATTTATCTATATATATATTGGTCTATCTACCTATTTATATGTCTACTCATTTACATGTCTAATTATCTACATGTCTATTTATATATACATGTACATTTATCTCTATGACTATGTATGTATGTCTATTTATCGCTATATATAATCACTTATATCTGTCTATTATGTCAATTTACTTCGATGTCTATTCATCTGTACATCTATTATCTATAAATATATCTACTTATCTCTCTCTGTATATATATCTATTATCAATAAATATTCCTACTTATCTCTCTCTATATATATGTCTATTTATCTTGATAGAATTACATAAGATAGTGATGCCATGAATACTTTTAAAAGCACGGTACTTTCTATTCATTTTCATATATACATAACTGCATATACATAGATACGTGAATCATTATACATGTATAATACGAATGGGAAACAGCATTAAACAAAAACCTCATAAATTGGGCACTATAAATTAATTATAATCCACTGCAAATGGTTTATCAGTATCAATAAACACAGCACTATCCATATTTATTTATGTTGATGTCATAATCTCAGGCTTTAAAAAATATTTGTATATATATATATATATATATATATATATATATATATATATATATATATATATAGAGTTTTGCCTTAGAAAATAACAGAACAAACATATCTTCTAAAATACATGAAATTAATGTTCCAAAAGAAGGAAATAATCTCAAAGCGACAATAGTGCAAGAAGAGTGCAAGCAAAAGCATACCGCAGTGAAAGAAGAGGGCTTAATGACGCAGGGGGCGCTGGGCCCTGGCGCTGGGACGACAGCCTCTGTCTCGGACACAGCCTCATCATGCTCGCCATGCCCAGGGTCACTATGTGGGACACTGTGTGGGGCACTGTGTGGGGCACTGTGGGACTCACTGTGCACCTCACTGTGCACCTCACTGTGCACCTCGCTGTGCACCTCGCTGTGCACCTCGCTGTGCACCTCGCTGTGCACCTCACTGTGCACCTCACTGTGCACATCGCTGTGCGGCTCGCTGTGCGGCTCGATGCTCTGTACCTCTACTGGCGCTTGTACCTGGCCCTGCTCCACCAGGGACATCAGCTGGTCCTGGTCGCCGGCTGGTGCTGCAGCAGTCTCCGTAGAGCTGGGAACCAGCGCTGTAAGTGGAGACAAGAGAAGAAGAGGTTGGTTGGTTAGTTGGTTGTTGTTGGAGTTTTACATCCTAGCAACATCTATGGTCATATCAGGACTGGTACTGGCTAGTTGGTTAGTTGGTTGTTGGAGTTTTAGATCCTGGCAACATCTAAGGTCTTATGAGGATGGGTACCGACTAGTTGGTTGGTTGTTGGAGTTTTACATCTTGGCAACATCTAAGGTCATATGAGGATGGGTACTGACTAGTTGGTTCGTTGGTTGTTGGAGTTTTACATCTTAGCAACATCTAAAGTCATATCAGGACGGGTACTGACTAGTTGGTTCGTTGGTTGTTGGAGTTTTACGTCCTGGCAACATCTAAGGTCATATCAGGACGGGTACTGACTAGTTGGTTGGTTGTTGGAGTTTTACATCCTAGCAATATCTAAGTTCATATCAGGACGGGTACCGACTAGTTGGTTGGTTGTTGGAGTTTTACGTCCTGCCAACATCTAAGGTCATATAAGGACGGGTACCTACTTGACTGTGACAGACCAATTTTCTAAGTCATTGGTTTGAATTCGACCAAGAATCGAACTCCTGATCTCCCGCACTGGAGGCCTGAGCTCTACCGATTCGGCCACCGCGAGTGACGGGGCACCGTCGTTAGAGCAGCCAGTAGCGTATTTACGGGGTTTCCTGGTTACCCGGAACCCCCCCCCCACCCCCCACCCCCAGTCCATTAATGACCTCTAAGAAATGGTAAAAATATTGTTTGTTTGTTTTGCTTTGCTGAGGAGTAGAGATTGATACAAACACGAAACTGTGTACCATGTGACCACATTACTTTAAATGCTTCCTGTGGAAAATAGATAGTGGTTAAAATTGTCTTGGTTTTCATTGGTACGGCTCACATAACTTTCCTCACATGACTTTCCTCACAGTTTCATCTAGAAATCTAGCGAACTCCATATGGCTACTCCCCTGGCAGCTGTCACGAATCACTGTCACATTGTGCTCAGAGCGCAATGTCTCCATAAGCACAATAAGCGCAGCAACGAGGAGAACCTAACCAGCATGCGCGCTGGTTAGGTCGACCGAGTGAGCGCCGCTTCCGGAAACAACCTAGTGAGCGCTTCTCGGCATAAATCAGATGTACTAGTAGTAGTTTTGTATTCAGACATAATCACAAATTCTTGGAGCAGTGTTAGGATAATGTTACCGAGTGGGATATCAGATGCATGGTTTGCCAGCGCGGCAGCACTATAAAGACACCAGTGTGATCCATCACCTTTATTATCTTTATAAAAAGAAATTATACCCAGGACTTGTCTGAATGTATTCCAAGTATTTTCCTAACTTGTGGTTTATCTTGATCTTCAAATTGTTTCGATACTTTGTTAGTTAGTTATTGTAAGTTTGTAAAGATTCATTTGGATGTCCCCACAGGAAGATCACCCTCTTGAGGAACGCCAACCAAATCAACCCTACCATATTCCATGGTAAGATTAAAATCGAAATGAGTCTAAGTTATAACAAGTTGCTAACCGCCCCAATCAAAATAAATAATATTAATGTAAATAATAATGTAAATTTATTAGAGTGCCTCACTAGAAGGAGCCATTTTAAGGTGCTGTACAGTAACCAGATGGTATATTTTTAAATTGGTTACATTAGTTGGAGGAGAAAGAAATAGGATTTACCATAGAAATCCACATTAAGCAGGTGTGTCCTATAGTAAGATTGAAATTCATCAACTGGTCAAGAGAGAGGCTTTACTGTACAATGCAGTTGACTCTTCATGCCGATACTCCAGCGTAAATGAAGTGCCGATGAAACTCGTGATGTTGACGACTGTGTGACCCATTTACTGTTTATTGCGAGTAAAAAAACCAAAAACATCAATGGCGCTGACTCCATATAGAGCACGATGTCAAGTTGCCAGCGCTAAGTGCATTGCAATCGCCGTAATGAGATACCAGCGCCCTATGGGGCGCCGCGTGTCAAATACCAGCATTGTCAGCTATCTGGTTTTGTTTGTTGTTGTTGGAGTTTTACATCCTGGAAACATCTAAGGTCATATCAGGATGGGTAGCGAGCGACTTGTAACAGTGCACACTCATGGCAACTTCGTAGTGCTACCCTTTGGGAGACTAGGCCGCCAGCACCATGACCTGATATCCCACTCAGTCACATTATCCTGACACTGAGCCAACCAGTCCTTGCCCTATCCTAATAATACCAAGCATCTGGCTAGGAAGCTACAAGTATCAATTTTTAAGTCATTGGTTTGACTTGATCAGGGTTCCAATTCCACGATCTACCAAAATGGGATACGGACGCTCAACTCATTTGGACATCCGGTCTGGTCCGAGATATCTGCTTCCTGTGCAGCTGAATGTCCAGCTATTTGTTGCCGATGCTAGCCAGTGTCACACCTGCGCATGCGTGGCATGCACTTTCTAAAACAGGGTGGCAGCGAAGGGTGTCATAAAAGAGGGCATCGCTTAGTTCTGTTGTGTGTGTGGTAGCCGGTGTGGCAGTCGGTTTGGGAACCAATGTGGCAACTGCTGTGATAATTGGTGTGCCACCCGGTGTGACATCCAGGGGTGAGGCTAATAATACGGAGACATGCTTAGGTTCATAGAACAATGATAATAGGGGAGGGTCACATTGTGTGACACATGGTGTGACACATGGTGTAGTACCCAGTGTGACATCCAGGGGTTAGGCTAATGATACAGAGACATGCTTAGGTTCATAGAACAATGATAATGGGGGAGGGTCACATGGTGTGACACATGGTGTAGTACCCGGTGTGACATCCAAGGGTTAGGCTAATATGGGGACTTGTCTAGGTTTATAGAACAATGATAATAGGGGAGGGTCACATGGTGTGACACATGGTGTAGTACCCAGTGTGACATCCGGGGTTTAGGCTAATACGGGGACATGTCTAAGTTTATATAACAATGATAATAGAGGAGGGTCAACAAGCTGCATGTAGTACCCAGTGTTACACCAGTGGTGAGGCTAATACAGGGATATGTTTAAGTTCATTGAACAATGACAATAGGGGAACATCAACAAACCAGCTATGGAACCCAGTGTGGCATACAGTGTGGCACATGGTGTGGTACTCGATGTTACCACCAATTCCGGAACTGATGTGTCAAACAGTGTGGGAACGAGTGCAAGGACCAATCTGACAATCAGCACAAGAAGACATCTTAGCCTTTTTGAGAACAGCTGGTCTGTACCATCTCATATGGTTTATTAAACGAATTGGATCAATTAATAATAATAAAACCTTTGACTTTTATCTAGAATTGTATTTACCGTGACCACAAATGTATATGATTGTGAGCTTTTTAAATTCATGAGTGTCTAATTGATTTGAATAGAAAACAAAACAATTCTCATCGTGAATATGGCCTATGCTGCTGACACGGTGTAAAGAAACCACCAATCAATCAATCAGACAATCAGTTTGACAACCGAAGTGGTAGATAAAATATTCATTCTTATTCACAGATAGGGGGGAATAATAACCATGTCTAAACCCCCGACAAAACCTGCTTTGGTATAAACAAAATGTGGAGCTCCTGCTTCCAGTATGACATTTCTATCCATATAGGTGTAAAGTTGCACAATTGGGAAAGAATGCAAACAAAAACCCCACCAAGATGGCTGCAACAGAAAACTCTCTATTCAACTTTTAAAGTATATTAATCTACACGATTTCATCAATTAGTCACACCAAAAGTAGTGGGCTATGATAGATAGATAAGTATTTGAACAATATATCTAGCACTTTACATTACAAAATCATGTGGTTAAGTCGATATCCCAGCCTTCTGACATATTCTTTAATGGGTTCTTTAGCAGCTGTCGGGTATGCAGGTATTGCAATACCTCAGGGAGTTTGACACCCCTGCCCTGCAGAGTTGTAAACCACTGCCTTGTGGTACAGGTTCTTGACAGAATCGAAGGCTAAGGGAGCAAACCCTGAACAGAAAACTATGTCATTGTGGCAGCATCAAGGGCGGTTGATGTATGGAACTCCCAACATCTCCCGACCAGCCACTGCAGGGACAAATAGTTTTGGGCCTATCTGGACATGTTCTTGCCGGTGTGAGACCTCTATTTGCTCCCCGAGAGAGTGCTGCAGCAGGACTTCAACACTTTTGCAGGCAACTTTCATGAAATGTACAACCGCACAATTCTGGTTACAGAAAGAGGGCGCCCTCGTCTCCGGTTCAAGGATACCATCAAGGGAAGCCTGAAGCTGAGAGACATTAAGACCAACTCATGGACATCACTCTCACAGCAGAGAGTTAATTGGAGAATGACAGTCAAGTAATGAAAGCAGTCTTTGTCGCATCGCGACCGACAGCATGATGATGATGATGAGCAGCTGTCTGTCTGCCCAGAGACAGTGCTGAGGGAGTCACTACCAAAGTGGTAACCAGTGTGACAATCGCTGTGGGAACCAACCAGTGTGGCAACCAATGTGCACAAAAAAAACAAAAAAACAAAACAATGTGACAACCACCATTGAAACCGGTGCGGAAACCAGTGTGAAAATTAAGTTGGCAACACAACTTTAATTAACCTTTTAAAGTATTGAATTCAACAAATTAAAATTCAATACCACCACCTGTTGTTTATTTGTTTCTAATACCAATCACCCAATGTCCCAATCCATCCCACAACTACTCCTTTAATAAAATCATACTCAACATTGTACTTATCTACACATGTCATTACACTGATTCGTTAAAGCTGCATAGTCCGATGAAATATCAAATTTTCAAAACCAAACCAATTATCTAGATTTGATTTTACATATCTAACTTAGATACTGATGTAGTTATTAAGCATTTGTTTCTGCGTAGAAGGCACGGCACGACGGCTTGCGCATGCGCCTTGTACAACTTCACGCTGCGCGCGCCGCATTTGGGTCTTTCTCAGAAACTGTGTACCATCATATATTTGGCTACGTTGTTAATGATGATAATTTTTTGTTTTTGTTTTTTGTAGCAAGTCAACTGCCTATTGCTGCCTCGGTGTATTAAATATGTTACCTCCGTCCTGATATCACATTAGATGTTGATAGGACGTAAAACAACAATAAAACAAACCACAAAATGTTCGCAATAGTACATGTATTTAATCTATCCCACAAAATCTGTGGCCTAGTTTAAGATTTCCAGGTGGTATGCAGATGGCTATTGGAATAAAATGCGATGGAATAAATGCGATGGAATAAAACGCTATAAAACAACATTTATTTTAATATTATAAAACTATAATCTCGGGTGGTATGCAGCTATGTATGTGCATATAGAAGCTAGGTCTTTGAAAATATTTGTAAAAATGCTATGATTTTGTGCGAAAGTGAAAATATAAAAATTTGCATATCAACACTATGCATCCACCCAATGTTTTTGTTCCACTTTTTTCTTACAAGACAACTCTTCTTTGTATTAACTGTAATCAGTAAAATCTTGTTAGAACTTGTTTGTGTTAAAATGATATTAAAGACGTGTGTTTGATTTTGATGATACACATTTAATTTTAATGTTTTTCTCAATTTGCATAGATCAAAATTAAAAAGCTTTTTTTTTTTTCAACTGTGACATTCACCACATGTAAACCTTCCCAGGTGAAAGGCCACACACACAAGTGGACGTATGTAGGTTGATTACATCAGGCAGCCTACGCAGTCTAATGGTTAGGACACTCGCCTCGGAATGGCATAGGCGTGGGTTCGAGTTACCCCCTAATAACGGTATGCATAGCTGCATAGCTAAAACCAGACGGGATGGCCGAATGAGTTAGAGCTTCCACCTCCCGTGTTGGTAGATCGTGGGTTCGAACCCTGGTCGAGTCAAGCCAATGACTTAAAAATCAATACTTTTCGTTTACTAGCCAGGCGCTAGGCATTATTAGGATAGGGCAAGGAGCAGTGGAATGAGGAAGACCAATCGTCCACGATTGAAATTTCCCCTGCTTAAGCAACTAATGTACCAACAAAAAAAAGAAATAGATGAGGTTTCTGCTGGAGATTTGTCTCTGCCCCTGCCTGGCATCCTTTCTTGCGAGATCGTCCAAAGTAGTAAACATTTTCAAGGTAATTCAGAGAGTACTACTTTCCCAGACCCCCCCCTCCCCACACTACCCCTCCCCCTCCCGCTCCCCCAAAGTAGTACACACCAACCTTTTACTACAGACCCTGATGGGGTGGCCAAATGAGTGGAGTGCCTGCTCCTCATTTTGGAAGGTCATGGGATTCAAACCCCCGGTTTAAACCGTGATTGAGTCAAACCAAACCTTTAAAAATGTACATGTGTCACTACCTAGCCTGGTGTACTATCTTAGGGGTGATGAACATGGGAAATATTAGGCCTAGTACAGTATTCGAACCCACACATCTTGCTATTCCAGGGCTAGTGTGCTAACTATTTCACTATCGAGGCAGCCTGATGCAATCACACTATCAACACCTACCTCTGTATATGGCTCCTTGTCAGAGGCCAGTGCAGTCTACTACAGTGCCCCCTCCCACCCACCCCCACCCAACAACAAAAATCGGTGGAAAAAAATCATCATTTTATTAAACGCTAAAGTCATACTTTACTAAACACCCCCCTCCCCTAGTTGTACGCTTTGTACGACAGTGGAAATGTTGATAACTTTGGACGACCCGTAAGGTGATCATGTCTCCAGGTTCCCTTCCTTTCTTATGTGTGATACTGACTATCCATATGTATGGCTGCCTCTTGGGGATTGCCATGCGGAGAGCCAGCTGCCAGCCTCTATTTACATAATGCATGCGCTTCACGATAGATGGCAGCACTGGGAAATAAATGGTTCTGGCGATGCCATTAACACACAACATCCAGTGCGCATGTACGAACGAATGGACATAACTGCTGGGCACAAAGAGAATTCAGCGAGACAATAAACATCCAGTCTCTTCACAAAAATGGCGCGGCAGTTTTATTGCATTGAAAACCAACTGAACCAGCTATATAGCAATGTTCAGGTATAGCAAATAAGGGTCCAGCTATTGCAAATAAGGGTCCAGCTATTGCAAATAAGGGTCCAACTATTGCAAATAAGTATAAAGTCCACGGCTGGAATCTGTGGTTGCGTAGGCGTATAAAGAGTGAAAGTAGAGAGAGAGCCAAGCCCTCAGGTTTATTATTTATAGTGGTACATGGATCTGGTATGGCATACCACCTGACCGTATTCTCGAATGAGAATGAAGCATCTACAGCTCTACCAATGAACATCAAGCATTCCTGTGTCCCCATGGTTACAGTGCTCTGCCCACCAAACCATGTGGTGTGGCTCCCTTGGCCACCACCTGCCCTGAGCTGAGTGTGTGGTGATCCCTGACTAACAGAGGGGGGGAAGGGGGTTGTGGGTAGAGCTCTAAGTGCCCCTTACACACTATCTGACTAACACACAATGACTATTGACCATGAGTAAAGTATCACCAGCAACTACATAAATACATTTATGGCACCTGGCCCTATATACCTTTTACACCAATAGATCATTTGCATTCCCCCACCAATGCATTTTATCAGAATATTTTACCTAAGGGTCCAGCTATTACAGATAAGGGTCCAGTTATTGCAGATAAGGGTCCAGCTATTGCAAATAAGGGTCCAGCTATTACAGAGAAGGGTCCAGTTATTGCAGATAATGGTCCAGCTATTGCAAATAAGGGTCCAGCTATTGCAAATAAGGGTCCAGCTATTGCAAATAAGGTCCAGCTATTGCAAATAAAGGTCCAGCTATTGCAAATAAGGGTCCAGCTATTGCAAATAAGGGTCCAGATATTGCAAATAAGGGTCCAGCTATTGCAAATAAGGGTACATCTATTGCAAATAAGGATCCAGATATTGCAAATAAATATCCAGCTATTGCAATTAAGGATCGAGCTATTGCAAATGAGGATTCAGCCTGGTCTCCCAGTGGGGCAGTACTATAAAGTCGCCATGAATACGCACTGTCACCAGTCGGTAACCATCTTGATGTGACCTTAGATGTTGCCAGGACGTACAACTCCAACAACCAACCAATAAGGTGAAACATGGATTGCATAGAGGTTCAATAGTCAGTCAGTGCTGAGTGTCCGTCTCCCCCTGCTGTGGACTCAACACTGAAACTGGATGAGCTGGAGACTGAAGACAGCCAGGTCTTTATGGGGTTTCCCACCCTATCCACTTGTGCTCACGTTACTCAGTAACCTTTCCTCGACCAGAACGTTATTGAGTAAGGTGAGAGAATGTGAGTAGGGGACATTTTCCAGTGGGAGGCAGTTGGTCGGGATCCCTTTCATGGCAGACTATAACTGACTCTTTCACACAAAAAACAAACCAAGATATAGCCTGGTCTGACTAGATGATTCAGCTTTCTGCTATTGGATCGCTTTCTTAGCGCCATCTTGGAAAGAATGAAGTCAGATGTTAGAACATTTCATGACATTATCCTGACATTGAGCAGACCAATCCTTATGCTATCCTATTAATCCCGAACGCCAGGGTAGGCAGTGCCAAGTACAAAATGTGAAAGTCATTAAAGCTGCATAGTCCGATGAAATATCAAATTTTCTAAACCAAACCAATTATCTAGATTTCATTTGACATATCTAACTTAGATATTGATGCACTTATTAAGCATTTGTTTCTGCGTAGAAGGCAATACTGAGTCAATTTAACAGAACCTGTTACTACATAAGTCTATTGTGTCAGAGTTTTGGCAAGCTTGCCAAAACTAATTTTCCATCTTTGCACTCAAAATATCTCAAAAGTTTACCATTTAAAATAAAAGTGACTTTGAACTAATGTAAAGTAGATATTAGTGATCGATCTAATATATTTATCTCAGAAAAAATACTGAAATTCAAAACCATCGGACTATGCAACTTTAATTTGACTCGCTGGGGAATTGAACCCACGATATCTCCCCGCAGGCAGCTAGCGCTGTGACCGATTTGGTCGTCCCGCCCGTGACGTCACAACGCCATTGGTACTGACGTCATTAGCCGTCCCTGTTTTATCGCGAGACGTCTGATTCCCGCGTTATCTAATTAAAGCCCCATTTCACCTGGTATCGCACCAGTGGCTTGTTTGACTCCAGCGTCCGATTTAACGGCTGATATTGCATTCGTAGCTACTGGAGATGGCGGGGGGTGGGGGTGGGGGGGCTTCAATATGAGCCTTCAGGCAGCACAGGAGCAATATGGTTGGTGTGTGGCGAATGAACTGCAGTGAATGGGAACCAGGCTACCCTGAGAGCATTCATGATTTCTGAGCCATACACTCCTAACATCATCATCATCATCATCACCATCATCATCATCGATCACCGGACACGGTGGCCGAATCGGTAGAGCACAGACTTCCCATGCGAAAGGTCGGGAGTTCGATTCCGAGACGAGTCAAACCAATGACTTACAAAATTGATACTTGTCACTTCCTGTCCTGGGGTTCAGCATTAATATGATAGAGCAAGGACTGGTTAGCGCAGTGTCAGGATAATGTGACTGAGTGGGATATCAGGTCATCGTGTTGGCGGTTTGATTTCCGAGTGGGGCAGCACTATAAAGTCACCCAGAGTGTGCATTGTCACAAGTCGGTGTCCGACCTGATATGACCTTAGACGTTGCAAGAATGTAAAACTTCAACAACCAATCACCCAATCATTATCAATCCCTTGACGACGAGGGTCATTTTGGCACCACGGATGACTCTGCAAACAGTTTTCTCCAGTTTCTCTGTTCTCCACTGTCCGCTTGGACTTACTGAACGCTAGGCCTCTCCATTTCCTGATGTTGTCTTCTCACCTGATGGTGTCCACACCACGACCTGATTTCCTATCCTGATACCAAGCTAACTAATCATTGTCCTATCGCAGTAATGCCGAGCGCCAGATTAAGTAGTGACAAATATCAATTTCGTTGGTTATTGGAGTCTTATATCCTGGCAACATCTAAGGTAGTATCACAACGGGTACCGACTTGTGGCAGTGTGCACTCATGGTAACTTATTAGTGCTGCCCCACAGGGACACTAGGCCCATCAGCACCATGACCTAATATCCTGCACAGTCACAATACACTGACGCTGAGCCAACCAGTCCATGCCTTACCCTAATAATGCTGAGCGCCTGGCTAGGAAGCGACAAGTATCAAATTTGGAAGTCATTGGTTTGACTCGATCAGGGTTCGAATGCATAACTCATTCGGCCGTCTGATGTGAGTGCATTGAGCATTGCACTATTGACGAGTGGCATACGGTGCATCTATTATGCTTACTGTGCGTCACTATAGACCTATTTCATACGACGTCAGCATAGGTATTTAGGTCAGTGCGTGTGCAGCTTAGCTGCAGGACGACACACTGTAAACTCAATGGCGATGAGCAATCTTCATAGAGAAAAGGTGAACTATCTCAAAACCACACCACCTAGAAACAAACTGCTTGGAACAAATATAGAAAACATGTTTAACAAACAGATTATATTAAATTTATACGGTTAGGGTTCTGCATTTCTATTAATTTTGAATAAAATAGACGTTTTGCACTGCGCGTACATGCAAACTCAATGCATTGTCAATGGCCATGAGCATACAGAACAAGTTAAATATCTCTAAAACCACACCACCTAGAAACAAACTGCTTGGAACATATATAGAAAACCTGTTTAACAAACATATTATATTAAATTTATACGGTTAGGGTTCTGCATTTCTATTAATTTTGAATAAAATTGACGTGCGCATACACAATGTTTATAAACATTGAAAGGGGTGTATACCTGGCACTGAGTGGCGGTGGGGGTAAGTGGGGCGGGGTGGTGTGGGATGGGGAGGGGGGGTGGGTGGTGGGTGGGCGTCTGTAGCTATTCACGTCAGGGATGCGGCGCCTTTTCTTGCTAAAGGAACATACACCTGAAGCATTCATATGATATCTGATTTACTGCGCATGTGGTCTATAATTCACGACGCAAACAAGAGTTACTACATAAGAGCCTTTATTCGGAAGGGTGGTGCTAGTTCATCGAAAGGTGAATCAGTCAGTCCTTAAACGTTTGAAATCCCGTCTGGCCAGACTGGCACTCGACATTGCCCAATGTGGCTCTCATTGAGTGAAGGGCTAGGTGGGAGGTAAATTAAGGAGGACAGCCTGACCACATGGGATTGAGTCAGAAGGTGAGTGGTGGGTTAGCTGGAGCGACAGTGGAAGTGCAGTCAAAGTTTGTCATCTGAATGTTGTGATACTGAAAGTGACAGCAGAGGGCGCCACAGGGTTTATAATTCAGCCAACCCGATCACAAAGAGCGACAGAAGTAGGTATTGTTATGCCGGAATTACCCATGTTACCAGGTAACGTGGTTGGTTGGTTGTTGGAGTTTTACGTCCCGGCAACATCTAAGGCAATATCAGAATGGGTGATGCCCTACTGGGAGACCAGGCCGCCAGTAATAGTAATATTGTGGATAGCAGTGCATTTTTGTTGGTACATTAGTTGATTAAGCAGGGGAAATTTCAATCGTGGACGATTGGTCTTCCTCATTCCACTTCTCTTTGCCTTATCCTAATAATGCCGAGTGCCAGGCTAGGAAGCACCAAGTATAAATTTTAAAGTTATTTGTTTGACTCGACCAGGATTCGAACCCTACCTACACGGGAGATGGACGCTCTAACTCATTTGGCCATCCCGTCTGGTTACATTGTCTAGTTATTTCCGCAGCTCCGTCTCCAGGACAGAGCTGCAAGACAACCCTATAGAAAAAGTGCCGGATGGCTGAGTCATGGACATAATCACACGAATTTGCAATCTGTTGTGCTATAAATATATGGGTCAAATGATTATTGATCAAAACCAGTAATTCTTGCAGGGAGGAATTAATGACATCATTTAGATTTAATGGACTTTAACCATTGAATCGAGAGCATCCAATGGCCACTTTCTTGATCGTTTTTTGTGTGTTTTTTACACTCTCTCCTATTTCAACAAATGTGTGTCAATATGGATAACCAGTGCATGCTGGAACCTGGTCGTCCACATCTGGTTTATTGTTGATTCCTACCAAAGAAGGTTTTGCTGGGATTTAGATATGGTTGTCATTCACTGCTACTCTGAGTAGGGTTGAGTAGTGTATTTACACATTGCCTGGACGCTGCACTGCATGGGCTAGAATTCCATCGCATCCCATCAATAATTAGACAGACCTAGAATTGACCTAGAATTGACCGGTTTCAATGCATGTATGGTTTTTGTTTGTTTGTTTTGGTGATGGTGTATTTACGCTGCCGATAACGTATAAGTCTAATGACTTGTTTTCACCACCAGACAGTTATAGTGTTATGGCTCCTTTTGTTTTATTACTTTCAGTTCTTGTGTAGCTATGTACTGCGTGCATTCTTTCTCTCTTTGTAAGCATTCTATCACATCTCCCCACCCTGTTAGTTCTACAATTGGCTAGTTGTTTTGTGTACCTATAGTTGTTTTCCCTGACTGCCTTCTGTATACAATAAAACCCCTCTAACCGACCACCTCCACAGATCGACCACTCCCCTATATCGATCGCTTTCTTTGGGTCCCAAACAAAATACCACTGTAATAATAACAAAAAAAATCCCTAAACCGACCACCTCCTTAAATGGACCATTTAAAGTCAATCCCATGGTCGTCGATTTAGAGGTTTTACTATATATATATACGTATGCATATAGATAAACAATGCATGCATGTATATATCAGTAAATGGTCCATTTAAGGAGGCTTTAAATGGTCCATTTAAGGAGGTGGTCGGTTTAAAGAGTTAGAATAATGGTTCAATGGGATTGTATGGGGGATCGATTGGGACACAAATAAAGTGATCAATATAGGGGAGTGGTCGATCTGTGGAGGTGGTCGGTTAGGGAGGTCTTACTGGTGTGTGTGTATATATATATATATATATATATATATATATATATGTAGTGGTCTGCACTGACCTCTCAGGCAAGTAACCACATAGACAGGTAGGCGTGGGGAGTGTATTGATATCAGGGAGCCTAGGTGGTGTAATGGTTAGCACACTGGCCCGGAATGCAAAGAGATGTGGGTTCGAGTCCCGCTCTAGGCGCAGTATTTCCCATTTTCATCACCCCCACGACACTGGTTGCCGTGATCAGGATCCTGTACAAGCTTTGCGCTGTATGGTTGTTGAACCTACCCTGTGTATGTATGTGTTAGTGCATTGCCTGTATGTATGTAATTGTAAGCATTACAAGACTTACAATTCCAGGGGGACGAGTGTAGTGGTCTGCACTGACCTCTCAGGCAAGTAACCACATAGACAGGTAGGCGTGGGGAGTGTATTGATATCAGGGAGCCTAGGTGGTGTAATGGTTAGCACACTGGCCCGGAATGCAAAGAGATGTGGGTTCGAGTCCCGCTCTAGGCGCAGTATTTCCCATTTTCATCACCCCACGACATATATATATATATATATATATATATATATATATATATATATCAAATTCCTCGATGCAGTTTTCGTCTTCATCTCGCTGATGACAGTCCATGGTCGTTAGATCACCGGCCAATCTGGGGTCACCCCCTGACTGTTCTCCTGTGATCAGCAGCCAATCACAGCTTTCTCCCTGGATGCTTCTGCTCCAACCTCGTGATCAAGGAGAAATCAGTGGTCACTTCCGGTACAGGCAGAAGTCATACAAACCTCCTTGCCATGCCCTTTAAGGCTGCGTGAATATATGTATATGTGCTCTATAATCTATTATTGGAATATAAACAAGGACACAACCACCTAGCGGTTCTCTCTCTATTAGTTACTACATCCTGTACTGTCATGTGATTTAGTTACTCCTACTGTACTAGTGTCATTGAGTTAGTACTACCTACTGTGCTGCTGCCTAGTTCTAGTTCCTTCATCCTCCACTAGTCTGCCACCTGTGTGTGGCTCCTGACCGCCCTGATACCAGCTGTGTCTGGTCACTACTGCTGCCAGACCCGCTCGGACAGTCGGATTTTTAATTTTAGGTGGGAATTTAATATATTCCTGCCAGAGAATATATACTCTTTCTCAACCACTCCTTTCTTACCAGGGGCCAACTGTTTATATATAAATATAGGTGTGGGTCATTCGATCCTGTTCATGGGACAAATTTGCAGTTTGGGCTATTCTCCGTTCCAACCAGTGGTCCACAACTCGTTCATCAAAGGTTGTGGTATGTGATGTCCTATCTGTGGGAAAGTCCATATAAAAGATCCCTTGCTGTGGTAAAAGTAGCCTATGTGGTGACAACGGGTTTCATCGAAAGAAATATGTCATTATGACCATATGTTTGACATCCAATAGCCGATGATGAAAATCAATGTGCTCTAGAGGCGTCGTTAAATAAAACAAACTTTCCTTTTGGATAATTCTTTGCTGCGACTGACACCCAACGCAGGAAGGGTGTAGTTAGGTTGGACGCTGGATGGGGGAGCCACCATCAGCATCAGTACAGGAATAGAATATATGTTTTAACCAAGCAAATCTTCCCAAACATCCCTTAAGGCCTTGTCACACCTCACCGGATGGGCGGAAACGGACAGAAAATGAACAATGTCCGGTTTGTGTCCGTACAAGTTTTGAACATGTAGAAAACTAGGAATGGATGCCGCCGGACTGATGTCTACAGTTCTTGTCTGGTTTGATTTTGTTTCGTCCGTAGGCTATCGTTCATGTCCATTTCCTGCTCATTTCCTGTCTGTTTCCTGTCTATTTCCTGTCCGTTCGTCCAGTGGTCATTTACCCGATAGTGCAACATTTTGACACATTTTAATACACTTTGATACTTATCATTACCGGACTAGACAATTCTGTCTATTGCTCAATCTGGCGAGGTGTGACAGCTGCTTTAACATTTTACCAAAATCCTGACTTTGCCCTGCTTAATCAACTAGTGTACTCGAAACGAAAATAAATACGCTCCATGATACAAAGCAGAAATCATCCCCTGCCAATGGACAAAGACCACATCGACTTAACCCTCCATCTCACCACACAGTTGGGACCCTTTCACAGACTTGTTATCCCACTCTTCTACCTAAATCCCCCATCAACATCAGGGCACCCACTACCTCCTCATTATTTGGAGATGGGGCAGCTGGGGTGGGAGAAGCCATCCATAGAAACTAAAATCTAATCTAAAATCAAGTCTTGAATAGAAAAAAACTAAATTAGCAGAAACAAATACAAAATATACTCAACTAAACCTAAAATAACTACCTCAGTGTTACCATCAGCCAATCAATCTCAGGCTCTCTAAGCTCAACATTTACAGTAAGGGGCTTACTCCGAAAAATAAGCCACTTATGAAAAGCAACAAAAATTCACCCACCCACCATCCCCATGAAAAATGAAGACACTCCAATGGTTGTTGATTTGTGTGTTGTTGTTTTACGTCCTAGCAACATCTAAGGTTATATCAGGACGGGTACCGACTTGTGACAGTGCACACTGATGGCGACTTTATAGTGCTGCCCCACTGGGAAACCAGGCCGCCGGCACCATGACCTGATATCCCACTCAGTCACATTATCCTGACACCGAGCCAACCAGTCCTTGCCCTATCCTAATAATGCTGAGCGCCAGGCTAGGAAGCGACAAGTATAAATTTTTAAGTCATTGGTTTGACTCGACCAGGATTAGAACCCACAAACTCATGGGTTCGGATCTCCCGATCTCATACAACAGGACACGGACGCTCTACTCATTCAGCCATCCCATCTGGTCCAATGGTTGTTGAAAGATATGCCCTGGGAGTACGAACAAAGACAGGCCTATCCCGAATTGACTGCATTTACCAGTGGCTATATCCATTTGCCAGTCTTAAAGCTGCATAATCTAATGATTAAAGTCAACAAACAAAAACCAACACGAAGGTAATTGGGTGGGATGGGCAAAATGGTTCTCATTCGCTGTCATTGCTGGGCATGCAGGGTACAGCAAAGTGATAATGGTGATTATCATTATGCTTATAATAGGGATATGCATTTCAATATTATGGGCGATAATAGGGATGATCGCTATACATATAATGTGGATACTCATTGTACCATTATGGGCGATGATAGGGATTATCACTTCACATATAATCTAGATACTCCTTGCAATATTATGGGTGATAATAGAGGATTATCACTATACATCTAATATTATACTCATTGCACCATTATGGGCGATAATAGGGATTATCACATCACATATAATCTGGAAAACACATAGTAGTCTGGTACATAAATATTGAGATGTAATTTACAGTATTGAGGGTAATGTTGATATATGTTTAACTTTTATTTTTCTATTCATTATTTCTATGGTATAAGCAATGTATCTGTGTTATTTTTAAATGGGGAAAGCGCCTCATAAGTATTGTACTTTTGCTTTCTCCTTTTTCATGTGAAAACAAATCACTGATATAAATATCAACTTGTGTGTACATTGATCATGTGGAAATAAATAATTTATCATTATTATTATATACTCCATGCAATATTATGGGCGACAATAGAGGATTATCATGACACATCTAATGTTATACTCATTGTACCATTATGGGCGATAATAGGGATTATCACTACACATCTAATGTGTATACTCATTGTACCATCATGGGCAATAATAAGGATGGTCACTATACATCTAATGTGGATACTCATTGTAGAGAGGGCAGAACGTGCACACTTACTAACTGTTCCTGCCTTTGACTTCTTGGACATCCTGGAGGCCCTGGAGACCCTGGAGGCGGTGGACTTGGTCGACTTGACACTGCGGATGCTGTGCTTACTGGGAACGCGTTGCATGCCCATCGTCTGCTGGTAACGTCGCAACACCTCATCGTCACTGTCACTCGACGTCTCTGCATCATCGTACGCGTAGGCGCTACCTGTGACGTCACAGAGAAGAAGGGGGGAATGGTTGGCGTTAGATTTGTTTGTTTGAGTTTTACGTGCTGGCAACATCTAAGGTCATATCAGTAAGGGTAGCGACTTGTGACAGTGCGCACTATGGGAACTTTATAGTGCTGCCCCACTGGGAGACCAGGACGCCAGTACCATGACCTGATATCCCACTCAGTCATATTATCCTGACATTGAGCCAACCAGTCCTTGCCCTATGGTAGTAATGCCAAGTGCCTGGCTAGGAAGCGACAGGTATCAAATTTTAAGTCATTGGTTTGACTAGACCAGGGTTTGAATCCCACGATCTACCAAAACGGGAGACGGACACTCCATCATTCGGACATACCGTCTGGTCATAATACAGTACAACCCCGTTAAACAAAGCTCGGTTAACCCAAACGATTGGTTAATCCAAACTTTTTCGGTGGCCCGGCAAAATACTACCATTTATCATATAAAAAAAGTTGGTTAAACCAAAGTCGGCTAATTCAAATTATTGGTTAATCCAAACAAAATTGCAGGACCCCAGGCCACTTCCGGTATGTTAAACCAAACTTTCATGTGGTTATAAGGTCATCCTAGAATTTTTTATATGATAAATGGTAGCATTTTGACAGGCCGCCGAAAAAACTTTGGATTAACCAATCATTTGGTTTAACCGAGCTTGGTTTAATTGGGTTATACTGTATATACATAAAAAACAATAATCAAAGTGTCCACATACATAGTATATTACATTCATAATGCACCCTGCATTTTTGCCAAGCTAAGTCAAAGTCGAAGCCAAAGCTTGGTTAAACCAATGATCAGTTAATCCAAACAAATTTCTAGGGTCCCTTTATACTGTAGTGATAAAGCAAACAGACGGGGATATGTCCAGTTTAATGTGTTGAAGGACTCTGCTTTACCATTCTGATATAGCAGAGTGGGGTGGGGTCAATCAATGCAAAGGTAAAGGTCATGTCAAATATCTATATGAAATAAAAATGGGCTGTTTTAAAATAAAGGGGGGAGGAAAGAATGACAAATAATATGAAACAAGGAAATGGTTTCATGTTGAATTGACAATGCATTTAATTATTTTAATGTGGAGTTGACAGATAATGTTAAACATTCCATGTATCTAATGAAGCATTAACATGTGATCAACAGGAAAGCACAGACTTGGCAGCATGCAATTGCAGAGTTAATGTTTTCAAGGCGAACCTTTAAATACACATGACTGTTAATGAAAATGCTTGTTTACTATTCAAATCAAAGATTATTTTAGAATAAAAATTAGAGTGATAGTGTAAGTAGAACAGAAGTTATGATGTTTTCAAGAATTGATCATTGACCCTGCTGATATTCAGGGAATTTAGTAAGTTTAGCATGACATATCTGAAAGAATAACAAAGATAATGGTCTGGAAAAAATTGAGCCTGTTATTTGTGCTATAGAGAGTGAGATTCTTTAATATTGGACAAATTATATGCAACATAGCTTCTGGCCTGGGGCCTTAAAAACCTCAATTTGCCTAATTTGGAAATGTGCACAAATAAGTGCAAAAAAATGAATGTTTAAAACCTCATAATTTCGGAACTTATCAAGAGATCTATATAAATTATATATATCGGGAATCGGATTTAAAAGATCTATACACCTATATCATTTTAAACACTGAAACATTAAAATAAAAAATCACTTTGGAGTACCTACTAAAAGGACCGAAGTTGCACCAGTTTATTTTGTTTCCCTTATTTCTTTCATCAAATCTGAACATGAATATGAAAAGTATAAGGAAAGAAATAAGTAGGAAGTCTTTTTATTGATGTTTTAAAATCCCATCACATGCTGACCAGTTTTCAGGAGAGTGACCCATATATGATTAGGAGGCCGCCCCTACTTGACAGTAGTGCGTCTATGGCTTGTTTATATTACTATAAAACTCATCTGTGCTGGGGTTATCATGCATGACCTGCGAGAGATAAGGCAGCCACAAGTGTCTTGCGCATTCTGATGGATGTTGTCTGTGCTGATAAGAACTGCAATGAATGTCATATCATAGGTAATCTATGGCGGACACTGCTGGATGGTCCTCCTGAACACACACACACACACGAAGACAGCTTGCTTCCTAACTAGCAGTCAGCTGGCTAGCACAAGCCAAGAAGGCCCACTAGTCAGAGTGGTCATTTTGTATGCAGGAGGTCGAGAGATCAATCTCCTGCTAAGTCAAACCAAGACTTCCAAACAAAAATTGAAACTTGTCATCAACTTGTACTGTGCTGTATACTGTTGTTTGTGTGTGTTTAGTCCTGCACATCTAGGCATTCGGACGTGTATTACTATGATAAAGGCAAGGACTGGTTGTGTTGTGTCAGGATAATGTGGTAGTCTGCACTGGCCTCTAAGGCAAGGACCCACATAGGCATGGATAGGGTTGGTTGGTTGTTGGATTTTAAAGTCCATATCAGGACGGGCATGGATAGGGTGGTTGGATTAGGGAGCCTAGGTAGTGTAATAGTAATTTTTTCTTTATTTATTTATTTTTTCTTGAAGATTTATACTGCATATCATGGATAAGTCTGAATAGGCTTGTTTTCACCATTAGACAGTTTGTCGATGGAAAGCCAAAGCCTACACTTTTACCGACCCAAGGAATGTTTAACCTCCCATACCACATAGACATGGTATGAGAGCAACTGGCCTTTGATGACACTGTAAGTTATACACAGCGGTGGAAATCCAAATTGGCAGAGTTGGGGGCATGGGGAATCGAACCACTGTCCTTCAGATTAGGAGTCCACCCTAGAAAAAAGTCAGACGCTCTAACCACTCCGCCACAGAGAACACCACGTATAGTTGGTCATGCTAGCCCCAGAATAGCAATCAGTGTGAGTTCGAAAACCTACTTAAGGCACAATATTTCCTACTTCCCTCACCCCAATGACAATAATATGACTGGATGTGATATTGGACTATAGTGCTGATAACACGGTATCTTGGTGTGCCAGCACTATAAGGGACGGTCCATAAATGTAAATATCTTTGACAATCCTAAGAATGCTAGGATTAGGTTTGATGCCCATTCTCCCATGTCTACGATAAAAACTCAGTCACATTTTCTTAACACTGAGCTAACGAGTCCTTGCCATATCCTATTAATGCCGAGCACCAAGCTAGGAAGTGCAACAAGTATAAATTGAGTACGTCATCGGTTTGACTCGACCAGGATTCGAACTCCCGATCTGCCGCACGGGAGGCCTGCGTTCTACCCATTTGGCCACCGCACCCAGTTCTCTACTATTAAGTATTACTAGTTTACAATTCCAAATCCTGATATCACAACTTTTAGAAATCAATGCTCCATTGCATATAGCAGAGCAAAACTATGCCAATTGTGGATGTTATTCATAACATCGGTAATTCACGCCGGAGACGAGATCACCCGAACCGTGAACTGACTTAACCACCACGAGACCAATCTCCCCTGCGGTTCACCTGGTACTGTGGCGCCAGCTAGCATTAACTGACCAACTATGCTTAGTTACAAACTGTTCTGCTATACGCCGCCACCGCCACTAACACGACTGATGCAACCCAAGCATGCCAAATTCAAACAATCAACCACAACCACTGCAGCCGCCTTCACATCAACACCTGCTACTATTTCTTCACCCACCCACACTTGGAAGTAAAAGATCAAGCGGTAGGGCTGAGGGTTTTACTCCTGTGTCTTAACCATTGTATCATGTAGAAATGGATGTATATCTTGCGGTGATCTCTTGCTGTTAATGAATTGTCTTAATGAGTCCTTCCAAAGAATAAAACTACCCATATACACCATGATGTCTCCGTGTCATGAATTAAGCAAAGTTTAGACCCAACTTGAATAGAAGATAAAAGAGGCATCATCACGACTGGCGGGAATGCTGTGAACTAACATCCGGTTTGTGAAATGTGTATGGCGTCACGACTGAAGGATCACAGACATTTAACAAGATCGAGTTGCGTACAATTCATTTAAAGCAAACAGCGGTTCACAGCAGTAAAGGCCCCGTCACACTTTACCGGATTGAGGAAACGGATTGAAACGGAACAAAGTCTGTTGATATCCGGCAAAGTCCAGTTGGTGTCCATTGCATATCCATTGATATCATTGATATCCGTTGATATCCGGCCCGTTCCATTAAAGTTTTGCGCATACACAAAACTTGTAATGGATTGCGCTAGACTGACGTATGTGGTTATTATCCGTTACCGTCCGTTCCCCGTCCATTACCCATCCATTCCTGTCCGTTCCCATCTGTTCCCGTCTGTTCCTGTTCGTTCCCGTCTGTTCCTGTCCGTTCCTGTCCGTTACCATCCGTTATCATCCGTTCCCGTCCATTACATATCCATGACACGTCCGTTGCCGTTCGTTATAGTATTCCTTTTGTATACTGAATTGTCCTTTAATCGTTAGATACATTATCAACCCTTACTGTCTGTTACCCATCCGTTACTGTCCATTACCCGTCCGTTAGCGTCCGTTACATAATCGATACATTTCAAGTCCGAATCACACCGGATTCGAATATTTTTGTCCATTTCAATCCAGTTCCTCAATTTGGTAAAGTGTGACAGAGCCTTTAGTGACGAGTTGAGTGCGCAATAACCGAACCTAGCGCCAGATGGCAGCAGTATAAATCATACATAGGGTGCTTGGGTAGGCTTTCTCTGTTTAGTTTACTGTGTGTGTACCCCTTATGCAGGTATTGCAGGTATAGCAATACCTCAGGGAGTTTGACCCCCCTGCCCTGCAGAGTTCTAAACCACTGCCTTGTGGTACAGGTTCTCGACAGAACTGAAGGCTAAGGGAGCAAACCCTAAACAGAAAACCATGCCACTGTGGCTGCATTAAGGACGGTAGTTGTATGGAACTCCCAACATCTCCCGACCAGCCACTGCAGGGACAAATAGTTTTGCGCCTGTCTTGACATGTTCTTGCCGGTGTGAAACCTCTATTTGCTCCCCGAGAGAGTGCTGCTGGTAACTTGCAAAAGCCAGCAGCACTTCAACACTTTTGCAGGCAGCTTTCATGAAATGTACAACTGCGACCGACTCATGGATGCAACTCTCACAGCAGAGAGCTAAATGGAGAGCGGCAGTCAAGTAATGAAAGCAGTCTTTGTCGCATCACGACTGACAGCATCATGATGATGATGATGTGTGTACCCCTTGCCTTTCTGTTGGTCCACATCCCTAGTCTCTAAAAAGTAAAGCTTGTATTATTTAATGACACCTCTAGAGTGCATTAATTTTCATATCATCGTGGAGAATGGCTAAAGCTCAAATCTGTGGTTGTGTAGGCATGCTATAGTGAAATCAATACAGAGAAAGAGAAAGGAGGAGTATAAAGTGTGAAAGAAGAGAGAGAATCAAGCCCTCTGGTTTATTATTTATATGGTACATGGGTTCATTGTAGACTATCACCCCACCCTTTTCCCCCAATGGGAAACAAGCATTCTTAGCTCTACCAATAGGGATCCAGCAATGCCAGTCCCCATGGTTAACAGTGGTCTGCCCACCACCACCAAGCTGTGTGGCTCCCCTGGCCACCACCAGCGTTGAGCCTGAGTGTGGTGATCCTACCTAGCAGAGGGGGAGGGGTAGGCTCTGAGTGCCCCTTACACACAGCCCTGCCAGCACCACTATGCCTATTTACATCCCACTCAGGCACTGCCAGTACCTACCCATACACATACATGCGCCTGGTCACGTATACCCGACCAGTAATAGAACATTGACATTCCCCCAATGCCATAAATTGGAATATTTTACAATCGGCTATTGGACTTCAAACATTTTATGTTCATTGTGACATATTTCTTTGGAGGAAACCCGCTGTTAGACATTACAGTAAAACCTCTCTAAATCGACCGACCTTGCGACCGACTGTAAGTGGTCCATTTAGGGAGGTGGCCGGTTTAGGGAGTTAGAATATCCTTATAATGGTATTGTTGGGACCCAAATAAAGCGATCGATATAGGGGAGTGGTCGAACTATGGAGGGGTCGGTATGGAGAGGTTTTACTGTATCTTGACAGCCTACCACTCCTTGCAGTATCCTAATCAGCTAATAATGCAAAGCGCTTGGCTAGGAAATGACAAGTATCAATTTTTAAGTCATTGGTTTGACTCGACTAGGGTTCAAAGCCATGCGTTCGAACCTCACGATTTACCAAAACGGGAGGCGGACGCTCTACTCATTCGGCCATCCCGTCTAGTGTAAAGCAAGGTACAATCGCTAACTGCGTCATTTTAGGCATGGAACCTAAATGAACCAACCTCACCAGATTCCTCGTTTGCATCCCACATTCAGGAGTTGCCTATATTTCTGCTAAATCGTTTCATGAGATGGGAAGGCGGTCTGATTAATGTATTTAATGTTAATGCAGCAGCCATTGATTTGTGTATTTTGTTGTTGTTTCATTTCAACGATATTTTATGTTGAATTAGGATGGCTATCTCGCATGTCATTGAGCTGTTATTCGTGTAGTCGGTTGGTTGGTTACGTTGGTTGTTGGAGGTTTACGTCCTGGCAACATCTAAGGTCATATCAGGATGGGTAAAGACTTGTGACAGTGAACACTCTTGGCAATTATATAGTGATGCCCCACTGGGAGACCAGGCTTCCAGCACCAAGACTCGTGTAGTCTGAATTAGCCTAAGTGTAAAAAAAAAAAAAAAAAAGATAAAGATATCAACGTAACCGAAAAATAAACAAAACAAATTGGTTCGTTTAATTTAAGCTGACTGCCACCAGAATGATAACTAGCGGAAAAAGCACGATCTTAATCAGAATTTAACTATATATATGTAGCTGTCTGCACTGACCTCTCAGGCATGTAACCACATAGACAGGTAGGCGTGGGTAGTATGGTGATATCAGGGAGCCTATGTGGTGTAATGGTTAGCACACTGGCCCTGAATGCAAAGAAATGTGGGTTCCAGTCCCGGCGCAATATTTCCCATTTTCATCACCCCCACAGCACTGGTTTCCGTGACCATGATCCTGTACAAGCTATGCACTGCATAGTTGTTGAACCTACGCTGTGTATGTACATCTAAGCGCATTGCCTGTGTGTATGTAATTGTAAGCATTAAAAGACTTACAATTCCAGGGGGACGAGTGTAGTGGTCTGCACTGACCTCTCAGGCAAGTAACCACATAGCCAGGTAGGTGTGGATAGTATGGTGATATCAGGGAGCCTAGGTGGTGTAATGGTTAGCACACTGGCCCAGAATACAAAGAGATGTGGGTTCCAATCCCGGCGCAATATTTCCCACTTTCATCACCCCCACGACATATATTTTTACAAGCTAATTTTAATTCTTACTAATTCCACTTTTCTAGTGATATAATGATTATGGAGCAATGAACCAAACAATAGGAATCTAAAAGAAGGACATTTTTGAACGTGTGATTTCAATATTTATTTCTAGTGTTGAATTGGCATTTAAGTGGTTTTTGCATCTGACTCGTAAAATCATGTAAACGCCAATCCAAAAATGTAGTTTAAATACAAGATATGTAGATGACAATAATTTTAATTCTCACTAATTCCACTTTTACTACGATCATATGGGTATGGAGCAATGAACAAAAAAATAGGAATATAACAAATTTAACCTTTTGTAGGTTTGATTCCAATGTTTATCTCCATTTTTGGATTGGCGTTTACGTGGTTTTGCACCTGAATTTTTCATATATGCATATATTGTTTTTGTTTGTTTGTTGTTGTTTTACGTCCTAACAACATCTAAGGTCATATCAGGACGTGTACCGACCTGTGACAGTGCACACTCATGGCGACTTTATAGTGCTGCCCCACTGCAAGACCAGGCCACCAGCACCATGACCTGATATCCCACTCAGTCACATTATCCTGACACTGAGCCCACCAGTGCTGGCCCTATCCTAATAATTCCGAGCGCCATGTTAGGAAGCAACAAGTATCAATTCAATGGTTTGACTCGACCAGGGTTCGAACCCACGACCCCACGATCTACCAACACGGGAGACGAACGCTCTAACTCATTTGGCCATCCCGTCTGGTCTATATGCATATATGTATATATGTATGTATCATATGTATGTATGTATGTATCATATGTATATATGTATGTATCATATGTATGTATGTATATGGGTCACTCTCCTGAAAACTGGTCAGCATGGGATGGGATTTTAAAACATCCATAAAAACCTTCTTACTTATTTTTTTCCTTATACTTTTCAAATTCATTTTCAGATTTGATGAAAGAAATAAGGGAAATAAAATAAAGTGTGTGCAACTTTGGTACTTTTAGTTATGAAGTGTTTTTGTACCAAAAAAACACATTTTACAGTCAGCCATTTGTAACATGACATATGGGATGTGGTTGAATCCTTATTAACATCTTGTATTGCATTGATATATCAAACAAAACAGTTCCCAAATCAAAAAGGAAGTATTTATTAACATGTATGCATGCTTAGATTTTAAAAGAATTAAATTTGATGTCTTCAGAAATAACATTACAAATTTCCATCACACGTGTAATCAGTGGTGTCTGGATGCCACACAAATATTGTACACTAATTATTCAGTGAATAAAGTATCGCTGGGAATTACTTCTTTTTTTTATCAATATAAGCACTTCATATTTCTGTATATTATGCCATGATTAATATGCTTCTAAGTATGATATTATTTAATTCTGATTTGATTTTTATTAAGCAGACTGTGTGGTGTCCTAAGCATGTGTTACACGTGTGACACACATGTTATACTGCCATAAGCCATAGCTTAATCATGGACTACACCTATATTTTTTATCTCATCAATTTATATTTTACATAGATGTAAAGGGGAGATTTCCAGCTTTCATTTGCAACTACAAAAATCTAAAAAATTCAAATATTAGATTTTAACTCTCCATGTGACACTTCTGGCCAGTTTTCAGGAGAGTGACCCATATATGTATGTATAAACATAGGGTTGCTTCCCTCGCGTCCATTCCCCCCCCCCCCCCCCCCCCCCCCACCCCCCACTAGGACAATGTGAGCACACTGAATACACGATGGATGGGGTAGTGTTACTTCTGAAATACCTCACGCCTACCGCGTTGTCAAATATGCCTGCCTGCCTACACAACCACAGATTCGAGCCCGAGTCTTTACAGCGTGACACAAAACACGAACCCTGCTCTAGAAAGGAATCGTCACCCAGGGGAGTACCATCGAGAAGCACCACCTGTAGTCACTTTGTTGTACTACGCACTGCACCCGACAAACATTGTTATACGTGTAAATAAAACCTATTTGTTTTTAGGTATATTTGTATCTATATATGTATATATACACACACACAAATGCGCACATATAATGTGTATATACATAGAATACACAAAAGTACACATATACATGGTTTATATATGTCTCTACCCTAAATATAGGGGACACATATATAACACATATACACGTGTTATATATGTGGCTCTTCCCTAAAAATAGTTTGTTTGTTTGTTGTTGTTTCACATCCTAGCAACATCTAAGGTCATATCAGGACAGGTACCGACTTGTGACAGTGCACACTCATGGTGACTTTATAGTGCTGTCCCACTGGGAAACCAGGCCGCCGGCACCATGACCTGGTATCCCACTCAGTCACATTATCCTGACACTGAGCACACCAGTCCTTGCCCTGTCCTAATAATTCCAAGCGCCTGGCTAGGAAGCGACAAGTATAAATTTTTAAGTCATTGGTTTGACTCGACCAGGGTTCGAACCCACGATCTACCAGCACCTAAATATAGTGTTGTTTATATATAGTATATATATACACTATATAAATAGGGATGTATATAGAGGGGAGACAGACCCAGAGTCAGCGGAATATCTCGGCTGTTGGCTTTGTATTGGAAATGATTTATTACGGATATAATGGTGGCTTCATTTTTTTTGTATCCACATAATATATTATATAGTATATATTTTCCTCCAGTGTGTGACGTGAGAGTAGTCTGAGTATCAGTTGGGTAATGGAGCGCACTTACACATGTCGACATTTATCTAAAGAAAACATGGCAGAAACTAGCGGGTTATGCACCTTTACGTCTATGCAACTTTAAGCTTAAAATAGTTATCAGGTAATGCTAGAATCTAAAAACTAAAAATGAAGGTCAGGCTTTCAATGCTCATCATTGAATTTTAAATATTTGTTCTTTTTTTTTGTTGGTCCATTAGTTGTTTAAGCAGGGGAAATTTCAGTCATAGACGACTGGCCTTCCTCATTCCACTGCTGGTCGATAGAAAGCCCGAGCCTACACTTTTACCGACCCAAGGGATATTTAACCTCCCACACCACATAGACATGGTATGAGAGCAACCGGCCTTTGATGATGCTGTAAGTTATACACAGCGGTGGAAATCCAAATTGGCAGAGCTGGGGGCACGGGGAATCGAACCGCCGACCCTCAGATTAGGAGTCTGACCTAGAAAAAAGTCAGACACTCTAACCACTCCGCCACAGAGAACACCACTTGCAATGACGCAATGACACTAAACAGGCCCTGGTCCGCTGGCCCTGGTCTGGTGGCCACAGCATGCTGATCATCACCTTAAAGGGGGCAGTATTAACATGACCAAAACAACTGGAGTAGTCTGCACTGACATCTGAGGCAAGGAGTCACATTGACAGAGTGATGACATCGGGGAGCCTAGTTACTTATCATATCCTTAAAGGAGCAGTATTAACATGACCAAAACAACCGGAGTAGTCTGCACTGACATCTCAGGCAAGGAGTCACATAGACAGGGTGATGACATCAGGGAGCCTAGGTACTTATCATATCCTTAAAGAAGCAGTATTAACATGACCAAAACAACCGGAGTAGTCTGCACTGACATCTCAGGCAAGGAGTCACATAGACAGGGTGATGACATCAGGGAGAATAGGTGATGTAATGGTTAGCACACTAGCTCGGGATGCAAGAGATGTGGGTTGAAGATATGTGCTAGCTGCGATATTTCCGACACTGGTTCCATGACCAGGATACTGTAGATCCAACATGTTGTATGGTTGCTGAACCTATCCTTTGTATGTGGATGCAAGTGCATTGCCTCTATGTATGAAATTGTAAGCATTAAATTACTTATAGCCGTAAACCATTTATAAGACTTACAATTCCAGGGAGACAAGTGTAGTAGTATTCACTGACCTCTCAGGCAAGGTGCCACATAGACTTATGGGTGTGGACAAAGTGATGACATCAGGGAGCCTCGGTGGTGTTATGGTTAGCACACTAGTCCAGAATGCAAGATAGCGGCTTCAAATCATGCTCTAGGCACAGCATTTCCCATTTTCATTGGTAATGTTGGCTAGCTAACATTCCTAATTCACTCGCGAGACACCAGGGCGGCGCATCAGTCACCAGTGATAAGCTCACTGTTGGCCCGACTGTCGATGGAGTAACACCTATCGATTTTAATGGCTCCCACTAAAGCGCGCCGTGGCAAACGCGGTTCTTCCGTGTCGTCTCGTCCAGCTCTTCCGAGGGAAGTGTCAGCTCGGGCTCCCGTTCGTCCTAGTGTGTCATCTCAGTCTTCATCTTCGCGTAGTGGGTCATCATTGTCTAGGGCTTCGCCGGAGGTTCTAGCTAGATTGGAGGCGCTTGAGCGTCTTGCTGCTGCTTCAGGAGGTGTGAGTGTCGTGCCGTCACCTTCCGCTCCTGCTCTCGACTCTACCCCGTCCATTGTGAGGCGTGCGAGTCGGTCTCCGAATCGTAGAGGGCCTGGTCGAATTCCGCCACATGTCTCGCGGGTTACTGCTGATGTTTCATCGCGCTGGGCAGGGCCGTCACGCGATTCCCGTTCCCTGCCTGCCTTCTCAGTGCCTCATCGTGTCGGGTCGGCTTCCCCGCAAGATCGTGGTCGAGCTCCGCCACGGTCTGACCCTGTGCTTCAGAGGCAGTATGTGGCTCCACCGGTTCCGGGCGCCTACCTTTCGTCGTTGCCGCCCGTGGCACCTATCCAGGTGCCTCGGCAGACTTTTCCGACTGCAGCTGAATTCATGATGGACAATGTGCAGGCGTTACAGCGTCCCCCAGGTATGAACTGTTTTCCACACCATCTTGTTACACGGGGGGACGGATGTAAGAAGATAGCGTTAGGAGAGGCCACCTGGGCAGAGTTTTTCTTTGCGATTCGGCTTCTCACCGAGCAACCAGGTTTTCCTGTAGCGTCCATTCCGGCTGTTCTACAGCACGAGAAAGATCTGGCCTTGATGGCGGTAACCTGGGATTGGCCTAACTGTAGAAGGTGGTCGGAGAGAGTGTTCTGTATGATAGCTGATGGCCGCCTTAGGGATGGCTGGGCTGATTTAGCGGCTATTAAGGATATTCAACGCGATGTTTGCACAGAAGCGGTTAGAACCCTTCAATCAAGGGCAGGGTCTCAGAATACGTATACGCGGCCTGCGGTTGCTCAGATTGCTCGTCCAGCTACGCTTCCTGCTGCCACGAGTTCTGCCACTGCTATTAACCCCGCCCCGGTCAATCAGAGGGATGACTACTCCAGAGAAACTGAGGGCAAACCTTGCTACCTGTGGAATTGGGGCAAGGACTGTGGGTTTGCCTCGACACATGGCACCTTGCCCGATCGCTCACCACACATATGTGCGTGGTGTGCGTACCGGTTTAAACGTGTGCTGGGTCACCGAGAGCAAGACTGTTTGAAAAAACGCAGATTCTTGGACAAGAAAGCTAATGAGACAGCGGTTAATGCTAACGATGTGAGTTCTTTTCCTGTTTCTAATGTTAATGTAACGTTAGATGTTAATGTGATTGACCCCGTAGTTATTGAGCACGCTCCCACGGTGCCTAGCACTAATGACCCTATCCTGGAACCGGCCGTCTCGACGCCTGATAAGCTTGTCACACTTAATTATGATATGCGTCCTGTGACTGATAGCGCTGAGAACACAGCGGCGCTATCTGATAATGTTGTTGAGTCGCCGAGTACTGATACTATATCACGAATTGTTACTGATTTGCCTACAAATGTTGATAATAATGATTTATCTTCCCATGTGCAGATTTCAGCCTTAGAACAACGTTTAGTAGTTAATACAATCACGGACTTAGAGATGCCGACATTCGATTGGTTTGACGATCCTTTAGAACTAACCTTTTCAGCTAGATCTGAGAAAACAGGTTTCGTTCCTCCACCGACACCGTTAGAGTTTCGTGAAAGCTTAATGGGGTTTTGGCCTGATACGTTAGAATCAGCATGGTTCGGGCAAGGTATATATTGTGATATATATGATAAAGTCAGAGTGACAGGGTTACCTAATTTTCTGGGCGCTAGGATTTCCATACCATCTGGTTTAAATATTCCTAAATGGCGAGCAGTTCTTTTGGATTATCCTGATGTCTTATTAGTAGATCATCTTGAATTTGGTTGGCCCTTAGACTATACCTCGACGCGGATACCTGTTCCAACACTTCGGAATCATTCAGTCGCAGATAATGGTGAATTTCATATTGAGAAATTTCTTTCTATAGAGATACAGCATGGTGCGTTGTTAGGTCCCTTTCTCTCGATTCCGTTTATACCTTGGTGCCAAATTAGCCCAATGATGACCAGACCTAAGAAAGGCTCAACTGAGAAAAGAATAATTATAGATCTTAGCTTTCCTAGAGGTAAAAGTGTTAATGCTGGCATTGTTCGTGGTTTTTATTTAGGTCGTTCTTTGAACTTTTGTCTTCCGTCTGTCTCAACGTTAACTGAAAAGCTTACAATGTGTGGCCAACATGCATGGATGTGGGGAGCTGATTTAGCCAGGGCGTATCGCCAGCTGAGAGTCTGTCCGTTGTCAGTACCGTTATTAGGTGTAGCGCTTAAAGGTAAATTCTACCTTGATATTGCCCCCCCGTTTGGGTGTAGGACATCTGCACTAGCATGTGCCCGTACTACAAGAGCGATAGTGTGGCTGATGCGCCGAGCAGGATATTTTGCATTGTGTTACTTAGATGATTTTGTAGGAATCGAGGCATCTCAAGAAAGGGCAGTTGAGGCATTTAATTATTTCAACAGATTAGCCGCTGAGTTAGGCTTGCAGCTAGCTATCAAAAAGTGTACTCCACCCGTTCAATCTTTAATCTGGCTTGGATTTAGGATTGATTCTGTCGCTATGTCAGTCACCTTGCCTAAAGAGAAGATAGAGGAGGTCTTACAGGAATGTCTCTTATGGGAAACTAAGAATACATGTTCACGTAAGCAGCTACAAAGTCTGGCGGGTAAGTTGCATCACCTCTCGAGATGTATTAAACCGGCAAGCAGGTTTACAAATAGGGTCCTTGCTGCATTAAGGGCTTCCCCATATGTGGGTCAACATAGATTTGATAGTGACTTGTTGAAGGATCTTGAATGGTTCAAACTATTCGCAAATACATACAATGGCATACAACTCCTCCCTCCAGCGCCTAGACAAGAATGGACCATTGAGTGTGACTCCACGCTTCGTGGGGGAGGAGCTTTTTCCGAGACGCATTATTTCACTGTTGCATATGGATCTGACCTCTGTGCAAAAAACCTTGCGATAACACAGCTTGAAGCATTAAATTTGGTACATGCAGTCACGTATCTCCTGCCGCCTCTGCCGCATGAATTCACTGTAGTAGTCAATACAGATAATCTTGCTTCGAAACAGGTCTTAGACTCAGGAAGAGGTAAAGATACAATACTATGTGCATGTGCCCGACAGTTATGGTTAATTGCGGCGAAGAAGAACTTTGAATTGGTAGTGATCCATAAGCCTGGTAAAGAACTTATATTGGCAGACGCTCTAAGTCGGGCCCCGCATCATAATTGCCATAAAGTTTCTGCGTTGAATATGTGTAAGCTCCGTGGCCTTAAAGAGGTCTCTGTGTTAGTATCGCTTAATGTACTAGAATGCGCATTGGAATAGAAGGTTTCGGAAGATAGTAATGTTTTGGCTCTATCTTCCAGGATTCTCGGTAATGCACCACCAGAGGCTACTCAATAGCTATGTTCAAGCCTTAGCCCCGAGGAAATGGAAGAACAAGGCCTCGCACGTCAAATTGTACCTGAATTTCTGCAAGCAACATCGTATTGACTGCCAAAATCCGTCAGTCTATGTACTCCTTTCCTTCCTAATGTACCTAAGAGACCGGCTTAAATCGCCAGGGGCCGTTATGAACTATTTTAGTTCTGTGAAACTGTGGGTAACGGGGGGTTCTGGTACAGCGTCCGCGTTTGAGGCGCACGAAAATTAAGCTTTTTAAAGCAGGAATCTTCAAGTCTTCAACACATAAGGTCTCTCGGGCAACTCCAATCAACCCTTCAGAGCTTAAAACGATGATAGAGTATCTTGCAAGTCTCCGACCTAGCCCTGATGTAATAGTTGCTGCCCTATTAGTAGGTTACTTTACGTTTGTCCGGCAATCTAACCTGGTGCCAAGCACGGTCGAGCCTGAATCCCTCTTGCATGTACTCAGGTTCAAAGATATATATGTCGATGGGGACGGGCTAGTCGTGATTCTGAGATCTACGAAGACAAGGCCCTCCTCTGCCCCACCTGTCATCTTTAGGCTACCGAGTCTAGGATTGTCGTTGTGTTGCCCGGTTAGGGCGTGGCAGAAATATGCCAGAGCCCCCGCATACCCCGACTCTCCTGCCTTCATGCTTCCCTCGGGGCTTCCCTTGACGCTTCCGGTGCTTAAAAGAGCTCTAAGCTTGGCCTCCTTTATGGCTCTGGGCAAAGAAACGGGCTTCACACTACACGGGCTGCGTAGGAGGGCAGCACAAGCCTGCCAAGGGGTAGGCTTGACTCTAGACAATATAATGGCGGCAGGCACGTGGCGAAGTGCTTCCGTTAACACATATCTGTCAGCGGTACATGTCAGTGCAGCTCCGGCAGCGCTCGGAACCTTGTTGGGTTGAGCGCTGCCGAAGTGTGGGATCTGTCTGTTATTCTGTTATTATTCTGCTAGAAAATCATTGTATATTTATTCCAGACCTGATCTCTCCAAGAGACTATCTCCTACGTTAATACTGTACTCCTGTCTGATACATCATGCTATAACTTGAAGCGTACTAAGAACCTTAACTATCTCCAGATAGTGCCTATTGTATAACTTGTCACGAAAGAAGGCCTCTGTCGCCACATCGCGCTTGCTGCTTACTGAGTTTTTATTGTTTCAGATAATAAATCTGTTCCAAATAGTATCATAGTGTGTCTCGTGAGTGAATTGGTAATGTTGGCTAGCTAACATTCCTAATTCACTCGCGAGACACCAGGGTGGCGTATCAGTCACCAGTGATAAGCTCACTGTTGGCCCGACTGTCGATGGAGTAACACCTATCGATTTCCCACCCTCCCACCCTCATCGAAAGGTTGAGCGCTGCCGAAGTGTGGGATCTGCCTGTTATTCTGTTATTATTCTGCTAGAAAATCATTGTATATTTATTCCAGACCTGACTCTCCAAGAGACTATCTCCTACGTTAATACTGTACTCCTGTCTGATACATCATGCTATAACTTGAAGCGTACTAAGAACCTTAACTATCTCCAGATAGTGCCTATTGTATAACTTGTCACGAAAGAAGGCCTCTGTCGCCACATCGCGCTTGCTGCTTACTGAGTTTTTATTGTTTCAGATAATAAATCTGTTCCAAATAGTATCATAGTGTGTCTCGTGAGTGAATTACCATCCCATGACAGAACTATACTCATTCACAAGTATCACGATCAAACGCGACTATTAAGAGTGTTTGTATTTATCTCGACAGCACTGTTCTCTCGCGGTTAGGGTCTAACAAAGCTGTGTTGTCCAGATGTGGCTCTGCATAGTAGCCAGCCCAATTGAAACTCTTCACTGCAATATAAGTCATCAAGGAAAATACAACAAAGCCAACTTTGACTAAAAACAGAAACCCTTTGAATATGCTTTATAACCTATGTAATTCCCTGTGTGATGGTTGGTTGTTGGAATTTTACACCGTGGCAACATCTAAGGTTATATCAAGATGGGTACTGACTTGTGACAGTGTGCACTCATGACAACTTTATAGTGCTGCCCCACTAGGAAATCAGGTCACCAGCACCATGACCCAACATCACACTCAGTCACTTTATCCTAACACTGAGCTAACCAGTCCTTGCGCTATCCTATTAATGCCGAGCACCAAGCTAGGAAGCGACAAGTATCAATTTGGTAAGTCATTGGTTTGACTCGAGTGGGGATCGAATTCACGATCATCCACACGGGAGGTCTGCGCTCTACCGATTCGGCCACCGGTTCCAGTCCCGGTGTGACGTCACAGAGTGGGATATTTGAGTGTACCAGCAAGTAGGGCCAGATCTGTCCAGGACAAATATACCTTGTATTTCAGGGCTATTCTTAATCATTCTAAGTGAAATTAACGTGAGATTTACATAACATGAATACTTTGTTCAAATATAGTCAACATCCATATAACGAAAGTATGTACAAAATCATGTCAGTAGATCTTTAAGTTATCAGTTTGCTTTGTGTTTAGTGTAAAACCTTTCCGCATGGTTGAAACACCTGCCCTTTCGTGTCAAAGCAGGAACATTCCTGAAGTGCTTGGGATTGGGTGTAGTATGTGCGTCTTTGGCGAGCCGGCCTGGTGTGGGGGCCTGCATTCCTAATGTTTCAACAAGATTATTGACAACATAACAATTCAAGATCACTCCATCAATCCGACAGGACGCGGTGGCCGCGTCGGTAAGAGGCTGTCCAGCTTCCCATGTGGGAGGTTGCTAGTTGATTAGTTGGTTGTTGGAGTTTTACATCCTGGCAACATCTAAAGTCCGACTTGTGACAGTACTGACTTGTGACAGTCCACGCTCATGGCAACTTTATAGTGCTGTCCCATTGGGAAATCAGGCCACCGGCACCATGATCCAAGATCCCACTCAGTCACATTATCTTGACACTGAGCTAACCAGTCCTTGCCCTATCCTATTAATGCTGAGCGGCAGGCTAGGAAGCGAAAAGTATCAATTTGATAAGTCATTGGTTTGACTCGACAGGGAACCAAACTTCCAACTTTCCACATGCGAGGCCCGTGCTCTACCGATTAGGCCACCGTTCCCGGTTTGCTAGTTGAAAATCTAACCAAGTCAAATCAATGACTTCCAAATTTTCTACTTGTCACTACTGAGCCTGGCGCTCAACATTAATAGGATAAGACAAGGAGTGGTATGCTCAGTGTCAGGATAACCCGACTGAGTAATGTGATCGGGTCATGACGCCAGCATCCCAGTCTTCCTGTGAGGAAACAACAACAAATCCACCATTAATGCGAATTGTCACAAATAGGTAGCATTCCTGATAAGACCTGAAATGTTGCTAGGATGTAAAAACCCCAACAAACTTATTCATTCGGGGGACGGAGGGTCCCTTCCTTACATAATGTCTTGGAGGAATATTACAATTGAAAACTTACAACTTAAAATTAATCTATATGATGCATTATGCGAGTATAAAAGAATTAAGATATTTAATACTTCAATCTTGTACTTCAATTAAAAATGTACAACTTAAAAAATGACATATATATATATATATATATATATATATATATATGATGCATTATGCGAGTATAAAACAGGTAAGTTACCTAGTACTCCAATCTTGTGCTCAACTATCAAATGTAACTGACTCTGCCTGTGTTGTACTGGTGGCGCCTCCATCGGCGCCCTACCTCACTAATGATAGTTGCATTCACTCTACAGTAGTACCTGCCTTCAACAGACAACTCTGCTTGAAATAGCAGGTGTCATGTCGTAGGAGGGCCATTGGAATTGACCAAAGACAGTTTGCACATTGAACAATTCCCCGGACATAGTTGGGATTGTTGAATCCGGGGTTCGGTTAAGACAGGGGGGCTATAGGCACGCAGGATTTATATTAACCTGACGAGGTGGCCAAATCGGTAGAGCACAGGTTTCCGCGCGGGAGATCGGGAGTTTGATTCCTGGTCGAATCAAAGTAATGACTTACAAAATTAATACTTGTCGCTACCTAGCCTGGTGCTTGGCATGACTAGGATATGGCAAAGACTGGTTAGCTCAGTGTCAGGATAATGTGACTGAGTGGGATATTGGGCCATAAGTGATGGGGGGGGGCATGGTCTCCCAATGGCACAGCACTATCAAGTCACCATGAGTGTGCAATGTCGCAAGTCAGTATCCATCCCGATATGACTTTGATGTTGACAGGACATAAAACTCCAACCAACAACAACTATATACACGTGTATGTATATTGTTTTCCTCTGGTTTAAAGCGTTCATGTATATTCGGATATAGCACGGTATTGGTATTAAGGGCAGTATTCACGCTATCCCAAGCACGCCGTAAAACCTCTTTTCAATTCAGCAGAAAATGTTAAGTAGGGCATATAATGAAGATTTGCATAGCAGCTGATAGGTCAACCAGGAAAGAGTTGGTTCTCATCAACATCTGCGCACCCTCCACGCCCAGCGGGACGCTGGGGGACGCCGAAGGATGCCGAGGGAAGCCCGTCAACAAGAGGGGGTCCATGGGGCATCTACAAACCCTAATAGCTCAAATATTAGAAACCTCTCTACAAATGCAATTCACGAAGGCGGTGGCGGGGTAATGTGGAATCAAATTTTATCCAGTTGTGCGGATAGGATATGGGCTGTTGGTTAAGGTCACGGATATGTCAGGTGTGAGGTGGCGGGTTCGAGGCCGAGGGGGGGGGGAGATTTTGATAGTTCCGGGGGCCATAGATGCTCAGCCCTACCCGTCCATGCATTGGTTCTGTGGGGTGGGTGGGTGAGTGGGTAGGTGGGTGAATTTGGAGTCGTGTCCGAAACTCATGTGTTTGGGTGTGGACAGCAAGTGGCAGTGTGTGTTGGGTAAGTCAGTGGTCAGATGCTGTTCTTTTCTGTGTCTGTAAGATGGTGATGGTTGCTCCATAGGGGCAGTAAGCCATTGGTGCTGGCGGGGAGTGTGCGTCGCTTCGCGTAGTTGGCACAAGGTGGCGCCATGATCGGGGCCAAGGTTAAGCGCATGGGAGTGGTTAAGTTATCAGCTTCCGCAGAGTGAATTACCCATGTTACATATAAGATGGGTAAGCTTTTGCAGCACTAACAAGACATGATGTATGGAGGCTACAAAGAAAAACTGAACTCTTTTTGTTAATATCAGTTATCCGTTCAAGGCCATAATTATACTGCTACAGAAAGAACCGCAAGTTGAATTGTGATGAGTTACGGCTATTACTATTAGCACCATGCCTACATCAATTATGCGGCTATTTTAACTGACTGTGGCAAACATAATTATATAACGTCATAATAACCAGGACATATATTACATTAAGCAGAAGTTTGAGATTACAAAAAAACAACCTGGGATTTATTTATAGCCAAATGCATGGTACACAAACAAGAACGAAGCAGGAGGAGAATAATGCCCAAACCGAGATAGTACTGAGACCAGATAGGTAAGCGCAAAGAAAATACTCGAAGATATTGGACCTGGCACTGATCAAATATATACATTTAGATGAATAAACATATTTAGAGGGAAAAAAACATACAACAGATGTTTTGCACTTTTGTTCTGCTCGTTTGAATGGCACTAATGCCATACGAAGTCACCGGATATATAATAGTTCCTGAGTGAATAATAAAACAGCTATGTGCATATATATATATATATATATATATATATATATATATATATATATATATATATATAATGACACTAAACAGGCCCTGGTCTGGTGGCCACAGCATGCTGATCATCGCCTTAAAGGGGGCAGTATTAACATGACCAAAACAACCGGAGTAGTCTGCACTGACATCTCAGGCAAGGGGTCACATAGACAGGGTGATGACATCGGGGAGCCTAGGTACTTAGCATATCCTTAAAGAAGCAGTATTAACATGACCAAAACAACCGGAGTAGTCTGCACTGACATCTCAGGCAAGGAGTCACATAGACAGGGTGATGACATCAGGGAGCCTAGGTACTTAGCATATCCTTAAAGAAGCAGTATTAATATGACCAAAACAACCGGAGTAGTCTGCACTGACATCTCAGGCAAGGAGTCACATAGACAGGGTGATGACATCGGGGAGCCTAGGTACTTAGCATATCCTTAAAGAAGCAGTATTAACATGACCAAAACAACCGTAGTAGTCTGCACTGACATCTCAGGCAAGGAGTCTCATAGACAGGGTGATGACATCAGGGAGCCTAGGTACTTATCATATCCTTAAAGAAGCAGTATTAACATGACCAAAACAACCGTAGTAGTCTGCACTGACATCTGAGGCAAGGAGTCACATAGACAGGGTGATGACATCAGGGAGCCTAGGTACTTATCATATTCTTAAAGGAGCAGTATTAACATGACCAAAACAACCGTAGTAGTCTGCACTGACATCTGAGGCAAGGAGTCACATAGACAGGGTGATGACATCGGGGAGCCTAGGTACTTAGCATATCCTTAAAGAAGCAGTATTAACATGACCAAAACAACCGTAGTAGTCTGCACTGACATCTGAGGCAAGGAGTCACATAGACAGAGTGATGACATCGGGGAGCCTAGGTACTTAGCATATCCTTAAAGAAGCAGTATTAACACAACCAAAACAACCGTAGTAGTCTGCACTGACATCTGAGGCAAGGAGTCACATAGACAGAGTGGTGACATCGGGGAGAATAGGTACTTATCATATCCTTAAAGAAGCAGTATTAACATGACCAAAACAACCGGAGTAGTCTGCACTGACATCTGAGGCAAGGAGTCACATAGACAGGGTGATGACATCGGGGAGCCTAGGTACTTAGCATATCCTTAAAGAAGCAGTATTAACATGACCAAAACAACTGTAGTAGTCTGCACTGACATCTGAGGCAAGGAGTCACATAGACAGAGTGATGACATCGGGGAGCCTAGGTACTTAGCATATCCTTAAAGAAGCAGTATTAACATGACCAAAACAACCGGAGTAGTCTGCACTGACATCTGAGGCAAGGAGTCACATAGACAGAGTGGTGACATCGGGGAGCCTAGGTACTTATCATATCCTTAAAGAAGCAGTATTAACATGACCAAAACAACCGGAGTAGTCTGCACTGACATCTGAGGCAAGGAGTCACATAGACAGGGTGATGACATCGGGGAGCCTAGGTACTTATCATATCCTTAAAGAAGCAGTATTAACATGACCAAAACAACTGTAGTAGTCTGCACTGACATCTCAGGCAAGGAGTCACATAGACAGGGTGATGACATCAGGGAGCCTAGGTACTTAGCATATCCTTAAAGAAGCAGTATTAACACGACCAAAACAACCGTAGTAGTCTGCACTGACATCTGAGGCAAGGAGTCACATAGACAGAGTGATGACATCGGGGAGCCTAGGTACTTAGCATATCCTTAAAGAAGCAGTATTAACACGACCAAAACAACCGGAGTAGTCTGCACTGACATCTCAGGCAAGGAGTCACATAGACAGGGTGATGACATCAGGGAGCCTAGGTACTTATCATATCCTTAAACGAGCAGTATTAACCTAAATATATATGCGTCTGTGTACCGTGTGTGTGCTAAAATCATGACTCCACGTAAAATATCAGCAAGATAATAGACTTTTTAAGTGGGTGGAGTGATTTGCCATTAGTCTCACTCAGCCTTGAACTTTGACCCGGACGAAAAACACTCGTTCCAGCCGTGCCCACTTAGACTACACATCATCCCAGTGTTTGCAGAAGTTTCTAATAAGATGCCGCAGAAATGATTATACAAAACACCCGTTCTTCCCACTCACAATAGATGTAAGTCACTGGTGTTACTTTCAACCAGAATTTAGATACCTCAAATACTATTTTTTTTAAGTTATGTTTTTGTGGGGGGGGGTTTGTTGAAGTTTTTTCGTCTATAAAAAAAAATAGTTTTGACAAAAATGAAATAGTTTCAAAATTAAAAATTCCACCAATAACGCATAGCTTTGTTCAACACTAAGATACATATTGAACCCGGCGATGTCGTAAAATTCCCGGTTGTCGGTAAGGCTGTATTGGTATTGGAACGCTTAGCTTACTGTTACAGTGCCAGCAACCCGTCAGTAATGCGATGAAAAGAATGGACATATATCAGTATATTAGGCAAATATATAACAATTGTTTGTTTATTGTTTTACTTCCCAGCACCGGTGGAACAATTGTTTGGATTATATAATATAAAGCCTCTGTCACACATCACCAGATTGAGCAACGGACAGAATTGTCTAGTCCCGGCGTCATAAGTATCAAAATGTATTAAAATGTGTCAAAATGTTGCGATATCGGGTCAAAGGCCGTTCGACAAACGGACATGAAGCAGACATGAAACGGACATAAAACGGACATGAAATGGACATGAATGGATAGCCAATGGACGAAACAAACTCAAACTGGACAAGAACCATAGACGTCAATCCGGTGGCATCCATTCCAAGTTTTGTGCATGTTCACAACTTGTACGGACACAAACCGGACAATCAACAGACTTTGTTCGGTTTCTTTCCGTTTCCTCCAATCCGGTGATGTGTGACAGGGGCTTAAGCGTTAACACATGAATGTCATACAGGTTGTTTTTTTGTTCTTCTGGTTTATATAGTTTTTTGTTTTTTTTCGCAATGAGATGGTTGGTTGTTGGAGTTTTACGCCCTGGAAACATCCGGGGTTTTCGCAATGACTGACATTGGTAATCGGAGGCTGTTATTGGGGCGGATAGCCGGGTGGTGGCGCCACCGGTCACATCCGCGTAGTGATAGTGCAATCTTAGGGGAGGAGGGTGATACTACTACAAAGAGCAATCTTCCGATTATTTGTATTCACATAATTCCCGCATTATGAACAATAAGTAGGCTAGGGGGCGCCACCAGCATCGAGCACCATCCGCCTACCCGCATATATCACCACTTGCCAGATTGTTGCTGATAGTGCACTTTTATTACATACACAAGAGTAAGGAGGTTCAACGCAATATAGTACTCAACATATAGAGCATCCTGGTCATGGAACCAGTGTGATTGGAGATGTTGCAGCAACAAATTATGTAGCTTCAAATAAAATGGGTACGTTCCAAATCGTGTATTATCACTCTTTCTATTTTAAATTATATACATTGGCTACTTCAGCTTAAAACTGTGTACACAATATGTACCAAAAACCACACGGGTAGGAAGTTCTGCAATGTACTATATATAGTCCTGGCCCTTATGGAGCAAATAGAGTGGCTTCGTGCAGATTTGTCTACAAGCATGAAATTTCGAACAGTTGTAGAGTAGAACATACTAAATTGATTTCAGATTTGGAATCCTTAAGGTCAAAAACATCATTATAAAAAGTGCCTTCACTCATGATCCTATGACTTTCGGTTATGACGTTATAACAAAATCAAATAGCGACTGGTGGCCATCTTGGATTTTGTTAATATGGCAGCTTCAATGAGCGTCGGCTTCGGCACACTCCAAAAATCAATTTAGTTATGTTCTCGTCTATACATCTGTGCCAAATTTCATGCTTGTGGACAAATCTGCACAATAACTCCCCTAACGGCCTGGACTACTACTATACCACTATACCACTATACCAATATACCACTATACCACTAATATGTACTATACTTGTTGGAAGGGAAGGTAAATGGCAGCAGAGGGAGAGGGAGACCAAGAACATCATGGTTTACAAATAGTTCACAGTGGACAGGCTTGAATTATTCACAGTCTATCAGAACAGCACACCATCGGGACAAGTGGAGAACCATTGCTTCCAACCCTCGACTAGAGGACGGAACTATTGATTGATTGACTATAATACTATACTACTATACTGCTATACTACTGTGCTACTGTGCTGCCATGCTACCGTGCTGCCGTGCAACCGTGCTACCGTACTACCATACTGCCGTGCTACCGTACTACGGTACTACCATACTACCGTACCACTGTACCACTGTACTACTGTACCACTGTCCCACTGTACCACTATACCACTGTCCCACTGTCCCACTATACCTCTATACCACCATACCTCTATACCACTATACTACTAATATGTACTATACCACTATACGACTATACGACTATACCACTATACTACAATATGTACTATATCACTATACCCACTATACCCACTATACCTCAATACCACTATACCACTATACCACTATACCTCTATACCACTAAACCACTATACTACTAATATGTGCTATACCACTATACTACTATATTACTATAATATTATACTACTATAGTACTATACCACTATAGCACTATAATATTATACCTCTATACCACTATACCACTATTACCAGCTCAACAAGGGGCCCGACTAGGGCTGAGCCACTATACTACTAATATGTACTATACAACTACACCACTATACCACTATACCTCTATACCACTAAACCACTATACCACTATACTACTAATATGTACTATACAACTATACCACTATACCACTATACCTCTATACCATTATACCACTATACTACAATATGTACTATACCACTATACCCACTATACCTCTATACCTCTATACCACTATACCACTAAACCACTATACCACTATACTACTAATATGTACTATACCACTATACCACTATACCTCTATACCACTAAACCACTATACCACTATACTACTAATATGTACTATACAACTATACCACAATACCACTATACCACTATAATATTATACCACTATACCACTATACCACTATTACTAGCTCAACAAGGGGTCCGACTAGGGCTGAGCAGATTATCAGCACTGGCATCTCAGAACTGCCCCGTTAGACACATCCACTCTCACATCGATGATGCCCCATTACTGTATTAGACAGAGGACATAACGGACCGTGATCGGGTCGACCCGGATATGTGGCCATAGTTAATGTAACGACAGTGTCACTTTAATCTGATAGGACACCTCGGAAGTAAATAGACATCACCCCTCAATATGCCCATCCTCACAACACCATCCTCCCCCCGCGCCGCCCGCTGAGACCACTGGTACTGTTGTCGTGTGTTTGATAATGGGTTTGTGTGATGACTAGATGGGGACAGGCGAGCGTACTCTGCAGTATACTGCGTAGTAGGTGGTCAGCAGTATACTGCGTCGTAGGTGGCATGTAGGGGGCGAGACACATTTTCAGATATTACCGATGCACAAAAAAATGGATGGCCTATAAAGATGTGAGCAGGTAACCTACCGTATGGTGTCTATGGTGTCAATGGTGTATACGGTGTCAATGGTGTCTATGATTTCTATGGTGATTATGATTGTCTACGGTATCTCCGTGCCTATGATTATCTATGGTATCCATGATATCCATGGAAAAAATGCTATCTATGTTACCTATGTTATCCTACGATATCTGTGTTATCTATGATATCTATGATATCGATGCTATCTATGCTATCTATGCTATCTATGATATATGACATACATGCCATTTATTGCATTTATGACATCTATGACATATATGATACTGATGATACCTATGATATCAATGATATCGATGATATCAAATGATATCAAATGACATCAAATGATATCAAATGATATCAATGCTATCAAATGATACCAATGATATCTATTATATCTATTATATCTATTATATCTATTATATCTATTACATCTATTATATCTATTATATCTATATATACATGGTATATGGTATGGTATATTATATATATGGTATCTATGGTATCTATGGTACCTATGAGATTTTAAATATCTGTGATATTTAGAAAAAAAACTCCATAGAGTTCATCAATTGTCGGTTTGGAGATGAGACAGTGCACTGTGCAGGTTATCACTAATAGAGCATCTGAAATCCACTCAAAATGATGATTCAAAACTGGTTTGGGTTGTGTGTGTGTGGCCTTTTGTTTGTGTTTCTTTCTTTTGCCGGTGAGGATATTGGGGAGGTGAGATACTGTTCAATAATCTACCCCGACCATTAAAGCGGCATAATCCGATAAAGACATCAAATTTTGGAAAGCAAATCAATTTAATAAAACCTGTTACTGCTGAAGCTTATGGGGGGTGGTCAGAGTTTTGGCAAGCCTGCTAAAATTAACTTCGCACATTTACACTCCAAATATCTCCAAATATAGGCATTTTAAATAAAAGTTATGTCAAGCTAATGTAAGGGACACTCAATCAAATATATTTATCTCAGAAAATGACAGAAACTCTAAACCATCGGACTATGCAACTTTAATTTTAAAAACATAGTCTGGTGAAAATATCAAATTTTCAAAAGCAAAACTATTACCTAGATTCGATTCTACAGATCTAACTTAGATACTGGCGCACTTATTAAATATTTGTCACCACATTGAAGGGAATACTGGTGTAATTCAATAGAACCTGTAACTGTTCTACCTTCTATGTCCGGTGGTGCCAGAGTTGTGCCATGCTTGCCGAAATTAATTCTGCATGGCTGTTCTTAAAATATCTTAAAAGTTAGTCATTGAAAATAAAAGTTACTTCAAACTAACGTGAGGTAGGTTATAGCAATCAATCTAATATATTTATCTCAGAAAATGATAGAAACTCAAAACCACTGGACTATGCAGCTTTAATTAAGTAATGGACTCGGACTCGGACCTTGACGCTGGCTGGGCGCTCAATACTGGCAGAGAAAGTCCCTGACATTTGCCTAGTACCAGACAGAACGGCAGAATGAGTTGAGCATCCGTGTCCCGTTTTGGTAGATCGTGGGATGCGAACCCATATGTTCAAACCCTGGTCGAGTCAAACCCATGACTTAAAAATGTATACTTGTCGCTTCCTAGCCAGGCACTCAGCATTATTAGGATAGGGCAAGGACAGGTTAGCTCAGTGTCAGGATAATATGACAGTGGGATTTCAGGTCATGATGCTGGTTGCCTGGTCTCGCAGTGGGGCAGCACTATACAATCACCATGAGCGTGCACTGCCACAAGTTGGTACCTGTCCTGATATGACCTTAAATGTTGCCAGGACGTAAAACTCCAACAATCAACCAACCCCAACATTTGCCAGACCTGATGACAATGCAAAGCAAGTTCACGCCAGAGTGCGTGGGTGGCTGGCGCGACACCTACCGGCGGCCACCACACCCAAGAAATTCGCCAGTAGGGGCACCACATATGCAGGGCTCTCGCTCCGTAGTATAATGGATGGTGGACCGGCCATATGTTGCAGTGTAAGTTGAATTATTTAGGTGAGCCCACCATCTGTTGGCAGCGTAAGTTTCACAACCTAGACATACTGCCTATAAGTTGCCACCAGCTCTACCAATTCCCGCCATTGTTTTCCTACCAGCTACTAGCTCTGCTGATTTCTGCCATCCCTGTCTAAAATTACACTGTGGAGATCAATGATATGCATGTAAGATAAACTAAGGGGGTCAAGCAAAGTTTTCAACCATTTTCACAGTGGTACTTTTCCAGACCCTTTTCCGCCTGCAAAAACCTTCTGCTAGTGCTACTAAGTAGTAATAGGTCATGTGACCATTTTATCACAGACCATGGTCAATGTTATGTCTATCGACATTTTTGTACATCATAAAATCCGTAGATAAGTATTAACACTGTACTACGCTGACAATGAGGAAACCTTTGGGTGACCTAACAGGTGGTAGGTCTACTGGAAATGTGGAATTCAGCTGTGTATCGAAATGCTTCTGTCCACATATTAGAACTACAATGTCACGTGACGCTAATTACCGGCACTAACAGGTGGCGCTAATTGGTCCAGTGTCAAACGTTGGAACTACACTATCGTACAGTTCTACGTGGTGTAGTTCTAAAAATTGGCAGTCTCGAACATTGGAGTTACTTTATTAGGATATGCTATATGGTGCAGCGCAGATACTGGAACTAAACTACCATATCATCAGAGAGCGTGTATATAAACAGATGAGAGGGACAACTCCCATACTAGAGCATGTAACATCTGCCGACTGTGGCGCTCCAAGTGGTGGTTGTTGAACAGCTTAAGCATATGGGCAAACCTCAAGGCATTTTCAATGGCAGTGAGCAATCTTCATCCAGAAAAAGTGAAATATCTCTAAAACTACACCACCTAGAAACAAACTGATTGGAATACACATAGAAAACATGTTTATCAACAAGATTATATTAAATTGATATGGTTAGGGTTCTGGATTTCTATTAATTTGGAATAAAAACTGACGTTTTTCACTACACGTACGGCAAACTCAAGGCATTGTCAATGGTCGTGTGCAATCTTCCTACAGAAAAAGTGAAATATCTCTAAAACTACACCAAATAGAAACAAGCCGCTTAGTACACATATAGAAAACATGTTTACCAAAAGGATTATATTAAATCGATAAGGTTAGGCTTCTGCATTTCTATTAATTTTGAATAAAAACAAATGTTTTGCACTACACGTATGGCAAACTCAAAGCTTGTTCAACACTAACCGCCAGGAACGCCACTGTAGCCTGTGTTACTGATTTTCGCGGGAGTTGTCTCTCTCATCTGTTTATATACACGCTCTCTGATATCATCATGGATATGGGGTAGTTAGTCACATGTTATCAGTGTGGTTGTGACCTGTTCCCCCTGCCCCCAGCTCTGCCAATTTGGATTTCCACCGCTGTGTATAACTTACAGCGTCATCAAAGGCCGGTTGCTCTCATACCATGTCTATGTGGTGTGGGAGGTTAAAAATCCCTTGGGTCAGTAAAAGTGTAGGCTCGGGCTTTCTATCGACCAGCAGTGGAGAGGGGAAGACCAGTCGTCTGTGACTGGGATTTCCCCTGCTTGGGACAACTAATGTACCAACAACAAAAAATGACGACAAAAATGAGAGACAAATAAGTGTTCACACTTCATGTCTACCATTCGCTATATCGCTATTCGCTATATGTTTAGCGATATAATATATATATATATCAGAAGTTCCGTTAATTGATATTAGCATGACGACATATACAGCAGATACATTAAACATACTATATATATTAAATATAGTATAACAATCCCACGATATCTTCGTTCTATATCAAATAATAATAGAAATATGTGTCTATATATAGCCTTACATTCCCATGGTAACCTCAACTGTATATAAAATAACCATAACCATATATGCCTTAGACTCTTACTAACTAACCGTCCCATAATAATCCAACCCATATATGAAATACCCATATATATATATATATATATATATATATATATATATAAGTGTAGTAGTCTGCACTGACCTCTCAGGTAATTGACCACATAGACAGGTAGGCATGGGTAGTGTGTTGATATCAGGGATTATAGTTGGTGTAATGGTTAGCACACTGGCCCGGAATACAACAAGATGTCGGTTTGAGTCCCGCTCGAGGTGCAATATTTCCGATTTTCATCAGCCCCATGAGAATGGTGCAGTGACCAGGATCCTATACAAGCTACACGCTGTATGGTTGTTGAACCTATCCCGTGTATGTATGTGTTAGTGCATTGCCTGTATGTGTGCAATTGTAAGCATTAAATGACCATTTAAAAGAGTTACAATTCCAGGGGGATGAGTGTAGTTGTCTGCACTGACGTCTCAGGTAAGTATGGGTAGTGTGTTGATACCAGAGAGCATAGGTGGTGTAATGGTTGGCGCACTGGCCCGGAATGCAAAGGGATGTGGGTTCGAGTCCCGCTCTAGGCGCAATATTTCCCATTTTCATCACCCCATGACATATATATATATATATATATATATATATATATATATATATATATCCTCACAGTCCTATGGTAAGCTCAGCCATATCTGAAATATTCTCCTTGATAAACAAAAGGGAAAAAAACCACCAAAATCAATATTCAAAGATCAATTCACACACAAAAGTACAAACTAAGACATGACATAATCGTATGAATAAAAATCTAAAACGCGCACACCTTCTCGGTGATAAGAACAATACACATATCAAATTATTCAACAAACATTATCAAATCAAAACACACAACCCACATCTCATGCCCTCACCATATTCACCCATCTACTAGGACCTGCATAGTCCGATGAAAGATCAAATTTTCAAAACCAAAGTACTTACCTAGATTTGATTATACATATCTAACTTAGAAATTGATGCACTTATTAAACATGTGTTGTCACATAGAAGGGAATAATACAGAGGCAATTTAATAGAACATGTTACTACTAATACTAAAGCCTGTGGTTTCAGAGTTTTGCTGCGCTTGCCAAAATTAATTTAGCATGTCTACACTTCAAATATCTCAAAGGTGTGCCACTTCAAATTAAAGTAATGTAGATAATAGCAATCAATTTAACATATTTATCCCAGAAAAAGACAGAAATTCAAAACCATCGGAATATGCAACTTTAATGTTCCGGCTCAGAGTCTACCCAGAGGAACCTGTTATACTCTGATGCTCCCGTTATGGAACCCGTTGCAACGCACTTGACCCACTTCCCACGTCCCTGGCACTGTTTGTCAGCGACAGCAGCCAAGTTGCCGGGCAGATGCGATACAGACTGAATATGACATACAGGTGCTGGCTGCAGGAATGCGATCTCACCCGGTGGGCGATAATAGGGGTGCAGTAGGCAGGTTTTTGCACCTATTGCGCCAGTAATTGAGTTTTAATTGCCTTTGGCCCAAATGAGATGTCTGACGTCAGTGAGTGCATGTGCATGTGTGTGTGTGGGAGGGTGATTGGAGGCTGCGGTTACCCTCACAATATGTCAATCCTGTCAAGCCATTAATGCTCAGGTCCGGCTGGATCGTAGAATATGGCTGCTGCCATCATAGCATTAAGCGCAGAACCCAGCGCATTTGCGATGGATCCCATCCAAGTGATAACACATAGGCACAACCAGAACGGCTATCATAGCATTAAAACCAGAAACCTGTGTATTTGTGGCGGATCCCATGAAACTATTAAATCTCAGGCCTGGCTGATGTGGCCAGCATGGAATGGCTGCTGCATTAGCTAATACAAAAGATCTGAAAGTTAAAAACTTTCAAATGTACATACCTCACTCCATATGGTTCACTCCTTTTTACATTCAATAACAAAACAATGTGTTCCTTTTATATGCAGTGTAACTGACAATTTCAAATGGATGTGTGCAAAACTCATGCATGTGCATCCTGACATACATTTAGACCACCAAAGATATATGCGTACTGCTTGCATTTCTCATGTACATATTATTGCTCTGTTATTATTTACCGTTATGTCATCCATATGTCTCATCATCCCTCATACCATACATAGTCCCGATGGCAGATGGAATTTTAATTGACAAATGTAAATATTTCATAATTTAAAATACCCAAATTGATTAATTATATTTATAGAATTGACCAAACAGCATTGAATATCCAACATGGAGGGGAGTGGGAAACATCCACCTCATTTCCCCTTCCCCTCTATGGCCCTGCACAGTAGGCCTACTTGGTCAGGGGAGGCTAATGAGGTCACAAGATTGGCCTAATCGGTTAATGGCCTCCCAGCATAATTGGTGTTTCAAAGTGAGTGTCCAAAGGAGTGAGGTTGCAAATTCACTGGTTATTCTGTATCTGCTGTCCCAAATCATTAGCTATTACACTGGTATCTAAGTTGGATATATAGGATCAAATGTAACGAGTTGTTTTAATTTTGACAAAATTATATTTCATCGGACCAAGCAACTTTAACTGCCACTCGTGCCGAAACACTTAGTACAAGGCAATTGGCGACGTGCCTGTAGCGGTAGACAGCCTTTTGGGATATAGTACATAGTATATGTAATATATATATATATAATATATATAATATATATAATATATATAATATATATATAATATCACATATATCATATAATAGCATATATATCATATATATCATATATATCATATATATATATCATATAAATCTCTCTTTTCCCCTTATTTTTCATCACCCCGACAACACTGGTTGCCATGACCATGATCCTATACACGCTACCAGCTGTATGGTTGTTGAACCTGCTCTCTGTATGTATGTGTAAGTGCATTGCCTGTATGTATGAAATTGTAAGCATTAAAAGACTCACAATTCCAGGTAGACAGGTAGGCGTTGGAAGTATGGTGATATCAGGGAGCCTAGGTGGTGTAATGGTTAGCACACTGGCCCATAATGCAATGAGATGTGAGTTTGAGTTCCGCTCTAGGTGCAATATTTTCAATTTTCATCACCCCCCAATGACACTGGTTGCAGTGACCATGATCCTGTACAAGCTACATGCTGTATGGTTGTTGAACCTACCCTGTGAATGTGTAAGTGAATTGCCTGTATGTATGTAAATTGTAATTGTAAGCTTTAAATGACCATTTAAAAGACTTAGAATTCCAGGGGGACGCGTGTAGTAGTTTGCACTGACCTCTCAGGCAAGTGACCACATTGACAGGTAGGCATGGGTAGTGTGTTGATATGAGGGAGCCTAGGTGGTGTAATGGTTAGCACACTGGTCCGGAATCTAAAGAGATGTGGGTTTGAGTCCTGCTCTAGGCACAATACATCCCATTTTCATCACCCCCGCTGACAATATCATATATGTCATATATATATAATATTTATATAACATGTATATAATATATATATATATAATCAGATAATATATGTATAATATATTAATGCCAGGTCATATTAATGCCAGGCACTAGACTAGGTAGCGACATGTATGCATTTTGTAAGGACTTCATGGAGATTCAGATGCATGACATTCCCAGACTTGCCTACCCATACAATTTTTGCTAACAAAATATAGAGAGAAAAATAATTATGCAAAATTTTGAATGTACACAATATTTGAGAACGTACACAATTGTTTTCCAACTGCAGTACCCAAATAGGAAATTTAGGGTAGGCAAATCACCATCCCAGATGGGAAAGCAGCCATCCCATCCAGGCTGTCAGACCACATACGACAGCTCTTCATGTAGCCTGATTCCAGTCTTCAATTAAAGCCAACCAGAGGGGATGGCCGAATGAGTTGAGCATCCGTCTCCCGTTTTGGTAGATCATGGGATTCGAACTCGCGGGTTCGAACCTTGGTCGAGTCAAACCAATGACTTAAAAGTTTATACTTGTCGCTACCTAGTCAGTCGCTTGGCATTATTAGGATATGGAAAGGACTGATTAGTTCAGTGTCAGGATAATGTCACTGGGTGGGATACCAGTGGGACAGCACAATAAAGTGGCCATGAGTGTGCACTGTCGCAAGTCGGTACCCGTCTTGATATGACCTCAAATGATGCCTGGACATAAAACTCCAACCAACCAATCAACTGAAGCCTGCAATACATTCTCTTGACTTTGAATGCTATAAACGTGCTTGGTCCGCCTTCCTCCACCCACCACCACCTCACCCCCACAGATCCCTATGCTACAGTTACCTGCCGAGTTCAGTCACGTGCTTCACTCCATTAGGTGTATCAGCGAGCTGCTCCAACACCTCCTCATTATCGCCCAGACACCTCCAGATGATTGCAATCTGCGCAAAGCATTCATCACCTTTACAGTCATTTTTCTTGTTTGTCTTTGGTTAAATCTTTCATTGAGCTTAAAATTGTTTTCTAGTCTGATCCACTGCTCTTCCTACCATATATATATATATATATACATATATATATATATATATATGCTGTATATGATTGATTGATTGGTGGTTGCTTTACGCCGTGTCGGCAGCATAGGCCATATTCACGGCGAGAAATGTTTGTTTTTTGTTCAAACCATCACTTTTACATGTAAAAGCAGACAATCAATTATGTGCCAATAGACACTCATTAAATTAGAAAGCTCACAATCATATATTTGTGGTCAAGGGAAACAAATTCCCATAGAAAAAGAAAAGTTTTATTAATAATTGATAGAATCTATTTAGTAAACTATATGAGGTGGTACAGTCCAGCTGCCCTCAAAAAGGCTAAAATGTTTTCCTGTTTTACCTTAGTAAAAAGGTCATGCATACTGTCTGCAGTGTAGAACTGTTGGCGCAGGGCCAAAAAATCAACGCAACTTAGTAAAATGTGTTTGAGTGTCAGCGGGGACTGACACCCAATACATTCAGGGGGAGGTTCCCCCTTGAGCAGAAAAGCATGTGTAAGCCACGAGTGGCCAATACGGCAGCGGCTAAGGACCACTTGGTCCCGCCGACCTCCCGCATGAGTCTGTGGTGGCTTTCCCACAGATGGTTCAATTTCTTTAAGTTTATTAATGGTTTCATCCCACTCATGTTGCCATTTGGATTTTATGTGAGTGGCTATTAGTGGTTTCAGATCAGAGTGAGGGATCAGACATGGTTCAAGATCACAGTTCAGGGCCTTCTTCGCAGCCCGATCAGCTCGTTCGTTTCCTTGTATGCCGGCATGGCCAGGCACCCAGCACAGGTGGATGTCATACCCATCCGTTGTCAGTTGGTTCATTTTATAAATGACCGTTGCTAGAATAGGGTGATTCGTTTTCAGTCCAGCAATGCTGTATAAGAATTATATGAGTATAATAACACAGAATACTATACTATCCTAGCACCCACACACCAGTGATCGGGTGCTGGAACCTCACCTACTCATCTAGTGCTCATGCCTCAGCTCCGACGGTCGCACCACCGCGCACCTGCTCACTGTCCTACTCACTTGCCACTGAGAATTTATATATACAGTAAAACCTCTCTAAACCGCCACCTCCACAGATTGACCACTCCGCTATATTGATTGCTTTATTTGGGCCCCAAAAGATCACCCATACAATACCATTGATATGATAAAAGCTCCCTAAACCGACCACCTCCCTAAATGGACATTTAAAGTCGGTCCCATGGTCGGTCGATTTAGAGAGGTTTTACTATGTATATATATACATGTATATGGATAGTGAAAAACCCTTTATCACCCCGGTCTGGGGTGCGGGGTGGATACCAGCATGCACCGCTCCACCTCCTTCCTGTGCGGGGCCAGTCGCTCAGAGGAAATATATAGTAATATGAAATTTACAGAACGCATTTGGACCCAATATGAAACTTAAGCACAGCATTATTTAATATCACTACACTACCCATCTGTGACACAGCAGGTGACCTAAATACCTCAGCTGTCTGCGCAGAACGGCCACCCCCGACTTTAAGCTCATATTTACATTTTTGTTCCGCTCATTTAACATCCTAATTAAAATCTAGCCCCCGAGACCAGCTCATTAATTACACCTAATTCGCTTGAACTTTAATAATAAATTAAGACAATGGTGCCTAGGTCTGGAAACCGGATGGGAATCTAATAAACTCGCGCACGCGCAGAAAACCAGAAGTCCAATCTGGCTTAATATGTGCAGCTTTATGCGCAGTGACATCTGCAATTACAAGCAGGTAACATGTCGACACACTGAAACCCTCTAATGTTCTCCGTTTGTTCCTGGGATAGGTAGTTTTGTTTTATCTGTTCTTTGTATGCTTCGATGGTTGTGATATGTTGTTCGTTCCTGATGTGTGCTGCCAAAGATATACCGCTTCTGTCCGAGCAATGTTGATATGCTTTTAACTTTTATTTTTCTATTTATTATTTCTATGGTATAAGTAATGTACCTGTGTTATTTTTATATTGGAAAAGCCACCTCATAAGTATTTTACTTCTGATTTCTCCTTTTTCATGTGAAAAAATTACTGATATAAATATTAACTTGTCTGTACATTGATCATGTGGAAATAAATATTTTATTAGTATTATTATTATAGCGGGAATAGGCGTATCATTCCTTCGGGAACTTCTTGTTACTTAAAGTTACATAGTCAGATGGTTTAGACTTTCTGTCATTTTCTGAGATAAATACATTAGATTGATCGCTATAGACTACCTTACTTTAGTTTGAAGTAACGTTTATTTTAGATGGTTAACTTTGGAGATATTTGAAGTACAACCATGCAAAATTAATGTTGGCAAGCATGGCAAAACTCTGACACCATAGGCATCTACAGTAATAGGTTCTCTTAAATTGCATCTGTATTCTCTTCAGTGTGATGACAAATGTTTAATGAGTGCACCAGTATCTAAGTTAGATATGTAGAATCAAATCTAGATAATTGTTTTGGTTTTGAAAATTTTATATTTTCATCAGACTATGCAACTTTAATGAATATATTTCTGTGTCTCTACTGTACTCCCATACACTGACACTCCGTTTAACTTGCTAGGACTGTGCAGGTAAAGGCGCAGCCTATCAGTATATGGTCTCATTATAATAGTGTCATGGGGGTGATGCAATTGCACCTAGAACCCACAGCCTCCTAGCCTCCTAACCATGAGCCTATTGTCGTGGGGGGGGGTGATGAAAGTGGGAAATATTGCGCCTAAAGCAGGATTCGAACCCACACCTCTTGCCTTCCGGGCCAGTGTGATAACCATTCCACCACCTAGGCTTTCTGATGCCATCACCTTATACACACCCACCTGGCTGTCTGACTCCTTTCCCTGAGAGGTCAGTTGCTGATCGGGAGTTCGGTTCCCATTCGAGTCAAACCAATGACTTATAAAATTGATACTTGTCGCTTTCTAGCTTGGCGCTCTGCATTAATTCGATAGGGCAAGAACTGGTTAGCTCACTGTCAGGATAATGTGACTGATGGGGATATCGGGTCATGGTGGCAGTAGCCTGATTTCACACTGGGGAAGCAGTATAAAGTCACCATGAGTGTGCACTGTCACAAGTCGGTACCCATCCTAATATGATCTTAGATGTTGCCAGGACGTAAAACTCCAACTACCAACCAACCACACTGTCACACACGACTCTTATCCTCTATGTTCTTTACATTCCAATTCCATCACCAGTAGGTGATTACATCACAAAGTGTGCGGATACGCTGTCCGCATCGTGAAATCTAACATAATTTAACCATTCTAAAACCACTTCAATCTCCACTAATTCTGCTTTGTTTGAAATACAAATTATATCAGGTGAATGCCTGTATATTTGTCTTTCAGAGTCGTAAATTCTTTAATTAGAATGATGAAATAAATTAGAGTCAATGGACACTTGTTTGGGTGTACCATCAGCAGCTCTGTGCATCTTTGCCATTCTGTTTACAACCAGTCTTAGCCACTCCCTTCCCTCAAATTGCTACCTTGCTGAGTATGGTCACCTGAGCTAAAAATAACCACCAGTGGAAGATGGAGAAGAAACCAGGCTTCATTATAATATCAATGATGGCTGTCTTTGAGTGGGGAATTTGATTGCACAGAAGGAGTGAAAATATTTAGACGCTCATTCTCCTTGAAAATTAATCAGGATCATCCTGAAAATTATATCATCAGAAAGCTCAAGTTTTCCTCTACCTAATGAGACAATATTTGGTTGAGATCTATATCATACTGGGAAAGGTTGGTCTGAGAAATGACCATGGCTTCATGTCTCCAGCGCAAGAGCGATGAACATGGTGTTGATTGATGCTTCTGTTTCGACAGAAAAAGCTTGATGTGGCACCCATCAACGATGACTTTTGAGCATGGAAGGTGCCAGACATTGAAAACATTTCTGAAGCCTATTGTCGCCTCAGGGAATCTGTTTAATCATCCTAGTAAAGTTAATGTATTTGCGACCTAGACTTGTAGTCAGCTAGCAATGCCTATAAAAGCGAATTTCAGTTTTTGCCTCATATTAATTTAAAACATGTATGCTCATATGCAGCTTTTGATTCTGATTATTTTGGAATAAACAATAGAGTGATAGTGTAAGTAGAACAGAACTTATGATATTTCAAAGAATTTATCATTAACTCTGATGATATTCATTAGATATTAAGGAATTTAGCAGGTTTAGCATGAAATATCTGACAGAATAACAAAGCTAATGGTCTGGAAAAAAGATGGACCCTGTTATTTGTGCTATAGAGAGTGGGATTCTTTAATATTGGACAAAGTATAATCAACATAGCTTTTGTGTTTGGGCCTTAAAAACCTAGATTTCCCTAGACCACACACAACCACCCAAAACCACCAACTGCATACTGATAAACACACTAAATGCACGATCGCAACTAACTACACAACAGCCTTCTTAGTGAGCTAAATGCAACGAGAGTGTTTTGAACTTAATTTGTTTCTTGTAAATAAATAGTGGCAACAGTTTTATCTATAAGACGTACATAATTATATTTGTAATTTGTTTCTTGTAAAATCAATAGTGTAAGCAATGTAATCAATATAGGTGGTGGTTTCTATGGCGGAGTGGTTAGAGTGTCTGCCTTTTTTCTAGGTCGGACTGCTAATCTGAGGTCAGTGGTTCAATTCCCCCTGCCTCCACCTCTGCCAATTTGGATTTCTGCCGCTGTGTATAACTTATAGCGTCATCAAAGGCCAGTTGCTCTCATGTCTATGTGGTGTGCGAGGTTAAAAATCCCTTCAGTCGGTTGTAGGCTCGGGCTTTCTACCGACAAACTGTCTAGTGGTGAAAACAAGTCTATTCAGACTTATCCATGATAGGCAGTATAAATCTTAAATAAAAAAACTAGTGTAAGCGATTTAAGTATCCATAAGACTTTGTACTTGATTATCTTCATAATTTATTTCTTGTAAATCAATGGTGTACATAGCGTAAATATCCACGACCTGATATCCATGACCTGATATCGCACTCAGTCACATTATCTTGACACTGAGCCAACCAGCGTCAACAGCCGGCACACCCTGCTCCAAATCCTTTCAATAGATTCGCTTCGATAAGGAACGGTACAGACAGTAAAGTGCAGGTAAACAGTGTCTATCGAAATGGGTGCAAACACGCATCCAGACCCAGCCTATGAATTTACAGTGTGGGTGGGTGGAAAGAAATGTGCATCTTGTGTGTCGCGCGCATTGCTGGCTCGCCGTGAAGTGCTAAGAATGCTGGCTGGCTAGCTTTTATCTGGAAAGGAAACAGGTGCAAAAGCCTGCTGGCCACGCGGGTGGATGGATGCGGTTGTCGACCCAAGTGGACCTTGTAAGGATGTAGAAGTCCACCGCCAAGCGGGTGGACGGATGTGACCATCCACCTGAGAGTGATGTCAACATGTGACGATGCAGGACGGAGGTGAGTCCTTCTCTTCAAATCAAATACAACGCTAACATTATGACCAATTAAACCTGCATAGCCCGATCAAAGCATCAACTTTTCTAAACCAGAACACTTATTTGGATCTGATCCTCCATACAATAGCAATTGTAGTAGGGCGTAGTAACTGTTGTACAAATAGGAAACATTGCGCCTAAAATTTGACTTGAACCCACACTTCTTACCATTCCAGGGCTAGTGTCATAACCAGTAAGCTATCTAGGATCGCTGATTCGATCAACCTATGATATCCTGCCCAGTGCCGTTACCACGATCGGATGCTCGGCAACCAATTAAGGATCCATGATCCAACTGCGACGCCATACCCTGACCGGCGCTGTGCGCGCGATACCACACCATCTCCATCAGAACGAGGTGTCCACGCAAACGATGCCCGGAGCCAATAGCGCATCCGGACAGCGCCGTGCGACCACGTTCCTCACGCAGCCTGTTGTTAGCATTACCTGCCCCAGGTCTATGTAATACTATATACTCCTGTACTCTGTCAATGTCCATATTGTAATTGCTCGTTCTCTTGTGAACCCAGGCCCCCTTAAAACTTAAGCCAAACTCGACTCAAGTCCCTACAAATCGGGTAAGTCGGGTTAGAATAGCAATACAAAACATGGATCACTAACATTTCTAAGGTATGTATATATATATATATATCTATTAGCACATGTGGTATTTCACCTGGGCATGTCAATTCACCTCACTGCACTATCTAAAAAAAGTAGGGCAACAACATAAAACTATCCATCTTTAAGTGTCGAATATCAGTCTCAACTATACACAAATTGATTTGCATCGTGTTCACGCATATTTGGCAGAAGAGGTGAGGGTTAAAAGCAATTTTAACAAATACACAAAAAGAGAAAAGAAAACCACAATAAAAACAGCCAGAAAGACAGCCAAGACCTTCCCATCTCCACCTCTCCCTACCCACCAATGCGTATCCACAAACAAAAGAAACGAGAGCATTGACATCATACTGATATCTTTTACTGATGGCTGACATACCATATCTTTCAAAGGCCTCATACATCCATCTAGAATACCTAAATTGTCTTTATTTCTTTCTTTTTAGATACAATTGGAAGAACCTTGTGTCACTGACACGCTAAACAGTGCTGTTTTTCTCTTAGTGAGGTGACTATCGAGGACTGGGTATGCAGGTATGCAGGTATTGCAATACCTCAGGGAGTTTGATGCCCCAGCCCTGCAGGGTTGTAAACCACTGCCTTGTGGTTCAGGTTCTTGACAGAACCGAAGGCTAAGGGAGCAAACCCTGAACAGAAAACCATGTCACTGTGGCAGCATCAAGGGCGGTTGATGTATGGAACTCCCAATATCTCCCGACCAGCCACTGCAGGGACAAATAGTTTTGCGCCTGCCTGGACATATTCTTGCCGGTGTGAGAACTCTATTTGCTCCCCGAGAGAGTGCCGCTGGTAACTTGCAAAAGCCAGCAGCACTTCCAACACTTTTGCAGGCAGCTTTCATGAAACACCATCAAGAGAAACCTGAAGCTGAGAGACATTAAGACCGACTCATGGACATAACTCTCACAGCAGAGATCTAAATGGAGAGCGGCAGTCAAGTAATGAAAGCAGTCTTTGTCGCAATACACTTCCTGTTTAGCCACATAAGCAGATGGTAAGAGTGCTCGGTGGGGGGTTTGAACCCCGGCCGAGTGAAACCAATGACTTACAAAATTGATACCTATCGCTACCTACCTGGTACTCAGCATTAATAATTAGGATAGGGAAAGGGCTGGTTTTATCCTTATCAGGATAATGTGACTGAGTAAGATATCACTTATCAGCTGTCCATTCTCTCAGTGGGTAGCATTTTAAATTGCCATGAGTGCTCACTTTCAGGTGTTGGTACCCGTCCTGAAATTGGTTGGTTGTGAAGTTTTACATCCTGGCAACAGCTAAGGTCATATCAGTACAGGTACCAACTTGTGACAGTGCTCACTCATAGTGACTTTATAGTGCTGTCCCACTGGGAAATCAGGCCACCAGCAGCATTACCCCATATCCCACTCAGTCACATTATCCTGACACTGACCTAACCAGTCTTTGCCCTATCCTGTTAATGCTGACCACTAGGCTAGGAAGCGAAAAGTATCTTAAAATCTTAAAGTCATTGGTTTGACTCGACCAGGAAGCAAACTCCCGACCTTCCACACGCGAGGCCCGAGCTCTAACGATTAGACCACTGCACCCGGTTCCCTCAGATGCATAGATGCTGTAAAACCAAAACAAATAGAAAATTTAGCAGCGCCAATTGGGTCCAAACCTATCTTACTTTATGCCCTTTGTTCCGTTCTCCCTTTTACCCAAAGGGCCTGCATATTGAATAGGATGGCCAGCCATTACTGAACGCCAACAAATATTATGACTTCCTTGTTTTTTTTAATAGTTTTTGTTTATTGATGATTTATACTGCCTATCATGGATAAGTCTGAATAGTCTTGTTTTCACCATTAGACAGTTGGTCGATAGAAAGCCTGAGCCTACACTTTTACCGACCCAAGGGAGTTTTAACCCCCCCACACCACATAGACATGGTATGAGAGCAACTGGCCTTTGATGACGCTGTATGTTATACACAGCGGTGGAAATCCAAATTGGCAGAGGTGATGGCATGGGGGATTAGATAATGAAACAACCAGATGGGGTGGCAGAACCAGTGAGAGTGGTGGCCGGCTTCTGAGTGGGACGGTGTAGATTAGAACCCAAGCCACGTCAGTTCAATGACTTACAAAAGTGTATTTTTGTTGCTACCAAGCCTGGCGCTTGGCATTAACGGGATAGGGCAAGAACTGGTTTGATCAGTATTAGGATAATGTGACTAAGTGGGATATCGGGTCATGGTGCCAGTAAGTGGCCTGGAGTGTTGCAATGGAATGCAGAACTGATTCTTGCACTCCATAACCCAGCCCCTTTAACTAACACAGAATGTGAATGGTACATAACCTAGCCCTCAGCCCACAGCCCACAGCCCACTGCCCACTGCCCATCGCTCACTGACCACACCCTCCCACAGTTGCCTGAGTGTTGTTGCTTGTGGTACCGGAAGTCCTGCTGCACAGTTCCATGCCTGGCATGACTTACGAGGTCATCCGAGCCGATCCAATGCTATATGTGCCAAATCAACCGTGACGTATCCCACTGGAGCGCGGTGATTAATGGTGCATTATGAGGAGAGAAATGTATGTATCTATTTATAGCACGCTCTTGGGAAGGTAGTAAACCTGACGCACAGTAGGCCTTCCCGATAAATCAGGGCAGGTACTGACTTATGACCTTACACATTCCTGGTTGTTTTATAGTGCTACCACGCTAAATTAGGTTGGTTGGTTGTTGGAGTTTTACCTCCTGGCAACATCTAAGGTTACATCAGGAAGGGTACTGACTTATGACAGTATGCACTCATGGCGACTTTATAGTGCTTCCCCACTGGAAACTAAGCTGCCAGCACCATGACCTGATACCCCACTCAGCCACATTATCCTGACACCGAACCAATCAGTCCTTGTCCTATACTAATAATGCTGAGCACCTGGCTAGGAAGCGACAAGTATTAATTGAACTCCAGACCTTCCGCACGGGAGGCCTGCGCTCTATTGGTTCGGCCACCGTGTCCGTTCCACACTAAGCTACGAAACAGGCAGACATTATGGTATGAAACCCACACGTAGTCAGATTATCCTGTCACTGTGACCCATCTTTGTCTTATCAGTAAGACCCCAGTCACACCAGGCTTACTTCGAACATACAGATTAACTTACAGATCCTCTTCTGGTTGATCTAGGCACTATTGGGCCGCTAATGCCACCTCATTATGGTAAAAAAGAACTATTTCTTTGCACACATATGGAGGTGGACAGAGCCCTGAAGTCATATAATTGTGGGTGTCCTCTCCAATGTCTATCTAGCCTTTTCTCAAATGCTTCTACTGTTGGCGCTTCAACCACTTGGTCTGAGAGAATTTTGCATGGATCTGTCAGTCGAAAGAAAAAATTAGTAGTTCCTGACCTCAAGTCGGGCCTCTCCTTGAAGATCTCATAACTTATAGCTTACGACTGCTTGCGATCACTTGCAACTAAACAAAAAAGAACCACAATAAGTTGACAACCTTCTTGCGACCAAATCATGCAAATGATTGGTGACCACCTTGGTCGCAAGGAGGTTTTTTTGTGAACACCTGCAACCTCCTTTCACCCAGAATGGTCACAAACTGCTTGACGACCTGAGGGGACCTAATAGAAGCGTCCGTGCAACCGGCTGTGACCACCCTTATTGTTGATCGAAAGTGGTCACAAGCTGTTGCAAGTGGTCGCAAGTTGTCGCAAGTTGTTAAATGTAGTTGAACGTAGTTGCACTACGTTCAACTACGTTCAACTACGTTCAACTACGTTCAATCACGTTCAACCACGTTCAACCACGTTCAACTACGTTCAACTACGTTCAGCTACGTTCAACTACTTTCAACAAGTGAAATGAGCCGGTAATATAAATTTACATAAAGTACAACTTCTTTAAATCAAATGACCATGAGACCGGCGTTAAATGGTTCATTTATGGAGGTGGTAGATTCTTGGGAGTTTCTTTTATCATTACAATGGTATTGTATGGGCGATCGTTTGGGACCCTAATAAAGCGTACGATAGAGGGAAGTTATCGATCTGGAATACCACCTATTGCGTTTTGGAAAAGAGCTCTTCAAATTTAGTCTTATTATGCAAGCTGCCCTACTGCATATTTAACAATCAGTTCGTAGTTCAATGAACTCCAGGTGTATTACTTTACAGAAACACCTGTATAACCCATACATGTGTCAACTGGAGAAAGCTGGTTGCAAAGTTAACAATGGTGTCCCAACGACCCTCCCACTTAAAGTTGTATAGTCCGATGGTTTTGAGTTTCTGACATTTTCTGAGATAAATACATTAGGTTGGTCGCTATTACATACCTTACTTTAACTTGAAGTCACTTTTATTTTAAATGGCTAACTTTCTAGATATGTGAAATGCAACCATGCAAAATTAATTTGGGCAAAACTCTGACACTATAGCATTGCGCAGTAACAGGTTATATTCAAGTGCATCAGTATTCCCTTTTCTGTGGCGACAAATGTTTAATAAGTGCATCAGTTAGATGCTTACGAGCTTACAACTGCTTGCAAAGTTAGATATATATGTAGAATAAAATTTAGATAATTGTTTTGGTTTTAAATTTTGATATTAACATCGGACTATGCAGCTTTAAGGGATTGATGATGATGATGACACATGCCCACATACCTACTGGGCCCTCACAAGGATTCAACCACCCCCTGCCCTTGGTGTATACATGTATATGGGTCGTTCTCAGAAACTGCGTACCACTTGAGGTAGTTTACTTGAAATGCATATTTCAAAGGAACCCATTATTGGAGTGTCAATATTTAGATTTCATCATTTAGCCCAATAATGTGGGAGATATTTTAGATCAAAAGTAAATGTTAATATTGTGTATTATGTATCTTATTGGGATGGATGTAGCTAAATAAATAGAAAATGACATCACTAATTTGTGAGATTGTCAACAGCATTGAAAATAAAGTGTCACAAACTTAATCAAAACCTCTGAACAACAACCCATTTCACTTCAAATGGTCATATACAATGTCTTCATTAAGTTGAAAACATTTATTTCTTTTACAAATTTTTCTTTTTTAAATAGTTGACCTTTTCTGGAGTCATTAACATCGTAACATTCGTTTCCACTTGCAAGTACTATCAAACTCTGCATCAAACACTGAGTACAGATACAGTACAGGAACTATTTTCACCATTTCACACTCTATGCATGGACCCAGTTATGGTATAGTAAAAGATCAATCCTGAAATTGCCCCTAAACATTGAAATTTGAGCCAAACATTTGTGTAAAATTGTTGATTCCACTTGGACTGTTACACGTGCTAATATTTTTCTGCTTTTCTCTTTAATCATCACAAATAAGACAAAACCATAGCAATGAGGTTTTAAATTATTATTACTACTGTTTATAAAGCAAGTGGCATGTGAAATGTCCTAAAAATGTCAAGCTTTGTATGGAAAATATTTGATTTTGGAGTCAGATTGGTTTCCATGCTATACTGTTATTTATTGGGTGTGAGCATCATTTGACCTACTTAAAAATGTCAGAATATGTTTATTTTCAATTATTCAGATGCAAAAGGACATACACTTTCAGGTAGCTTGTATATATAGACTTTGACAGTATTTTGATTTTGTGGTACTAATGTCACAGTATTGGTACACAACTTCTGAGAATGACCCATATACAAACATTCATAATGGTCAAACCAGGGGTCTAAAGGCCCTGTCACACCTCACCGGATTGGGGGAAACGGATAGAAACCGAACAAAGTCCGTTTTGTGTCTGTACAAGTTTTGAACATGCACAAAACTAGGAACGGAGGCCACCGGACTGACGTCTAAGGTTCTTGTCTGGTTTGAGTTCATTTTGTTCGTTGGCTATCCGGTCATGTCCGTTTCATGTCCGTTTCATGTCCGTTTCATGTCCGTTTCATGTCCGTTTCATGTCTGTTTCATGTCCGTTCGTCCGGCAGCCTTCGCAACACTTTGACACATTTTAATACATTTTGATACTTATCACCACCGGACTAGACAATTCTGTCCGTTGCTCAATCCGGCGAGGTGTGACAGCCGCTTTAAGGACATGTTTCTAGAGTGCAACAGTGCTCTGAGTGGAGACTTTGGCATTTGATGTGTATGACTATGAGGGGAGCTGGGACACGCATACATTATGGATGTACATAGGTGCTAGTTGCACGGGCTGTCTGTGTGTTAGTGTGTCAAGCATTCACACTTTACATGCATACATTATGGATGTACATAGGTGCTAGTTGCGGCTGTCTGCGTGTTATACTGTGTTAAGCATTCACACTTTACACGCATACATTATGGATGATGTACATAGGTGCTAGTTGCATGGGCTGTCTGTGTTAGTGTGTCAAGCATTCACACTTGACCCGCAGCGTGTGAATGTGTGGAGTGTTGCTTGGGGTGTGAGTGTGAAAGTGGGTGTGGGTGTGGGTGCGGCTGTGCGGGGTGCACCTGCGCATGCTCCCGCACCTTGTCACGCCACAGTGCCAGGTTGGTGCAAAGTTGGCAGCCATGTGGGTGGCAAGCGGGTAGGTGGCAACCATGTAGGTGACAACTGGGTAGGTGACAACCAGGTAGGTGGCAAGCATGTAGGTGGTAAGCGGGTAGGTGGCAAGCATGTATGTGGCAACCATGTAGGTGGTAACCATATAAGTGGCAACCAGGTTGGTTGGTTGATTGATTGGATGGTTGTTGGAATTTGACGTCCGGGTAACATCTAAAGTCATATCAGGAAGGCTATCGCTTGTGACAATGCGCACTCATGCCGACCTTATAGTGTTTCATCACCAACACCATGTCCTGATATTCCACTCAGTCACATTATCCTGACACTGAGCCAACCAGTCTGCAATCAGGTAGGTGGCTACCCAGGTAGGTGGCAACTGGGCAGGTGGCAACCGGGCAGGTGGCAACCGGGTAGGTGGCAACTGGGCAGGTGGCAACCGGGCAGGTGGCAACCGGGTAGGTGGCAACCGGGTAGGTGGCAACCGGGTAGGTGGCAACCGGGTAGGTGGCAACCGGGTAGGTGGCAACCGGGTAGGTGGCAAACAGGTAGGTGGCAACCGGGTAGGTGGCAACCAGGTAGGTGGCAACCAGGTAGGTGGCAACCAGGTAGGGGCAACCAGGTAGGTGGAAACCAGGTAGAGGCAACCAGGTAGGTGGCAACCGGGTAGGTGAGAACCAGGTAGGGGCAACCAGGTAGGTGGCAACCGGGTAGATGGCAACTATGTAGGTTGTATCCTACCTGGTTGCAAGCAGGTAGGTGGCAACCAGGTAAGTGGCAACCAGGTAGGTACACAGGATAATTAAAGCAGCATAGTCCGCTGGAAGTAAGCATCATATTTTGAAACCGCTATGTTTACATTTTGGTTTTAAATAAGTGATGTTTTCATTTAAACATTGTTTACATTTAGGATTACATCTGCCAATACCTAAATGCTGGTGCACTTTGCAAAGACATATTGCTACATAAAAGGGAAGATTGATTGACTATTGGTGGATTTACACCATGTTGATAGCAAAGGCCATGTTCAATGCGAGCATAGGGGGGAGTACGATGATGTCAATTTGATAGAATATCCTACCACTGAAGCCTGTGAGGGCCAGCATTTCGAGGTACACAACCACGTAATTGCGCATGTTTTCACTTTAAATGTTTACAAAGTTAGCCATTTATGAGAGGTTACTTCAAATTAAAGTAAAGTACATTATAACTACTAACCTGATATATTAGAAAGAAAATGGTATGGTAGAAACTCAAAATCCCTGATACTATTAAGCTTTAAAGTTGCCTAATAAATTGGTCTAAATTTGTTTCAATATTTCTGTTTCTTAAAAACACCAGTCTGACACTAAATTACAACCTACTCTGGTCGACTAAAGTAATTTTAATGATAATTTACGAAACATAGAGATATTTGGAGTGCAAGCATGTAAAATAATTTGCATGTGCATATCATTTGAAACTTAAGTTTAATACAACCATATCAAAGTCAGTGATTTTACCATTCTCAATAATGAACCTTCCCAAATAAATGAGGACTAAATAAATCAGTATCTAAGTGCAATATGCAGAATTAAATCTAGGTAGATGTTTTTCTTTTTTTAAATGTCATCCATCTATACAAGTTTGGGCAGATATAGCTGAAACAGAACAATAAGTTGTCCTTTTTTTTTTTTATATATATGAAGAGTTCAGGCGCAAAAACCGACTACCGCCATTCAAACCAAAATGATACCATGACTACCAAATTTAAGCTGAAGCTGCCATCATCCGATAATCAAATCCATTTTTCCCGACAGATTCGGACACATCCCCTATATAATAAATGACCCGATATCAAATTGATAGACTTTAACTGGAAAAGCACATCAACAAATTCCATTTGACAAAAAAATACCTAAAATAGGTTTGTCGGTCTTTGCACCAGAAGTCTTCATATTTTAAAAGAAAGTTGCCACTCTCTGTGTGTATGCGTATTTGAGGATTACTGTGGTGTCTGATTCAGCTGGTACGTGGGAGGTTTGATTGGAAGTGCCATTACGATAGTGAACAAGGTTTCATTATGACATTTCGACTGATAAGTGAGCAGGTATCAAGATCGCCAAGTGATTGATTATCTGATTGATGTACGTTAGCAGTACTGCAATTATTGCCATGCCACTGCTGCTAGTCATATGCACAGTAGATGGCAATTCCATTCAGCCACTAGTCCATAGCAACGCCATATCCACAGTAAACAGCAATTCCATTCAGCCACTAGTCCATAGCAATGCCATATCCACAGTAAACAGCAATTCCATTCAGCCACGAGTCCATAGCAACGCTATATCCACAGTAAACAGCAATTCCACTAAGCCACTAGTCCATACCAATGCCATATCCACACTAAACAGCAATTCCATTCAGCCACTAGTCCATAGCAACGCCATATCCACAGTAAACAGCAATTCCATTCAGCCACTAGTCCATAGCAACGCTATATCCACACTAAACAGCAATTCCACTAAGCCACTAGTCCATAGCAACGCCATATCCACACTAAACAGCAATTCCACTCAGCCACTAGTCCATAGCAACGCCATATCCACAGTAAACAGCAATTCCATTCAGCCACTATTCCATACCAATGCCATATCCACAGTAATCAGCAATTCCATTCAGCCACTAGTCCATAGCAAAGCCATATCCACACTAAACAGCAATTCCATTCAGCCACTAGTCCATAGCAATGCCATATCCACAGTAAACAGCAATTCCATTCAGCCACTAGTCCATAGCAACGCTATATCCACACTAAACAGCAATTCCACTAAGCCACTAGTCCATAGCAACGCCATATCCACACTAAACAGCAATTCCACTCAGCCACTAGTCCATAGCAACGCCATATCCACAGTAAACAGCAATTCCATTCAGCCATTAGTCCATAGCAATCCCATATCCACAGTAAACAGCAATTCCATTCAGCCACTAGTCCATACCCATGTCATATCCACAGTGGACATCAATGCTATTTAGCTACTACTAGTTTATATCCACGAGTATATAACAGTGTCATAGACTACAACCGGGCGCGGCGGCCGAATCGGTAGAGCACAGGCCTTGCCTGCGGAAGATCAGGAGATCGGGAGTTCTGTTCCCGGTCGAGTCAAACCAATGACTTAAAAATTGATACTTGTTGCTTCCACGAATCCTAGCCTGGTGCTCAGCATTACTAGGATAGGGCAAGGACTGGTTAGCTCGGTGTCAGGATAATGTGACTGAGTGGGATATCGGGTCATGGTGCCGGCGGCCTGATTTCCCAGTGGGGCAGCACTATAAAAGCGCCATGAGTGCGTACTGTCACAAGTCGGTACCCGTCCTGATATGACCTGAGATGTTGCTAGGAAGTAAAACAACAAACAAACAAACAAATTATAGACTACAATAAATAACAATGCCATAACCACTAGTACATCATATGTACAGAAGACAACAATAAAATACCCATTAGTACATAGCAATGTCATAACCACTGCACTGGTATATAACAATGCCATATCAACCACTATATAGCAATGCCATAGTCACTCGTGCATGAAACTGTCATAGACACTAGTATGTATAGCAATGCCATATGCAGCACTACATAACAATGTTCTATCTACTGGTATATAACAATGCCATAGCCGCTAGTAAAAAACAATGACATATCCATGGGTATATGGTTATGCTATAGTCACTAGTGTATATAGCAATATCATATTCACTAGGATATAACGATGCCATAGCAACCACTATATGCCAATGCCATAGCCACTACTATATATATAGCAATGTCATAGCCACCAGGATATAGCAATGCCATATCCACTATTACTTAAGAATGACATAGCCATTACTATTAGTATATTGCAATTTTCCCTGCTTAATCCAGGGTTGCAATAATATGCTAAAATTATATATATATATATATATATATATATATAATCTGCATTCTCTGGGCAGTTGCCAGAATTAATGTGCCAGAACTGACTGTGCAGCATGCTCTGTGAAAAAGTTTTTATACAGGATTTTTACCACCAACATGTCCTCTGCTGGCAGTGGCAAGAACTAGAATGGTAGGTAGCAACTGATTCTGCGGAAAGAGTCTATTGCAGGATATACATGTAGCAATATATAGCAATATGTAGCAATGGGTAGTAAACCTAGTGGCCTACCAATGACTTACAAATTGATACTTGTTGCTACCTGACCTGGCGCTCGGCATTACTAGGATAGGCCAAGGATTCAGAATCAGAATCAGGATAATGTGACTGAGTGGGATATCAGGTCACGGTGTGGCGGCCTGATCTCCCAGTGGGACAGCACTACAAAGTTGACATGAGTGCGCACTGTCACAAGTCGGTACCCGTGCTTGATATCACCACCGATGTTGATAGGATTTAAAACCCCAACAAACAAACAAACCTAGAGGCCTACACTGTGCAGTGTGAATGACGCTGAAACCAGTGAACTGGTTCTGTGTGCAACATCTGTCGATTGCCAGATCTGGTGGAGAGCAGGAAGGGTCAATAATAGCCCCGCTGGTAGCGTGTGGTACGCTGGTCCCCACAGAGTGGTGGCTGGGGAGGGGCAGGTGGGGGTAGATCCCAACTGGGATTAGGGATGATCTGTGAGGGATACAACAGAAGGTCTACCGGTGTAGCGGTATAAAGCTCCCTCCTCTGATCTCTGTTTGTTGTTTTACGTCCTAGCAACCTCTAAGGTCATATCAGGAAGGGTACCGACTTGTGACAGTGCACACTCATAGTGACTTTATAGTGCTGCCCCACTGGGAGACCAAGCCGCCAGCACCATGACCTGATATCCCACTCAGTCACATTATCCTGACACTAAGTCAACCAGTCCTTGCCCTATCCTAATAATGCCGAGCGCCTGGCTAGGAAGCGACAAGTATTAATGTTAAAGTCATTGGTTTGACTCGACCAGGATTCGAACCCATGACCCCATGGTCTACCAACATGGGAGACGGACGCTCTAACTCATTCGGCCATCCCGTCTGGTCCCTCTGATCTCTGACCCCGGCAATAATATACAAGAATGAACCTGCCACCTACAGCAATACTATACAGGAATGAACCTGCCACCTTCAGTAAGTATATACAGGAATTAACCTGCCACCCCCCAACAATAAATTACAGGAATGAACCTGCCACCTTCAGTAATTACATACAGGAATGAACCTACCACCTTCAGCAATAATATGCCAGAATGAACCTACCACCCCCAATAATAATATACCAGAATGAACCTGCCACCCCCCCCAACAATAATATACGGGAATGAACCTGACACCCCCCAGCAATAATATACCATAATGAACCTTGCACCCCCATAGCTATAATAGACTGAAATGAGTCTACCACCCACATAGCAATAATGGAATGGACCTGTCCCTCAACCATAATGTACTGGTGTTAATCTGCTCCTGGAAGGTTAAAATACCCTTCTACATCGCTGGAATAACGTTATGCGAACGATATGCACATGCCGCGCGCATGTGAGGCTCGTTCCAACATGTTGCGCCAAACTGTTGCTTTTTTTGTCTGTTGGTGTTTTACGTCTTACCAACATCTAAGGTCATATCAGGACGGTGTGCCAAACTTTTTTGGGTTTTTTCCGCACAACGTCGGCTGCACGCTACCAATACGTTGCGCTGATGCTGAAAAGCTTAACGTTTCTCGATGATTAAAAGTGATTTTGCGCATTGGCGGCACACCGGCGAGATACGTCATAGTGTGACAGGGCTATTAGATTGCCTTTCTGTATATATAAGCAAATATGTGCGCAAGAGTGTTTATGGTGGGAAAGGGAGACTCCATCATCCTCATTGTATACGTGATGAAAAATAACCATCACAAATAACAAAACAAAAACACATATCGCAAATTCCAAACAAAATTATTTACACAGCATGAAGGCATGTGTGCTATCCATTGCACACGAGGCATTCATAGTAGTACAGCACACGGCTCACCGTCGGAGCAAGACGTCTCATTAAATATTGAATCTATTATATTTATGGTTACCGTAATGGATTGTTTAATATGTATGCACACTCTATTACCAATTCTGAGCGCTTCCGCTACGAGTAGTTCCCTGAACTTCCACCACACTCTAGTGGCACTGTTTTCCGCGCACAAATGAGGTAAAATTATGCGGGCACCAGCTCCCTAATTCGCATCTTCTGCCTCTTGCTGAAAGTGATCGCTGACAGCATTAAAAGGCGGAAATCTACCGGGCTAGTAGGCTAGTTTGTTGGTGTTTTATATCCTGGCAACATCTATCGTCATATAAGGATGGGTACCAACTAATGACAGTGTGCACTCATGGCAACTTTATAGTGCTGCCCCAATGGGAGACCCAAGCCGAAAGCACCATGGCCCGATTTCCCACTCGGCCACATTATCCTGATCCTGAGCAAACCAGTCCGTGTCCTATCCTAGTAATACCGAGTGCCATGCTAGGTTGTGACAAATATCAAGGTTGTAAGCTATTGGTTTGATTCGGTTGAGTTTCAAACTCCCAACCTTCCACGTTGGAAGCCTGTGCTCTACCGATTCGGCCACCGCATCCAGTTGGTTCACAACACTGACAGATGGAAGGTCCGTCTCCCGTTTTGGTAGATCGTGAGATTCGAACTCACGGGTTCGAACTCTGGTCGAGTCAAACCAATGACTTAAAAAGTGATACTTGTTGCTTCCTATCCAGGCGCTCAACAATATTAGGATAGGACAAGGACTGGTTTACTCAGTGTCAGGATAATGTGACTGAATGCGATATCAGGTCATGGTGCTGGTGGTTGGGTCTCCCAGTGGGGAAGCACTATAAAGTTGTCAGGAGTGTGCACTGACGAAAGTCGGTACCTGTCCTGGTATGACCTCAGATTTTGCCAGAACGTAAAACTCCAACAACCAACCAAATCGTCATCATGTCATCAACACCATCGTCACCACCACCATTATTATAACCATTATTATAATGACTGCTATTATCATCACTATCATCATCATCATGATTAGAATAAAACATTGAGCATACCATCAGTGATGTTCGCAGTGTCAGACACGGACACTGTGCGCGAGGAGACGTTGGGCGTGTGTGATCCCTGAGACTCGCGTCCGCTGCCGGGGTCCGATACTTCAATCACGTGACTGCCGTGACTGCCAGCCTTAGACGAAGTCCGAGACACCGGGCGCCTCCCTACCACCACGGTCGCCTCCACGGCCGCCTCTCCCGCTACAGACCCGGCCGGCGAGCGTGCTTCCTTGAGCAGCTCACCACACGGCGAGTGCCTGGCCCCAGAGCCTCTCCGTCGAGAGCTGTTGCTCGCCCGGGAGTTGCTCCGTGTAACTTCCGGTCCCAAGCCACCGGGCACGGCGTCCTCCTCCAGGCGCCGCACACCCGCGGGTGAACCCTTCCCCGCAAATCTCCTCTTGCCCTCCTCCACCACCTTCTCCTCCTCCTTCTCCTTCGGCGCCTGCGTCGGTTCCCTACCGACAGCCTCGCTTCCGTTCAGGCGGCTTTCGGCGCTGACAGGAGTGTACATATCCGCCGCCAGGGGGTCCTCGGCCAGCGGGACGGCGACCCCGTTGACGTAGCCTGCCATGAGCTTTCCATTGGCGGTGTCCTTCGTGTAGGGCGGCGGCGGCGAGTCATCCTTCTCGCAGCCGTCAGCATTCGGGTCCGTGTACTCCCGGCGGTCGGGCTGCCCCGTGCCGAAGCACCAGCTGAGGCAGCCGCCCGTCGAGCCGCTGCCCAGCGACCACTTCTGACTAAACACCTTTAGCATGGCCATGGTGCCGTGGTTATAGGTATATGTATAGATGGAGGAGATGGGATGTTGAGGTGTGTAGGGTTGTGGGTGTGGGTGTTTGTGTGGGGTGGTGGTTAGGGTGGGTGGTTGGTGTGGGTTTAGATGTAGGGTGTGTGTGTGAGGGTGAGTGTGGGGGGTTGGGGTGGGGGTTTGGGGTGTGGGGTTTGGGGTGATGGTGCGATGGGTATTGCTCTGGGTGTGGGTGTAAGCTGGGGATTAGTGTGGGCATGCGTGTGGGGTGGGGGTGGGGGTATTGGTGTGAGTGAGGGGTGTTGATATCGGTGTGGGGTGTGGTGGGTATTAGTGTGGTTGTCGTTGTGGGGGTGAGTGGGTGAGAGGGATTGGTGTGAGTGGGGAGTCAGTGTGGGTGTGGTGGGTGGATGGGTGTGGGGGGAGGGTTGGTGGGTGTGGGGGAAGGGTTGGTGGGTGGGTGGTGAGTGCGTGGGTGTGGGGGGGGGGGAGGTGGCACACCTGGCCCTACACTTCCCACCTGCCCATACGCATGCGCGGCCGCACGCTGCCGGGTGGCTGCTTGGCGACTGGTTATAAGTGGTGCAGCGCAGCTCGCTCAGCGTGCATACACCACATCCGGTGTCGGCCCGCCACGCGCTCCCTCCCCGGGCTGCGTCCTCCTTCCTTCCCGGCGCTGTCTGCTAATGCTCCGGCCGGCGCTGCTGGTACACGCCGAGCACCTGGACCGCGTCAGACAGTGCGCGCATCGCGCCGATCGATGCGCGCCGTGTGCGCAGGAGGTGGGGGGAAGGGGAAGGGGAGGAGGCGGAGAGGATGGGGGAGTGAAAGGGGAGATGTGAACGGATGAGGGAGGGGGAGGGGAGCTGGAAGGAGGGGGAAGGAAGGAATGAACGAGGAGGACAAGGAGGAGGAACAAGAAGGAGGAGGAAGGAGGAAGAAAGAGGAAGAGGACGTTTTAGAGGAAGTAGGAAGGGAAAGGGGCGAAGGAAAGGAAGGAAGGGGGGGGTGGTAAAGAAGGAAGAAGAAAAGGAGGAGGAAGAAGAAGAAGGGCAGGAGGAAATAAGAAGATGGCGCGTTAGAGGAAGAAGGAAGGGAAAGGTGGGGAGGGAAAGGAAGGGGGTGATGGTGAAGATGGAGAATGAGGAGCAGGAGGCTGCAGGAAGAAAGAAGTGGAGGATAATGAGAAAGGCGGAAATGGAGAAATGAGCATTTGGCGGAGAATGTAGAGGAAGGTGGGCGAGGTGGGGTAATGAGCAGGTGGTAGAGAAGGTGGGGAAGGGAGAGATTGAGTGGGAGAACCTAGCAGGTGGTAGATAAGGTGGAGGAGGGGGAGGAATGGAGGTGGAGAAAGGAGGAAGTCCGGGCTGTGAGTGGACCGTGGAGGGTGAAGCCTGTACCCATAATGCTGACTGGTCGGGGTTGTTCTCCAGGTGCGCTGCTCCTTTCGCTTATTCCCAGCGTGGTGGCGGGGTGAGCCCCGGGTCAGACAGACACGCGGCGGAGAGCGCAAAGTATATATATATACAATGGTGGGAGAGTGAGCAGTGGCACAATTAGCAGGCTACGGTTCCTTCCCACAGCAAGAAGAGCATTAAGCGTGTATATGCTGATAACAGGCTTGGACTTCTTGGAACTAGAAATTGTTGTATGCTAGTCCAGCACCTGCTCCACTGATGTACGTGTGCGTGTGCGTGTGCGTTTCAGATAGCGCCAGACAGCGCATGCCTACAAATCACACAACACGCACCTGCATATCAAAAACAGTTGTGCGTATATCCACGCCACTCACGGCCACAGGTAGGAGAGGACTAGGTCCAGGAGTAGCATGAAGAGGAGGTAGGCCTGCTGCTGGAGGGAGGGATACACTCCAGGTTCCTATAACGCGTCAAGTTCTGACAGGTGGTTAGCTACAACTCCGACGCTGGAACTGGTGTCATCCTACGCGTCATTGTCAGTGTGCCACCTTCCTCCCGACACCGATAGTGTGTGTGGTGTATGCGACGTGTGTGCGTGTGTGTGGGTGGGTGGGTGGGTGTGCGCGTAGCCGTATCGGCGCAGCACTATGGTAAACACAGGCATCCAGCAGTCATACTCAGAGGAAACATCGTCATCTCTCTCCCCTCGCGAGGCACCGCGTAACTTAGGCTTACTTCCTGTACACGCGCACACTGCATTGGTTCCTGATCCTACATGCACGTAGCCTACGTGGAGCCTTGGAGGGTATGGGTGTGTTTGTGGGCGTGTCTATGTATGTGTATGTGTGTGTGTATGTGTGTATGTATGTGTGCATGTGCACTGGCTTGCACTGTCGTCAGTGTGTGACCGTCATGAATGAGTCGTCCATTCATCTCCTCCTTCCTCACACTCACCGTGCACGGGGCGGAACTCCGGGAGACGGCCGTCAAGGCGTCGGTGGAGGCGGCTGCCGCCGTGTGGCCGAGAGGGCGCGGCGGGGCGCGAGTTGACGGGACTCGGTGGCTGTCACGCCGGGGCTAGTCGGCCCGGTCCCTTTAGGCGCCGCTCCCCGGGCACCGCACGCCCGCGTTACCGAGAACCACCCAGCGCGTACTCTGTCTTCCTCTCTGTCTGTTTCCTCTCACGAAGCGGCACAGCACAACACTACACTGCACTACACTGCACTACACTACACGACACTACACTGCACTACACCAGTTCGTGCTGCCTGCGCGCTGGTTAGGCTCAGCGTGCGTCTCACATCCACATACACAAACACGCTTTGCACGCACGCACACGCCGCTGGTACCTGGTCGGCGGAATCCCACCGTCTCGCAGCACGCGTGCCTGTACGAGATCTGCGGCAAGCGGGGCGCCTATTGCGCCTGTCCTGGGGCGGGGGGGGGGGGGGGGGGGGGGGAGGAGGAGGGAGCGCGGGGTGGGTAGGGATGAAATGGAGAGGATGGGGGGGGGGGGGGGGGGGGGGGTGAAGTAGAGTGTGACGAGAATGTGGAGGATGGGTGGAGAATGAACTCTTTGCTGTTGACTCCTTGGCGCGTGCACACACACTATATATATATTTTTTTTATATAATTAAAAAAAAAATATATATATATATATATTTTTTGTTTTCGTACAACCCAGGGTTACCTGGAAATGATGCCTATAGCCCCCTTTCAATGTTTGTAAACATCGTGTATGCGTGCGTAGCTTGGCTGCAGAACGAATGCACACTGCCACTGAATTTGCCAGTACGCGCAGTGCAAAAGCTCAGTTTTATTCAAAATTAATAGAAATCCAGAACCCTAACCGTATCAATTTAATATAATCTTTTTGGTAAACATGTTTTCTATGTGTATTCCAATCCGTTTGTTTCTAAGTGGTGTGGTTTTCGAGATATTTAACTTTTTCTGTATGAAGATTGCTCACCGCCATTGACAATGCATTGAGTTTGCTGTACGCGCAGTGCAAAACGTCAGTTTTATTCAAAATTAATAGAAATCCAGAACCCTAACCGATTCAATTTAATATAATATTTTTGGTAAACATGTTTTCTATGTGTATTCCAATCAGTTTTTTTCTAGGTGTTGTGGTTTTAGAGATATTTAACTATTTCTGTATGGAGATTGCTCACTGCCATTGACAATGCATTGATTTTGCCGGTATGCGCAGGGCAAAACGTCGATTTTATTCCAAATTTATAGAAATCCAGAACCCTAACCGTATCAATTTAATATAATCTTTTTGGTAAACATGTTTTCTATGTGTATTCCAATCAGTTTGTTTCTAGGTGTTGTGGTTTTAGAGATATTTAACTTTTTCTGTATGGAGATTGCTCACTGCCATTGACAATGCATTGAGTTTGCTGGTACGTGCAGTGCAAAACATTAGTTTTATTCCAAATTTATAGAAATCCAGAACCCTAACCATATCAATTTAATATAATAGTTTTGGTAAACATGTTTTCTATATGTATTCCAATCAGTTTGTTTCTAGATGTTGTGGTTTTAGAGATATTTAACTTTTTCTGTATGAAAATTGCTCACTGCCATTGAGTTTTCAGTGTGACCGGATGTTGTCCTGCAGCCAAACAGCGTGTACACTGACCTAAGTACATGTGCTGACATCATATGAAATTGGTCAATATGCTAAATTTATCGCATACAAAATGACACATCAACAACATTAGGGTATGACCATGAGGCTCATGTTATGCATATAATTACGCCAGAGGTGGGCGCACTTCAAAGAATTGTGACTGGGAATATAACTGTGTAGCAGGTAAAACTAGTGACATACTATTAATAATTGCCCCAACAGAAAGCTTTAACTGCTCAAAGTTGCATAGTCCGATGACGTTCAAATTTTAGCACAATTTAAAAAATAAATATATCAGGTTGACTATTAGACCCTACTATTCATTATTCCAGAGTCATTTGAATGTAAAATGGCTAATTTTGGAGCAATTTGAGCTGAAAGAATTGAAAATCATTTCAGCAACTTGTCAAAAGTCTTATTGTTGTGGCCCAGATTCACATCTTGCGATGGTCATGTGATGAGGAATGACCTATTAATGTGTAGGTAGTCTGGAACCTGACTGATGCTATCATATATGGTAATGGGAATGAGGGCAAGAATAATAAGGTCATGAGATTGACCTAATTGATTTGTGCCCTCCCTGCCTTCTGGCTGCTTCAAAGTAGGTGTCCAAAGGGATAGGGCAATAAATTTACTGATCATTCTGTATATGCTGCCCCAAAGCCTTAGTTAATGCACCAGTACCTAAGTTGGATATATAGAATCAAAGGTAAGTAAGTGTTTTGGTTTTGAAAAAAATATGTTTCATCGGACCATGCAACTTAAATGATAAATTGCCTGCTGAACCTCAGGTTGTAGTAGATCGGTATGATGAAAGATGAAAGTTGTAAACAGGAAGTTGATGGTATCAGTAAAGTGCTCAACAGTAAAAAAGATTATTCTGCCCATAACGTATAAGCTCCTGTGAGGGTGCTTGCTTTCAACGCTGGACAGCTCTGATAGTGGATTGGTCTGGTCCCGCACTCAGGAGTCTTTACCTGATCTTTCTGGGGCCAACCTTTGCGGTTTTGATGTTAATAGTTTCTATATTAGTTTTTTTTTAATTTTCAAGTTTTTTCCTAACCTGTATATGATAACTTAGCCTACTATGTACATCTACGCAGATGACATGCAGGCCTGTGGGAGAGGATCCCATCCCCCATTGTGGTTTGTTACAGCATCCTTTCACCCATGCCCTGTCCTTAGATAGCACACCAGTGTGCCAGAACACCCCTGGACTCTTCAGGACTGCGACTAGGTGGGATGGCTCTGTTGCATGGTTAGCCATTTTGTATTTCAGGGTGATTCGGATGCATGACCGTGGCCTGCCTGGTTCTGCTTTGGTTTGTGCCAGTACACATACCCAGACGGTCTGCGCCCTATGGTGATAGTCATTTAGAATTCCTTAGTACTTAGTAGGGCTAGTTTCCGTATTTGTAATATCTACCATCTTTTCTGGCTTGTCTTTTGTTTTTTGTGCCAGAACACAGCAAGCAGTGACTGCGCCCAAGATTAGGTGAGATATTGTTTCTTCAGTAAGTGGTTGTGTATTATGTTTTCTTTAAGGACCTTTTATAGTGGTCCATGCTTTTGATTGCCCGTTGTTGTGTGGGTTGATTATTCCAGGCATCTGCTGCCATGGTCAATACACTTCTCTCATAAATTTTGGTGTTACTTATTACTGTCAGTAGCACTGGGGCTGCCATTTGCCTGGTGTCCCTATGGGGGGTTGCTGGGTAGCCTGGTTTTGTGGTGTAATGGTGTGCCAGTATTTTGAGGTGCGTTTCCCTTCTACTCGTTAGTAGTGTTGCATTGCATTTTTTGTGTAATTCGATTGTGGGATATCTTTTGTTCACCTGAAGGCATAATTTGAGGGCTCTATTTTGTAGCACCTGTAGTTTGTTTAATAGTTTTGTATTTCCTCCCATGTATACTACTACATCGCCTTATTCAAAGTAGGGGAGGATCATGCCTTTATATATTTTAATTGCCATGTTTTCAGTCATGTAGTATCTCAGTTTAGCCAGTAGCCATATTTTATGGTTTACTTTTTGATAGTATTTGTTATGCAGAGGTAATAATTTAGGTGTCTGTCTAGATCCACTCCCAGATATCGGTAGTTGTCTACTTGTTCCAGTTTGGTGTTTTCCAGAAGACACTTTATTTTCTCATTACTTGTTAGCCTGGTACCACATAGTACTGTTTTTGACTTTCTGTTGTTTATGGTTATCCTATTTAGTTGGCACCACTCGATTAGTTTTGTTAGTGTTAGATTCAGTTTCATTTCTATTTCTTCGGTTGTTTTGCCTGCAGCATATACCACAGTGTCATCTGCATATAGTTGGATGTTTTCAATTTCTAGCCAGTTGTTTAGATCATTAATATATATGAGGAAGAGAAGTGGCCCCCATGACTGACCCTTGGGGTACTCCGCAAGTTATCTTTTCTTCATTGGATATGGATCCATTTACTGTGGTTATATTGATACAAATGTGTGAAAATAGTATTGAGATGCAAAATGTAAACAGTACCGACTATGTGTATTATTTAATAAACAAAGAAAAACACAAGCAATTTTATGATCAGCACAACATGCAAACCTTCATAGGACATTGGATTAGGCTATTATTTGGAAGATTCTTTGCTATTATTTGGAAGGTTTTCACTTTTGGTTGCCATGTCACACTTTAGTGCCCAGTTTTAGAGAATGACCTATATAGATATATATATCTATCTATATATATATATATATTATATATATATATATATATTCATTGATCCCTTTTGTAGTGTTCCTGAAGGACATGGTGACTTCAAGGATAGTGTCGACTGTTCAACCCCAGTTTGTTTGTTTGGGTTTTATGCCCTGGCAACATCTGATGTCACATCAGGATGAGAACCGACTTGTGACAGTGTACACCCATTGTGACTTTCTAGTGCTGCTCCACTGAGATACAAAGCCAGTGGCACCATGACCTAATTTCCAATTCGGTCAGATTAACCTGATACTAAACTAACAGTTCTCGCCCTATCCTAGTAATGCCAAAGTGCCAGGCAAGGAAGCGACAAGTATTAATTTTGTAAGTCGTTGGTTTTACTTGGCCAGACTTGGAACTTCTGACCTTCGACACGGGAAGCCTTTACTACAATTTGTGTGTATGTGTTACTGACCACACTGACAAATCTAGGACAAAGTGTATTTGGGTCATTCTCTAAAACTGGGCCCAAAAGTGTGACATGGAAACCAAAAGTGAAAACCTTCCAAATAATATAAAAAATCCTTCCAAATAATAGCCTAACCCAATGTCCCATGAAGGTTTGCATATTGTGCATATGTCAGAGTTGAAAAAAATGAATTTCACTTCTTGAATTAGACCTTATACAATTTGAGCAATACATTAATATCACTTGGGTAACATGAAAATAAAAGACACACACAAAACCTCATTTTAACATATACAACATAGGAAAACAAGATTTTCTGGATTACTGTTAAGCAGACAAGGTTATGAATTACAAGAAAAAAGTTGAAATATAAGTTGAAAAAATGTTTGGTGACATTATGGTGTAAATGTGTAAATTTTCACATTTTCTCTCTAGCGCAAAATCATACAATTATAATTTTGATATCTTTTCTGGGACAAATTCAATACATGTATAACTGCTAACATACCTAATAGACAGAGGCTACAATAATTATTTGACTTGCTATCAATAAAACAAAGACTTAATGATCAGCATAGTAACGTGGAGACCAAATATGTGGTGCCCAGATTTGGAGAATAACCCATTTATAGCCGTCAAACATGTCACTAAGATTTGAATAGCAAACAGATTTTCTTTTTGTGTACTACAGACATCAGTTCAACATATCGAGCTGTGAATATACATACAGTAAAGCCTCTCTAACCGACCGTATCCACAGATCGACCACTCCCCTATATCGATCGCTTTATTTGGGTCCCAAATGATCGCCCATACAATACCATTGTAACGAAATGGAAAAACTCCTTAAACCGACCACCTCCTTAAATGGACCACTTAAAGTCTGTCCGATGGTCGGTCGAATTAGAGAGGTGTGATTGTACCAGAGTGTACATACATCCCGATTCTCGGGATCGCTAGGCCCCAATCTAGGATTTTGGAAACGGTCCAAGTTACTTTGATGACAATAGATCGTGAAGCTAAATCTGAATCAGAGCGTGTGGACAGATTCACTCATGTAGATGTGTGTTGGCCACACCTGGTTGGTTTATTGTTGGAGTTTTACGTCCTGGCAACATCTAAGGTCATAACAGGACGGTTACTGACTTGTGACAGTGTGCACTTATGGGGACTTTATAGTGCTGCCCCACTGAGAGACTAGGCCACCAGCATCATGACCTGATACAGTGATATCCACTTCAGTCACCGTATCCTCACACTGAGCTAGCCAGTCGTTGCCCTATCCTATTAATGACGAGCGACTGGCTAGGAAGCAACAAGTATCAATTTTATAAGTCATTGGTTTGACTCGGCCGGGAACCAAACTCCCTATTTCCCCTACGCGAGGCCCCCGCTCTACCGATCGGCCACCGCGCATGGTGGTCACACCTGGTGATTGACACGGGTGTCCTGGCATGCCCCCTCCCGACGCACACCTTTTCTTCTATTTATAGCCCTCGGAGGCGCGTGCACCTGTCATCCGGTAGTGCCTGTCGGATAATGTTGAGATCATGTCATTTAATTCTTTGCTAATTCAATATATATTAGGTTCATCATTATAGTCAAGACGAGACGGGATCGCCGAATGAGTTGAGCGTCCGTCTCCCGTTTTGGTAGATCGTGGGACTTGAACCCATGGGTTCGAACCAATGACTTAAAAATTGATACTTGTCGCTTCCTAGCCTGGCGCTCGGCATTATTAGAATAGGCAAGAACTGGTTAACTCAGTGTCAGGATAATGGGCCTGAGTGGGATATCGGGCCATGGTGCTGGTGGCCTGATTTCCCAGTGCGGCAGCACTATAAAGTCACCATGAGTGTGCACTGTCACAAGTTGGTACCCGTCCTGATAAATGTTGCCAGGATGTAAAACCCCAACAACCAACCAACCAACCCACCATCCCACTCAGTCACATTGTCCTCATACTGAGCTAACCAGTCCGTGCCCTATCCTAATGCCATATGTCAGGCTAGGTAGTGATAAGTATCAATTTTGTGAGTCCTTAGTTTGACTCGGCTTGGATTCGAACACCCTACAATCTGCACGGGAAGCCTGCGCTCTTAGCAATTCGGCCACCGCATCCGGTTGATAATAACTCATTAACTTTGGAGATATTTGAACTTGAAGTGAAGATAGTAAAAAATAATGTTGGCATCAACATCGAAATGATTGTCATCATAGGCTTCACAGTAGTGACAGGTTCTATTGAATTGAATTAACAAAATAGGCTTCAGTACTGACATGATGTATTGAATTGAATTAACATAATAGGCTTCAGTTGTGATAGGTTCTATTAAATTGAATTAACACAATAGTTTTCAGTAGTGACAGGTTCTATTGAATTTAATTAACACAATAGGCTTCAGTACTGACATGTTATATTGAATTGAATTAACACAATAGGCTTCAGTAGTGATAGGTTCTATTGAATTTAATTAATACAATAGGCTTCAGTAGTGACATTTTCTATTGAATTGAATTAACACAATATGTTTCAGTACTGACAGGTTCTATTGAATTGAATTACCACAATAGGTTTCAGTACTGACAGGTTCTATTGAATTGAATTAACACAATAGGCTTCAGTAGTAAGAGGTTATATTGAATTGAATTAACACAATAGGCTTCAGTACTGACAGGTTCTATTGAATTGAATTAACACAATAGGCTTCAGTAGTAAGAGGTTATATTGAATTGAATTAACACAATAGACTTCAGTATTGATAGGTTCTATTGAATTGAATCAACACAAAATCCTTCAGTAGTGACATGTTATTTTGAATTGAATTAATATCATAGGTTTCAGTAGTGACAGGTTCTATTGAATTGAATTAACATAATATGTTTCAGTAGTGACAGGTTCTATTGAATTGAATTCATATCATAGGCTTCAGCAGTGATTCTATTGAATTTAATTAACACAATAGGTTTCAGTAGTGACAGGTTATATTGAATTGAATTATCACACCAGGCTTCAGTAATGACAGGCTATATTGAATTAAATTAACACAATAGGCTGCAGTAGTGATAGGTTCTATTGAACTGAATTAACACAATAGGTTTCAGTACGGACAGGTTGTATTGAATTGAATTAACACAATATGCTTCAGTACCAACAGCTTCCATTGAATTGAATTAACACAATAGGTTTCAGTAGTCACAGGCTCTATTGAATTGAATTAACACAATAGGTTTCAGTAGGCTTCAGTTGTGACATGTTATATTCAATTGAATTAATATCATAGGCTTCAATGGTGACATGTTCTATTGAATTGAATTAACATAATATGTTTGAGTACTGACAGGTTCTATTGAATTGAATTAATATCATAGACTTCAGTAGTGACATATTCTATTGAATTGAATTAACACAATAGGTTTCAGTAGTGATAGGTTATATTGAATTGAATTAACACCATAGGCTTCAGTAGTGACAGGTTATATTGAATTGAATTAACACAATAGCCTTCAGTAGTGATAGGTTCTATTCAACTGAATTAACACAATAGGTTTCAGTACGGACAGATTGTATTGAATTGAATTAACACAATAGGTTTCAGTACTGAGAGGTTCTATTGAATTGAATTAACACAATAGGTTTCAGTAGTGACATGTTCTATTGAATTGAATTAACATAATAGGCTTCAGTACTGACAGGTTCTATTGAATTGAATTACCATAATAGGCTTCAGTAGTGACATATTCTATTGAATTGAATTAATATCATAGGCTTCAGTAGTGACATATTCTATTGAATCGAATTAATATAATAGGCTTCAGTAGTGACAGGTTCTATTGAATTGAATTAATATAATAGGCTTCAATAGTGACAGGTTCTATTGAATTGACTTAATATTCCCCTTTATACATCAATGTGTGTATAAGAAGTAGACCACTATCTAAGTTGGATATGTTGGGTCCAATCTATGTTCATGTTTTAATTTAAAAAAGTTGCTGCTTTCATCTCACTACGCAGCTTTAAACCAATGCCTGCCTGTTTCCTAACCATGAACATGATATATTTATTGAAATGAAAAAGAATATAGTGGAAACTCAAAACCATTTGATCATGCCATTTGAAACTTCCATAGTCCCATGGTTTTGAATTTCTGTACTTTTCTGAGATAAATTTATTAGGTTGATCGTTATAATCGACCTTGAAGTGACTTATTTTATATGGCTAACTTTTGAGATATTTTATGTGCAAATGTCCTAAATTAATTTTGGCAAGCATGCCAAAACAGTGACACTACAGGCTTCTGCAGTAACAGGTTCCATTAAATTGGCTCAGTATTCCATTCTATTTGGTGACAAATATTTTATAATTCCTTTTTTAGTTTTGAATTGTTTTCATCAGACTATTAAGCTGTCCAAAAATGTAAAAAAATATCAACCTGTCCAAAAGTGAGGATATGCGTCTGGCTTGATTATTGAAGGTGAAGGTCAAAGCTCTGTTGACCTTATGTACAAATATACGGATTTTCGGTTCGGAATTATATATTGGCAGAGAGCATTATTATTCTTGGGCGATGGAGTGGGGACTAAGGTTATGTAATAGACAAGCAATGAATACCCCACTCACATTATAAGCTGACACAATATAAGCTATGTGAAATATATGTTCATACATGATGCCCGAGATTATGAAGAGATGTTCCTATATAAGAGCCAGTACATGATTGTTGAAATGTCCTTCTATGCACCCATAAAGGGTGCAATTGGAGAAAAAGGACATTTTTTATATATATATATATATATATATATTTGTAACTGTCTGCAACTATCTGTCACTACAGGACCTATGGCCAAGCACACCAGCCATTCCACATTCCTTAGGGCCACACCCTGCAGACTGGGTTGGGTGGCAGCTCCCCATATTAGGGTGTTGCACTGACCAGTCTGTAGGGGGTGTCTGATTGGCTAGCTGTGGGAGGTCCAGTCACCTGCACTCCCTTGGCCCTCTGACCACACTAGCCTCACTTTGAGATTAATTATTCAAGAAACTGCTCCAGACACACTGGAGAGATCACGCTACTCCTGGCTCTTGAGTGAAACACACCTCCTCTAGAGCAGGACCCCAGACACTCTGTCTGATGCTACCAAAATTCATATATCTAAATTGAGTTGAGTGCAACAACCAAGGGACTCCGGTTCAATGGGCTCTAGGCACTGATTCATAGACAGGCAAAAGAGGTAATGAGATTCTGTGTGGACAGAAGGTAAGGGGTCAGGGTGATAGGTCACTAGTTGGTGACCAGGAGTTGATGCCAATAAAGCACAACATCTTCACTGTCAATCTTTGTGACTTGTCTTCCCTTTCTTCCTTATGAGTTTGTTTAAGGGTTTGTTTAAGGGCGGCATCAGAGGTGAAATGAAGGGGGAGAGTTTATGGTATTCTCTGGTGCTCTGAGCAGCCTGGATACTCAGAAATACTATACTTAGACTCAGCATTGAAGAATATATATATCCCAAACCCATCTAGGCACAGTATTTCCCATTTTCATCACCCCCATGACACTGGTTGCCGTGATCAGGACCAATAGCATTGGTCTGCATTTTGAATTGCTTGGCAGCAATCCTTTTCTATTAATAGTGACCACCAGTCCATAGTCCTATCAACTCGCCGCCCGAGGTTGGTTGGTTGTTGGAGTTTTACCTCCTGGAAACATCTAAGGTCATATCAGAATGGGTACCGACTTGTGACAGTGCACACTCATGGTGACTTTATAGTCCTGCCCCACTGGGAAATCAGGCTGCCAACACCATAACCCAATATCCCACTCAGTGACATTATCCTGACACTGAGCTGACCAGTCCTTTCCCTATCCTATTAATGCTGAGCACCAGGATAGGAAGCGACAGGTATCAATTCGTTTAATTATTGGTTTGACTCGACTGGGAACCGAACTCCTGACCGACCTTCCGCACTCGAGCCCCGCGCTCTACCGATTCGGCCATCACACCCGGTTGGTAGGATTTTGGGGTGAACTAGTCCCAAGCGATAGTTTGACTCCATGGGCCCTTAAGCCAAGGTCAGGCCATGAATAACCCTATAGAACAGGTAGCTTAAAATATACAAACCCCAGTGTCATATTCACGGACTATACATTAGAAGGTCTCTCTTACTCTTTCTCTGTTCTCCTACGTTCTCTCTTGCTCCTTTTTCTGTCTCTTGTATCTCTCTTTTCTCACTGTTCTCTTTTCTCTCCATTTCTCTCTATTTTCTCTCTCTTGTCTCTCACCGGTGGCAGGAGAGGGTCACCCATGGAGGAGAACACAGCACAGCAGTGGTTAATCAATACGATAATAATAGATAATATAGGGGACATCCCGTACGCGCCCTGATACTCGCATAATCCTTATACATCACATACAAAATGCTGTATCCGACGGACTGCTAGGTGGCGCCCCCTTTCCTAGCCTAAGCGGGTGGAACAGCAGGGCGTGCCACTTTTGTCTAAGGAGGATTCACGGAATTAAACTAGGCAGCACTCTCTGTCTATGTATTATAGTGATTATCGCCCATAATAATCTGAGTCTAGAGTCAACCTGCCCAACCCCATCTGCGAATGGAAGGGGCCGACCTTCTGCACCTCGGTTCTGACCTGTATATATATATATATATATATATATATATATATATATATATATATGTGGTGTATAACGTATTATGCGAGTATAAAAATACGAAGGGAATTTCCTATTATTCTATATTATTATTATTACTTCATACCATTGTTATTCTCCATAATACTATGCACTTGACCAGTGGCGCCACCTGCGCTCACCCCACCCTCCACCTGGCCGACATTTATTACTGGGCAAGGGCCTATAATCCTTGCCAGAGATTAAACTACTCAACCACTACCCTTGCTTTCCCTCTTATGTACGCAGTTATTTTGATATATATATATAAACATGTGTAGATATAAACATGTATGTATATATAAACATGTACATATATAAATATATATATATACACGCGTGGATCCATTTAGCAGATTTTTAAGACAGTCAGAGTAGGTGGTGGAGCAGCTAACCCACCCTCCTCACCAGCCATCCCCTATCGACCACTTGTGTTATATTTGTATTCAATGACCCGCTTTAACCACACAGTAGGTTAGAAAGGGCACCGGGCAGGTGTGGGCGTGTTGGGCTATTTATAACGGGCTAATACGTCAGCATTCAGCAACAAACAAAAGACCACGTTGTGGCACCCCTATGCGTAAAAGAGTGTGTGAAAACTTGTGGTCTGCCCACGAAGACAACATCACCTCATTGTGTGATCGCCGGTATGTGATGTTTTTATTTTAGATTGAGCTGAGTAGGTAACTAAAGCCGTGTTTACACGGGAAATTGTGAAGCGATTTAGGCAAATCGATTTATATGAAGCGATGTAGTGGCGCGTTTACATGGACTGAGTTTGAAAGTGTGTCGGCGCTGGGAACCAGCAGCCTTAGTGAGCCTGTAGCCGGAGAGTACTGCTATTTGTTTAGTCGCCGCCCAGGAACCAGCTGAATCGCTTCATATAAACCACCCCGCAAGGTGGTTTACATAAAGTGAATCATATGAAGCGAATCAGCCCTAATCCGCCTCAGAGTCACGTTTACACGGCGAATGTGAGGCGAACTAGGCAAGGCGATTTATATGAAGCGATTTAACTCTCCCGTGTAAACACGGCTTTATTCCTCATCCATCCTGGTCCCCAGACCTCCCCTAAGCCCAGTCCCCGCTCGCACTACACGCCTCCCTCTCCCACCCAACCCGGGTTTCACCCTGGCTCCCACCCTGGCTCCCGCCCTGGCTCCCACCCTGACTTCATGCCTGATTCAGTCCCTTGCTCCTACCATATCTGGGGACCAGACGGGATGGCCAAATGAGTTGAGCGTCTGTGTCCCGTCTGTGTCCACGGGTTGGTTCTACAAAACCAAAACACCTCATCAAATATTACATCCTGTCACACAAATCGGTACTGATCCTGTTATCATTGGTTGTTGGAGTTTTACGTCCTGGCAACATCTAAGGCAATATCAGGACGGATCCTGTTAGCACCTTAGACGTTGCTAGGATGTAAATCCTTCTGAAACCAAACCGAAGCCTTGCATGACCTATTGGGCTTAAATAGACACGCACAGTGCTCATTCAGCATTACGTGGCACTAGAAATGCCAGCGAATTAGGTGTTTCAAGTGTCCACGACGCAGGTATAAATAGAAATAAATAAAGACAGACCCCCAATTAATCATGATGAACAAACCAAGAATACAGAAATAGTGGACATTGTCGTTTTTTCGTGTTTATGAAATATTAAAGGTGGGACCTTAACATTGGTTTGGGTTGTTCAGTTTACATAATTGAATTGATTGATATCCGGTCAACAACTGACATTGTGTTTACTTGCAATTGGAAAAAGCGAAATCTAGGCTGATGACTGCAGGGTGGACTGATTGTTGACCTCGTGGGTTTTCGTAGATGTATTGATTGGGGTTTTGCTTACTAATCACACAGTAGGCTGGAGAAGTACCTTAAAAAAGCAAGTGATTTTGCACAATGTTTAATAAATGGCATGACAAAATGGCAGACAGACTTGGCGAGTGTGTGGAGGAAGCAAATATTTGGGATGTCACCTAGTAATTAGCATGTATGTCAGTAAACTAGAAGCACCACACCGACCGTTTTGCACGCAAAGACTTCTCAAGGTTGCCAATTTTGGTTTCTGAACCCACTCACAACACCAGCTGTCAACCCGTGTTGGTAGACCATGGGATCGTGGGTTCGAACCCTGGTCGAGTCAAACCAATGACTGAAAAATTGATACTCATCACTTCTTAGCCAGGCGCTTAGGATAGGGCAAGGACTGGTTGGCTCAGTGTCAGGATAATGTGACTGAGTGGGATATCAGGTCATGGAGCGGGTGTCCTTGTCTCCCAGTGGGGCAGCACTATAAAAGTCACCATGAGTGCGCACTGTCACAAGTCTGTACCCATCCTGATATGACCTTAGATGTTGATTGGATGTAAAACAACAACAAGCAAGCAAACAAACCAGTTGTCAACAGGGTCACCACCGAACTATCTCATCATAGACTTATTCAAGGTGACGCCATATTGGGCCAGAGGGTGAGTTCATGTGTTTCCATAGTTACTGAACAATGTGTCTGATAGAGGAGATATTTTGCATGATCTCATGTTAAAGTTATTCTAAAGGTACTTGTTATTCCTTACTCTTGTTAAAAATAGAAAATAATGCTAATTTAAGATATGCGTGTTACTTGTATAAAGACAGGGGCGACATTCTATTGCAGAGGTTTGGGGCCAAGAGCGCCTTTGTGCACCTGAAAGTTGTCCACATGCTTACATCCATGGTGCAACTGTAGTTGAATTGTATTTCTAGAAATATTTACGTGAAAATTTGTAGGTCATAATTATCAGAAATACAATGTTACCCGATTGCAGGTGCATCAGGCGCTCCCGGACTGTAAGTGTGCAAAACCCATGGACACACCTGGGCGTTCCCGGCCCCAACGGGTTAAAGATACATAACAGTCCAATGGAAGCATAACATTTTCGAGACCATAATATTGACCTAGATTTGATCCTACATTATATATATCCAACTGAAATGTTGCTGCAGTCAGGGAACATTCATTGCAGTTTGGTGCTCTTGTGGCTATGCTGCCTGTAATATATGCATAAAGATATCCAGGCACGTGTGGAGAACAAAGGATATGTAAATGAGATGACGTCATAGTCAAAGGGTGCCGGCGGTTCAGGACCCTGGACGGTGAATAAAGCATTCAGTATCCAGAAGTCAAAGTGTTCAGACGTCGTACTTTCACACTGCCTGCCACAGACGCAATACAAAGCTAATGTCCAGTATTTCAGTGTGCATGCCAAAATTGACTTTTCTTGTTTTCACTTAAAGCTGCATAGTCTGATGAAATATCAAATTTTCAAAACCAAAACCAATTATCTAGATTTGATTTTACATATCTAACTTAGATACTGATGCACTTATTAAGTATTTGTTTCTGTGTAGAAGGCAATACTGAGTCAAATTAACAGAACCTGCTACTGCAGAAGTCCATGGTGTCAGAGTTTTGGCAAGTTTGCCAAAACTAATTTTCCATATCTCAAAAGTCTACCATTCAAAATAAAAGTAACTTTGAACTAATGGAAAGTAGTTACTAGTGATCGATCTAATATATTTATCTCAGAAAAAATACAAAAATTCGAAACCATCAGACTATGCAACTTTAAGTTAACATGTTAAAATAAAATTCACTTCAAACTAAAGTAAAGTGGATTATAATGATCAATCTATTATATTTAACTAAAATATAAAATATGGTAGATTCAAAGCCATCAGATTATGCAATTTTAACGCGGGTGGCATCATGCTGAAGGGATGCACTAAGCACAGGTGGTCTTCTCAGAGCGCTTAAAGCTGCATAGTCCAATGAAAACATCAAATTTTCAAAACCGAAACAATTATCTAGATTTTATTCTACATATCAAACTTAGATACTAGTGCACTTATTAAACATTTGTCACCACACGAAAGGGAATGCTGAGGCAATTTAATAGAACCTATTACTGCAGAAGCCTATGGTGTCAGAGTTTTGGCATACTTGCCAGAATTACGTTAGCATCGTTGCACTTCAAATATCTCCAAAGTTAGCCATTTAAAATAAAAGTTACCTCAAACTAAAGTCAGGTAGATTATAGCCATCAACCTAATATATTTATCTCAGAAAATGACAGAAACTAAAAAATATCGGACTAGACAATTTTAAATGTGTGAATGACGTGGCACATTTCTGCGGCGTGTCACCAGCAATTACAGCCCAGGCAGTGCCGACACTAAATATCCTCCGTGGATGCTCAGAAAAGATAAGGACAATTGATCCTTGGGGTGATAAACTGGGGACATGACGCCATTGTTGCCCCAGAGGCTTGTTGTTATCGGATATCCGGGTCCCAACTAGGTCAACAAAACCCTCCACTCCCACATCACCCTTTAATTTGGTTGTTGGAGTTTTAGGTCCTGGCAACATCGAAGGTCATATCAGGACGGGTACCGACCTTTGACATTGCACACTCATGCTGACTTTATAATTATATTCATTGATTGATTGGTGGCTGCTTTATGCCGCGTCGGGAGCATAGACCATATTCACGGTGAGAACTGTTTGGTTTATGACTTTATAGTGCTGCCCCACTAGGAAATCAGGCCGCCAGCACCATGACCCAATATCCCACTCAGTCACATTATCCGGACACTGAGCCAACCAGTCCTTACCCTATTCTAATAATGCCGAGTGTCAGGCTAGGAAGCAACAAGTATAAATTTTTAGGTCATTGGTTTGACTCGACCAGGGTTTAAACCAACCCGTCGGTTCGAATGCCAAGATCTACCAAAACGGAAGACGGACGCTCAATTCATTTGGCCATCCCATCTGGTGGCTACTGTAAGTTCTTATAAGACTATTAAATGCCAGGGCTATACCTACATATTGGTCTAGTGTCCGGAAGTATGTGACCGAATGCATAGCATATAGAGCTGATTAGACCAGGGATACTCGCTTTTTTTTCTTTCTTTTTTTTCCCCCCATTAGTTGTTTAAGCAGGGGAAATTTTAGTCATAGTCGACTGGTCTTCCTCATTCCACTGCTGGTCGATAGAAAGCCCGAGCCTACACTTTCACCGACCCAATGGATTTTTATCCTCCCACACCACATAGACATGGTATGAGAGCAACCGGCCTTTGGTGATGCTGTAGGTTATACACAGCGGTGGAAATCCAAATTGGCAGAGCTGGGGGCATGGGGAATCGAACCGCCGACCCTCAGATTAGGAGTCTGACCTAGAAAAAAGTCAGACACTCTAACCACTCCCCAACAGAGAACACCATATAACAATTCAATATGGCAGCGTGATCTTCCTTGGCATCCCCATATCGGGATGGGGGGGGGGGGGGGTTAGTTGATAGGAAGTCCTCCAGGTGTCGGCAGTAGTATTTGTAATGTAAGTACTTGGAACGGAACAAGTGCAGTGGAATAGAATCTGGCAGACATATTTGTGCAGGAGTAACACTGGTGTAATGGACTGCTGCCCACTGCCTACCTATTCCTTAAAGTTGCATAGTCCGATGGATTTGAGTTTCGGTCACTTTTCTGAGATAAATATATTAACCTGATTGTTATAATCTACCTTACTTTAGTTTGAAGTAACTTTTATTTTAAATGGCTAACTTTTGAGATATTTGAAATGTAAACATGCCAAATTAGTTTTGGCAAGCACATCAATATTCTGACACAATAGGCTTCGGCAGTAAAACATCCTATTAAACTGCTTCAGTATTCCCTTCTATGTGACAATAAATCCGTAATAAGTACATGAGTATCTAAGTTAGCTATGTAGAATCAAATCTAAGTAATTGTTTTGGTTTTGAGAATTTGATGCTTCATCGGACTATGCAGCTTTAAACATTAAACTGTTATAACTGCACCGCCACCAGCTACCCAACTTATCGGGCAATAACCCAGTTAGAGATAGCCTGGTAGTCAAGTGGTCAGCTTGATGACAGTGTTCTATCTGTTCTGCTATAGTATAAGAGATACCCAGGGCGCACCTATCTATAAAAAGGCTAAATCTGATTGGTTCAGAGCATCAACCTGGACAGCCAATAAATGGACATCACTTAGTCATCGCGTGCATGCCTGCCTGCCTGCCTGCCTGCCCCACTGCCTGCCGCGCAGTGATCGGGTCATTTCGCCTCCTGCGGTGGGCCAGTCATCGGGTATCAATAGGTAATGAGCTGTTCAACAAAGGGGCCGCTCCTCAACCCTGGTCCCGCAGCGCCGTGCTTGGGAGGCGGTGGCGGAGGGGGGGGGGGGAGTAACTCGGGTGTACCACTAGAATGGTGCTGCGCAGTGAGGTTGGGTAGAGTAGGTTTGATGGACCAATATGGGTCACTTTCCTGAAAACTGGTCAGAAGTGTCACATGGAGAGTTAAAATCTAATAATTGAATTTTTTAAATTTTTTGGTTGCAAATGAAAGCTGGAAATCTCCCCTTTACATCTATGTAAAATATAAATTGATGAGATAAAAAATAAAGATGTAGTCCATGATTAAGCTATGTATTATGGCAGTATAATATGTGTTGCTCAGATGTAAGACATGTTTAGGACACCACACAGTCTGCTTAATACAAATCTAACCAGAATTAAATAATGTCATAGTTAGAAGCATATTAATCATGGGCATAATATACAGACATATGTAGTGCTTATATTGATAAAAATATAATTCCCAGCCATGCTTTATTCACTGAATAATTAGTGTACAATATTTGTGTATCATCTAGACACCACTGGTTACATCTGTGATGGAAATTTGTAATGTTATTTCTGAAGACATCAAATCATTTCTTTTAAAATTTAATCATGCATACATGTTAATAAAGACTTCCTTTTGATTTCGGAACTGTTTTGTTTGAAATATCAATGCAATACAAGATGTTAGTAAGGATTCAACCATGTTTCATATGTCACACTACAAATGGCTGACTGTAAAATGTGTTTTTTTGGTACAAAAACACTTCATAACTAAAAGAACCAAAGTTGCACACAGTTTATTTTATTGCCCTTATTTCTTACATCAAATCTGAACATGAATATGAAAAGTATACGGAAAAAAATAAGTAGGAAGTTTTGTATTGATGTTTTAAAATCCCATCCCATGCTGACCAGTTTTCAGGAGAGTGACCCATATATACATGTGGTTCACACCCACACAATGTTCACAACGCGGCAAGGTCGGCCACATCATCAGTAGTGGGGCATGGGTGGTGGTGGGTGGTCGTGGAGGTGGTGGGTGGTCGTGGAGGGGGAGCTGGTGGTGGTCGAGGGGGATGTGGTGGTGGTGGAGGGGGAGGGGGTGGAGGGGAGGTGGTGGAGGGGGAGGGGGGGCTGAGGTGGTGGAGGGGGAGGGGGTGGAGGGGAGGTGGTGGAGGGGGAGGGGGTGGGCTGAGGTGGTGGAGGGGGAGGGGGTGGGCGGAGGTGGTGGAGGGGGGGGGGGGGTGCTGGGGGGGAGGTGGTGGAGGGGGGAGGGGAGGGGGTGGTGGTGGTGAGAGGGGTGGGTGGAGGAGGAGGGTAGGGGTTATTCGGCAAAGGAACGAGAAAGAGTGCAGGTAAACATTTTGAAGGTTTATTAAAGGGCCATTCAAATATTACGCACCGCCTAGGGTTTGTGTGAGTTTGCAGGTCCAAGCGTTATGTGGCATTACAAGAGGTGGGGCGGGTATACAATACAGGGACCATTTTGTTTTGACAATTTCGATTAGCAACAATTGCTAATCAATTTGGAAATTGATTAGTGATCTACACAACTTGTATCGCGATTCGCGACACGATACCAAACAAAATGTTCCCTGGTATATTGAGCAGCATTACGTAACACGTAATCGTAATAGACATGTGTATGAATACACATTACCACGTTGATTTGTGTGTTCGGGGGGGGGGGGTATCTCCGAGTGGTACATAATATTTTAGTGGGTGCTTGGTCTAGAGTTATGGAGCGTTTCAAAGGGTTGGGTGTCTAATTTATTTAATACAAAAATAGCTCTTTGTTTGTTTGTTGTTTTACATCCTAGTAACATCTAAGGTAATATCAGTACGGGTAACGACTTGTGACAGTGCGCATCCATGGTGACTTTATAGTGCTGCCCCACTGAGAAATCAGGCTGCCAGCACCATGACCTGATATCCCACTCAGTCACATTATCCTGACACTGAGCAAGCCAGTCCTTGCCCTATCCTTGTAATGCCGAGCGCCAGGCTAGGAAGCAACAAGTATACATTTTTAAGATATTGGTTTGACTCGACCAGGGTTCAAAACTACGAACTCATGGGTTCGGATACCCCAATCTCCCAAAACAGGGGACGGACGCTCAACTCATTCGGCCACCCCGTCTGGTCAGCGTTGTCGCATCACTGAGAAAACCAGTCCCTGCCCTATCCTATTATTAATACCGATCCCCAGGCTAGGTATCGACAAGTATAAATTTGGTAAGTCATTGGTTTGACTCAATTTTCCTGCATATTAAGCCACCTAGTGCTCTTACATTTTAAAAGTCTTAGCGACTCGGCCGCCCCTGTCCTGTCGAAAGGGGAGAGTGGGGGTGTGGGGGGGGGGGGGGGGGGGGGGGGGGGGGAGGAGTGGGGGAGGGGAAGGTGGGAGGCAGTGATGGCTGCAGTGCGTCATCAAGTTCTACCTGCAGCCGGGCATGAAGAGAAGCGGACTGTTTCATTGTTAATTAATGCCAAACTAGTTATATGGTGTATGATCACAACATCCTGGGGTAACCTTATATGTTGTCAGGATGTAAAACCCCAATAAACAGACATACTGGTCGGGTAGCAATCCTGATATGACATGAGATGATGGTAAACAGAAAAGTGTCACTCAGTCGATCAATCTTTAACCTTCTACACAAAATAATTAAATAATAACCATAGTACATATTTAACTCTTCGCTATACTCATAGCCTCGTCACCATATCGACTGGCCATCTCAGCCTCTAATGCAAGTGTGAAGTCTAAGACTTGCTCCGTTTAAATAATTCCAGCATAACCGTACATTAATTCAATTTCATGCTCACATTTACACCTTTGTGGTTTGTCCTTAAAGATGCATATTCTGATGAAACCATGACATTTTCAAAAGACTTTTCCTACATTTGATGCTACGTATTCAGCAGTGAGGAGATACTAAGTGCATGCACACACGATGCGATTCATCAACCGATAAATCTGATCAATCCAAATTCTCCATCTATGACAAGTTTCACAGTGTGCTATGTTGGTTGGCTGGTTGTTGGACTTTTACGTCCTGGCAACATCTAAGGTCAGATCAGGACAGGTACCAACTTTTGACAGTGCGCACTCATGGCAACTTTATAGTGCTGCCCCATTGGGAGACCAGGCTGCCAGCACCATGAACTGATATCGCACTCAGTTAGCCAAACAGTCCTTAGCCTATCATAATAGTGTGGTCTCTGTGGCCTAGTGGTTAGAGTGTTGAACTTGCAATCTGAAGTTGTTTGGTGGTGTGGGTTCAAACCCTATACACAGCAGAACATTTGAGGCGTTCTCTGTGGCGGAGTGGTTAGAGTGTCTGACTTTTTTCTAGGTCAGACTCCTAATCTGAGGGTCAGCGGTTCGATTCCTCATGCCCCCAGCTCTGCCAATTTGGATTTCCACCGCTGTGAATAACTTACAGCGTCATCAAAGGCCAGTTGCTCTCATACCATGTCTATGTGGTGTGGGAGGTTAAAAATCCCTTGGGTCGGTAAAAGTGTAGGCTCGGGCTTTCTATCGACCAGTGGGGAAGACCAGTCGTCTGTGACTGGAATTTCCCCTGCTTGGGACAACTTATGTACCAAAAGAAAAAAAAAATGACGACAAAAATGAGAGACAAATAAGTGTTCACACTTCCTGTCTACCATTCGCTATATCGCTATAATAATGTGAAGCACCTGGCTAGGAAGCGACAAGTATAAATGTTTACGTCAATGGTTTGACACGACCAGGGATGGAACAGTGTGCTAGGTGCTGTCATGTGTGACTGGTGCGCATGCGCAGATTCCGGCAGAGTCCTACGGCAGTCATGTGCTAGTTTGTTTGTTGTTGTTTTACGTCCTAGCAACATCTAAGGTCATATCAGGACGGGGTCATGTGCTAAGGCAGGTGGTGTGTTTAATTGGTTAAATAAACAACCTTCAAAGCTATGCAATCTAATCAAAGCTATGCAATCTAATCAAAGCTATACAATTTGATCAAAGCCTCACACATTTTCGAAACAAAAGCACTTATCTACATTTGATCCGACATACCCAACTTAGATATCCGTGCAGTCATTCAACATTAAAGTTGCATACTCTGATGGTTTTGAGTTTCTGACATTTTCTTAGATAAATACTTTAGCTTGATTGTTATAATGTACCTTACTTTAGCTCGAAGTAATTTTTATTTTAAATGACTAACCATTGAGATATTCGAAATGCAACCATCCAAAATTAATTTTGGCAAGCATGCAAAAACTCTGACACAAGAGCTTTCTGCAGCAACAGGTTCTATTCAATTCCCTCAGTATTTATTCCCTTCTGTGTGGCAACAAATGTGTAATAAGTGCACCCGTATCTCAGTTAGATATGTAGAATCAAAGTTAGATAATTGCTATGGTTTGGAAAATGTGATGTTTTCATCGGACTATGCAGCTTTAATTGCTGCATAGAAGGGATATTAAGACAATTTAATAGAACTTGCCACTGTTGAAGCATTTGGTGTCCAGTATTTCCACAGGCACACTGACATTATTTGACCATATTTTCACTTCAAATGTCTCTAAGGTTTTACAATTTAATAGAACCTGCCACTGTTGAAGTGTATGGTGTCCAGTATTTCCACAGACACACTGACATTAATTTACCATATTTTCACTTAAAAAATAAAAGCTACTTCAGGCTATATTGATCCGCCTGATATATTTATCTAAGAGATTATATTGACCAATTTGATATATTTATCTAAAAGAAAACAAAGGAGAAACTCAAAACAACCAGACTATGTAATTTGGAATTCCATTTTGAGAAATCGATTAGTATCAACCTTCGCTTTGGGATCCTGACTATTCTGGCTGGAAGATGACGTCAGCCACGTGTTGAAATACTCAATGTAATAGTGCCTTACTTGGAAGATAAAATTCCTTATTAAGTGTGTAGTAGTCTGCACTGACCTCTCAGGCAAGTAACCACATAAACAGGTAGGTGTGGGTAGTATGGTGATATCAGGGAGCCTAGGTGGTGTAATGGTTAGCACACTGGGCCGGAATGCCAAGAGATATGGGTTCGAGTCCCACTCTAGGCACAATATTTCCCATTTTCATCACCCCCATGACTCTGGTGCCATGACCAGGATCCTATACATGCTATGTGCTGTATGGTTGTTGAACCTGCCCTGTGTAAGTGCATTGCCTGTATGTATGTAATTGTAAGCATTAAAAGACTTACAATTTCAGGGGGACGAGTGTAGTAGTCTGCACTGACCTCTCAGGCAAGTAACCACATAGACAGGTAGGCGTGGGTAGTATGGTGATATCAGGGAGCCTAGGTGGTGTAATGGTTAGCACACTGGCCCGGAATGCCAAGAGATGTGGGTTCGAGTCCCACTCTAGGCGCAATATTTCCCATTTTCATCACCCCCATGACAAGTGTTTCAAATTAATCAACCAAAAATCACATAGATATAAATAAGATATCCTCCTGAGTGACTAGTAGTATGTTGTCATTGAGGATTGGTAGTCCTTAGCATTTAATTAACATGTTAAAGGATTGTATGCCTTACTTGGAAGACAACATTCCTTATTAAGTGTTTCAAATTAATCAATCAAAAATCACATAGATATAAAAAAGATAGCTTCCTGAGTGACTAGTAGTATATTGTCATTGAGGATGAGTAATCCTTAGCATTTAATAAACATGGCAAAGTATTGAATTCCTTAATTCGAATATAACATTCCTTATTAAGTGTTTCAAATGAATCAACCAAATATCACATAGATATAAAAAGATATCCTCCTGAGTGACCAGTAGTATATTGCCATTGAGGATTGGTAGTCCTTAGAAAAGGACTGTATGCCTTACTTGGAAGATAAAATTCCTTATTAAGTGTTTCAAATTAATCAGGCAAAAATCGTAACAACCTATTGAAACAACCTATTTTCTTGGATTTATTTACGGCCCAAACATGGCCTGAGGGTCTCTGTGGTCGAGTTGTAGCCATTACTATCATCCAGCTCTAATGATTGGATTCAGTGACATAGGCTATCAAATATTACAGATATGGAAAGTAGTGTAAATTCTACTGTGATATAGAGTAAGTACAGTTTTTGAGCATGCTGTATAACCTACAATATATGCCATGCTTTCCCTTCCCTGTGTGACATCACATAACTACTAATAATAGCCATGGGATAATGGTGCTCAGCAAACCCCTATTGACGTACGGGGTTCCAGCTTAAATAGCTCATTCTAAGTGTAATCTTTCGTTAAATTAACGGAATATTCATGTAATGAATACATAGTAAAGTCACGTGACCAGATCATGTCAATGGACTGTAGACTCCGCCAGGATAGAGCCTTATTTGGTGAGTATACTTTAATAGGTTTTATATACCTGGTTTATAAGGTATCATCTGTGGGAAGGTATTAGCATTAACCAATAAGCTAATGAGATATATATATATATATATATATATATATACCACATTAGAATAGTGCCTTACTAGATCGGCAGGCTTTAGCATTAACTAATATGCTAATGACCAGACGGGATGGCCAAATGAGTTAGAGCGTCCGTCTCCCATGTGGTAGATCGTGGGGTCGTGGGTTCGAATCCTGGTCGAGTCAAACCAATGACTTAAAATGTTATACTTGTCGCTTCCTAGCCAGGTGCTCGGCATTATTAGGATAGGGCAAAGAGCAGTGGAATGAGGACGACCAATCACCTGCAACTGAAATTTCCCCTGTTTAAACAACTAATGTACCAACAAAAACAACAAATGGATGGCTATATACCATATTAGTATACTGTGTTACTAGATCGGCAAGCAGCATTAGCATTAACTAATATGCTAATTGGTTTTCTATACCCCATTAGTATTGAATCTTACTAGATCAACAGGCTTTAGCATTAACTAATATGGTCTTGGTTTTTCTATACCACGTTAGTTTGTGCCTCTCTAGATAAACAGGCTTTAGCATTCACTAATATGCTAACGAGTTTTATATATCACATTAGTGTAGCGCCATTGATCGGCAGGCTTTAGCATGAACCAATATGTTAATTTAAATACCACGTTAGTGCAGCACCTTACTAGATCGACTGGCGTTAGCATGAACCAATATGCTAATGACTTTTAAATACCACATTAGTGTAGCACCATTAACCGGCAGGTATTAGCATCAACCAATATGCTAATGCCTTTTAAATACCACGTTAGTGTAGCGCTACTGATTGGCAGGCCTAATGGGGCTGTCACACTACGACGTAACGACGTCAACGTAGGGAGAACGTGAAGAATGTTGAACTTCTCGGCGTAGTATGCAAATTTGGCAGAAGTTGAACGTGGATGCAGCGTAGTGGACGAGAGCGTAACGTTGGTAAAGCGTAGTGATACCGTCAATCCCCGAGAGAGGACAACGTCACTACGTTCACAGAACGTTATGAACGTTATTCCATCGCCAGAAGAACGTTACATGACGTTAGCTATGTCGTGACACGTTGAACGTACGTTGAATGCACGTTCTCCTGACGTTCTCCTGACGTTCTCGTGACGTTCTCCTGACGTTCTCGTGACGTTCTCCTGACGTTCTCGTGACGTTCTCCTGACGTTCCCATTAAGCCTCGTAGGCTTTTGCACTTGGTTTAATGTGGGTCAACGTAGTGGAACGTAGTGGAACGTAGTTGAACGTAGTGAGCAGCGTTGAAATAACGTCCATTTAACGTCATTGACGTTCACTGAACGTGAACAGAACGTACGGCGAACGTAAACCCTTACGTTCGACCTAGGTCGAAAGTTTTGAACATGTCCAAAACCTTGACGCAACTCGACGTAACACGACGTAATGTGACATAGCTCGACGTCATTCTAACGTCATTCTGACGTCATCATGACGTAACCCAACGTCATGACGAAAAATGCCCACGTTAGGCTCACGTTGGCTCGTTACGTCGTAGTGTGACAGGGGTATAAGCTGGAGTCTGAAGGCTATTGTTCCTACCTGCTGAAGACACCGACTTGTGGAATGAATGGTAATAGGCTCCATCTGGGTCGGGGTCTTTGTTGTTACAATTGAGCGAGCCTAAGTGAGTACCACCTTCTAAATAAACCACAACAATAATGATGTTCAGTATTCTGCGTAGAAATTAATCCAAATGACATAGTGATGGTTACAAGTGAACAATCTAACACGTGGCCCTTCACATGAATATTAGACATTAGACATTTGTATTCACAATTTCTATGCATATTCTACAAACATAAAATAACATGTTCATAATGGAAATTGTAGGAACAGTGTAAGCATTAACGGTTGGCTTCCCACTGCCCCTCATAAACAAAATAATACTTATATCGGTGACTCTACAATGTGAGTAGAATAACATGTGGATTAATAAGAATAGTAGTGATGGTAATGCGATGGCCATAATGTAGAAATTACATGTTTGGATTCTTCTATTAATAATGTATAGTCCAATGGTTTTTGCCATATTAGGGTGATTGTGATTTACAAAACTGACGGAATAAATACCGCTAACTTTGTGAAGTGAATGTGTCCCTTGCCACCAGCACGGCATTAAACCATCAACAATCAATCAATCAATCATGATTATAAATAGCGTAATTCAAAATTACTTCATGGTTAATAAATCATTAGTAATGATCTAATTCTGATGTTTTATTAAGTTTGCATAGCATTAATTACCTCATGCCTAATACATCATTAGTAATGATCTAATGCTGATGTTTTATTAAGCTTACCTAGCATTAATTAATATTAATTAATTGATGCATATTTACCTCATGCCTAATACAGATTTAGTAATGATCTAATGCTGATGTTTTATTAAGCTTGCATAGCATTAATTAATATTAATTAATTAATGCATAATCACCTCATACCTAATACATCATTAGTAATGATCTAATGCTGATGTTTTATTAAGCTTGCATAGCATTAATTAATATTAATTAATTGATGCATATTTACCTCATGCCTAATACAGATTTAGTAATGATCTAATGCTGATGTTTTATTAAGCTTGCATAGCATTAATTAATATTAATTAATTAATTAATACATAATCACCTCATACCTAATACATCATTAGTAATGATCTAATTCTGATGTTTTATTAAGCTTTATTACTATTAGCATTAATTAATAGGACATGATTATACTAGTGTCTGAGGTTTTGTTTACAACATTCCCATGTCCTTCAGCCCATATCCGGTAAGTAATTAAACAATTACATGACGTCACAGTACACAACATGTCCCATTAAGGATTGTGCTCCAGTGAACATGGCTCCATACTGTTACCAACAGATGACCTCCCCCCAAGCGCATTAAAACCAAACCTCACCAGCTCGGAGACCCACATTCTCAGCCGCCATGGAATTTACCATTTAGATAGAATGTCTCTCAATCAATTTATCTTGAGAAATGTTCGCATTACATTTGATTTGTCGAGAACAACATGTCTCCTCCCTTGCGCACTATGCTTCGGACTCCACTTTTGGTGGATGGACAAGTTCAATTTCCGTCCACCTGTTCAGCCAGTGGGCTTTCACACTTTTTTCCACTGCTGACCATAGCTTACCTCTCTCTCCTCAGCGAGCCAGTGATGCGAACGCATTTTCCATCCACACCTACTACTACTGTCTTATTTTTATTTAGGTTTTCTTGTTTTCCATAGGGCTGGGCCCAGGTTCTACGGTCTGTGCTGAATAACACTTTCTGTCCCTCCACTTCTTCCCTGTGTCATTCCTCCTTTGCTTTGTTTGTTGGAGTTTTACATCCTGGCAACATCGAAGGTGATATCAAGATGGGCACTGACTTGTGACAGTGCACACTCATTGCGATTTTATATCGCTGCCCCACTAGGAGACCAGACCGGACTGCTGGCACCATGACTAGATTTCCCCGCTCAAGTTACATTATCCTGTTAATGAGCTAACCGGTTCTTGCCTTATCCTATTAATGCCGAGCACCAGACTAAGTAGTCACAACTATCAATTTTGTAAGTCATCTGTTTGACTCGACTAGGATTCGAATTCCCGACCTTCCGCACAGAAAGCCTTTGCTCCACAAATTCGGCCACCACCTCCAGTCCTCATTCCTTTGCCGAGACACCACCTTGTAATCTTCGAATGACCATTGCAACCTCCTTGACCCATACTAGCGGTGAGTTAGTTTTAGTTGTTAGTTGAGCGAAATGAAAGTTGTACCTTCGCTGGAGGAGATGGAGTTCTTTTTACCAGCTATGTTCGTCTCGGTGGCAACCATCAGTGAGGTAGTCTCTGTTTGACTACCTGCAATAATGGCATTGATATAAGGCTTACATGCATCATGCGGTCTGTGCAGTGCCGAGTTTAGATGAAGAGAGGCTCAAGGCTATTCCACTTGTGAAGGCCCTCCCAAAGACCTAGGACAGTGTCAACAATATTATTTTTAATTGGTGTTGTACATAAATGATAATAGCCATATATGACATGTGCTGTTAATCCTTTTGCTGTGGGATATCAAAGATAATAGCCATTGAACACAATGTGTTGTTAATCCTATGTTTGTCGGATATCAATGAAAATAGCCATATAACACATATGTTTATAATCCTATTGATGTGGGGTAGCGATGATAATACTAAATTAATAGCCATATAACACACGTGTTGTTAATCCTATTGGTGTCGGATATCAATGAAAATAGCCATATAACACATATGTTTATAATCCTATTGATGTGGGGTAGTGATGATAATACTAAATTAATAGCCATATAACACATGTATTATTAAGTCTATTGGTGCGGGATATAAAAGATAATACCTATTTAACACCTGTGTTTATGATCCTATTTGTGTGGGATCTCAATGATAATAGCCATATAACGCATGTGTTTATAATCCTATTGGCATGGGATATCAATGATAATAGCCATATAACGCATGTGTTTATAATCCCATTGGCGTGGGATATCAATGATAATAGCCATATATATAATACATATGTTTATATTCATATTGGTGTGGAATTCCCAGTGGGGCAGCCCCATAAAGTCGCCATGAATGCACAAGGTCACAAGTCAATACCCATCCTGATATGACCTTAGATGTTGCAAGGACATAAAACTCCAACAACAAAACCAAACCATTATTTGTCCAACACCCAACTATCCGTCCTTGGTCCAAAGTCAGTTCCTTGTCTTCACCAAGACCCTATAATACTAAGACGGCTCACTCCCTATCTCTCCCATGGTAATGTAAATTTTGCAGTGCCACCTTGTGGTGGGTTTGATCAGCCCGGCTCTGGTTGGTGTTTCACATGTAAACACATACAATTATATTATACATGAGAGAGGTAAGTATGAATACACATCAATATAAAATTGTTATGAACAAATACCCATCATTATCTGCATCATCATCAGCATCGCCATCATCACACATTTTTCACATTCATATATACATCGGTAATGTTGGCTAGCTAACATTCCTAATTCACTCACGAGACACCAGGGCGGCGTATCAGTCACCGGTGATAAGCTCACTGCTGGCCCGACTGCCGCTGGAGTAAGACCTATCGATTTTTGTAAGATCGCTCGCCATGCCTCCTACTAAAGCTCGTCGTGGGAAACGAGGTGCCACAGTGACTTCTCGTCCAGTACTTCCTAGGAAGGTGTCGGCTCGAGCCCCACCTCGCCCGAGTGACTCGTCTGAAGGCTCGTCTTCCCGTAATGGTTCTTCATTGTCTAGGGCTTCGCCAGCTGTTCTGGCTCGGTTGGAAGCGTTGGAGCGTCTGGCTGCTACTCCAGGGGGTGTGCGTGGCTTGCCGCCGCCTTCCGCTGCTGCTCACGATTCTACCCCGTCCATTGTGACTCGTGTGAGTCGTTCTCCTCGTCGTAGAGGGCCTGGTCGAATTCCGCCGAATGTCTCGAGAGTAACTGCCGATGGTTCTTCGCGCTGGGTGCCTCATGGCTCGCCTTCACGGGATTCCCGTTCCTTGCCGGCTTTGTCAGTGCCACACCGTGTCGCTTCGCCTTCACCGCAAGCTCGAGGGAGGGCTCCGCTTCGAGCTGATCCTTCGGTTCCGCGGCAGTATGTGCCTCAACCGTACCCAGCTGGTTATCTCCCTACATTGCCGACGGCTGCCCCTGCTATGCAGGTTCCTCATCAGACTTTCCCTACTGCAGCTGACTTCATGATGGATAACGTGCAAGCGTTACAGCGTCCCCCAGGTATGAACTGTTTTCCGCACCATCTTATTACTCGGGGGGATGGCTGTAAGAAGATCGCATTAGGGGAGGCTACCTGGGCAGAGTTTTTCTTTGCGATTCGGCTTCTGACCGAGCAACCGGGCTTTCCCGTAGCTTCGATTCCAGCTGTCCTACAGCATGAGAAAGATCTAGCTTTGATGGCAGTAACCTGGGATTGGCCGACCTGTAGACGGTGGTCGGAGCGAGTTTTCTGTATGATAGCGGACGGCCGTCTTAGAGATGGTTGGGCGGACTTAGCGGCTATTAAGGATATACAAAGGGATGTTTGCACGGAAGCGGTGAGAACGCTTCAATCAAGAGCAGGTTCCGGTCAGGTCCCTTATTCGCGCCCTGCTGTGGCTTCGGCCTCTCGTCCAGCTGCAACACCTGCTGACTGGGTCCGCAACAGCCATTAACCCCGCCCCGGTTAACCAGAGGGATGACTATTCTAGAGAAACGGAGGGAAAACCGTGCTACCTTTGGAACTGGGGGAAGGATTGTGGCTTTGCCTCGACACACGGTGTACTACCCGATCGCTCACCACACATATGTGCGTGGTATGCGTACCGTTTTAAACGTGTCCTGGTTCATCGAGAGCAAGACTGTCTGAAAAAGAGGAGATTTCTGGACAAGAAAGCTAATGAGACGGCGGGTAATGCTAACGATGTGAGTTCTTTTCCTGTTTTAGATGATACTTTAACTCTACACGCTAATGTTATTGAGTCTGTAAACCTTGACCTTGCTCCCACGGTGCCTAGTACTCCTGACCCCATTCTGGGGCCGGCTGTATCGGCGGCCGATAAACCTGTCACTTTTAATTATGATACTCTGGCCGCGGCTGATACCGCTAAGAACACAGTGTTAATATCAGATAATGTTAATGCGGCTCGAAGTGTTGAAGCTATATCAGAAATTGTTGCTGATTTGCCCACGATTGTTGATAATAATGGTTTCTCTTCCCATGCACAGAGTTCGTCCTTAGACTCTGATATCGTGAGTAACACAATCACAGACTTAGAGATGCCGACATTCGATTGGTTTGACGATCCGTTAGAACTGGCGTTGTCGGCTAGTTCTGAGAAAACAGGTTTCGTTCCTCTGCCAACACCATTAGAGTTTCGAGATAGCTTACTGGACTTTTGGCCTAATTCGGTAGAGCAAGCTTGGTTTGGTCAAGGTATTTATCGTGATATATACGATAAAGTGAGGGTCACGGGGTTACCTAATTTCGTGGGAGCTAGGATTTCAGTTCCGTCTGGGTTAAATATTCCTAAATGGCGAGCTGTCCTGTTAGATTATCCCGATGTGTTATTGGTAGATCATCTTGAATTGGTTGGCCATTGGATTATACGTCAAAACGAATACCCGTCCCGACCTTTAGAAATCATTCTCTAGCCGATAATGTTGCATTCCACATTGAAAAGTTTCTTGCTTTAGAGCTACAGCATGGTGCATTGTTAGGCCCTTTTTCCTCGCTACCGTTTCTACCATGGTGCCAAATTAGCCGATGATGACCAGGCCTAAAAAAGGTTCTACAGATAAGAGAATAATTATAGATCTTAGTTTTCCAAGAGGTAAAAGTGTCAATGCAGGTATTGTTCGTGGTTTCTATTTAGGCCGTTCTTTTAATTTTGTTCTCCCTTCTGTATCGACATTAACTGAAAAGCTTACAATATTTGGCCCAAATGCGTGGATGTGGGGAGCTGATTTAGCGAGGGCATATCGCCAGCTGAGGGTCTGCCCGTTGTCTGTGCCGTTACTAGGAGTTGCCCTTAATGGCAATATTTATTTTGATATTGCCCCCCCTTTTGGATGTAGGACATCTGCACTTGCATGTGCTCGTACTACGAGAGCGATAGTGTGGCTAATGCGTCGAGCAGGATATTTTTCGTTGTGTTATTTAGATGATTTCGTAGGGATTGAGGCATCTAAAGAGAAAGCATGTGAGGCGTTTAATTATTTTAATAGATTGTCGTCTGACTTAGGTTTGCAGCTAGCCTTGAAAAAATGTACTCCGCCTGTTCAATCATTGATCTGGCTTGGGTTTAGGATTGATTCCGTAGCTATGTCAGTCACGTTGCCAAAAGAAAAGATAAAAGAGGTATTACAAGAATGTCTCTTATGGGAAGACAAGAATACATGTTCACGCAAGCAACTGCAAAGTCTGGCTGGTAAGTTACATCACCTCTCGAAATGCATTAAGCCGGCAGGAAGGTTTACAAATAGGGTCCTTGCCGCATTAAGGGCTTCCCCGTATGTGGGTCAACATACATTTGATAAGGACTTGTTGAGGGATCTTGAATGGTTTCAGCTATTCGCAAATACGTATAATGGCCTACAACTGCTCCCACCTGCGCCTAGACAAGAATGGACTATTGAGTGTGACTCCACGCTGCGTGGGGGTGGAGCCTTCTCCTCTACGCATTATTTCAGTGTCGCGTATGGACCTGATCTCTGTGCAGAGAACCTAGCAATTACTCAGCTTGAAGCGCTAAACTTGGTACATGCGGTCACTAATCTCCTTCCGCCTCTACCCCATGAGTTCACTGTGGTAGTCAATACTGATAATCTTGCTTCAAAACAGGTGTTGGAATCAGGACGAGGTAAAGATAGACAGTTATGGTTAATTGCGGCAAAAGAAAATTTTGAGCTTGTAGTTATTCATAAACCTGGTAAAGAACTTGTATTAGCAGATGCCTTAAGTCGGGCCCCTCATCATAATTGCCATAAAGTCTCTGCTGTGAATATGTGTAAGATGCGTGGCCTTAAAGAGGTCTCTGTTTTGGTATCGCTTGATGTATTGGAATGCACCCTGTAATAGACGATTTCGGAAGATAGTAATGTTTTGGCTCTATCTTCCAGGATTCTCGCTAGTGCACCACCAGAGGCTACTCGATACCTATGTACAAGCATTAGCCCCAAGGACATGGAAAAACAAGGCGGCGCACGTTAAACTTTATCTGAATTTCTGCAAGCAACATCGAATTGACTGCCAAAATCCGTCAGTCTATGCCCTCCTTTCTTTCCTCATGTATCTCAGAGATCGGCTGAAATCGCCCGGGGCCATTATGAACTATTTTAGTTCCGTTAAACTATGGGTAACAGGAGGTGTTGGTACGGCAAACGCGTTTGAGGCGCACAAAATTAAGCTGTTTAAAGCGGGAATATTCAAATCTTCAACACATAAGGTGACTCGTGCAACTCCAATCACCCCGTCTGAGCTTAAAACTATGATAGAGTACCTTGGAAGTCTACGGCCTAGCCCTGATGTGATAGTCGCTGCCCTGTTAGTAGGGTACTTTACGTTTGTTCGTCAATCCAACCTGGTGCCAAGCACAGTCGAGCCGGAAGCATTGTTGCACGTGATAAGGTTCAAAGATATATACGTAGACGGGGACGCGTTAGTGGTGGTTCTGAGGTCTACCAAAACAAGACCCTCCTCTGCCCCTCCTGTCATCTTCAGACTACCGAGTCTAGGGCTGTCATCCTGTTGCCCGGTTAGAGCATGGCAGAAATACGCAAGAGTCTCCTCATATCCTGACTCTCCCGCCTTCATGCTCCCCTCAGGTCTCCCCTTGACACTTCCGGTACTGAAAAGGGCATTAAGTCTGGCCTCCTTCATGGCTCTGGGTAAAGAAACAGCTTTTACACTACACGGGCTTCGTAGGGGTGCAGCCCAGGCCTGCCAAGGGGTAGGTTTAACTCTGGACAACATAATGGCGGCAGGCACATGGAGAAGTGCTTCTGTCAATACATATCTGACCGCGGTACATGTTAGTGCGGCCCCGGCAGCGCTCGGAACCTTGTTGGGTTGAGCACTGCCGAAGTGTTGGGATCTGCTTATTACTCTGCTTATTATTCTGCTAGACAATGATATTATGTTTATTCCAGATCTGACTCTCCAAGAGACTATGTCGTACTTTAACACTTGTATCTTTCCTGTATTGAGACCTCATGTTTATAACTTGTGAAGCATACCACAAACTTTTAACTATCTCCAGATAGTACTGATTGCTATACTCTGTCACGAAAGAAGGCCTCTGTCGCCACATCGCGATTGCTGCTCCTTGAGCCTTTATTGTTTCAGATAATAAATCTGTTCCAAATAGTATCATCGTGTTGTGTCTCGTGTAGTGAATTGGTAATGTTGGCTAGCTAACATTCCTAATTCACTCACGAGACACCAGGGCGGCGTATCAGTCACCGGTGATAAGCTCACTGCTGGCCCGACTGCCGCTGGAGTAAGACCTATCGATTTTCCCACCCTCCCACCCTTACCGAAGGGGTTGAGCGCTGCCGAAGTGTTGGGATCGGCTTATTACTCTGCTTATTATTCTGCTAGACAATGATATTATGTTTATTCCAGATCTGACTCTCCAAGAGACTATGTCGTACTTTAACACTTGTATCTTTCCTGTATTGAAACCTCATGTTTATAACTTGTGAAGCATACCATGAACTTTTAAACTATCTCCAGACAGTACTGATTGCTATACTCTGTCACGAAAGAAGGCCCCTGTCGCCACATCGCGATTGCTGCTCCTTGAGCCTTTATTGTTTCAGATAATAAATCTGTTCCAAATAGTATCATCGTGTTGTGTCTCGTGTAGTGAATTTATACATATAATATAGCACCTTTTTAACCAAGAGAACAGCCAGCACACCAAGTGGTGGGCTTGATCATTTTGATTGCACAGTACAGGCTGAGTGAACCGTCTTAGTATTATATTCTCACGCAGTTATGCTCTCCGGGAGAGCTGAATCATGAAGACTCCGTCTCCATTTCCACCCTTCAACCCCCCCCCCCGAACCCCCCCAGCTTAACCCCCACCCACCTGGGCACCAGTCACAGGTTGTCGGCCACAGGCATGCTGTGGGTGGCATGTAGGAAATGTGGCTGAGCGTGAGTGAGGGGGAGTATGTGTGGGTGTGTGCATATGTGTGTGGATGTGGGTAGGAGTGGCTATATGCAGGAATGAAAGTGGTCTCCAGCAAAAAAACGCAGAAATCAAGCCGGGATTATTACACCGACGACGAATTTCCACGATAACACGGATTTGTCCCATAGGATTAGCACTGTCGGGGAATCGCGGGAAAATGCTGGAAGTCGGGTTTCAACTATCCTTATTGTACCTATATTATCACTTATACCACTGGTTGGAACGGAAAATAACCCAAACTGCAAATATGTCCACTGAGCAGGATCGATCGGATGACCCACACCTCCACAGGTGGACACTCTACTGTCTAAGCTACGTCCTGCGCACATGTATGGTTGAGTTCATGGGTGTGGGTTAGCGTGTTGAGGTGTATACATGTGTGGGTGAGTGGGTTGTGTGGGTGTGTGGGTTGGCTGTGGATGGGTGGGCAGAAATGGGTTGAGGCAGGATTGATCCATGGAAAGCTTAATTACACGCGACTACTGGACACTGCACATGTAATGTATGCTAACCCACTTGTATATTACTACATCAGAGGGACTTCATGAAAGGGGATGGTTGGCTGTTGGAGTTTTACGTCCTGGCAACATCTAAGGTCATATCAGGATGGCTACCGACTTGTAACACTTGCACACTTATGGTGACTTTATAGTGCTGCCCCACTGGGAGACTAGGATGCCAGAACCATGACCTGATATCCCACTCAGTCACATTATCCTGACACTGAGTCAACTAGTCCTTGCACTATCCTAATAATGCCGAGTACCTGGCTAGGAAGCGACAAGTATCAATTTTGTAAGTCATTGGTTTGACTCAATTGAATTGAACTCCCAACCTTCTGCACAGGAGGCCTGTACTCTACCGATTCGGCCACCGTGGCCGGTACCTTACAACTGGTAATGGTGATGGTAAGTGAGAGGTGTGGTGAGGGTTTTGTAATGTGGGTGATGGAGAGAGAGAGAGAGAGAGGGTGAGGGTTGGGGTGAGGTGTGTTGGTGAAGGTTGGGGTGAGGGATGTGGTGAGGGTGAGATAGATGAGGATTGTGGTGATGGTGGGTGATGAAGGTGAGAGTAAGTGCAGGGGAGGATTGTGGTGAGGGTTGTGAAGAGGGTGAATAAGTTTGTGTGCAGGTGAATGTAAATGAGGGAGTGTGAGGGTCAAGGTCAAGGTAAGGTCGGCGGGATTAGAGGTATGTGAGAGGTGTAGTGAGAGTGAATGACGGATGTAAAAGTGAAGCCAAATGATGGCTTGTGAAGGTCAAGGTGAAGTTCAAGTTCGGTGGGATTGTAGTGAGGGTGAATGAATGATAGGATGTAAAAGTGAAGCTAAATGATGGCATGTGAAGGTCAAGGTCAAGGTCGTTCTCTGTGGTGGAGTGGTTAGAGTGTCTGACTTTTTTCTAGGTCAGACTCCTAATCTGAGGGTCGGCAGTTCAATTCCCCATGCCCCCAGCTCTGCCAATTTGGATTTCCACCGCTGTGTATAACTTACAGCATCATCAAAGGCCGGTTGCTCTCATACCATGTCTATGCGGTGTGGGAGGTTAAAAATCCCTTCGGTCGGTAAAAGTGTAGGCTCGGGCTTTCTATCGACCAGCAGTGGAATGAGGAAGACCAGTCGTCTATGACTGAAATTTCCCCTGCTTAAACAACTAATGGACAACAACAATTTTAAAAAAAGAAAAAAAGGTCAAGGTCGGTGGGATTAAAGGTATGTGAGAAGTGTAGTGAGGGTGAATGACGGAATGTAAAAGTGAAGCTAAATGTTGGCGTGTCAAATTCAACGTAAAGGTCGGTGGGATTAGAAGTATGTGAGAGTTGTGATCAGGGTGAATGAGGATGTGTGAAGTGAATGTGTGAAGGTGAGAGTGAATGAAGGGATGTATGGATGAAGGTGAATGAGGGCCTGTGAAGGTCACGGTCAAGTTCGGTGGGATTAGAGGTATGTGAGAGTTGTGGTGAAGGTAAGTAGTGAGCGTAAGGGGATGAACATGGTTATAAGTAGGTGAGGTTGGTGAAGGTCAAGGTCGCGGTGAACTTGGAAGGGACGAGAACCGCCTGGTTTGTAGAGTAAAAGGACACACTAATTGGTGAGTGACCTAAATGACGATTATAATTAGAGCACAGTCTTAATTGCTTGCCTGTAGTGTGTGTGACCTAATTAACCTCGCCCAGTGGGCCCCGTTGTTGTAATGGTTGACCCACTAGTTAGCTTCCGACTGAGTCGGTTATCGGCAGTGTGGGGGGCCATCCACCTACTGGATTCGCGATAGTCGTGTACTCCATAGACTGCGTGAACTTGCATAATCTGCCGAAAGCACCAACTTTTTTAATCCAAAACACTTACTTACCAGATTTGCTCAAAAGCAGGTAAATGACATGCGTACAGCGTTTCGTTGTGCGCACCAAACGTGGTTTTGTATCTTCCACTTCAACTATCTCCAAAGTTAACCCTTTATTGTAAATGTTACTTGGAATTAAAGTAAAATAGGTGGTAATTAAAACCAACGAATTCCTCACCCGTCATGATGAGTGTTTGTTGAAATGAAGGAAACACTGCGCCGAGAGTGGGATTAGAACCCACGCATCTTGCCATTCTGGGTCTAGTATCTCAAGCCGTGTTTACACGGGCGAGTTAAAACGCTTCATATAAAACTACTTGCCTAGATCGATTTACATTTGTCGTGTAAATGCGACTCTGAGGTGTTTTAGGGCTGAATCGATTCATATAAATCGGTAGATGTAAACCATCTTGCGAGGTAGTATAGATGAAGCTATATAGCCGGTTCCTGGGCGGCGATAGTGTAAAATAGCAGTGCTCGCCGGCTACAGGCTCTGCTGTAACTATCGCTGGTGCCTGGCAGTGTTAGGGACCGATTAGGCCGAAATCTATTGAATGCGATCATATTTAACAGAATTACATACTCAAATAATGAAATTTAATTAAATTAACCCTAAATTCCAAGCGATATTAACGTAGCCGCTACATTGGTGTCGTTATTCATATTGTGAATCGACATATGTAAACTAAACAAATAGCAGTACTCGCCGGCTACAGGCTCCCCACTAAGGCTGCTGGCTCCCGGTGCCGACACACTTTCAAACTCGGTCCGTGTAAACGCGCCACTAAAACGCTTCATATGAATCGCTTTGTCTCGATCGTTTTACATTTGCCCGTGTAAACACAGCTCTAGTCATTAGTCTATCTAGGCTCCCTAATGTAATCTCCTGTCAACAGCTAGACCGAGCTCACTCGCGGACCGATCGCTAACCGATCGCCGACCAATTGCCAGCCGATCGGCAACAGATCTCCAACAGATCGCCAACCAATCGCCCACCGATTGCCAATCGATCGCCAACCGATCATCAACCTGTCTTCCCTGCCGTCCGCTAACCCTTTTCCCCACATTTTGTGTGTGGGTGGTTTTTTTTGGTTGCAAAGTGGCCGCAAGCCTAGCGTGACTGAGGCCTAGCACACCGGGTAGGTTCAGCAACCACACATACTATTGCTTATGGCCCTGTCACATTACTATGCTTCTCGCCGGCGCACCGCCAACGCGCAAAATAAGTTGTACGCGTCGAGACACGTCCAAGTTTTCGATGTATTATATCGATCTAATATATGGTCATTCTGATATGACCTTAGATGTAGCTAGGAGGTAAAACAACAAAGCAACAGTTTGGCACAACGTGTGGGAACGACCGTCATGCGCGTGCGCCATGTGCATAGCGTTATTCCAGCGATGGCGACGTGCTTCTGACGTCCCCATAACCTTAGCACCTGCGCGTTGTCACGCGTTGTCGCACGTCGAAAGTTTTGTGCAAGCTCAAAACTTTCAATGTGCCACGACACGCGCCGCCGAACCTCGGCGACTGTCGCCATTCATCAACGTATACCAATGCGTGCCTAACACGTGCGTAATGCTTCCTTACGTGTCCCGACGTCCCGCCCAAAAATCACATACATCGACGCGCGTTGGCGAGAAGCATCGTAATGTGACAGGGCTATTAAACGCGATCCTGGTCATTGGACCAGTGTCACGAGGGGTGGTTTTACACCTGGGGTATGATTCGAACCCACATTTCTTGCCATTCCAGAGCTAGTGTCATGACCATTAGACTACCTAGGCTTCCTGATAAAATCGCCATGTCCAGGCCTGCCTGTCTTTGTAGCTCCTCGTGGGAGAGATTAGTGCAGACAACTGCACTATTTTGACCATCTCCGAATTAGTAAGACCGCTGGCTTCTATCTGCACAATGTCAGGGGTTCAAAACCCGGCCGAGTCAAACCAATGACTTACAAAGTTAATACTTGTTGCTACCTAGCCTGACAATTGGTAATGACAGGAACGGCCATGGACTGGTTAGTATCAGGACAATGTGACTGAGTGGGATATCGGGCCATAGGGCCAGGGGTGTGGCGTTGTGCTTGTTTGTTGTTGTTGGAGTCTTACGTCCTAGCAACATGTGAGGTCACGTCAGGATGGGTACCGACTTGTGACAGTGTGCAGTGCGAATTAAAATCTCCCAGTGGGGTAGCACTATAAAGCCACCACCAGTGCACACTGTCACACGCCAGTACCCGTCATAATGTGACCTTAGATGTTGCCAGGACATAAAACTCCAACAACCAACCAACCTTGACACACATTTTCTCTACCCACCACCGCACACCTCCACTTGATACTGCGGAACAAATCACAAGATCAAACGACAAATTACAGTAATTAATAATTACATCACGTAAACCACCAATACCAACAGGCTAATAAGTAATAGCAAATAAATTATATATCTTCTTAATTGTGTCATTTGTTATTTGCTCTTTTTTCTTGTATACACCATGTGCATGATTTCCTCCCTATACAGCACACCCTCGGCAGTTCGACACATTACACATACAACCAATGAGCAGCCTGTGTGGTGAGGATCTTGCCAGCGAATGGGAATAAAGTGATGTTTTGTCATTTTCTGTGCCCATGCCAACTTCGGTCGAAGCTATACGTAACGGGCGCGGTGGCCGAATCGGTAGAGCACAGGCCTCGCGTGCGGAAGATCGGGAGTTTGCGAGTTCGATTCCCAGTCGAGTCAAACCAATGACTTAAAAATTGATACTTGTTGCTTCCTAGCCTGGTGCTTGGCATTATTAGGATAGGACAAGGACTGGTTAGCTCAGTGCCAGGATAATGTGACTGAGTGGGATATCGGGTCATGGTGCCGGCGGCCTGATTTCCCAGTGGGGCAGCACTATAAAATCGCCATGAGTGCGTACTGTCACAAGTCGGTACCCGTCCTGATATGACCTCAGATGTTGCTAGTACGTAAAACAACAACAAACAAACAACAAACTTTACGTAACGGGAATAGATCGGTGTCGGCCCATGCACTATGAACTGATGAATTTATACTACTGTGGCGCCCCCTGGTGAACAGACCGCGAACTAGTGGCGACTCACTACGCTTTACCGACGTTATGGTCTCGTCCACTACGCTGCATCCACGTTCAACTTGTGCCCAAATTTGCATACTACACCGAGAAGTTCAATGTTCTTCACGTTCTCCCTATGCTGACGTCATTACATCATAGTGTGACAGGGCCATTAGCACCTTTGTCCACACACGACACCTGGACTTAGACCCAAAGTGCTACAGTATGGAAAAGGATCCTTTATGAATATAGAGACACATAAAGGAAAATCTGTTTTATTTAATGACGCCTCTAGAGCGCATTGATTTTTATCATCGGCTATTGGACGTCTAATATATGGTCGTTCTGACATATTTCTTTGGAGGGAAGTCACTGCCGCCACATATGCTACTCTTTCTGATAAGCAGTAAGGGGTCTTTTATATGCACTTTCCCACAGACAGAACAGCATATACCATAGCCTTTGATGAACTAGTTGTGGATCACTGGTCAACTGAGCAGGATCGATCGGATCACCCACACCTTCACAGGTGAACAATACACTGCCTGATCTACGTCCCACTCCCTGAATATAGAGACAAGACAGTAATTATACCACATATGATATAGTAAGTGCACTTGTACACTTTTATTATATAATGGTGTTTTCTGGTTGTTGCAAATAGTTTATGCATCATTTAATCAGCACCAACATACATAATATAAATAATCAATAATATTAAAATGGGTTACTAATAGAATGAAGTTCGGCAAGTGCCAGACGACAGCGCAGAACATTGAAAACTGGAGAAAACTGGTTGCAGAGTTAAGCTAAGATTCCTTACACGTGGTATGCGGCATGCGGTATGCGAATGCGAATGCGGCAACAAATCAAAACGCCTTGAAGTCAATGGGCTACAACCCTTACACGCGGTATGCAAATGTGAATGCGAATGCGAATGCGACAACTCGATCGGTCCCTGTAGCGATCGGTGTGGCATGCGGCATGTGGCATGCGGTATGCGAATAGAGACATCAGTCCCACTTGCCCATTAGTTTTAGATGAGGAGAGGTGACTGAGCATTATGGAACGGTCACTCACCAGGGAAACATATGGTAGTGGTGGTGGTGGGGTTACGGGTTCACATACCACATAGAAGGAATCCTCCCATTCGCATACCGCATGCCACATGCCGCATACCGCATACCGTGTGTAAGGAATCTTAGCTTTACCCGTGGTGCCCCAACGACCCTCGAGTATAAGGGATTGATGATGTTGATGAATAGGATGACACATGAGAATGAGGAAAGTGTCAAAGGAATTAGATTATACATGGCTGCTTTCATTGCTTTCATCTACCATATTTAATTGTTTGTCTTACGTAATGACATTACGAGGTTATTACTCCGTCTACCTATTTGCCAATATCGATGCCCATCCTTCAAGGATATAATATTCAAATGTATTACTGGAATAATGATACCCCCTCCCGTCTAAATCTTAAAGGGAATCTTTTAAATCGTCTAAATCTTAAAGGGAATCTTTTGAAGATCATCCTAAGAATGCACGCCCACATAGAGAAAGGCATTCTCAATGAGTGATTCCTAACTAATTTATATATTAGGATCATATCCATTAGCACGAGAAACAATGATGTTTGTCTATATGCCTTAGGATTAGAGATGAATTCAATGAATAAATGAATATATTTAAATGTGTAAATTACAGTATAAATAAATTAACATATTAATAAATACATTTCAATAGATCAATTTTTAGTGATAATCTGCCGCCAGTCCTCCACCAATAAAAACACCCCTCCAATCAATATCTCTATTAGAAAACCTACTACCTTCCAGATTATCTATCTTAATAATGATCTAAGAAAACCATTGATAATTCATGTACTCATGATCGGTATTGAAAGATTCCATTAGAAAAACTACCAAATTATATCACATAATCAGTTGAGAATGGTGTGTGCTGCACACAATGCAGCACATTCCACTATCCCCCATCAAATCCCACCATGTACAGACCAACATGTTGAAATCGCTTCAACAGCTGAGAAAGACCAGTGTTATTCGGGTGCCCTGACAGAAATGATGATATTCAGATGAATAAAAATATTTATACGCCCCCAAAAAACACAAACAAACTTACAACAGCTACTTCGATTAACAAGCCATATACATATTAACTACATGGACTATTGGAGTAACATATTGACTAGGGTAAGCATATATTAAGCTCCAAATTCCTCGCAACTAATATAGCACACACGACTATGACACACCTGACACAACTAGCCTGACTATATACACACCGTGGATGGATAGAGCGGATGACGTCATGACGCCGTGACGTAATAACGACTGATTACAGATGTGGCCGCTACCAGGGCGGGGCGCTGGTGACAACTAGGACACCAGTAAGCTTTAATATGTACCGTATTTCTGTGGGGAGCACCCTCGGCGCTCAATGGTCCAAGACCTCCTTCTGAGACTGAGCGGGCACAGTACAGCCGGTGTGGCGGTTTCAGCTTGTTCCCGTGCTCAGCCGTGTCCCGTTGCTTCTGCGCATGCGCGGATTTCGCATCAACTCGGGTCCACCCGGAGACACCTTACTGGCGCATGCGCACATCCGACAAACTCGGGTAGAATAAATACGAATACGCTTCTCTGCGCCACTCGGGTGGACAATTTTTTCTCGTTTTTTTTTAATAACCGATAAAATCTACAGCAAAATAGGATTTAAAGTATTTTATGATGGCCTAGTTTACCTATATTTCCATTGAATTAATCTAAGTATACTCTCTTTTTTTGCTCACGGTGCGGTGCATTTGTCCGACTCCACTTCGCGTGTTCCTATTTTGAAATTCTGACGACTGGGATGACCCGAGTCGCCCGGTAGTGTTAATCGATTACGGCCCATGCTTATTAGATTCTGATGCATGCGCAGAAGCGAGGGACACGGCTGAGAGCACGGGAACAAGCTGAAACCGGCACACCTGGGTGAGGTAGGGAAGGGGGAGGGTGGTAGTGGTGGGGGGGGGGGGGGGGGGGGTGATGTTTAGGTTGGGTGGGCAGAGAAGGGGAGGGGGTAGGTGAAGGATCGGTGGGGGCGTGGGTAGGATGGTTGGGAAGGGGAGGGATCGAGGTGAAGGATGGAGGGGTGGGTGGTGGGTGAGGGAAGGAATGGTGGGTGGTGGGGTGGGAAAGAGGGGGGTGGGAGGGTGGTGGGGAGGGCGAGAAAGAGGTGGGAGAGTTATTGGGGAAGGGAGAAGGAGAAAGGGTGATGGGGTGGATGAGAAGGGATGGTGGTGGGGTGGGAGAGGGGGGATGGGGGTGGTGAGTGGGGGGGAGATCCGAAAGGGTTCGTGAGGGTATGGGCGGCAGTGGAGAGAAGGGTGGGCTGGTAGTGCGGGAGTGGTGAAGCAGAGAGAGGTGGTTGGGATGGGGGATAGTGGATGAGGAAGTGGTGATTGGGTGGGTGAGAGGGAGGGGTGGTTGTGATGGGGCTGGATGAAAGGAATGGGATGAGTGTGGGCAGGGTGAAGGGGATGTCAGGGAGAAGGTGCGTGGAGGGGGTTGGCAGGGTGGTGGAGATGTGAGTGAGAGGAGATGGGAGGGTGGTGAGGTGAGTGAGAGGGGATGGCAGGGTGGTGAGGTGAGTGAGAGGGGATGGCTGGGTGGTGAGGTGAGTGAGAGGGGATGGCAGGGTGGTGAGGTGAGTGAGAGGGGATGTCGGGGTGGTGAGGTGAGTGAGAAGGGGATGGGAGGGTGGGTGGGTGAGTGAGAGGCGATGGCATGGGTGGTGAGGTGAGTGAGAGGGGATGGCAGGGTGGTGAGGTGAGTGAGAGTGGGATGGCGAGAGTGGTGAGGTGAGTGAGATGGGGATGGACAGGGATGGTGGTGGGGTGAGTGAGAGGGGATGGCTGGGTGGTGAGGTGAGTGAGAGGGGATGGCAGGGTGGTGAGGTGAGTGAGAGGGGATGTCGGGGTGGTGAGGTGAGTGAGAGGGGATGGCAGGGTGGTGAGGTGAGTGAGAGGGGATGGCTGGGTGGTGAGGTGAGTGAGAGGGGATGGCAGGGTGGTGAGGTGAGTGAGAGGGGATGGCAGGGTGGTGGAGGTGAGTGAGAGGGGATGGCGGGTGGTGAGGTGAGTGAGAGGGGATGTCGGGGTGGTGAGGTGAGTGAGAGGGGATGGGGTGGAGTGAGTGAGAGGGATGGTGAGTGAGAGGGGATGGCAGGGTGGGGTGAGGGTGAGGTGAGTGAGAGGGGATGGCAGGGTGGTGAGGTGAGTGAGAGGGGATGGCAGGGTGGTGAGGTGAGTGAGAGGGGATGGCAGGGTGGTGAGGTGAGTGAGAGGGGATGGCAGGTGTGGTGAGGTGAGTGAGAGGGGATGGCAGGGTGGTGGGGTGAGTGAGAGGGGATGGCAGGGTGGTGGGGTGAGTGAGAGGGGATGGCAGGGTGGTGAGGTGAGTGAGAGGGGATGGCTGGGTGGTGGGGTGAGTGAGAGGGGATGGGCGTGTGGTGGAGGTGAGTGAGAGGCGATGGCAGGGTGGTGAGGTGAGTGAGAGGGGATGGCAGGGTGGTGAGGTGAGTGAGAGGGATGGCAGGGTGGTGAGGGTGAGTGAGAGGGGATGGCAGGGTGGTGAGGTGAGTGAGAGGGGATGGGAGGGTGGTGAGGTGAGTGAGAGGGGATGGCAGGGTGGTGAGGTGAGTGAGAGGGGATGTCGGGGTGGTGAGGTGAGTGAGAGGCGATGGCAGGGTGGTGGGGTGAGTGAGAGGCGATGGCTGGGTGGTGGGGTGAGTGAGAGGGGATGGCAGGGTGCGTGGGGCGGGTGAATATAGGGGGGCACGTGCTATATCACACCATATATGATATAGCAGCATTTGAGGTAGGCAGAATCGATGAATGGATTTATTGACTTGTTCATTATTGATACAAAATGTCCCTGATTATTTCTTCTGTTGCATCATCAATATCCATCCATTGATTGGGGCAGATGGAGGTCATTGCCATGTTGGCGTGGGTGTGTCCCAGATTATTTCATTTTGCCTCTCGGCTATTATCAAACCCCTCATGACCGGGTGCGGTGGCCGAATCGGTAGAGCGCGGGCCTCGCGTGCGGGAGATCGGGAGTTTGGGTTACCGGTCGAGTCAAACCAATGACGTATAAAAATTATACTTGTCGCTTCCTAGCCTGCCGCTGGGGATTAGTTGGAGTTTTACGTCCTGGCAACATATAAGGTCATATCAGGATGGGTACTGACTTGTGACATTGCACGCTCAGCATGACTATATAGTGCTGCCCAACTGGGAACTCAGGCCACTGGCACCATGATTCGATATCCCACTCAGTCACATTATCTGGACACTGAGCCAACCAGTCCTTGTCTTATCCTATTAAAGCCAAGCGCAAGGCTAGGAAGGGACAAGTATTAAATTGGATAAGTCATTGGTTTGACTCGACTAGGAACCAAACTCTCGATCTCCCGCAAGCGAGGCCCACGCTCTATCGATTCGGCCACCGGTTTCGGTGGTGGATTGTGGGTAGTTAGGTAGTCAGCGTACTATTTGAGGAACTGCGGTACATAGCACAACAGCAACAACAACAATGTTAGCCTCGTTTTGATCCTACCACGAAGCTATGGGTGTGTATGTAGGTGAGTTTGTCTGACTACAACGTGAGTGGTGACCAACAACTAGGACAAGGATACTCAACAGTCAACAACCAACAGTCAACAGCTAACAGTCAACAGCCAACAGCCAAGCGGCACTTACTTGTGGAGACCGTGTCATGGCTGTAGCTGTCAGACTCCGCTTCGTTCAGATTAACAAATCCATCCGGGGCTAGAATCACAATCGTCACACAACGTTTTGCATCATCCACTCAAATATAGGTCATTCACAGTTCGGTCAGTGAATGTATGTCATTAGATTAGTGATAGAGTATATATTATATACTGTATAATATATATAGTATATAAGATTATATAATTTCCATAATATCTATAATATCTATATTTATAATATATAATATATATAATATATATAATATATATAATATATATAATATATATAATATATATATAACATCTATAACATCTATAACATCTATAACATCGATAACATCTATACTATCTATACTATCTATACTATCTATACTATCTATACTATCTATACTATCTATACTATCTATACTATCTATACTATCTATACTATCTATACTACCTATACTTACTATACTATCTATAGGCTACTATCTATACTATCTATACTATCTATACTGTCTATAATGTCTATAACATCTATAACGTCCATCACGTCTATCACGTCTATCACATTAATCACATCAATCACATTAATCACATCAATCACATCACTCACATCTATAATATCTATAATATCTATAATATCTATAATATCTATAATATCTATAATATCTATAATATCTATAATATCTATAATATCTATAATATCTATAATATCTATAATATCTATAATATATAGAATGTCTATAATGTCTATACTGTCTATAATGTATATAATGTCTATAATGTCTATTATGTCTATAATGTATATAATGTCTATAATATCTATAATATATGTAATATATGTAATATCTATAATATATATTATATAATTAACAAATATATATTATACATATATAATAAACTATATTATAAAATAATCCAATCAAAGAAAGTATTCTCATTCCCTGTACACGAACTAACTTAGCCAATTCTAACCAGATTTCCTAAATCCGTTGCTCCCTTAAAACTACTTTACAGAATTAGTTTTTCTGATCGGAAAAATGGAACACCATGTGCCAGAATAGCATCTATTATTATTGCCAATCATTCCACGATAAACAGCTACTATATTATTATCATATACCTTAGTCACTACACCAGGATACATCAACGAGATAGTATCACTTACCACATGAACTGATCTAGTTGTATTATATAATGATTTTTTTTTTAAACAAAGTATTCTCGCTACCTCATATCAAAGTACCAATATCTTGAATAATTGGAAGCATAACTGAGAATGGCTTCCCATTGTTGAAACCAAAAGAGCTCTAAGGAAGAGCTTAAATTTATATCTACTAATTATATGATATATTTAACAAATATATCAAGGTTGAAGCTCGACATACTTATATAGCTATATCGGATTACATATATATACTATATATGCATAACATATGTAATTCTGTTATTCATTTTTTAGAGGAACTGTGGCGAATAGTAAGTAGCGTGTTCGGGATGAATTAAATGCGTAATCTCTCCTGCCACCTGGAGGGGAATACAAGAATTAACTCCATGCCCCTCTCACAGTCTCAGCTAGAAGACTAAGCATGAACCGACCAGAAGGCGGAGAAACGTGATGGGAGGGGATGAGTCTAAGGTCCAGAATTACACTATTATATTAAAATATTATATATATATTATGTGACTTATAAGCATTATGCGAGTATAAAGGCATGGAAGGGATTATTTGTTTATTTACTACTTTATTATTGATGGGGTGGCTTACTTGATGTATGCCCCCCCCCTCCAACCACGTGACCGGTGGCGCCGCCGCCGTCACGCTTCTATCCTATCTAAACTGTAACTTGCGCCCGAGAATTTTTATATTTATATATTTTATATTTATATATTTAAATATCGACATTCAAGCTTAAGTTATCATCATTACTATATATGTGGGAAATATAATCTATTATAAAGGGGCGAAGATAAGGTATTATTATTTATTATGTTATTTATTAGTAATATTACTATCTATTTTATTATTATTTATTTATTTCCATGTACTATTTATTTTCTGCGGGGCACCCACTATTTTGCGCAGGTGGCGCCACCATTCACTTCACACGGCACTCATTGTACGGCAAGGACAATGCCACTTGATTGACAATTTTTAATTTTAGCTTCACATAGGTCGGGCGACATTTGCCCAGTCAGGGCCTCAGCGAATAAAAGAGGCTCCCGCCAATCCTCGTCTTGTGTCTTCCTTTGATTAAACTTAGCCAAATTAATATATATTATTTGTACCTTTTTGCATTCATAACCAGTTCGAATTGTGAGAAATGTGAATCATATCCTGAAAATTGCTGGGAAAACAATAAAGATGATGATACAAAGGATATTACAGCAAATACAACGAATAAAAAATAACATAAATGATTAGTTTGCTGTTTTCCATTGTTCATTGATTACGAAGCGACGGGAAGATGGGGGAGAATCCTTAATAGACACTGATAATATACAAATGGTCCAAACTAAATGAAAGGAAGTAAGAAAGGAAGGATGTATCCTACCAGAAAGCTTGACTTGATTATATATTGCACCTATATTAATTTATATATATATATATAAATATATATATATAAATATGTGTATATATATATAGTATAACTACATTGCATACCAATATAGCAATGCACAGGAAAGGAATGAACAGGTTAACTAGGTTAGCTACTCCACCGACACATTCGGAACTAAGCATCTTAAGACAGTGCAGACCACCTGACCATCTAGTAAGCCTTAAGTTCTGATACTACAGTACTCACCTCCATAGTGCTTATGCTTCTTAGCCAGCAGTTCCTTATTCTTTCCTAACGAAGGCAAACAAAGGGTTGAAAGGTAGGCCATTAATATTCAGAAAAGAACCCGATTGATTCTGCTATTGGAGCTGTCCACTTCATCGATAGAGAAGCATCTCCAATACAAGCACAAGAATCACAACTTAGGGCGAGGCGTTCGTACAGCATGTCACCGGACATTCGTGATGGACAATGTATGTGTGGATGCAATCTGTCACTGGTAATATGATCATCAGATTTACCATCTCCAACTTTCACGTATCACTTCTATATATTATGTATATAATATGTATTACTGTAGTGGTGTGCACTGACCTGTCAGGCAAGGAGCCGCATATACAGGTAGGTGTGGGTAGTGTGGTGACATAAGGGAGCCTAGGTGGTGTAATGGTTAGCACACTGGCCCGATATATATATATATATATAATATATATTATATATATTATATATATTATATATATTATATATATTATATATTATATATATTATTTATATATATTATTTATATATATATATGATATATATAATATATAATTTATATATATTATTATATATTTATATATTATATGAATTATATATATTATATATATATATATTATATATATTATATATATTATATATATGTTATATATATATTATATATATTATATATTATATATATCATATTATATATTACATATATTATATATGTATATTTTAAATATTATGTGCTATATATATTATAATATAATATATATATATATATAAGTTCCAAAGGAACCCAAACCCAGATCGTTAAGACAAAAAACATGTGTTATTTGTTTGCCAGTTGCTTTGTTGAAAAGCCGTTTTGCTTGTGCATATATGAATTAGTTGTGTGGATAATTTACCCAGAAGAGGGCGGCACTGAATATACATACTGCTTATTAGGCATGCACCAATGGTGTTAGCATGTATCACAGAAATAAAGTGCATGGTGTCCTTATGTGCTCTTAGGGTCGGTGAGTATATATGATATATCTTTTCCGTAGACTGTACTCAAAGGGCGTTTACTGACGACATTAGTTCATGCCACTGCCGTGAGGAGGCAGGTTCGCGATGGAAATCCTGCATAAACTATAAACAAATATCGATGCCACTTTAGTGTGAGGTCTACCTAGCCATTTACATGTTGGTGTGTGGTCTACCTGCACTTTTACACTGCAGTGTGTGGTCCATTTACTTAACCCTAACCCCTAACCATAACCTTCAATTTATGGCGGATACTGGTTACAAAACCAGCTGAGGTCTCTGTAGACAGATCAGGTCATTTAACAGCAAAGACTACGGATACTGTGGTAGACTGCACGCTAAAAAAAGTAGCACCCAAATATCACTGATAGCTCTTGTTCACTTTTTTTATTATCAGTGAGAAATGTGTAGTTCATCGAACCATCCAAACTAAAAAGCTATCACAACCGGAAGTCCACTTCTCCGCTATCCAATCAGAGTAAAGTGTCTTGGTGCATGGCGGATTCTCAAACATGCAACATTTTTACAACGAGTTCTGTGGGTTTCTTTAGGGGCACCTGTCACGTGATCAAGCCGTTAGGCAGATCTGCATTGCCGCCATTGTTATGGCTCCCCACGGCTGGCCCGCGCCTTTAATACGAGAGCGTCCCGATAGAGTGCGCTACGGCATAAGCGGCCAACGCAGAGCGATGTGGAAACAGCGGTTCGGATAGATTGGTGGCGCCACCTGGCTTCGGTCTCAGTGTGATTACATTCCCGGCAAACATAGCCGCCGGGCTGTCGTTATTCAACGGGGAAGTGGTGTCTTCTACTCAGTTGCCATGATAATGGTTGTTGGAGTTTTACGTCCTGGGAATATCTAAGGTGATAATCAGAGCGGGTACTTACTTGTGACAGTGCACACTCATGGTGACTTTATAGTGCTGACCCACTGGGAGACCAGGCCACAAGCAGGATGATCCAATATCCCACCCAGTCACATTATCCTGACACTGAGCTAACCAGTCATTGCCCTATCCTATTAATGCAGAGTGCCAAGCTAGGAAGTGACAACTATCAATTTTGTAAGTCATTTGTTTGACTTAACCGGGAATTGAACTCCCGACCTCCTGCACAGAAGGCCTTAATAGGATGGAGGAAGGACTGGTTTGCTCAGCATCAGGATAATGTGACTGAGTGAGATATTGAGTCATGGTGCTGATAGTCTGATCTTCCAGTGGTTAAGCACTATATCAAAGACCCTATAACACTAAGACTGCTCACTCCCTATCTCTCCCATGGTAATGTAAATTTTGCAGTGCCATCTTGTGGTGGGTTTGATTAGCCCGGCTGGTGGCTGGTGTTTCACATGTAAACACATAGGCCTACAAGGCGAGAGGGTGAGTTTAAAATTTAAAAAAAGAGACATTGCCTGTCATTTGGATTTGGCCAATGTGGCACCTACTGCCTGGTCCCCATTTCCCTCTGCCCCGCCCTCCCTCATTTCCCCCACTCTCCCACGCTCTTTCCCTCCCTCTACTCTCTCCGACAATCCCTTCCGATCCTGTTTCACCACCCTTCCCCCTCACTCCCTCCCCTTCCCTCACTCCCTTCCATCCCCCTCCCTCCCCCCTCCCCCAGCCTCACCGCCCTTCCCCTCCCCTTCCCCCTCCCATCCCCACCCTTCCCTCTCACTTTCTCCCTCCTCATCCACCTTACGCAGCACTCTCACACCACACCTCCCTCCCCTCCTCCTTCCTCCTCTTCCATCCCACTTACCCCATTCCTCTCCGCCCCCACCATCCCTCACCCACCTCCCTTGGCACTCTCACGCCACACCTCCCTCCCCCTCCCCCTTTCCCCCTCCCTCTCCAAGTCCTCCTCCCCCTCCCATCCCCCCTTCCTCTCCCACACTCCCTCTTCCTCCCATGCACTCCCTCTCCCCTTCCCCCTCCTCACCCACCTCAGTCTGCGCTCTCAGACCACACCTCACGACCCCCTTCCTGATGTAAGCGGGGGGGGGGGGGAGGAGGTCCCCACTGGTTGAGTGTTGCTACTCCTATAGAACTCCCACGACCACCGCTACCCCCCACCCTGCCCCTCCACCTCTCCACCCCACTCACCCCCACCACCATACACACATTCTGTGTGGTGGGGGTTGGCGGTGGGTGTGGTTGGGATGTAGGTGGGTATGGTGGGGGTGTAGGGTGTATGAGGGTGGTGTAGGTGGTTTGAGGTGGAGTTGCAGGGGTCTTGCAAAGCGGCACCTCACAATCTTTAGCATCCCTACCCCCCCCAGCACACACCTACACCCTCACCACATCCCTAAACCTCCACCACAAAACACCTAAGCTCCCCACGACACACCTATATCCCCACCACATCCCTAAACCCCCACCACACCCACCACAACACACCTAAACTACCACTACACAAACCACACCTACACCACCACCACACACACACCTACACCCTACATCTCAACCACACACACCTACACCCCACAACACACACACCACACACTTACACCCCCAGCACACACATCCATCACAGACCTACACCAACACACACATATCTACACCTCCACCACATCCCTAAACCCCCACCACACCCCCCACCACATCTCTAAACCCCCACCACACACCTACCAAGTGACATCAGGGTTTCTTCTGACACTCCAGTGCTATCAAAATGATCAAACCCACCACCTGATGCGCTGGATGTTCTTTTGATTACACAGTACAGGCTGTGTGAGCCGTCTTAGTGTTATAGGGTCTTTGACTATATCAAACCTGAACCAAAAATAAATAAAAGCAAAAAAACAGGCATTTAATAACCTCAGAATCTTACCTAGTGACCCCTGATCAGGACATGACATTTGTTTCTTTATGCGTCGTCACTATTCCCAGTTCTTTCCTCATCTCCCACCATCTCTACCCCATACACGCACCCCATTGGCTCATAGCTATGTGTGGGACGACCAAGGACCGGGAAGTCCAGGGGTGGCAAATTCTATTCCCTTTCAGTCGACACGAGAATCTAGTGCTTGAGTCATGATTCATTCAACGCCATGCCGACAAACCAAAGCCATATTCATGACCGGAAGTTGAGACCGGAAGCTGTCAGCGTCCACTCACAAAGTAGCTGGCAATCTGAGAAGCATGGCCATACACCTTCAATCACATCATACATCATCAACGTTAAATGCCTGCCACATGTCAAAACTTAAATGTCTGTGAATAAGAATTCTCTCAATTTGTGCGCATTAACGTGGATCCAAACCGGGCGCGGTGGCCGAATCGGTAGAGCGCGGGCCTCGCGTGCGGGAGATCAGGAGTTCGGTTCCCGGTCGAGTCAAACCAATGACTTAAAAAATTGATACTTGTCGTTTGTTTTAGCCAGGTGCTCGTCATTGTTAGGATATGGCAAGGACTTGTTGGTTCAGTGTCAGGATGATGTAACTGATTGGGATATTAGGTCATGGTGCTGGTGGCCTGGTCTCCTATTGGGGTAGCACTATAATGCTGCCATGAGAGTGTACTGTTACAAGTCGATACTCATCCTGGTATGACCTAAGATGTTGCCAGGACGTAAAACTCCAACAACCAACCAACCACCATGGATCCTTTAATCTCATAATTTGTTTGTCTTGTTTTGTTTTTGTAGTATTTTTTTGTTGGTAGTTGATATAAGAGAAAGGCATCAAGAGTCCAAATGGATGCAATATTGTAGGCAACACCCACCTATTACACCTTATTAGATGAGTAAATATACGCCGGTGATTAAAGTTGCATAGTCCGATCCTGTCATTTTCTGAGATAAATATATTAGGTTGATGGGTATAATCTACCTTACTTTATTTGAGGCAACTTTTATTTTAAATGGCTAACTTTGGAGATATTTGAAGTTCAAACATGCAAAATTAGTTTCGGCAAGCATGCCAACACTCTGACACTATAGGCTTCAGCAGGAAGATATTCTATCAAATTGACACAGCATTCCCTTCAATCTGGCAACAAATGCTGAATGAGTGTATCAGAATCTAACTTCGATATCTTTATAGAAAATCTAGATAATTGTTTTGGTTTTGAAAATGTTATGCTTTTATCGGACGATGCAGCTTTAATATTTCTAAATGTGACGTATTCAAATTTAGTATTCGACGATTACAGAGGGCTGCACTTCCTGATCATGTACAAAGAAGGCCTAGCCAATTGTCTTAGTCATTGTCCACGATTGGTTGGTTGTTGGGGTTTTACATCCTGGCAACATTTACAGTCATAGCAGGACGGGTACCGACTTGTGACAGTGCACACTCATGGCGACTTTATAGTGCCGCCCCACTGGGAGACCAGACCACCAGCACCTTGACCCGATTTCCCACTCAGTCACATTATCCTGACACTGAGCCAATCTATTCTTGCCCTATCTGAATAATGTCAAGCACCTGTCTAGGAAGCGGCAAGTATAAATTTATTACGTCATTGGTTTGACTCGACCAATTGTCTACGGTGAGCATTACACGCAACATTTTACACGCAGCATTGCACAATGAGTTACACAAGACTGAGCCTAATACAATGAGAGTGCAACATGTAGGTGTGACTTCCCACGGTCTGTGCATAAATTACCCCTCATATGGGCATTACATAAGGTATTCCATGTCAGAATTACACAATGCATAAGGTTACCTTGGACCTTTTATTGCACGACCGACACTGAATGGGTTCGCTTTCATTCCACTGCTGCACACCATGCACAGGGTGTTCAATCATACTCTGTTAATGGTACTCACACTGTTCGTCTGGTTCTACTTTAGGCCAGTTCTAACAGAACCAGTCTGATACTCCCAAATCTCTGGTTATAGATTTGGGACAAGAAGCAATAACAATACATGGATTCACCGTTACATTTTACCTTTAAATAAAAAGAACAGTCCTGGCAAAGCAAATAGTTATTACATATATGTGATGTGTAATATATTTTGCGAGTATAAAGATATGGAAGGGAATATTACTTATTATTAGGACTACTGTTATACTCCTGAAGACGCAACTCTGTACCGGTAGCGCCATCTCGGCCCACCTCTCCTCAACCGGATGTTGATAGGTGTCGGTCACAGCAGAGGATATATATATATCAATATATATATAAGTATATATATGTTGATATATATATAAATAATAAAAAGTGCTATTTCTTTTGAATTATAATCAATTTAATCTTTAATGAGATATTTTCTTAATGAGATCTACTTCAATAATGACTTCTATGTCAATTCATTTTAGCAATGGAGAATATAATGGTTCCCGTGTTCATTCAAGTTAAATAAAATATCACAACTTTGACATTTCTAACTAATAATGACATGAATGTGGTGTAATAAATAGTTAACATTGTTGCGGCCTAGGTAGGGCCCAGTATTGAAACAGGCTGAGGCAGGGGTTCCCCCAGGTACTCTTATAGGCACGAGCCTGCCATGCCTACAAGACTCTTAGGTGCACGAGTGCCCCGTGGGATAAAGACCAGTTAGCCCAGGACCCCTGGGTAGACCAAGGGAGGGGGCCAGGTAGCTGGACTTCTAGAGAATGGACAACATGTCCACACAACCTATAAACTAGGAATTAGACTCATCCTTCCTAGCCCTAGAGCGAACTACACCAGGACTACAGATGAGATGCAACAACATCATCTTTTCATTATTAAGGTTGCAGGACTTTCTTATCGTGCATCGATATCAAATTAAATTCAGTTGCTATGCGGCTTTATCTAATATTTTTTTATCAATCCACGAAAGATGCATCTTGTAGCTCTGGTATGGATAAACTGCTATAAACATATATATATATATATTCCAGGCGTAGCACAGGACATACATCACAATACATTGCATAATGAATATCGCATTCCCTTATGTGATGCAATACATCATTCAGCGAACAAGTGCACCAATTCAATCCTACTTAATCAAAAGACCAACTAAGGAAACTAGATTAGATAAAGCCCAATATTGATTACAATCATTTCTCATTTATTACTATGCATCTAAATGCTTAATCATCGATTAATCCAACCATATCACCAACACATATAAATGCTTGCTATTTCATATGACATATGGTAAACCTCATTACATAAAAACTGCAACATTGCATGATTTTAGCAAAGGAAGTTGTTTCATAAATAAATATATTTTTTAATTAAAAAATAGATAATAAAAAGAGAGAAGGTGCAGATTGCCTGCGAACCCACCTAGCTTGTTTTGCTTCGGTTCCTTGTTGCTCTTCTTTGACGGGTGGTCAATGCAGGGAAAGCCGCCACACTTGCTGAAGCACAGCTTCTTATTGAGGTAGAGGAAGAAGACGACGAGGATGATGAGGAAGGCTGAAACCGCCCCCATGAAGGCGTATGCCTGCACGGGCACTGCGAACAGAGAGACATGCAGATATGCATCAGTCAAGTGTGTTGTATAGCAGATGGGAGTGTACCGTTAAATCTGCAGATGTGGGGCTATAATTAACACGTGATAGTTATATGACTCACAGACAGACATCAGTCAAGGAGCGCTGCTGTATAGTGGATGGGAGTGTAGCATTAAATCGGCAGATATGGGTGCTATGCTGAACACGCGATAGTGATATGACACACAGACAGACATCAGTCAAGGAGCTCTGCTGTATAATGGATGGGAGTGTAGCGTTAAATCTGCAGATGTGGGGCTATAATTAACACATGATAGTGATATGATGCACAGACAGACATCAGTCAAGGAGTGCTGCTGTATAGTGGATGGGTGTGTAGCGTTAATCTGCAGATATGGGCACTATGCTTAACACGCGATAGTGACATGACACACAGACAGACACCAGTCAAGGAGCGTTGTTGTATAGCGGATGGGAGTGTAGCGTTAAATCTGCAGATGTGGGTTTACACTCAATGCGTAATAGTGATATGACAAAGAGTAGATATCAATGAAGGAGCATTTCTATATAGAGATGTGGATGCTACAGTCAATACGTGATATGGCATACAGAAAAAAATGTAATAATGGAATAAATCAGTACCAGATTCAGTTCGTTCATTTATACTCACATAATCACATACATATAGGTCACATACATATAGGTCTCATATGAATATTGATAATCCTCATTATCACCAATAATAATAGGTAGTGCCCGATGACAACTTGCTCCCCACCACACTCTCCCACATATGTGAATGGGAGTGACCCACGCCTTGGTGCCCTGATGTAACCAACACACCACCTTTCACTTCCAAAATATCTCTTCATAGGTGTAACCAATAGAGTGCAGATCTCTCAGCATGGCTACATTACTTTTCAGCAGACCAGATGAGTGAAGCTGCCGTTTTGAATTTGCTTCGCCAGTATTAAGTAGGGGCATCTTCTGTTAAGCCCCAGTCACACCTCACCGGATTGGGGGAAATGGACAGAAACCGAACAAAGTCCATTTTGTGTCCGTACAAGTTTTGAACATGCACAAAACTAAGAACGGATGCCGCCGGACTGATGTCTATGGTTCGGGACTGGTTTGAGTTTGTTTCGTTTGTTGGCTATCCATTCCTGTCTGTCTCATGTCCATTTCATGTCCGTTCGTCCGGCGGCTTTCGCAACACTTTGACACATTTTAATACATTTTGATACTTGTCACCACCGGAGTAGACAATTATGTCCATTGCTCAATCCGGTGAGGTGTGACTGGGCCTATAGGTATGTCAGTTTTCCCAAGCATATCGCTGAAGAAGGAATCTTTTGTGTGTAACATGTGTGTAACATCTGACCCTAACCGGCCGTTAAATACTCCCCAAGTTGTATCTCTTTATTAGTGTAATGGAATGCAGAACTTTACATGCTATACAGTGCATCATGTTAAAAGGGCAGTGACATCACCGACACAACTTTACTTATTCAGAATTATCATGATTGAACATTGCTCACGGGCAGATACGACGAGGAAGCTGAGATTGGGAAAAACATGACACTTTATTTTTGATACTCATGACGCCCGGACGCACTGTTCAATCAGTGTCTAGCAGAAACTCACACAAGCACACCATTGTAAACAAAATAAAGAAATACAATTTGAGGGTGGGGGGAGCTTTCGTGTTGCTGCCGTTTGGTTTTGGTTTGTTGGGGTTTTACATCCCAGCAACACATACGGGAATATCAAAGCGAGCACCAACTTGGAATGAAACTTGTGACAGCACACACACTCCTGACAACTTTATAGTGTTGCACCACTGGGGCACCGTGCCGCTTCCCACCATGGCTCGATGCCCAACTCAGTTGCAGTCATCCTGACACTGAACATCCTGACGATCACCTGGCAAGTGTTAATTTTGTACGTGCTTGATTTGATTCAACTGGAGATTGAATCCACGACCTGCCGCATAGGAGGCGAGTGCTCTACCCAGTGAGCCATGCTCATGTAACCGCTTATGGCACTTTGTATGCACCAGCTGACAACTGCCTAAGTAACCACATTGAGTGGTCGCTGGTGCCGAGGTATTTCCCATCGCGATGTAATTGGCAATATTAAAGTTGCATAATCCGATGAAAGCCTTAAGTGCCTGTCACACTATGCTGGATTGAGCAACGGACAGAATTTTCTAGTGCGGTGGTGTTCGGGCGTGATAAGTATCAAAATGTATCAAAATGTGTCAAAATGTTGCGATACCGGGACAAAGGCTGCCAGATGAATGAACATTAAATGGACATGAAACATACATGAACGGATAGCCAACGGACGATAAGCAGACTAAGCAAACTCAAACCAGACAAGAACCGTATATGTCAATCTGGTGGCATCCGCTCCAAGTTTTATGCATGTTCAAAATTTGCCACCTAGATGCTGGACACCACCGGACACAGAACGGAAACGCCGGATGCTGACCATATAGAAACCGGACATTGACGTATTCCACCGGACTTTGTTCGGTTTCTTTCCGTTTCCCCAATCCGGTGAGGTGTGACAGAACCCTTAGCATTGCAAAGTATGATGCCTTTAAATATCTCTCATTTAAAGAAAAAAATACATAGAAAACAAATTAACTTAATAATGGAATAATGACAATGACTTAACAATTGATACTTGTCGCTTCCTAGCCTGGCTTTCGGCATTATTAGGATAGGGCAAGGAGCAGTGGAATGAGGAAGACCAATCGTCCATGATTGAAATTTTCAATGCTTAATCAACTAATGTAAAACAACAACAAATATGTGACCTATATTGATACTTGTCACTTCCTAGCCTGGCACTTGGCATTAATAGGATAGTGCAAAGACTGGTTAGCTCAGTGTCAGGATAATGTGACTGAGTGGGATATCAGGTCATGGTGCTGCTGACCTGGTCTCCCAGTTGGGCAGCACTATAAAGTTGCCATGACTGCACACTGTCACAAGTCGGTACACATCCTGATATAACCTTAGATGTTGTCAGGAAGTAAAACTCCAACCAACATACCTACAGTGAGGACCGGTGGAGGCGCCACCGTCGTGCGGCGGAGGTGGCAATATAACAAATCAGACAATAACAGAGACACTAAATTCCATTTCATGCCTTTATACTCACATAATTCTTTATACATCACATATTAGGTTGATTGTTTAAATCTTCCGTACTGTAGTTTGAATAAATTGTTATTTCAAATGGCAAACTTTGGAGATATTTGAATGAATCCTGCCGGTGTGTGGGTGCCGTTTCCGGTGGCTCGGCTGGTTCCCTGTGTAAGACGTTCAAAACACGACCCCGTTGAAAACACTACGGTAGTGTTTTCAACTTAAGTTCAAAACACTATGGTAGTGTTTTCAACTTAAGTTCAAAACACAACAGTTAAGTTCAAAACACTACCCCTACATATGTCCAAAACACTATTCAAGTTCAAAACACTATCAGAACATGGCAGTGGGGGGCTGTAAGTGTAATGCCACTTGTTTGTTCATTGTTGTTTTATGTCCTAGCAATATCTAAGGTCATATTAGGATGGGTCTGACTTGTGACAGTGCGCACTCATGGTGACTTTATAGTGCTTCCCCACTGGAAGAACAGGCTGCCAGCACCATGACATGATATCCCACTCAGACACATTATCCTGACACTGAGCCAACCAGTCCTAGCCCTATCCTAATAATGCCGAGCGACAGGCTAGGAAGCAACAAGTATACATTTTTAAGTCATTGGTTTGACTCAGCTAGGGTTCGAACCCACGACCTCATGATGTACCAACATGGGAGACGGTCGCTCTAACTCATTCGGCCATCCCGTCTGGTCTGTAATGCTGCAAGATGTAACCTACTGGTACATATTGATATGCTGACCATTCTGCAGCGTTTGATTGATTGTTTGTAGTTGTTTTACATCCTAGCAACATCTATGGTCATCTCAGGATGGGTACTGACTTGTGAGAGTGCACACTCATGGCATCTTTATAGTGCTGCCCCACTGGGAGACCAGGCTGCCAGCACCATGAGAGTAGTGTTTTGAACTTAAAGGGAGTGTTTTGCACTTAAGGATAGTGTTTTGAGCGTGGCCACAGTAGTGTTTTGAACCTACCTTTAACTAAGTTGAAAACACTACTGTAGTGTTTTGAACCTAGGTTGAAAACATAGTGTTGTTGTGGGGTAGTGTTTTAAACTTACTACACCGGCGCACTTAGTCTCATCACTATTTGACCTTGTTTACACGCGCGTCCGTCCGTGTAGGAGGCTCCATCACGCATCACGCAATTCACGCGAGACAGATAAGACGACCTACTTACCGGGTCCGATGGCTGAATCGGTAAGAACCCTGACTGGCTGACTTTCCATGAATAGGATTGTGGGCTTCGTCAACATTTGAAAATTCTCATGGGGGAGACTATGCGCAAAATCAGTTTTTACACTATTCGTGCATGCAGTGTGAGCCGAGCGTATGCTTACAAAAGCTTGTTTTATTTAACGATGCCCTTAGAGCGCATTTATTTTTATCATTGGGAATTGGACGTCAAACATATGGTCATTCTGACATATTTCTTTGCAGGAAACCTGCTGCTATCACATAGGCTACTCTTTCCGATAAGCCGCAAGGGGTGTTATATGCACTTTCCCACAAACAGGAAAATACATATGCAACCTTTGATGAACCAGTTGTGCACCTCTGGTTGGAATAGAAAATAACACAAACTGCAAATGGGTCCGCTGAGCAGGATCACTTGCCAAATAAATAAAAACAAATAAAATCCATGGCATAGGCTCATCAGTTTGCAAAAAGCAGGAGATTAGGTTTAAATTGACTACCCGATCGGGAGATCTGGAGAGGTAGTTAAATTCGGGAGGCTCCCGCCCAAATCGGGAGACTTGATAGGTATGGAACACTGACCGAGTCACACCAGTAACATGCCAAATTAAATTGGAACTCATCACTGCCTAGCATTACGCTTGGTATCAATAGGGACTGGTTTGCTCAGTATTAGGATAATGTGACTAATGCCTGGCACACACCTCCCGTTTACGATTCATGCACTAAAACTGACTGCGCATCACGACCCCGACCAGTCCCGTTTCGCGACTAAAACTGACCGATTCATTTTTCGAATCCCTTGCGATTTCAGTTTTAACCCCTAAAACTGAGTTTTAAGTCGCGAAACGCAAGGCTCTGGTGTGCTAGGGGGTCGGGCACCTAACGACTAAAACTCAAACTTATGCGTGAAACGGGCAGTTTTAGATCGTATACGGGAGGTGTGTACCGGGCATAAGTCGGATTGCTCGACAATAGTAGGAAAGGCAAGGCACCGCAGAATGAGGAATTCCCTGGCTAATCAATGAATGTAACAAAAAGTAATTAGATAAATAACCTTATCAGTCGAAAAAAAAACACAGCACCAGCATTAAGATCACACACTGCAAAGTCTCCGCAGTGACTCAGATGCTTCGGGAAGGGCGATAATGAGGGAAAGTCTGTGTGTGCCCATTTTGCAGTTGGGGACACGGGGTGCTGTAATCCCATATATTAACAGTGGCGCCCTCTGTTGGGTGGATGGGGAGAACGGGTGGCGGTAACTGAATCACCAATCACAGAGGAGGGCAGAGGAATCGGGCTGGGTGTGGGGGGTGGGGGCGGCACTGCGGCAGGGGCCGGGACGGAGGTAGATTGGACCCGTAAGGTGTTGAGTCGAGTGTGATGGGAATTGTGATTGAAGAAGTGAGGTGAGGTAAGGTGAAAGCAGAGTATGAGTGCCACTTGGTATGGAGAAGGATGGGGTTAGGGTTGGAGTTTGGGGGCAGAGTTCCCTTGGGCATGCTTTACCACAAGCGAAATCCAATAGTGAGCAACTGAGCAAATGGTAAGGGATTTTACATCCTGGTAACGCATAAGGTCATATCAGGATTTTGCTAGATCATGGGATTCGAACCCACGGGTTCGAACCCGGGTCGAGTCAAACCAATGACTTAAAAATTGATATTTGACGCTTCCTAACAAGGCGCTGGGCATTATTTGGATAGGGCAAGGACTGGTTGGCTCAGGGTGAGGACGATGTGAGTGAGTGGGATATCAGTTCATGGTGATGGCAACCTGGTCTCCCTGTGGGGCAGCACTATAAAGTCGCCATGAGTACGCACTGTCACAAGTCAGTACCCATCCTGATAAGACCTTAGATGTTGCCAGGACGTACAACTCCAACAAGCAACCAACCATATCAGGATGGGTGCCTATTTGTGACGGGGAACAGCTCTGGCTATCGTGAAACCCATCTAGGTCACAGCGAAGCTTCCGTCTCTCCTCCCTCCTCGGGGACCAGCAGGCAGTAACCCAGACAACACTTATCGGTAATGTTTGAGTATAGTCGCAGATTCAGACTGACAGGAAGTGACGTCGTGGGGTTAGCTCTAACTGACCCGGAAGTACTCCCTCCCCACACCTCCCCCATAAAAGCTCACTCTCTCTGTCCCTATTAAAGCTGCAACCTTCACACTTACTTACCCTTGTCTAGGATGAATGACTTCTTTTCATTGAAGGGCAAGTAGAAACAAATATAATCACTGACGGAAATTTATTTATTTAATTATTGTTGTGAATACATGTATTTAATCTGCTCAATAGGTTCTGTTTTGCAACGTCGAAGTGCTGTTCGCCATTACAATTCCGATGTTGAAAGAGAGTTAGAATATGACACAATTCCCTTCCCCTCACGATGTACAGATAACCAAATGTGTCTTGAATCGACGCGTGCACCACCTGGCGGCAGATTGTGTCCCCAATACATGCAAAACTATGTCATGGGTGATGAAAATGGGAAATATTGCGCCAAGAGAAGGATTCGAACCCACACTACAGTAAAACCTCCCTAACCTCCCACCTCCACAGATCGACCACGCCCCTAAATCGATCGCTTTATTTGGGTCCCAACAATACCATTGAACCATATTCTAACTCCCTAAACCGACCACCTCCCTAAATGGACCACTTAAAATCGGTACCAAGATGGGTCGATGTAGAGAGGTTTTACTGTACATGTTATTCCAGGGCAAGGCTAGTGTGCTAACCATTTCACTACCGAGGCTCCCTGATGCAATCACCCGATCTACACCCTACCTGTCTATGTGGCTCCAGGCACTAAGGGTCAGTGCAGACTATGACAAATATAGGCCCGCCTTCACAGGAAGGATACCGAATTGCAATTGCAGGGCTAATAGCTAAAACGCACACAAAAGAACAATAAAAAGAAGTTTGAGAATATAAACTAAAATGGTTGCAGACAAGTGAGCAAGGTGTGTGTGTGGGGGTGGGGGGTGGGAGGTAGGGGGTGGGCGAGTTCAAAGCTTGGTGTCAATGGGAGAACAGTGGCAAGCAGTCATGGCCTGCCGAGTTGAAAGGCTGTGACGTCACGAGGCTCGGGGCGGAATAAGAGGAGCCTGGCAGCAAATGGCGGTGTTTGCAGGGAAAGTGGCTTCTGACGTCTGCGTGGTGCTGGCTATTATCTAGACGATGGCTTCCTGCGTGGCTTCCTGCGTGGCTTCCTGCCTAGGTTCCTGCCTGAGTTCATGCAAGACTTACTGCCTGGCTTCTTGCATGGTTTCCCACCTGGATTTCCTGCCTGGCTTCCTGCCTTTCCTGACTCTCTTCTTCCCTGGCTTTATCTGGGTTTCCTGGCTGGCTTCCTTCCTTGCGCCATGTCTGGCTTCCTGCTTGGATTCCTGCTTGAGTTCATGCATGATTTCCTGCCTGGCTTCCTTCCTGGTTTTCCTGCCTGGCTTCCTGCCTGGCTTCCTGCCTGAGTTCATGCATGACTTCCTGCCTGGATTCTTGAATGGATTCCTGCCTGGCTTCCTGCCTGGCTACCTGGCTGGCTTCCTGCCTGAGTTCATGCATTACTTCCTGCCTGGATTGCCTGTCTGACTTCCTGCCTGTCTTCTTGCCTGGCTTTCATCTGGGTTTCCTGGCTGGTTTCCTACCTTGCCTCTTGCCTGGATTTCCTGTCTGGCTTTTCTTTCTTTTTAATTTTTTTAATTTTTTGTTATTGAGGCTGTATTTATACTGTCCATAGCATGTAAGCCCGGGTACCCAGTCTTGTTTTCAATGCTGGCCAGCTGTAGTGTTGGTGTTGTCTTACCAAACAGTCGCTGCTGATAAGTTATTTGATTGTCTGCATTTCAATAGCAGATAGACAGTTTGTAGGTATGTTTAGTAGTCTATGTTAGTTTTATTTGGGCCCTCTCGGCATTGTATTTTTGTTCTACTCTTATTACTATGTTAGTTGTTTTCTTAAGGTTCTATGTTAGTGTTTTGGGGTTTTCTTGGGAAGAGTTTTCCATTTTTTTCTACTTAATTCTATACTAGCCTATTTTATTTACATGTCCATAGGCTTGTACGTAATAGGTGGTTGAGTTATGTTTGTTTGAATTTGATTTGATTTATATTGTGGGATATGTTATCTGGCTTTTATATTTCCGGTTATCCCGCCCTGGGCTGTCCAGTTCATGGGCCGTGACATATCACCTGCCCCCTTGTGGTGTAGTTCAGTTCGGATTCCCAGTTTTTATTTTGCACAGATATTTTTTGTACGTTTTTAGGTCAGGGATTTGTCTTTCTTTCACCGTTTGCGCTTCATGTCTGGCTTCTTGCCTGATTTTCCTGTCTGGCTTCCTGCCTGGCTTTCATCTAGTTTCCTGCCTGGTTTCCTGCATTGTCCTCGAAACTTGACACCCATATCATTTTGCTTGATACATCAAAACATAATATATAAAAAGTATACCTGGTTATATTTAAAAACAAAACAAAAACCGACAAAAATTCACAACCTTGCTAAAGAGTTGTAATTCTAAAACAATGTACCTCATATCCTTGTACTTATTGTACAATGTGCATTTTAATTCTACTTTAAAAATCACGTCTAACTTTGTGTAACTAACTTTACTACTAATGTCAAGAAGACTACTTCTATGACACGGATAAATGCCATATGAATCACATTATGGAATACTGGGTGAGTTGGTCTGATGCCGGCCGCCGGGGGGAGGCCGGCGGATCAAAAATCCGCCGAGGTGGCGGGGGGGGTCTGGCGCTCACGGGTTTGCTTCGTGATGCAGTCGGCCTCGCTGTGCATGGTCAGGAGGCGCCTCACATTGGCGCAGTATGCGCAGACGTGACGGCGCCTGTCCCCCGCCTCACCGTGGGCCTCCCCGAGGCGGGCCCGATCGCACGAGGCGGGGGCGCGGTTCCAGGCCGGGCAGGGGGCCCCGTGGGTCTCCCTGTCGTAGGTGGCGCGGGCGTCAGCTTGGGGTCGGGCGAGGTGGGCGCCTCGGTGGAGAGGGTCGGGTAGGCGGGCAGGGGCGGCGGTGGCTTGGTCCTCGGGCATGGCCAGGCAGTCTAGTCTCATGAGGTTGAGCGCTACCGGGTCATGCCAGCCTTGGGGGAGGGTTCCGTCCGCGATGGCGGAAAACAGGGTCTCTGAATACCGGCGGACGGTTGCCCAGGGGTAGACGAGGTTATCCCGGCAGACTGCTAGGATGTGGTGGTGGAGTCCCTGGGCGGAGTGGGCGGGGAAGTCGGGGTGGTCGATGAGGGTGAGGGTATATTCGTCCTTTGTCGCCTCTCCCCTCTTCACCGGCTTTCTCTCGGCCCCTCGTTTCACCAGGTCCGAGGGGAAGATGTAGTTGGCCGGGATCCCTTGGCGCCGCACGGAGTGGCGCGCCTCGGCGGATGCCAGTATCTCCCGGACGGCGTCGGCCGCGGAGGCGGGGCTGTGGCGGATGGCCTCCTCGCGGTAGGCCGGCGAGGTGGCGGGTGGTGGTTGACTGGAGAGGTGACGGTACCTCTCGTACTCCGGGTGCGGGGATCCGGGGAGGGTCGCCTGAGGCGGCGGCGGGGGCCGGGCTGTGGTGGCGGTAGGTGCCCGAGGCGTCGGGGCGGCCTGGCGCCTCGGGGGAGATGAGGGGATCCCCGGGCGGGCCCCCCCGGTCTCCAGGGAGTCGATCCGGGCGTGGAGGTCGGCCGTCGCCTGGCGCGCCTCGGCGGCGGAGTGCTGTTGGTCGAGCTGCATACGCTGGAGGGCGTCCAGCAGTGTCGACATCTCGGGGCCCGAGGTGCGGCCCGAGGGCGCCGCGGGGGACGCCGGGGCGTAGGCCGGGGAGTCGGCCCGGCCGGGTGCTGGAGAGGGCCCCGGGGTGCCGGGGGCGGCCCGGGATCCCTTCCGTCCACGTCCTTTTCCTCGAGGCATCCTGAGGTTGAGCTGGGGCAGAGGTCCGAGGTGGAGTAGCCAAGTAGAAGAAAAGGGCAGAGAGCTGGAAGGCGGCTGGAGGCTGAGTGCCTGAGGGAGGCCGGCGGGCGGCCTTATAAGGGGGGAAGTGAGCAGAGGCAGGAGGGGGGTGAGTCGCTCAGGGGGGAGGTGAGCAGTGGCAGGGGTGAGTCGCTCAGGGGTGGGGGGAGGTGAGCAGTGGCAGGAGGGGGGGGGGGGTGAGTCGCTCAGGGCCGGGTGAGTCGCTCTCCCTCCCCTCGCATCAAACGAAATGCTTCGCATTACGACCAATGCTGCTGTTCAGTTCAGTCCCTACATACTGGGTCAGAGCTCAACCAGCCCTATTATGTGACTTCGGACAGGGAAGGGATATGTGGAATTACAAGGGTTATGTGTAATTGATTTTGTTTTGTGGTTGTTTTACGTCCTAGCAACATCTAAGGTCATATCAGGACGGGTACCGACTTGAGACAGTGCGCACTCATGGCGACTTTATAGTGCTGTCCCACTGGGAAACAAGGCCTCCGGCACCATGACCTGGTATCCCACTCAGTCACATTATCCTGACACTGAGCTGACCAGTCCTTGCCCTGTCATAATAATGCCTAGCGCCTGGCTAGGAAGCAACAAGTATCAATTTTTAAGTCATTGGTTTGACTCGACCAGGGTTCTAACCCACGACCCCACGATCTACCAGCACGGGAGACGGACGCTCTAACTCATTCGGCCATCGCGTCTGGTCTATATGTAATTGACAAATGGCTTCAAATGCATGTCTATGCAATGACGGCTCTCTGATGCTTTCATGTTTAGTGTTCTACGGCAACACACTGCTTCATTATTACCCTGACCTGTCGGGATGGCCCAATGAGTTGAGCGTCCGTATCCCGCTCTGGTAGATCGGGGGATTCAAACCCTGGCCGAGTCAAAGCAATGACTTAACAATTGATACTTGTCACTTCATGGCCAGGCACTCACCATTATTAGGATAGGGTTGGTTCAGTGTCAGGATAATGTGACTGAATGGGATATCAAGTCATGGTGCTCATGGCCTAGTCTCCCAGTTGGGCAGCATTATGGCTTAATGCCCTTAAAGTTGCATAGTCCAATGGTTTTGAATGTCCGCAATTTTCAGAGATGAATAAATTAGATTGATCGGAATAATCTACTTTACTTTAGGTTGAAATAGCATTTAGTTTAAATGGCTAACTTCGGGGATATTTGAAGTGACAATATGCCAAATTAATTTTGGAATGCATGCCAAAGCTGATCCCATAGGCTTATCCAATAACAGATTTTTATTAAATTGGCTCAGTATGGCCTTCTCATCATCATCATCATCATCATCATGCTGTCGGTCGCGATGCTACAAAGACTGCTTTCATTACTTGACTGCAGCTCTCCATTTAGCTCTCTGCTGTGAGAGTTGCATCCATGAGTCGGTCTTAATGTCTCTCAGCTTCAGGTTTGTACATTTCATGAAAGCTGCCTGCAAAAGTGTTGAAGTGCTGCTGGCTTTTGCAAGTTACCAGCGGCACTCTATTGGGGAGCAAATAGAGGTTTCACACCGGCAAGAACATGTCAAGACAGGCGCAAAACTATTTGTCCCTGCAGTGGCTGGTCGGGAGATGTTCGGAGTTCCATACATCAACCGCCCTTAATGCTGCCACAGTGACATGGTTTTCTGTTTAGGGTTTGCTCCCTGAGCCTTCGGTTCTGTCAAGAACCTGTACCACAAGGCAGTGGTTTACAACTCTGCAAGGCAGGGGCGTCAAACTCCCTGAGGTATTGCTATACCTGCAATACCTGCATACTTATGTGACAATACATGCTTAATAAATGCACCAGTATCTAAGTTAAGGCCCTGTCACACTATGACGTAACGATGTCAGTGTAGGAACAATGTGAAAATAATTATATTACGTTGAAGTTCTCGGCGTAGTATGCAAATTTTGGGACAAGTTGGACGTCGATGCAGCATAGTTGACGTGGGTGTGACATCACCATGACGTCGGGCGAGAGTATTGTGCAAGCATTGGACTGGCGACACTCGAACGCATGTGACGCCGGGCTAGCATGACTTGGACGGTGCCTTAAAGTCGGCCTGGCATGATCACGCCCGCCACAACGTTGCCACGTCCGACTCGACCGTTATATCTCGACAACAGTCAACGTCGGTTGAGCGAGAGCCTAATGTCGCCCTAACATCACGCCAAGGTCGTCACCGTGATCACAGCTCGTGGCTGATGCGCTCGACGTAACGGGAACGTGAACCAACGTCAGTCAAAGCACCCAACCATCCATGCCTTGTATTTATATGTTCACACCACGTTCAGAAAACGTTCAAATGACGTCACTGATGTTACGCGCATGCTAAAGGGTTATCAACGACATCAACTACATCAGCGAAACGTTGGAGCAACGTTCGCTACGTGCCACAGACTCGTTCGGGTGACGTTAGACCGACGTTGACGTAATGCTGGCCGCACGTTCCTCCCCGACTGTGCGTCGCTCTGACATAAGGGACCGTAGATCTAATGTCACTGACGCAGCTCTAACGGTCGTCTAACGTCGGCGTGATGTCAGCATAACGTCATCCCAACGTAACAGCTTCACGTCGAGCTACATCAAAAGTTTTGGACATGTTGAAAACCTTGACATGCGCTGACGTAACACGACGTAAAGTGACGTAGCTCGACATCAGTCTGTGCTCATTCTAACATCATCATAATGTAACCCAACGTACCTCAATGTAATGACGAAAAGTCAGCAATGCCAAGCTTACATTGGCTCTTCCATCGTAGTGTGACAGCCCTATTAGGTATGTAGAATCAAATCGTGGTGAGTGTCTTGGGTTTGGAAATTTGATGATTCATCGGACAAAGCAGCCTTAATATACCACAATGATCGTCAGCCTTGGTTGGCCCCTAAATAGCCCCAAGATGGATATGTTGTTTTCGAACTATGCATAGTCATATTCAATCATGATAACCAGACGCGATGGCCGAATGAGTTAGAGCGTCCGTCTCCTGTGTTGGTAGATCATGAGATTGTGGGTTCGAATCCTGGTCGAGTCAAACCAATGACTTAAAAATTGATACTTGTCGCTTCCTAGACAGATGCTCGGCATTATTAGGATAGGGCAAGGAGAAGTGGAATGAGGAAGACCAATCGTCCGTGATTGAAATTTCCCGTGCTTAAACAACTAACATACCAACAACAACAACAACAAAAAGACAAAAAAAAAGACTATCCCTTTAAGATGAGACTACGGTGTATGGGTTGATAGACTGTCGGGCAGACGATATATAACACTGCACAGCAGCCAACAGTCCACGGTTCATAACAGCGTGATAATGTGACCTGTAGGACTGGCAAAGATGAAGAGGATGTTGCCATCCCTGTAATCTAGAACTTTCATAACGCTCGTGAATATTACATGACCATGCCTGCATTGATGTATCTGTTCAAACTATGATGCACTGCTTGCTTGGTTGTTTATTGGGGTTTTGCGTCCTAGTAGCATCTAAGGTCATATCAGGACTGGTACTGACTTGCATAACCTTGCAGTCATGGTGACTTGTTAACCTTGATTTATCCATTCTGCCCTTATTATTCACCCTTACCCTTGTTACCCTTGATTTACCCTTGCTACCATTACGATTTACCCCTAGCCTTGTTACCCTAGATTTACCCTTGCTACAATTATGATTTACATTTACCCTTGTTACCCTTGCTACCATTACGATTTACCCCTAGCCTTGTTACCCTAGATTTACCTTTGCTACAATTATGATTTACATTTACCCTTGTTACCCTTGATTTACCCTTGCTACCATTATGATTTACCCCTAGCCTTGTTACCCTAGATTTACCCTTGCTACAATTATGATTTACATTTACCCTTGTTACCCTTGATTTACCCTTGCTACCAGTACGATTTACCCCTAGCCTTGTTACCCTAGATTTACCCTTGCTACAATTATGATTTACATTTACCCTTGTTACCCTTGATTTACCCTTGCTACCATTACGATTTACCCCTAGCCTTGTTACCCTAGATTTACCCATGCTACAATTATGATTTACATTTACCCTTGCTACCATTGATTTCCCCTTACTACCATTACGATTTACCCCTAGCCTTGTTACCCTAGATTTACCCTTGCTACAATTATGATTTACATTTACCCTTGTTACCCTTGATTTACCCTTGCTACCATTACGATTTACCCCTAGCCTTGTTACCCTAGATTTACCCTTGCTACAATTATGATTTACATTTACCCTTGGTACCCTTGATTTACCCTTGCTACCAGTACGATTTACCCCTAGCCTTGCTACCCTAGATTTACCCTTGCTACAATTATGATTTACATTTACCCTTGTTACCCTTGATTTACCCTTGCTACCATTACGATTTACCCCTAGCCTTGTTACCTTAGATTTACCCTTGCTGCAATTATGATTTACATTTACCCTTGTTACTCCTGATTTACCCTTGCTCCCCTTATGCGATATCATAATATTTGTATCTACATCCTACTGTTGTCCTGCAGGTTGTTTGTACCCTGGATACTTGAAAGATACCAATGACTTATCGAATCAACACTTGTCGCTTCCTAGCCTGGCGCTCGGCACTAACAGGATATAGCAAGGATGGGTTAGTTCAGTGTCAGGATAATGTGACTGAGAGGGATATCAGGTCATGGTGCTGGCAGCCTGATTTCTCAGTTGAGCACCACTATAAATTCGCCATGAGCGCGCAGTGTCACAAATTGGTACCCACCCTGATCTGACCTTAGATGTTGTTAGGATGTAAAACTCCAACAGACAAACTTGAAAGGCAATCTCCAGTTCTGCCGCCTGTGTTTTCTGCCAGCATCATGCTCTGCTTCTTGCTTTCCCGTCCTGATATGACCTGAGATGTTGCCAGGACGTAAAACTCCCACAAACAAACAAAGGCTTCTTGTTTTTCTACGCGCGAATGGAGCCACCGCCAGCCGCGTTTTGTGTTTAATTTAAAATCAGAGGGATTAAAACACTAATGTTGACGCTACATATTTTCCCATCAGACTCTGTGGTTCGGTTTTCAATTAATCCGCGATTGATTTGTCCAGCACACAAAAGAAACACTTTTGGACGACCAGAAAAATCTGTGTTTTTGTAGGACCAATGTTGGAAATAAGCTGACAACTCCCATGATAACTGATAAGAGATACTATAATTTTCAGAGTAGTAATAGATATAGAACCGAGCATATGAGTGATATCATTGTATTGGTGCGTGTCTTGGTTAATTAAACATATTACAATGGGGCAGGTGGTTCTCAGCAGCAAAACTACTCTAGCGTTAATTACCCCCAAGAGGCCTCTCAGAATGAAATATTAAAAGTCTGCCATTGTAGGATGTATGCTGTCGGATTAAAAATAATTCTCCTGGTTTTTATCTTATTTGTTAAGGGCTCATTGAGTTGGTTTGTACCTGCACCGTACAGTTTTACATCGTGGCAATATTTAAGGTCATACCAGGATGAGTACTGACTTGTGACAGTATGAACTCATGGCTAATTTATAGGGATTCCCCACTGGGAGACCAGGGGCCGTATGCAGGAGTCGGTGATAGCGAGGCAAAACGGTGTTTGGCCGGAATTCCCGTTTAGCGGGGAAAAATGGCATGCACGAGTCAGTGATAGGCCTAACACCAGAAGCTTAAACTAGGTTAAGGTAAACCAGAAATATAGCTAGTTTACAGCAGTGTTAGGTATCAAATCTATTCAATGGTGTCATATTTAACAAAGTTACATAGTCAAATAGTGAAATTTTATTAAATTAACCGTAAAATCGAAGCGAGATTAACGCTGCCGCCGCAAAGGCGGCGATATTAATATTGTCGAACCGACGAATGCAAGCAACCGCCGCCACCGCCGCCAGTATGGAAAGCGACGTTGATGCAGCGGCGGCGATTTGTTTAGTTTACATTCATTGATTCGAAAATATTAATATCGCCGCCGACGCGGCAGCAGCATTAATATTGCTTCGAATTTAGGGTTAATTTCATGAAATTTCACTTATTGCGTAATTCTGTTAAATATGATAGGATTTAATAGATTTGAGCCTAATTTATGGCTACAGACGCAGAGGGATTTCCCAAATCTATAAATAACTTCACATTTAGCTATAATGTAAGTGTTACGCGCTCCTGCTTACCACTTGACACAGTTCCCGACGTCGGTGATAGCTAAACGGTAACAGGCTGTAGCACCAAACGCCGCTAACACTGACTCCTGCATACGGGCCCTGGCCGCCAGCACCATGACCTGATATCCCACTCAGTCAGATTATCCTGAGACTGAGCAAAGTATATTCCTTGCTCTATCCTAATCACGCCAAGTGGATGGCTAGGTAGCGATAAGTGTCAATTCTGTAAGTCATTGGTTTGACTAGGCCGTGATTCAAAGACCCGACCTTCTACATGGTAAGGCTGCGCTCTCACTCATTCAGCCACCTTGTCGGGTCCTCACATTAAGCATTTCTAGGTTGGACTCCTAATCTGAAGGTCAGTGGTTCGATTCCCTGTGCCCCCACCTCTGCCAATTTGGATTTCCACCGCTGTGTATAACTTACAGCATCATCAAAGGCCAGTTGCTCTCATACCATGTCGATGTGGTGTGGGAGGTTAAAAATCCCTTGGGTCGGTAAAAGTGGAGGGTCTGGCTTTCTATCGACAAACTGTCTAATGGTGAAAACAAGCCTATTCAGGCTTATCCATGATAGGCAGTATAAATCTTCAACAAACAACAACAACAACAAAATGGCGTTCCCTTTGTTTGCACCGGGTGCGGTAGCCGAATCGGTTCAGCACGGGCCTCCCATGTGTGAGATCCGGAGTTCAGTTCCCGGTCGAGTCAAACCAATGACTTATAAAATTGATACTTGTCGCTTCCTAGCCTGATGCTCAGCATTAGTAGGATAGGGCAAGGACTGGTTAGCTAAGTGTCAGGATAATATGACCGAGTGGGATATCGGGTCATGGTGATGGTGGCCTGATTTCCCAGTGGGGCAGCCCTATAAAGTTGCCATGAGTGTGGACAATCACAAGTCGGTACTCATCCTGATATGACATGAGATGTTGTCAGGACGTAAAACTCCAACAACCAACCCTTGGTTTGCATCACCCGGATCTCGTAGAAAGAAGCTACTGGTATCGGGTCAGTGTGAGCACTTAAAACCAATTCGCCGAACATTTACAGAGACAGTCTAGTGTGTCTGTCCACTTAGCATTCGGCCACAATCGGGGAGTATTTGCCTGGAGATGGTCATCATTAGTCAGTACTCATTACTGTCATTACTGTGTGCCGACCGGCCACCAATCTCACGGAAAATGTACTGCGGGAGGGAGCCAATCAGCGTCTTCCTGGGTGGTCAGGGACGCTCATAGGGACGCCCCCCCCCCCTTCCACCACACACCTACACACACCTCAGGCCGACTTCATAGCCCTCATCGCTTAGTTGATCAACATCATTTTTGCCCATCTACACCTCTGATGGGCCCCCCCAAGTGTAAGGCCCTTAAACACCATTAAAATAGTCCATCCATGTTAACATGCCACATCCTTGGTTTAGTGGGTGTGGAGGTGGGGGTGGATGAGGATGCATGTGGGTGTGGTTGTGGTAGTAGGTGTGGGTGTGGGTGTTGTGAGTGTGGGTGTGTGACGGTTTGGATGTGGGTGTATGTGTGTGGGTGTGAGTATCGATGTGATTGCGAATGGGTGGGTGTATGGGTATGGGTGTGGGTATGGGTGTGGGTATGGATGTGGGTGTATAGGTGTTGGTGTGGGTTTGTGTGTGAATAAGCATGGAGGAGTGGGTAATGGTGTGGATGTACGTGTATGGGTGTGGGTGTGGCTGTGGTTGTAGGTGTGAGTGTGTATGGAGGCATGGGTATGGGGTTAGGTGTTACTATGGGTGTGCAGGTGAGTGTGGGTATGTGTGCATGGGTGTGTGGATATGGATGTGTGTGTTGCTGCGAGTCTATGTGTTATGAATGTGGGTGTGTGGCTGCTTGGATGTGAGTGCATATATCAGGATGTGGCTGTGGATGTGAGTGCGCATGGGTGGTTGAATGGGTATGTGTGTGTGTGGGTGCATGGATGGGGGAGAATAGTTATTGGTGGTAGTGTAGGCTTGAGTGTGAATAAGTATGGAGGAGTGGGTATAGGTGTGGATGTATGTGTAAGGGTATGGATGTGGTTGTAGGTGTGAGTCTGCATGGAGGTGTGGGTGTGGGTGTGGGAATGAGTGTGGATATGCGTGTATGGGTATGTGGGTACGGGTATATGTGTGGGTGTCCCTGTGAATGTAGGTGTTGGTGTGTGCATGGCTTTGTTTGGGTGTGCATGGGTGCAGTGGTGTTCGTGTAAGTGTGAGTATGTATGTGGGTGTGAGCTTGATGAGTATTGCACTGGACAAATCCACCGCCTGCATTTGATCGGGCACGGACAGTCCAGTCGTTGTGAATCGAGTTGGCTGAAGGATTGCATCGCTGTGCATGCGGGGGGTCACAAGGACCATCGCTGGTTGCGTTCACCACCTGTCTGCCCAGACCCGATCAATACAGAGTCAATAAGGGGTCAACACGGGGTCACGGTGTCGGGCTTCAATCTTGTGCCTAGGATCTATCTATCACAGTGGACCCCTCCATAGACCCCCACATCCTCAATACCCCCACGCTATTACAGTTGGCCCCTCCATACACCCCTACACCCTCCATACACCCCTACACCCTCCATACCCCCACATACCCCCGGGTAATGGCGAAGGGGTACTGTTCTGGACCCGTCTTGATATGACCTTAGATGTTGCCAGGACGTGAAGCTCCAACAACCATTCAACTGCTCTGGACTGCTATGTGATAATACATTGCATATCCAGCCTGTGCACAGGATGTGCACATATCGACAGCATGGTACTGCCCCCCCCCCCCCCCCACTGCTACTCCCCCCTACATCCCCCACCACCCCCACCGACCCAGCATTTGTCGATGCCGTGCTATTTATAGACACAACTCGCGGCCTCCAGATGGAGGTCTGCGTCCTCAATAGACTACATCGCCATTCCAGCCGCGTGGTGCATTGTGGGATGAGTGGAAGATAAACAAACCCCCACGAAGCACATGGCTAATGCTAAGAAACTGGGTGCAGCTATGAAATGTGCTAGTTTCAGCTCATCTCAGCTCTTGTTTGAAACATAGAATACCAACTAAAAATATATATATAATAAAATAAGATGTTAATCTGCTATCTAGCATTGCATTTAGATCAATTTAATCAGCACATTGTACACCATCTGCATTTAGATTGAGAAAAATTTGGGCACTCAGACTAGTGTTATAGCCATAGCCAGAGTCAGTTTTACTCATTTTATTCATGTTTTTATTTATAGCCTATGGTTAATAACATTTGTTGGGCTAGGAAGTGGGTAGGGTTAATCAGACATTGGTTATATATTTCTTTGAAACAAGTTTTTGTTGACACATTTGACATTTTAATATTTAGAACAAGAATTACTTATGTCTAATCAATGATGATGTAAATATCAGCCTGTAAAGTGACTGAAATTGCATGTTTCTTATCTCAAAATGCTTAATTATGGAGAGTTGTGTCTTAAACATATTCATTATATTATTATATTGCATCCATCCATCCATGTTTGTGCCAAATTGTTATGTATTTTTGATTGATTCTGAATAAAATCAAAGTTTTTCCCTATACATATCGGCAAACTCAATGGCCATACGCCCTTGCTTTGCTGCCAAAGCCATTTCCAGCGCAATCGCACTCAGAACGGTGATCTCGTCTGTTGAAGGGGGAAGGCTTCGTTAAGGCGGCAGAGCAAAGCCACCCTTATCTTCTCAGCTGATGCTAAGATGGGGGTAGGGTGTGGGTGTGGGTGTGGGTGTGGGTGTGGGTGTGGGTGTGGGTGTGGGTGTGGGTGTGGGTGTGTTTGTGGATATGTGTGTGGTGGTGGGGGGGAGGTGTGTTGGCTGATGTGATGGCCGAATTAGTATGAAAGCTTTTCATGGGTTCGAAGCCTGACAAAAATCAAACCAATGACTTACAGCATTGATACTTATCACTACCTAGCCTGGCGTTCAGCATTAATAGGATAGGGTAAGGACTAGTTTGAACAGTATCGGGATAATGTGACTGGGTGGGATAGTGGTTCATGATGACAGCACAGTCTCCCAGTGGTGCAGCACTATAGAAGGCGCCACGAGTGCCCACTCTCACACGTCGATACCTGTCCGGATATTACTTTGGATGTTGAGATGTTGCTAGGATGTAAAACCCCTAACAACAAGACAAACTCAGCCAAGGGTGGGATGATGCAATATCTGTTCTGGCAGTTGGTTCTGTATGTGCAGTGTGAGTCGAACTATCTGCAGTATAGCAAATAAACACAACATTTTTTAAATATAAGAGAGAGAAAAAACATCAACCAACACATATGGGCACAAAACCAATGCATCCAATCAATTATTCCCAGCGAGGCGGGGCTGTAATGCATTGCTCTCCACGTTTTAACAGTGTATTGATTCCGTCCTGGCGTGTCAATGTGTGAACAGTGTGTTGACAGAAAATAACGGAACTATTATTAGTGAAAGAATCCCACCAAATCCCACTGCACAACCGCCCCCCCCCCCACCCCACCTGAACAAACCCGAAGGAAGGAAGCTATCAGCGGCAATGACACTAGTGCTGTCAACAGGCGCTGTCAACAGATGCTGTCAACAGACGCTGTCAACAGATGCTGTCAACACATATTGTCAACAGGTGTTGTCAACAGGCACTGGCAACACACATTGTCAACACACGCTGTCAACAGGCATTGTCAACAGGTGCTGGCAAAAGACGCTGTCAACAGTCACTGTCAAGATACACTGTCAACAGATGCTGTCAACAGATGCTGTCAACAGGAAGTAGTACTAAATGAATCCCGGGGAAATGTGAGTGAATATGGTGATCGCAAGTAACAAGCTCTGTAGTGTCCTGCCATCCCCCCTCACCCCCCTCACCCGTGCTGCGGGGTGGGGGTGGGGGGGGGGGCCCAGTATACACCACTCTAACGCTCCTGCGCGGGGTGTGACACTCCACTCGCTCGGAAGTTTTTTGGTTTTTTTAAAGGAGTTGAGGTCTTTTACCGCCAACTCATAACGCACTTCTCATCTCTATCATTGCCTAACGGAAGAATTATTATTATTATTATTATTATATACATATACACAGTGCTACTATTTCTAAATAGATTAAATCTTTCCTGTTGGGTTTTATTGGCTGATTTGTAAATGCTTATCATGCAATGTAGCATAAACCACCCACAAGAGGCATTCCAGTTAATTATTCTGATGCATGTATATGCTGCGCAAGGACTTATGCAAATATAAATATTGGAAGGGTCGATTCATGTAATCCTCCTCCCTGATTATTCACCAAACCGAACGCGTGGCTCCACCATGTGGACCCGGATTGTCAGTCTAGAAACAGTACAATGTGCAGATGCAAATACCAGAATAATTCTATTATTGTTTTACATTTAGTAAGACAGTTTGCTGAATTGGAGACTCCAAAGCCCGGGTTTTACTCAGCAAATTACATTGAATTCATGGGGCAGAACCATTATCAACACAATTTTACTTATTCCAAAACCAGAAGGAATCGCCGAAAGAGTTGAACGTCCGTCTCCCGTTTTGGTAGATCGTGGGATTCGAACCTATGGGTTCAAGTCAAACCAATGACTTAAAAATGTATACTTGTCGCTTCCTAGTCAGATGCTCTCCATTATTAGGATAGGGGAAGGAATGACTGGTTCAGTGTCAGGATAATGTGACTGATTCGAATATCAGGTCATGGTGCTGGCGGCCAGTTGCCCAGTGGGGCAGCATTATAAAGTCGCCATGAGTGCCCGTCCTGATATGACCTTAGATGTTGCCAGGATGTAAACCCCAACAATCAACCACACAATCTTTATTACCATCCTCTATAATCACTGACCCGTGAGTCTACACATGTCTCAGTTATACTTCATCGAGGAAGGTTGGTGGCCTGGTCTTCCAGTGAGGCAGCATTAATTAAGTTGCCCTGAGTGTGCACTGTCACAAGTTTGTACCCATCTTCATATGACCTTAGAATTTGCCAGGACATAAAACCCCAACAACCGACCAACTTATTCAAAATTAGCATTGTTCAATATGACTAGTGACAAGGTGGACATCTTGTAAAAGCCTGTTTTCTGAGAATTTTTCTTTGTAGGGCCTAATCAAGGCAAGCGCTGTCAACAGGCACTGGCAACAGGGGCTGTCAACAGATGCTGTCAACACACCTTGTCAACAGCCATTGTCAACAGGCACTGGCAACAGACACTGTCAACACACGCATTAAACTCAACCACAGATGCTGTCAACACACACATTAAACTCAACCATGTATGTCAGTGGTCATTGGTGGTGTGTGGTGGGGTTAGGTAGTCGCTGTCCACTTCCCATGAAATGCTACACTTTTTAACATTGACATGCAACCGGTGAGTGTGGGCTGTGCCATAAAACTGAGTGGGTCCTTGGGATTTGAGCGTATAAAGAGAACTCTTCAGCAGCAGGGAGATTGATGGCTTCCTATAGGTGGAGGTGAAGTCTAACTTCTCAAATGGTTATGATTGCCGAAGTAACTAAACAGGGTTATCAATGTGGATTTGAAAAATGGCTGGTTGCACAAACCATTCACCGGATGGTTCTGGGGCCCTACTACGCTCCATAATAAATAAACATGACAGAAGTATCGCGAATGCTGGCGATGAACAGTCATGAATATTACTGGTAGGATGAACATATCCTGTCCGACCGATGATGAATCAAGGCTAGAGTCGGGGTCTATGTCTTCAAGCTATGGCTAATAGCACCATTTAGCTTCGACACCTCTTCCTTAGCTATTAGCGTTAGGTAAGCCTGGGAATAGCTACTCAGTCTAAGTTATTTAGGTCAGTCAAGGCTATTAATTTTTATCTTACTTTCTATATGTTTTCAGGGTGTAAAACCCCGAAAACCTTCTTCCTGCTGTGGGTGTCCAGTAGTTTATGGATTTCTTCACACAACAAAATTAAATAGGTCATATTCACGGATGACCTAGTTCAATCGGAAGCGAGACTTGTGCCGTATTTATTCCTTTGCTTCATGCACTATGCAGTATACATACTCCTCTCCCTTTGATAAATACATGAGGGTGGTGGAGAGGACATATAAATGTTCAGTACTGGGACCAACCAAATAGACTGGTAAAAAGACACTCACATAATATTTGATTCAGCGAAGGAATGAGAAGAAGGTGGTAGTTCAGAAAAAACAAGATTTTAGTCAAAGGAGACATTAAAGAGACCTGAATCATAAGGTGCAATAACAAGGAATAATAAAATGTTTGATAAAGTAGACGCGTGACAAGTTTGCTTGGGTTGTCAACTCACGAGGAAGTGAAGCAGCATTCTGACAGGCGAAAGGCCAGGAGACATGGCAGCTAATCAGAAGGTGGCGGGCTGGGCGACCTGGGGAGGGGAGTGGATGGTGGGCTCGTTTGGCATTCCACACCAAAATCACATATAATTTAATCAATTGTCACCTATTTGGTGATGGTACTGATGCTTGCATCGGACTATGCAGCATCAAGTGTGTGTGTGGGGGGGGGGGGGGGGAATTTAACATTAGGTGGGCACTTTTCTTCCTCATTCTTATGCTAACCTTACAATGCCAACTGCTAGACTGGATAGCGACAAGTATATTGATTTGTCTCTGCTGGTGTTCGCAGCAGCAACCTGCCAAGTGGGAAGCGAGCGCCTAACCCACTAGGCCACCCCGCCCTTATGGCAATTTCTCATCGCCATAGTACATGGGGAGTGGTATCCTCCCGTGTGACCGGACGCAGTGGTCAAATCGGTAGAGCGCAGGTTTCCGGTGCAGCGAAGAGTTAGTCCGACGGTCGCTATATAGCACGCTCAGTAGTTGGATAGACGTGGGCTGGAGTTCCCCCCCCCCCCCCCGGCCCCTGCAACGCCTACCCCCAGCCCCCCACACCCACACGCACAACCACACACGTCACCTGGCGCAGAATGTGACAGAGGTTTGAGGGAGGGGAGAGTGGGAAGGCGGATGGCGCGACCGTAGTGTGTGGGTAGAGACTGACGTGTGTGGTGGTGGTGATGGTAGTAGTGGTGGTTGTGGTTGTAAAAGTGGTGGTGGTGTTGGTGATGGTAGAGATGATGGTGGTGGTAATGGTGATGGTGGTGGTAGAGGCGGTTGAGGTGATAGTGGTGGTGTGGTGGTGTGGTGGTGTGGTGGTGGCAGTAGTGGTGGTAGATGTGATAGTGGTAGTGTGGTGGTGGTGATGTTGAGTCGTGGTGGTAGAGGTGGTGGTGGTGCAATGCTGCTGGTAGTGTGATGGTGCTGTAGTGGTGCTGGTAAAGGTACTGATGGTGTTGGTGATAGTAGTGGTGCAGTGGTGGTGATGGTGGTTGTAGTGTTGGAGGAGTGTTAGTGGTTGTGTAAGGGTGTAGTGATGGAGTAGTAGTGGTGGTGCTGGATGGTGGTAGTAGCGGTGGTAGAGGTGGTAATAGTGGGGTGGTGCGGAGTGAAGGCTAGACAGGTGATGGTGGTGGTGGTGATGGAGAGGGGAGAGAGAGAGGGAGGGGAACTACAAGAATCTGTATGAATCCAGGCGGCTATCTGCGCATGCGTGCATGAAGCGATGGTGATGGAGGAGATGGTAGAGGAGAGGGGAGAGCTGGAGTGGAACATCAACAACATGCCTGGTTTCACGCAGGCATGTTGTACATGTTCGCGCATGCGGGCGTGTAGCGATGATGGGCACTTTGTGTTGTAGGGTCATTAGCCTGGTTCTTGGACAGTGCTCGCAGCTAGCATAACCTCCTGCCATTTTGGAAGGGTTTGTCTGGCAACCGATACAGAAAAACACCCCAAAGGAACATGTTTGTTGAATACAGTATCTGTAAATTGTAAGCTTTTACAAATGCTGTGCATGCATATTGTAAAAATATACGGATTTTCGGTTCGGATTTATATATTGTCAGAGAGCATTACTATTCTTGGGCAATGGAGTGGGGACCTAGGTTATGTAACAGAGAAGCAATGGGTGCCTCACTCACTGTGTGACATAAGAGACTATGTGGAAAATATGTTAACACATACTGCCCAAGATTATGACGTGATGTTCATATGTAATTATTATTGTTAATATTTTGAAATGCTTAAATGGGCTGTCACATTATCACGCATTGCGCAAATGTACGCTGATGTAAGTAATTTTTGGCCGCTACATCAGGGTACATCATAATGCCTTACGTGTTCATTATACATACGTCGAGGTATGTCGACATATGTCGATACGCATTAGGGGGTCGCGGAAGTTTTGTACATGCACAAAACTTTTGACGTATGACAATGTATGGGTGTTACGTCGGCCGTACGTTATGTATACGTTAGATGTATGTCGATGTACATTAGACATACATTAGACATATGTTGTTCACTACATTGCACTACATTGACCTATGCTAAAGGCAGTGGAAACATACAGTCCACATTCTGACAACGTATGGATAACGTACATCTAATGCACGTTTTGCGTTTCTCCACCGTGTCTTGACATATGTAATGAATGAGACGTAGTTCTGGAGATCAAATAGCATCTATAACATTCACCAGCATTCTGTGAATGTACCATGAGCGTAATTCGACACACCTTGGCCATACGTTAGCCATACGCAATGTATACAGTCTGTATAGATACGTCCAACTTTGCCCCCCTGCACCGAAAAGTTTGATGCATCTCGATGTAAAAAAGTGATTTTATGCATTGGCCACGCGCTTGCGAGATGCGTCATAATGTGACAGACCCTTAAAATAACAATAAGATAAAATGGTTAAGGTTAAAATGATGTTTCCATCCCATGATTTGGTACTTCTGAAGTAAGCTGCACTGGGAAATTCCAGCGACAGCAGGGCTCAGCCACATGCGGTTGGGTCCAGATGTCCAATGTGTACACAGCTGTGGCAATGTGTACACAATCTATATATATATATAGGTATATATATATATGGTTTGTTTTGTGTATATGCATCTATATATCGATACATATACACACACATATGTCATGGGGGTAATGCAACTGGGACAGATGGTACCTAGAGCAGGTTTTCGAACCCACACTTCTTGCCATTCCGCTACTAACGTCATAACCATTACATTATCTAGGTTCCGTGATGCAATCACTCTATCCAAGCCCACATTTCGATGTGGCTCTTCGTCTGTTTGGTAAGTGCTGACCACTTACTACACACATATACGGATTCAATTATAGTGTTTCTTTGTTTGTTGGAGTTTTACATCCTAGCAACATCTATGGTCATATGAAGATGGAGAATTGAAGTATATATATATGTGATGCTTAATGCATTATAAGAGTATAAATTGTAGGGGAACATTACTTATTATTATGATTCCTCTATTGACGCCTTGGTGGTGTGCCCCCCCCCCCCTCTGTTGGGGTAATGTATTCGGGTGCCCCCCCCCATCACGCCGCACACACTAGAGGAATTTGTTTCGCATATTCTAGCATTTATGCCAGTGGATTAAACACACAATCCTATTTTTATAGCGGTAATTTATATTATATATATATATAAATTCAGATATAAATTGCAAGTGAGGTAGACCTGGATGTCTTCTGGCAGTAGGTGGGTGAGGGGGGGTATGATTCCTAAATGGAAGAGCAGTCGACCCACACCAAGGCCGGGTGAGGGAGGATGCGCGAAGAGCCATTGCCTACTTCCTAATAATTACCTGTCATATGGGTCATCATCATCATCATCATGCTGTCGGTCGCGATGCGACAAAGACTGCTTTCATTACTTGACTGCCGCTCTCCATTTACATTTCATGAAAGCTGCCTGCAAAATTGTTGAAGTGCTGCTGGCTTTTGCAAGTTACCAGCGGCACTCTCTCGGGGAGCAAATAGAGGTTTCACACCGGCAAGAACATGTCAAGACAGGCGCAAAACTATTTGTCCCTGCAGTGGCTGGTCGGGAGATGTTGGGAGTTCCATACATCAACCACCCTTAATGCTGCCACAGTGACATGGTTTTCTGTTTAGGGTTTGCTCCCTTACCCTTCGGTTCTGTCAAGAACCTGTACCACAAGGCAATGGTTTACAACTCTGCAGGGCAGGGGCATCAAACTCCCTGAGGTATTGCAATACCTGCAATACCTGCATACATAATATGGGTAGCGTATTACTATATATATATAAATATATATATATATATATCAGTATGTGTGGGAGGTGGCCGAAGTATCGATTACTGTATGCCATGCCTGTCTTTAGCGAGGCCGATCTGCCAATTAGTCCTACCAGCTGTCTGGCACCAACCGAGATTAGCCCAGGGTCTGGCTGGTTAGGCGAGAGACTTCGGTTAGACTCACATCTGCTGATTGGGTTGTTGTTGGAATTTTAAGTTCTGGCAACATCTAAGGTCATATCAGGACAGGTACCGACTTGTGACAGTGCACATTCATGGTGACCTTATATTATAGTGCTGCCCTACTGGGAAATAAGGCCACCAGCACCATGATCCGATATCCCACTCAGCCACATTAACTTGACTCTGAGCAAACCAGTGCTCTATTCTATAAATGCCGAGCACCAAGCTGGGAAGCGACAAGTATCAATTTTGTAAGTCATGGGTTTCACTCGAGATGGAATCAAACTCCTGATCTTCCGCATGGGAGGACCAGATGGGATGGCCGAATGAGTTGAGCATCCGTCTTCCGTTTTGGTAGCTCGTGGGATTCAAACTCATGCGCCCTGGTGGAGTCATACCAATGACTTAAAAATTGATATTTTCTCTTCCTAGCCATGCGCTCCACATTATTAGGATAGGGCAAGGACTGGTTGGCTCAGGGTCATGATAATGTGACTCGGTGGGATATCAGGTGATGGTGCTGGCAGCCTGGTCTCCCAATGGGACATCACTATAAAGTCACCATGACTGTGCACTGTCACAAGTCAGTCCCCATCCTGATATGCCCTAAGATGTTGCCAGGACGTAAAACTCCAACCACCAACCAACAAAGCAACCTTGGTTGATCGGATTCCTTACCTGGACTATACTCTGATGGGCTGCATCACACTCCACTTGAGTAATAAAAGCAATAACACTGAGATAGCTTGGAACCCCAGGGCAGTCCCTGGTTTATTTTACCACGGTCAGAATCAGAATAGATCTGCTACCGCCCAGCCGAGTAGGGCGTAACTTCCCTCAGTGGGGTGGCCGCTAGCAATGGATGGAACAGTCCCTCGGGACTGTGCTGCCACCTGTTGCTACTTCTTAGCAACTGAGGTCAGTGTAGTCGACACCACCCTCACGTGGTCGTAGAGCTGACTATGGATAACTACAGTACCATTGCTCGAGCACCTTGGCCACCTGCTCATATGCCGCCATGACATCAAATACTGCTCTGGGTGGGTCACGTGATGCCTGGCCCCCGTTCCTCGACCTTCACTGAGCACAATTATTGTCCTTAATAGAATGGGTGGGCCTTTACTGAGGTACCAGCCAGAGTTGTGCTCATCCAATTATATACTACATTGCCCTACTTACGTAATAACATAAATAATACCACCAACATAAATCTCGAGGTAGTTGTGGAGATATGGCATGCCCGCTTGCTTCTGAATCAGTACCCAGCTGATTTCTCCCTGAGTTTGTGTCCGCTGATCTCATGCTTTAAAGAAATACAAAAAGATGGTATTGGTTGGTCGTTTAAGTTTCATGTCCTGGCAACATTTAACGTCATATCACAATGTGTAGTGACTTGTGACAGTGCACACTCATGGTGACTTTATAGTGCAGCCCCACTGGGATATCCAGCCGCCAGCAGCATGGACCGATATCCAACTCAGTCGCATTATCCTGACACTCAGCTAACCAGTCCTTAACCTATCCTTTTAATGCCGAGCCCCAGTCTAGGAAGCGACAAGTATAAATTTTATAGTCATTGGTTTGACTCGACCGGGAAGCAAACTCACGATCTCCCGCACACGAGGCCCAGGCTCTACAAATTCAGCAACTGCACCTGGTCAACACCAAAAAAAACAAAAAGAACAGAAGAAAAAAACACACAAAAACTACTATATTTTTTAATCAAAAGAAACAATAAAAAACTACTTTTTCTAGGAACCGTTTCTGGTGGATTCAGTGTGTGTGATACCACTTCAACACTGTCCTCATTCCAGAATTGTTCTTGTTGCTAGGTTACCGAAATGCAGTGACTCCTGAGCGCACAGTTTCTCTGAATGGACAGAGGCAGCTAGTCACCAAGTCTTCAAGTGACTAACTATTCCTAACACTACTCTCTACATCCACAAACTGTGCCCAATAGACCATAATGCCTCAATTGACTTTTTTCTTTTAATAGTACTTACATTAGTTGATTAAGCAGGGGAAATTTCAATCACGGATGATTGGTCTTCCTCATTCCACCGCTCCTTGCCCTATCCTAATAATCCCGAGCGCCAGGTTAGGTCATGACAAGTATTAATATTTAAGTCATTGATTTGACTCAACCAGGTTCGAACCCATGAGTTCGAATCCCATGACCTACCAAAATGGGAGGTGGACGCTCAACTCATTCAGCCATCCCGGCTGATGTCAATCATATGAGGTTTCCACAGCAAGCCCTTGTCAGCTATTAGTGCACGTGTTGTGTAGTGTAATCGGGTCCTGGTATGAGTATTAAGCCGTGTTTACACGGGCGAGTTAAGTCGCTTAATATAAATCGCCTTGCCTAGTTCGCCTCACATTTGCCGTGTAAACACGACTCTGAGGCGGATTAGGGCTGATTCGCTTCATATGATTCACTTCATGTAAACCACCTTGCGAGGCGGTTTATATGAAGCAATACAGCTTGTTCCCGGGCGGCGATAGTGTAAAATAGCGGTGCTCGCCAGCTACAAGCTCAGCTGTAACTATCGCTGGTGCCCAGCAGTGTTAGGGACCGATTAGGCCGAAATCTATTGAATGCGATCATATTTAACAGAATTACATACTCAAATAATGAAATTTAATTAAATTAACCCTAAATTCCAAGCGATATTAACGTAGCAGCTATTTTATTGTCGAATCGACGAGTGTAAACTAAACAAATAGCAGTGCTCGCCGGCTACAGGCGGAACACTAAGGCTGCTGGTTCCCGGCACCGAAACACTTTCAAACTCGGTGCGGGTAAACACGCCACTACATCGCTTCATATAAATCGATTTGCCTAATTCGCTTCACAATTGCCCGTGTAAACACGGCTTAATATACAGGATGTGACGTTGCCAATATGGTACACTGCTGCACACACAGTGCACGGTGCTACTCTCCAACCTACCACATGAGGTGCTTGAAGCTAAATGAAAATTATTTGTACCAGAAATGTTTGTTTCTTTGTTGGAGTTTTACATTCTAGCAACATCTGAGATCATATCAGGATGGGTAATGACTTGTGACAGTGCGCACTCGTGGCAATTTTAAAGTGGTCGGCCCACTGTCAGACCAGGCTGCCAGCACCATGACCTGATATCCCACTCAGTCACATTATCCTGACACTGAACCACCCAGTCCTTGCCCTATCATAATAATGCGGAGTGCCTGGCTAGGAAGTGACAAGTATCAATTGTGTAAGTCATTGGTTTGACTCGACCAGGCTTCGAACCCATCAGTTCGATTCCCATGATGTATCAAAACGGGAGACGGACACCCAACTTATTCGGCCGGCCACATGAAGGATGAATAGGCTACTGAAGAAGAAAGTGGAAATGGATGGTGGGGTGTTTGTTAATATGGTCACAACAATGATGATCGATTGATTGATTACTGATGGTTTAACAATGTCTCGGCAGTAAGAGCCATATTCACAGGGGGGGGGGAGGAATGTACTCTGTCAGTTTTATTCATCACATGTATATGCCTACATTGAAATTTGCATACATATTTGAAATGGTCAGATTTGTGTCAAATAACAGCAACATTAAAGTTGCATAGTCTGATGAAAACATGGAATTTTCAAAACCAAAGAAATTGTCTAAATTTGATTCTACATATCTAACTCACCCATTAGTGCACTTATTACACATTTGTCACCACAGAGGGGATTACTGAGGCAATTAAAAAAAAGCCTGCTACTGCAGAAGCCTATGGTGTCAGAGTTTTGGTGTGCTTGCCAAAACTAATTTGATTAGTTTGCACTTCAAATATCTCAAAAGTTAGCCATGTGAAATAAAAGTTACTTCAAACTAAAGTAATATAGATTATGATGATCAATCTTATATATTTATCTAAAAAAAATGACAAAAATTCAAAACCATCGGACTATGCAATTTTAAATTTACAAGACATACGTAAAATAGCTGGAGGTGATACAGTCCAGCTGTTCTTGGGAACTCTGAAATGTATTTGTGTTTTACATTGGTAAATACGTCTTGTATACCATTTACATTAAACCATTGTTGACGCAAGGCCATGAAATCTACACATTGGAGCAGAATGTGTCTGAGTGTCAGTGGACACTGACAGCTAATGCATTTTGGGAGCAGGGGCAGTTTCTCCCTTGAGTAAAAATGCATGACTCAGCCAAGAGTGGCCAATATGGCATTACGTGCGGACTACTTGGTCCTGCCGACACCCAGGATGATACGCTGGCGGTTCTTCAATGCAGAGGTATCACTAAGACTATGCATGAATAATATTGTATGGAACCTGAGTTCCGGTAATTTTCCGTGAATCTAGGTCACTGGGTCACTGAGTGTCTGCTCAATGCCAAACCAACGGCAGCAGTTACTGAGAGACTGTCACAGAAATAAATATTGTATGTCTTTCTTAGAAATTGTTCTTGGTGTATGTAGGTAATTGATGGAAAATCACGTTCAAAATTATTAGAAATACTTTGAGAAAAAAGAATGAAAGAAACCGAAAGAAAGGATACAGAAATATGTCAGATCTTCTTGAGATTTTGTTTTTTTTTGTGCATAGATAATGCCCCGGACAGAAATTTGTGGAATTAACAGAAGTATTTGGAGAAAGAACAAAGAAGTTGTTAAAAAAAAAAAACAAAATAAAGGGTAGCAAAATAGAAAGAGAAAATAAAGAAATATAAAGAAAGGATGAAGAAATAGAAAGAAAGGATAAAGAAAAAATAAATAAAGGATAACAATAAAAATAGAAAGAAAGGATAAAGAAATAAAAAAGAAAGGATCAAGAAATAGAAAGAAAGGGGGAAAAACAACATAAATCGCATATTGCCACAAATAGCATCAGATGGCGCATCGCTGTACACATAGAAAACACCTGCACAGAACTAATTCAGAACGGCGTGGAGTGTGGTCAAATTGAGAAGCTGCGAGCGAGCTCTCTATGTATGTGGGTCACTATTCATGAGAAGCATACTACATTCATGACCGGAAGTAGTCATTGGGCCTGTGGTACCACAGAATCACCCACAGTGCAACGGGGTCACCTCACCCCCCCCCCCTCCCATGTTCAGCTTCTTTGTGGTTCAGGCAGGCAGAGGAATGGGGTGTCAGGGGAAGGTTGAGGGGGGCGGGGGTGCTTGACCCCCCTGTCCATTTTCTTATTCATATCAAAAGTGTCATTTTAGTCGAAAGGATTCCATTTAAAAACATATTCAGGGAGAGCCCTTTTTTGTCGACTGAGCACATGCTGTTCTGAAAGGGTGCGCACATTACTGTCGTGGCTGATAGGTGGGTGGGAGGGAACTGGTGGGTTTGGAATGCATATTTAACACACATTTCAGTATGATACTAAATAAATTATAGGATGCTTTATTCCAGTGAGAACTAGCGAGCACTTAAATAATAGCATTTGTCAATAATCACGTTTATTGTTGCATAATCACATGCTTTTTTAAATTCTGCAAGTATTTTTTATGTGAATATATATAGTAGGTTCATTAAATATAATGTGTCTTATTTTCAAAGTAAGTTCTGTTTTAAATGGTTAACTTTGGAGATAATTTGTGGTGTTCTCCCTGGCAGAGTGGTTAGAGTGTCTGACTTTTTTCTAGGTCGGACTCCTAATCAGTATGTCGGTGGTTCGATTCCCCGTGCCCCCACACCTCTGCCAATTTGGATTTCCACTGCTGTGTATAACTTACAGCGTCATCAAAGGCTGGTTGCTCTCATACCCTGTCTATGTGGTGTGGGAGGCTAAAAATCCATTGGGTCGTAAAAGTGTAGGCTTGGGCTTTGTATCGACAAACTGTCTAATGGTGAAAACAAGTCTATTCAAACTTATCCATGATAGGCAGCATAAATCTTCAACAAGGAAAAAAAGTGAAAACATGATAATGTTTTTACGTGAATATAGTAGATTGATTAATTAATTATGGTCTGTTTCATTTTTTGTTTGAAGAAAATACTATTTTAAATGGTTAACTTTGGAGATATTTGAAGTGAAAACATAATAACTTAAATTAATATGGGCATGCAACCTAAGTTCAAAACACTACTGTTAAGTTCAAAACACTACCCGTATGTACGTTCAAAACACTACCCAAGTTCAAAACACTCTCATGACATGGCAGCACCATGTATTAGTATACGCTGATAGTGTTGTGGCATTAAACAACATATTAGCACACACTGATAATGCTGCAGCATTTAACAACATTTTAGGATACACTGATAGTGCTGCAGCGTTTAGCAACGTATTAGTATACGCTGATAGTGTTGCAGCGTTTAACAACGTATTAGTATATGCTGATAGTGCTGCGGCGTTTTACCAACGTGTTACTATTAGTATACCCTGATAGTGCTGTGGTATTTAACAATGTATTAGTACACACTGATAGTGCTGCGCCGTTTAACACCGTATTAGCATACGCTGATATTGCTGCTGCATTAAACAACATATTAGCCTACGGTGATAGTGCTGCAGCATTTAACAACATATTAGTAGTATACTCAGGGATGCGAGGTCGTATATATAGACCTATATACATATGCACATATAAATATATGCATATAGATATTATATGCATATAGTAATATACATATATAGGCATATACATATATATACATATATAAATATATATACATAATACACATGCATCTACATATATACATTTATATATAAGTTATATTGCAATATCAGGTGAAAAATAACTTACAAATGTTTCTAAATGTAAGAATGACTGTCAGATGCTGCACAGTAGTAATCCAGTAACAAGTTGACTGGTGTGTTGTCTGTGCCTTCAGAAATATGTGGGTGCAGTCCACTGTGGCATTGTCTCTTAGATATACCAAATCCAATCCACTCTCACACCTATTCCAAGGGACATAAGCTCTGACACATTCACACTCAGTGAGCTCAGCTGCCAGTGCAGGTGTCACTGACAACATGAAGTGTGACACATTTTTGGGCTCAGAAGTTTGTTTATGTATGTAGTTCAGGCGCAGGGAGGGCGGGACGCCCGGCGCAGGGAGGCCAGGAGTTCTGGTGCAGGGTGCCGGGAGTCAAGGCGCAGGGAGGCCAGGTCGTATATATATACCTATATACATATGCATCTATAAATATATGCATATAGATATATATGCATATAGTGATATACATATACAGGCATATACATATATATACATACATATCCAAAGACAAATATATAGATATACATAATAAACATGCATTTAGATATACACATTTATATATAAGTTATATTGCAATATCAGCCGATATATATATTCATATGCACGTATACACACACATATATGGATACAAATGTCTTTGTTTCTTTCTGTCGTTAAGCATACAAAACAAAACAAATCTATGTATACATATATGTGTATATTTGCATACATGCATATATTTATATATCCGCATATATGAATACATATATTATATGTGTACATGGTTTGAGATATTTTTGAACTTATAATGAGTTACATATTATATGTACATATACACATATAAATACGCATATAATATAGGGCTACTGGGATGATAATTTCCCACTGATTTGCACATTCCCGGCTTTTTGGCAATGGCCCATCCTTTTCAGGTTGATATGTTCTAATCCATATATATATATATATATATATATATATATATATATATATATATACATACATATATTTACATACATATACATTACCAATCACCAAGATACAACATACTATGTATATTATTAGTGCAATATAACTTTAAAATGAACTTACTAATTGTATAGCAAAAATATGTTACCAAAAACTGCCCAAAGAAAAGTGCAACACTTCAGGTTTTCAGTTGGCCACGAGCGCGGGGCATGGACGTGAGTGGGGTGTGAGTCCGGTGAGAGTTTTTGGTGAGTCTTGCTAAGACTTGTAGGCAGATGAGTGGGTGGTGGCTACCCCCACCCCCCACCCCTACAGCGCCGTTGTGTGGGGGTGAGGGGGTGCAGGGGAGTGACAGCGCAGCTTAGCGGCCCGCCGATCCCCCAGCCGCAAGGGCGGGGGGGGAGGGGGTGAAGGGGGGGGGGGGGGGGGGGCTGGCAATCAGAGCTCCCCACTCCACCAGGAGTTATATGGGATGCAGTCATCTTTAATGCAGGACGCTAGTAAGTTCATTGTAGTAAAGTTATATTGCACTAATAATATAATAGTATGTGGTATCTTGGGGATCGGTAATGTATATGAGTGTTAATATATGTATATATATATATATATGTCTATGTATATATATATAGATACATGCATATATATGTACACTTCCGAGTGAGTGTCACGCCACGCACAGGGAGGTTAGAGCAGTGCATGCAGGACCACCCCCCCCCCCCCACCCCAATACCATATATATGAATATATATATATATATATATATATATGTATACATGATTTCTATATATATATATAATGCATATATTGGTGTATAGGTCTATATATGGATATACATATATGCATATACATGCATGTATATTGGTATATATATATATATATATATATATATATATATATATATATATATATATATATACGACCCAGCGCTCACAGTCTCGGTCTCCCGGGGCCGGTGTAGTAAGTTCAAAACACGACCCCACAAAAACACTACGGTAGTGTTTTGAACCTAGGTTCAAAACACTACCATAGTGTCTTGAACCTAGTTGAAGGTAGGTTCAAAACACTACTGTGGCCATGCTCAAAACACTATCATTAAGTTCAAAACACTACCCCTAAGTTCAAAACACTACTCTAAAAAATGTTATAAATGCTGCATATTCAGTTTCATTTGTAGTAGCGTGATGCAGTATGCAGAAAGGTGGGGCAGTATGGGTTGTTGTTGTTGATTGTTGTTTTATGTCCTAGCAACATCTAAGGTCATATTAGGGTGGGCACCGACTTGTGACAATGCACACTGATGGATATGTTAGGCTACGTAATGGTGCTGTCACATTACGACGTTTCTCACCAACGCGCCTCGATGCGTGCCGACGTGTCGCCTTTTTGGACGAAACGTCGGCATGCGTCAGGACGCGTTACCAGCACGTTACAAACACGTTACCGATGCGTCGGTACACGTCAGTACACTTTGAGTGACAGCGGCGTTCTGTGCGGCATGCCGGCGTGCGCCGGCCCGCGTCGATCGTTTTGTGCTTGCACAAAACTTTCGACGCGCGTCAACGTGTTGATTTCGCGTTATGGGCGCGTTAGCACACGTTGCACCAAACTGTTGCTTTTTGTTTTACGTCCTAGCAACATCTAAGGTCATATCAGGATGGCGCATCAAACTTTTACCTAAACGTCATGCTACTGCCGTGTCATGAGTGCTTTGAACTTGGGTAGTGTTTTCAACGTACGTAGGGGTAGTGTTTTGAACTTAACAGTAGTGTTTTGAACCTAAGCTCAAAACACTACCGTAGTGTTCTGAACGGGGTAGTGTTTTGAACGTCCTACACCGGGACTCTCGGCCTCCCGGCACCGGGCCCCCCGGTTTATTATGCATATATATATTGGTATGCACAAAATATATCTAAATGATGTACAACAGTCCCCACAGGACCTCCCCCAGTGGCAAATGGAAGTATATGAGTGGGCCACAGTCCAGCATATACCCCCATGGTTGACTGGAGGTAACTCTATTGTTAATCCTATATAAAATTCTACCTTGGTAATTGAACCGGGGGTCAAATTAGGTACTTTAACCACTGTAGCCCAAACGAGGTAAGCTCTCCAACCTGTTAAGAATGAGTGTGGATGCTCATTCGTGGTCATTGCTGGGGCACATGTTACCGTAAAGAACTCCTCTTTCTATGTAGCAAGACATGTGCCCCAGCAATGACCTGTCTGTCTGCGCTGACCTCTCAGGCAAGGAGCCTCTTAGACAGGTAGGCGGGGATAGGGTGGTGACATCAGGGAGCCTAGGTGGTGTAAACTAATGGCTGAATCAGTAGAGAGCAGACTTCCAGTTTGGAGGGTCGGGAGTTTGAATCCAAGCCGAGCCAAACCAGCCAATGACTTACAAAATTCAATACTATTCGCTTCCTCGCCTGACGTTCGGAATATGATTATTAGGATAGTGAAAGCACTGGTTAGCTCAGTATCCTAAAAATGTAACTGTGTGGGATATCGGGTCATGAGCCGTGTTTACACGGGCAATTGTAAAGCGAATTAGAGAAAGCGATTTATATGAAGCGAAGTAGCTGCGTGTTTACACGAGCGAGTTTGAAAGTCTGTCGGACACCGGTAACCAGCAGCCTGTGGTGCGCCTGTAGTCGGCAAGCACTGCTATTTGTTTAGTTTACACACATCGATTCGACGCAGATGTAGCTGCTACGTTAATATCGCTTAGAATTTAAGGTTAATTTAATTAAATTTCATTATTTGAGGATGTAATTCTGTTAAATATGATCGCATTTAATAGATTTCGGCCTAATCGGGCCCTAACACTGCCGGGCACCAGCGATTAGTTACTGCTCCATCTGTAGCCGGCAAGCACTACTATTTTATACTATCGCCGCCCGGGAACCAGCTGAATCACTTCATATAAACCACCTGGCAAGGTGGATTACATAAAGTGAATCATATGAAGCGAATCAGCCCTAATCCGCCTCAGAGTTGCGTTTACACGGCGAATGTGAGGCGAACTAGGCAAGGCGATTTATATGAAGCGATTTAACTCTCCCGTGTAAACACGGCTATGGTGCCTGCAACCTGGTCTCTCAGTAGGACAGTATAAATAAGTACCAAGTCACCCTGAATGTGCGGTCAACAGTCGGTACCAATCCTGATATGACCTTATATGTTGCCAGGAGGTAAAACAGCAAACAAACTGTTCAAACTGCGATTTGGTTAACATTTCTAGAATTTGAATGATTTGCTAAAATAACAGCGAATAATCATGTGAACAAGACGCATTAAAATCCGGTGAGTAAGAAAGAGCCTTAAGAATAAAACCTACCCGAGTCATCGGAGTTGGTGAGTTGGTGTGAATCCATGGTGGGACTAAGGTATTATCCTCCAGATGGCAGGCACTGTCTCACTCAGACTCAGACTCAGACTCAGACATGCCAGGCCTGATCCGCCACAGATAAACCACACGGCACACCTGCCGATAGCCGGTGTAAACTGTTTAGGCTTACCCTGGCCGAAGGGCTACTTGTGACGGTGCTGCTTATGTAAAGGATTGTCACTGGCCGCGTGGTGTGTACAGACTGGGTCCTGTGGTCGCGGGTTGTGTCTGTGCACGTCTACTGTGCTATATATATATGTATACATACAATGTGTGTACTGTCCCCTCTCCAGTTGACGGGGCTGGTGGTGAATGGAGGTTAAATATGGAAAGGGTGTACTGATGTGCTCTGGTTATTATTGGTCAAACTGTCGTGTGTCTATTGGGAGGCAGGCCCGGTGGTGTGACGAGCATTGTACAGTGTACGCGATAGTATGAGAGTAGAGCATTTGTAGTTTATTGTATATATGTGGTATATTATATATATGTGGTATATTGCATATATGTGGTATATTGTATATATAATGCATGTTATATCCATCAGGGATAGTTTGACTTCGCTTAAGTTCGCTTAAATCCTCCTTCGTCCTTGTATGTAGTTCAGTATAATATATCTATATATGATATATACTGACTTGCACCAGTATAAATAACTTGAATTGTCTATACCATCATTTCTGTTTGTTATTTCCTATATATGTGTATATGTCCTACCATGCTGCTCCACTATGCATTAAATCCATCCAAAGTGTCACTGACTGTATCGAATTTAATCTATACAGTCCCAGCGCTGCACGTACCCTATACGTATATATATATGTATATATATATCACGATACTACCTCTCCTTGAAAGCTCTCGCATGCCGCCCTCTCTCCCTATTCCTTGCTGCACCTCCCACTAATGTATAGCTACATCTGTGCAGATACAATGCACTGGACCCCACTTCCGGCAGCATTACCCTTTCCACGGGGGCTACAATGCCTAAAACCAGCATGCGAAGCGTGACCTGGAAACCTCACCCACCCTACCACGGCTTTGTTGCTATAAATAGCGCACCCTTTTATAAAGGTCGGGTGAGGTTGCATTAGGCTGTGTGGTCTAACAATTCAGCACATGTACTACCGTATTTCATTGATTAGTAGCCGCGTGTATAATGTGTGTAACAGGTAAGCTATCCCTGAAGGATAGAACATGCACTATATATAATATATCACAAATAGTCTACTCTCATGTTACTGTGTAGCATGTAGAGTGTATGTAACAGGTAAGCTATCCCTGAAGGATAGAACATGCACTATATATAATGTATCACAGATGGTCAACTCTCATGTTACTGTGTAGCATCTACAGCGTGTGTAACAGGTAAGCTATCCCTGAAGGATAGAACATGCACTATATATAATATATCACAGATGTTCAACTCTCATGTTACTGTGTAGCATATACAGCATGTGTAACAGGTAAGCTATCCCTGAAGGATAGAACATGCACTATATATAATATATCACAGATGTTCAACTCTCATGTTACTGTGTAGCATGTAGAGTGTATGTAACAGGTAAGCTATCCCTGAAACACAGAACATGCAATATATATAATATAGCACAGATGGTCCACTCTCATGTTACTGTGTAGCATGTACAGCGTATGTAACAGGTAAGCTATCCCTGAAGGATAGAACATGCGCTATATATAATATATCACAGATGGTCTACTCTCATGTTACTGTGTAGCATGTACAGCATATGAAACAGGTAAGCTATCCCTGAAGGACAGAACATGCACTATATATAATATATCACAGATGGTCTACTCTCATGTTACTGTGTAGCATGTAGAGTGTATGTAACAGGTAAGCTATCCCTGAAGGACAGAACATGCACTATATATAATGTATCACAGATGGTCAACTCTCATGTTACTGTGTAGCATCTACAGCGTATGTAACAGGTAAGCTATCCCTGAAGGATAGAACATGCACTATATATAACATATCACAGATGGTCTACGCTCATGTTACTGTGTAGCATGTAGAGTGTATGTAACAGGTAAGCTATCCCTGAAGGATAGAACATGCGCTATATATAATATATCACAGATGGTCTACTCTCATGTTACTGTGTAGCATGTAGAGTGTATGTAACAGGTAAGCTATCCCTGAAACACAGAACATGCACTATATATAATATATCACAGATGGTCTACTCTCATGTTACTGTGTAGCATGTACAGCATATGAAACAGGTAAGCTATCCCTGAAACACAGAACATGCACTATATATAATATATCACAGATGGTCAACTCTCATGTTACTGTGTAGCATGTACAGCGTATGTAACAGGTAAGCTATTCCTGAAGGACAGAACATGCACTATATATAACATAGGCCTACCACGGATGGTAAACTCTGATTTTGATTGGCTCCCTTAGGTGGATAGGAAGTGGTTGGATGGAGAGGATATATCCAGCAGGTTTGTTATCTGAGAAGGACTCTTATTTAAAATCGCATAGTCCGATACAAGCATCACATTTTCAGAAGCGAAGCGGCTATCTAGAATTAACCCCCAGCTAACAAAGAAACGTCATACTGACGTCGGTATGACCTTATAAAATGTTACAATAACCTTTTCAAAAAACTCATATAAACGTTAATTTGTATGGAGTAAAAACGTTATATAACGTTATTTTATAACGTACATATATAACTTAGATACTGATGCACTTATTAAGCACTTGATACCACATGTTTACTGGAAAAGCCCATGAACAGCTGATGGGGGTCAGAGTTTTGATGTGTATGCCCAAAGTAATGTTGCATTTTTGGGCTACAAATATTGCGAAAGTTAGTCATTTCTAAAGCAAATTTAATTCAAATTAAAGTAAGATTGATTATACCGATCAACATCAGGATAACGTGTGTGTCCAGTCGTAGTGGTAACAACAACGTGTTGATGGATTGGAACATTATACACACAGACTGTGCCTAAAAGGTTATGCTGTATGCATTAATTCAGGTGGCATTCTCACTATTTGACTGAATCACCACCCGCCGAAAAAATAGATATACAGTCGAATAGAAAGTTAGAATATGGTTACAATGGTATTGTTGGTACCCAAATAAAGCTATCGATATAGGGGAGTGGTCGATCTGTGGAGGTGGTCGGTTAGGGAGGTTTTACTGTAATTGTTATTGATTTGGCCAATAGATGGGGCCAAGAGTCCTATTTTGGGGGGGGGGGAGAATTGATTCTTTTTTTTTTTTTTTTGGTCCGTTAGTTGTTTAAGCAGGGGAAATTTCAGTCATAGACGACTGGTCTTCCTCATTCCACTGCTGGTCGATAGAAAGCCCGAGCCTACACTTTTACCGACCCAAGGGATTTTTAACCTCCCACACCACATAGACATGGTATGAGAGCAACCAGCCTTTGATGACTCTGTAAGTTATACACAGCGGTGGAAATCCAAATTGGCAGAGCTGGGGGCATGGGGAATCGAACCGCCGACCCTCAGATTAGGAGTCTGACCTAGAAAAAAGTCAGACACTCTAACTACTCCGCCACAGAGAACATCAGAGGATTGGTGCAGACATTCGAGGGAATACGGTACGTGCCAGGAATTGTGTGTTGGGGTTTTGCGTCCCGGCAACATCTAGGGTCATATCAGGTCATATCAGGAAATATACCAACTCTACAGTACTGCCCCACTGGAAGACGAGGGCCACTGCTCAATTCTGATACCTTACTTGGACAAAAGTGAATGGCTTACAAAATGGCTTGTTGCTAGTTAGCCTGGCGCTCAGCATTACTATGATAGGGCTAGGACTGCTTAGCTCAGTACCAGGATAATGTGACTGAGTGCGAAATCGGGTCATCATATCAGCAGCCTGGTCTCCCAGTGATGCTGCACTATGAAGTTACCATGAGTGTGCACTGTCACAAGTCGGTACCCATCCTGATTATTATGATATGGCAATAGATGTTGCTAGGATGCAAAACTCCAACAAACAAAGCCAACAAGAGGTGAGAGTCAACAGTGAAGAATGCCCGGATGTAAACACTGGGCACCACAGGCTCATAGTGGCACAAATGAAAAGTGTGTGCAATGAGCATAAATTTTCCATTTCGTGAAATGGGTAGTGTGGGACGCCTGCAAGTTGGGACTCATACGCCATACTCATACGCCACCTACCGGGACGCTAGTTAACCCTGAACTAGTATCAATTTTTAAATAATTGGTTTCACTCCACCAGGGTTCGAACCCACGATACCACGGTCTACCAACACGGGAGATGGACGCTCTAACTCATTCGACCATCCCGTCGGGTCACCCCTTAATATATAAAGGCGTGGATTGTGGGACTGAGGACCAACTTCAATCTGGCACCCTCCCACCCCACAAGCAGACAGCTGACCAGGGGTAGCGAGGAGTGAGTGCCAATCAACCTGATGGCACCTCAGTGGCCGCAGTGCTATCTGTCTGTCTGTCTCTTTGCCTGAGAGGTCCGTGTAGACTACTACAATAGTTTAACAAAGACTATGTCCATAGTAACTAAATGGCGGTGTGACTATACTATGGCAACAAGATTATTTCCATAGTTACTGGCGCTTTGAATTGAACCCACATTATAAATTATATAATGTATTGAGTTGCCTTTGTTGCTTTGACTCGGCTGAGGATCGATCCCCTTGGAAATGCACATTCTACCCGGTAGGTCATCCCTGCCTGATTAAAATGATGAAAGATCTCGACTTTACAGTATTGCCCGACTGGGAGACCAGGCCGCTATCATCGTGATCTGATATCCCACTCAGTCACATTATCCTGAAACTGAGCAAACCAGTCCCTGCCCTATCCTAATAATGCCAAGCGCCTGGCTAGGAAGCGACAAGTATCATCAGTTCGAAGCACGAGACGGACCCTCAACTCATTCAGCCATCATGTCTGGTCAGTTATAATATATTTGCATATATATATAGATATTCAATTCAATAGAAACATCCCATAAATTCTATGCAAATGAAATGTTTTTATTATCAGTTAAATGTTTCGATGTTTTGCTTAGCATTCGAAACAGCAATCCAGGCCGTGATAAGATCGCATAGGTGGAGAAAATCTGATAATGGCCGGATATTAACCGTGTCTTATTATAATTTATGTATGTGCATGAAATCAAGGCCTCGGGTAGTTGGATCTAAAAATGTGAATTTACTAAACCAGTGTGAAAATGAGTTTGTACATTAGCACAACGTGAATCTGTTAGTACTACATAGTTCTGCGCACCAACACTGTGCGTGAATTGTTAGTAACAGGCAGTAAATTGCTGTGGCTAAGCATTGGATACAGCAGCACAGATCACTGGCTACAACTGATTCAATTGTAGGCTGCATAAACTGAGCATCTGTTCCCTTTGGGCCAGCATCCAGCGTCCGGTTGCCATGGCAACCACCGACTCTCCTGGGGATTAGTCCCTTCCGAGATACCGAAGATACAGCCAATGTATTGTGCAGGTGGAGGTTGGAGTGGAGGTGGGGGTGGAGGTGGGTGTGGGTGAGTGACATACCCTGTGTCATTGTACGCAGGGGCGTTACCCTTCTGCAATCACCTTACCTGACATGGTGAAGTAAATTTAACAAAAGCGCAGACACTTATTTTAAAGTAAAGCTGAATCGGCAAGAGCGCTGGCTGGACTCCTGCGCTGAATATCGCGGGTTTTGCACCCAGACTTGAGTCAAACCAGTGACTTACTAATTTGATACTTGTCGCTACCTAACCTGAAATTCAGTATTAATAAGATAGGGCAAGGACTGGTTTGATCAGTTATCAGGACAATGTGCATGAGTAGGATATTGTGGCATGGTGCCAGTGGCATGTTTTCCTAGTAGGGCAGCACTAAAAAGTTGCCATGAATGTCCACTGTCACAAGTCTGTGCTTGTGTTGATATGATCTTTGATGTTGCCAGGATATAAACCTCCAAGAAACAACGATGTTATGACGTCATGAGTTCCAACACCTATATCTGAGTTCACACGTAGTGCCCTGAATACATACCATGCCGCGATATACTAATCAGTCATCTTATCAAAGCAAGTATGTAGAAATGTTGCATTTGTCCCTATCTAGCCCGATTCTCGTTATATATATTTTTTGGGGGTACATTAGTTGTTAAACAGGGGAAATTTCAATCGCGGACAATTGGTCTTCCTCATTTCACTGCTCCATGCCCAATCCTAATAATGCCGAGCGCCAGGCTAGGAAGCAACAAGTAGCAATTTTTAAGTCATGGGTTTGGCTCGACCAGGGTTCGAACCCACGATCCCACGGTCCGACGGTCTACTAACACGGGACACGGACGCTCTAACTCATTCGGCCATCCGGTCTGGTCATTCAAGGAGCAGCAGTTTAAGGAAGCCTAATTGAACTCCATTGAATTTTAACTTGCTTAAAGTTGCGTAATCCGATGGTTTCGACTTTCTGTCATTTTCTGAAATAAATATACTGGCTTGATCTTTATAATCTACCTTACTTTAATTTGAAGTAACATTTATTTCAAATGGCTACATTTTGAGATATTTGAAGTGCAAACATACAAAAGTAATTTGGCAGGCATTCCAAAACTATGACCACCGGCTTCTGCAGTATCGGGTTTTATTAAATTGGCTTGGTATTCCATTCTATGTGGTGACAAATGTTTGATAAGTGCACCAGTATCTAAATTAGATATGTAGAATCAAATCTAGATCAATATTCTGCTTTTGAAAATTTAATGTTTTCATCAGACTATGTAGCTTTAATTAATGCATCAATATAAAACAGATATGCCACACCCCTCCCTCCCAAACACATTTCCCACCTCACCTCCCACAAAGAAACACCAGGGCCGCGCTCAGTGTACCCCTCAGAGTCGACTCTGAGACGGCTCCGCAACATCTTTTTGGTCAATTTACATTCAGGGTGCACCTCTGAGTCGACTCGGCGACATTACGCTTTTCAGCTAGTAGGCAAAAAAGCCTCCAAAATGACCATGGGTTTCAGTGGTTTCAGCCAATCAGAGCTGTTCTTTCAATTGCAAATGGCTGCACCCTATGGTGGCTGCCATTTTCGAGGCACCTGACAGCTATATGCTGTTGAGACTAGCGCAACGTCCGGAGATTCTCCGAAGCGCACCTGAATGCGGCCTAGTAAACCACCATGACACTCAAATTGTCGTGTGGTGTGCGGCAGGCGTGGAGACAGCTGTGAAGTGAACAGCGCTGCCCCACAGCTGGAGTGACTGCTCTCATTAGTCAATAAGCTCACTTCATCCGATACTAGTTGTTCGTTGCAGCGTACCTAATGAGAAGAATGACAACCATGAGAAGGTCAGCATTTCTCAAAGCTGCATAGGTGGCCCTCATATAACTGCAGTCAGTGCAAGCAATTGTTTGACAACTATCCTACTGGAAAAAATATTGTTGCTTTTTTGTTGTTTTATTCATGAAGGTAATAATAATTCATGGCACGAACAAAGAAGTGGTATATATGGCAACTTTATAGTGCTGGGAGACTTGCCCACCAGCAACATGACCTGATATCCCACTCAGTCACATTATCCTGACACCTAGCGAACCAGTCCTTGCCTTATCCTAATAATGCTGAGCGCCTGGCTAGAAAGCGACAAATATCCATTTTTAAGGCATTGGTTTGACTCGACCAGGGTTCGAATCATACGATCTACCAAAACGGGAGACGGACGCTCAACTCATTCAGACTGCTCTTAATTGATTTGTGGTTGTGAATGTAGCTGTAGCTGTGGCTGTGGCTGTGGCTGTGGCTGTGGCTGTGGCTGTGGCTGTGGCTGTGGCTGTGGCTGTAGCTGTACCTGTACCTGTGTCTGTGTCTGTGACTGTGTCTGTGACTGTGTCTGTGTCTGTGTCTGTGGCTGTGGCTGTGGCTGTGGCTGTGGCTGTGGCTGTGGCTGTGGCTGTGACTGTGACTGTGGCTGTGGCTGTCACTATGGCTGTGGCTGTGGCTGTGGCTGTGGCTGTGGTTGTGGTTGTGACTGTGACTGTAGCTGTGGCTATGGCTGTGGCTGTAACTGTAGTTGTGGCTGTGGTTGTGGTGGTGGCTGTAGCTGTGGTTGTTCTGGTGAATATGGCTGTGACTGCGGCTGTGGCTATGGCTGTGGTTGTAGCTGTGGATGTGACTGTGGCTGTAGCTGTAGCTGTGGCTGTGGCTGTGGCTGTGGCTGTGGCTGTAGCTGTGGCTGTGCATGTAACCGTAGATGTGGTTGTGGATGTGGTTGTGGTTGTGGATGTGGTTGTGGTTGTGGTTGTGGTTGTGGCTGTGGCTGTAGCTGTAGTTGTGGCTGTGGCTGTGGCTGTGGTTGTAACTGTGGTTGTGGTTACTGTAGCTGTGGCTGTGGTTGTGGTTGTAGCTGTGGTTGTGGTTGTGGCTGTGGCTGTAGCTGTAGTTGTGGTTGTGGCTGTGGCTGTAACTGTAGTTCTGGCTGTGGTTGTGGTGGTGGCTGTAGCTGTGGTTGTTGTGGTGGATGTGGTTGTGGCTGCGCCTGTGGCTATGGCTGTGGCTGTAGCTGTGGATGTGACTGTGGCTGTAGCTGTGGCTGTGGCTGTAACTGTAACTGTAGCTGTGGTTGTGGTTGTGGTTGTGGCTGTAGCTGTGGCTGTGGCAGTGGCTGTGGCTGTGGTTGTGGTTGTGGCTGTGGCTGTGGTTGTGGTTGTGGTTGTGGATGTAGCTGTAGTTGTGGCTGTGGTTGTGGCTGTGGCTGTGGCTGTAACTGTGGCTGTGGCTGTAACTGTAGCTGTGGTTGTGGCTGTGGTTGTGGTTGTAGCTGTTGCTGTGGTTGTGGTCGTGGTTGTGGTTGTAACTGTGGTTGTGGGTGTGGCTGTAGCTGTAGTTGTGGCTGTGGCTGTGGCTGTGGTTGTAACTGTGGTTGTGGTTATGGTTGTGGCTGTAGCTGTAGTTGTGGCTGTGGCTGTGGTTGTGGTTGTGGCTGTAACTGTAGTTGTGGTTGTGGTTGTAGTTATGGCTGTAGCTGTAGTTGTGGTTGTGGCTGTAGCTGTAGTTGTGGCTGTGGCTATGGCTGTGGCTGTGGCTATAGCTGCACATTAGTTCGCAATCATAGCGAACTAATATTCTAAAAGAGAGCACAGTAAGAAGAGGGCCAACGACGGCGTGTAGGCGAAGAGGATACGATAGCCCAATTGACAACAGGATGCATCTGGCAATAAGCCCAATGCTCAGTAATGAAGGGAATGCTTATTTGGAACGGGAAACACACACAAGAAATGGCTCTATATGATATCAATGTCATGTGGTGTTGATTATTCCCAACTATGACTATGAGGTAGTTAGTTCCTGGCGGCTCGTGTTCAGTGCTACTGAAGAGTATCCATGAGGTTAGCCAATTAGTGGGCACACTTAAAGTTGCATAGTCCGCTGGTTTTGAGGTTCGGCCATTTTTTTAGATAAATATATTAAGTTGATCATTATAACCTACCTTATTTTAGTTTGCAGGAACCTTTGTTTTAAATGGCTAACTTAGAATTTATTTGAAGTACAAACATGCAAAATTAATTTAGGCAAATATGCCAAAACTCTGACACTATAGGTTTATGTAGTAAAAGGTTCTATTAAATTGACTCAGTATGCCCTTCTATGTGGCAACAAATGCTTAATAAGTGCATTAGTATCTAAGTTAGATATGTAGAATCAAATATACGTGGGTGTTTTACTTTTGAAAATTTGATATTATCATCGGACTATGCAACTTTAAAGTTGCATAATTCAAAATGCAGAGGCATATGTTGTATATATTGGTTTCTTATTTTCTTTGTCGAAGCACTATATCAAATGATGGACGCATTGGTGCTGAAATACAGAGGAGGATGGCCAAGGCTAGCGCATCTTTCGGCCGACTATGCCAGAGACTCTGGAACAACCACCATGTGTCCATGCGGGTCAAAGGCAAGATCTACCATGCAATTGGGCTATCCACCATACTATACGGAGCCGAGGCCTGGACAGAGTACAGACGACAGGTGAAAAAGCTGCATCCCTTCATGATGCAACATCTGTGTTCAATCATGAGGCTAACCTGGAAGGACAAAGTGACAAATAAGGAAATACTCGAACGGACAGGGCTGCCCTCTATGGAAGATCTTCTGATCAAAAGGAATCTCCGGTGGACTGGACACCTCATGAGGATGTCATCAGATAGGCTACCAAAGCAGATCCTCTACTTTCAACTGTCTTCTGGTTACAGAAAGAGAGGGCACCTTTGTCTCCAGTTCAAGGATACCATTAAGAGAAACCTGAAGCTGAGAGACATTAAGACCAACACATGGACATCACTCTCACAGCAGAGAGCTAAATGGAGAGCGGCAGTCAAGTAATGAAAGCAGTCTTTGTCGCATCGCGACCGACAGCATGATGATGATGATTTTCTTTGTTACATTGTAGTGTATTGAGGTAGTTTGTGGTTCCGCCGCTCAGGCCGTGATAAGAGTGTGGTGACAGCCAGCCATTTTGATAGTTCATTGGTACTTAATTAATCCCACAAACCGGACGTGGTGGCCGAATCGGTGGTAGTGCACTGGTTTCCTGTGCGGAAGGTCGGGAGTTCGATTGCTGATTGAGTCAAACCAATGAGTACAAAATTGATACTTGTCCCTACCTAGCCTGGTGCTCGGCATTACTAGGATAGGTCGAGGACTGGTTAGCTCAGCATCAGGATAATGTGACTGAGTGGGAAATCGGGTCATGGTGCCGGAAGGTTAGTCTCCCCCAGTGGGGCAATATTATAAAATTGCCATGAGTGTGCACTGTCACAAGTCGGTACCCGCCCTGATATGACCTTAGATGTTGCCGGGAAGTAAAACTCCAACAAGCAAACTTAACCCCATGTGATTATCTTCCGAGTGAGGGATTGGTGGGCAGAGAAAGTCAGCCATGTTGTCTCATCCAAAGCATGCACAATCGGGTTTTGGGAGACTAGTGAGCAATGGAGGTGCTCCGAGTGGGTGATTGGTCGCAATCCCGGCAGGTGGCAGCAGAGTTGTTAGTATGCATGTATACCGTCAGGCGGCATGGCGGGTTGTGCAGGTGTCACAGCACCAGGAATTATCTATGTTATGTATAACTCGGACAATCCGATGATTTTGAATTTCTACTATTTAAAAAAATAATAACTATATTAGCTTGATCGCTATAATTTACTTCTCTTCAGTTTCTGAAGAAACTTCTATATTATAGCAGTTTCCTTTCGAGATCTTTGAAGTGGAAATATATGCAACGTTGCTAACCGGCACAGACGACGTGGAAGCTGGCGTGGGAATTCATGGCTTTATTTAAGGAGAGGTCATGACAACAACGTGAAAAGATATGGACAACAATACAGTACATGTTAATTAACAATTGCATGACAGTGATGTTTACATAATGAATGCATCATGGATAGTTATAATAGTTTTTTAATAATTTGAGTATAAATTGCTCAGTTGTCAATTGTCTCTGGTTGCGAGTGAGTTATTTTGAGATGAGTCTTATTAGTTATTTTTTTGTTTTGATTTGATTTTTTTTAATCAATCGGCAGGTGTGGGTGGGTGGGTTTTGAAGAGAGGGTGTTTTGCTCGGGCCGGGAGCAAGGTGGCAAGTGACTGGAGGTGGGGGAGGCTGAGCCTCGCCCAAATGTAGGGAGGGGCAGGTATTGGCTAGCCCCCCACCCCCCACCCCCACCCCCCGCGTGGGGGCGTGGGTCGGATGGGGAGTGTGATTGGTAGGTGAGATTGTGATTGGCAGGTGAGGAAGAGAGGCGATGTGCCCCGTCGGTGATGTAATCTAGGTCAATGCAGTGTGCAGTCATCATGTGGAACATCCTGTCAAAGTTATTACTTAAAAAGAAGAAGAAATATTCATTCTATGGAAATATATCCATTTGTCACCGCCGGGGTACTGGATATCATTGGTTGGTGTGTTTGTGGAATTTTACGTCAAGGCAACATCTAAGGTCATATCAGGGCGGGTACCGACTTGTGACAGTGTGCACTCATGGTGACTTATTAGTGCTGTCCCACAGGGAAATCAGGCCGGCAGCACCATGACCCGATATCTCACTCAGTCACATTATCCTGACACTGAGGTAAGCGGTCCTTGTCCTATCCTATTAATGTTGAGTGAGAGGCTAGGAAGCGACAAGTATCAATTTTGTAAGTCATTGCTTTGAATCGACTGGGAATAGAACACCCGATCTCCCTCACGGAAGGGCTGCGCTCTACCGATTCGGCCACCGGGTCATTTATTATTTACGTGGTTTTATGTATATAAGGTTCTGCGCAGATCGCAGTACATAGACCAGGGTATATACCAACTAATGTAAATATAAGAGTAGAAGTGTGTCATTTGAATTAGGTCAATTGGGAAATAAGTAGCCCTCAGTAGTGTCTGTAATCTGGGTGTGAACATCTCATGACCTCATTACTTAATTCAATCTGCATTCCACCAACACAGATCGACTCGTAATGAGGACAACAGCTATCACACATGTATGAATGTGTGCCTGTGTGTGTGTGTTTACTTGATGGTAAGATTGCCAAAGGGAGACAATATATACATACATATGTGTGTCTATACTTACATAAATCAAGTTTCAATTAAATTCCACCAGACATGGTGGCGTCATCTGGCCATACATGGAGACAGCTGGAGAAGATGGCCCAGGACCGGGATAACTGGAGAGCCCTAGTTCGTGACCTATGCCCAAAGTTGAGCGGTAGGCGTAAGTAAGTAAGTAAGTAAGTAAAAGACGTGGTGGACGAATTGACAAGAGAACTAGGTTTCCGTGTGAAAAGTTGTGGAGTTCAAATCCCAGCCGAGTAAAACCAATGACTTAGAAAATTGATACTTGCCGCTAACTAGCCTGCTACTCAGCATTACTAGGATACTATCAGGATAATGTGACCATTCATGGTGACTTATTAGTGCTGCCCCACTGGGGAGACATGGCCACTGGCACCATAACCTGATGTCCCACTCAGTCACATTATCCGTGCTGCCGACACGGCGTAAAACAACCACCAATCAATCAATTATCCTGGTATCGAGCTAACCAGTCCTTGCCGTATCCTAGTAATGCCAAACACCACACATAGAAAGTGACAAGCATAAATGTTGTAAGCCATTGAGACTGGAGACAGCAATCCTCTCAGTCTCAGACGGGATGGCCGAATGAGTTGACCGTCCGTCTCCAGTTTTGGTAGATCGTGGGAATCGAACCCTGATCGAGTCAAACCGATGCTTTTAAAATTGATAGTTGTCAATTCCTAGCCCGGCTCTCAGCATTATTAGGATAGGGCAAGGACTGGTTGGCTTAGTGTTGTGGCATACGTAGGTGGGCGGACCGGCCAGGAACGAGGGTGGGTCACGTGAGATGAATACCCCGGCAGTTGATATACAGAACGCAAGGCGTTCGGGTCATTGCTACATACACTACAGACTCGACTGGTATTCAAACTCCCGACCTTCCACATGGGAAGCCTGTGCTGTACCCATTCGGCTATCACATCCGGTCTGAATGTAATCAAAGAGCTTTAAAATCTGAAGCACGGTTTTGCAAAGAGTCACAGTAAAAGCCACGCCCTTTGACACGTCGACTGTGTGTTTATGTTGTTAAAGTGCGTCAGTCAGCAATATTCTACACAGGCTATATAGTGCGCAGAAGCGATGAAAGCTAATCATGTTGTTGGGAAAATCTGTGTGCAGTGGCATGCAAAGTCAGCTCGCCATGTCATAAATCTCCACATGGATGGCTGACACGCGTGAGTTAGGGGAGAGTGACGTAGCTCAGGCGGCAGAGTGTCCACCTGTGAAGGTGTAGCTCATCCCATCGATTCTGCTCAGTGGACCCATTTGCAGTTTGGGCTATTTTCCATTCCAACCATTTGTTCGCAACTGGTTCATCAAAGGGTGTGGTATGCATTGTCTTGTCTGTGAGAAAGTGCATATAAAAGACCCCTTGCTGCTTATCGGAAAGAGTAGCCTATGTGGTGGCAGTGGGTTTCCTCCAAAGAAATATGTCATAATGACCATATGCTTGACATCCAATAGCCGATGATGAAAATCAATGTGCTCTCGAGGTGTCGTTAAATAAAAGAAGCTTCACTTCTCTTTTTGGACACGCATGAGTTATTGCAATTAGTAGTACACAGAAATGGTGATCGGTTGCAGGGAATGGGTTATTTTAATGTATTAGATTTGTTTGTTTTGTTATTTTACATCCTAGCAACATCTAAGGTCATATCATGACGGGTACCGACTTGTGACAGTGTGCACTCATGGTGACTTTAAGGTGCTGCCCCACTGGGAAATCAAGCTGCCAGCACCATGACCCGATATCCCCTCAGTCACATTATCCTGATATCGATCAAACCAGTCCTTGCCCTATCCTATTAATGCTGAGCGCCAGACTAGAAAGTGAAAAGTATTAATTTTATAAGTCATTGGGTTTGACTCGATCAGGAATCGAACTCCCGATGTCCCGCACGGAAAATTGGGTTGAATACGTGGGTCGGTGGATGGGGGAGAGCGGGGGCGCTCATTTGATGATTCATTCATGGGGGCCACAGGGGCCACAGGGGCGACAGCCAAGCATAGTGCCCTCCTCTGAGGTCAAACAATCCCAACACACATCCGTGTTCTTCACCTATTGGCTGATCGCCCCCCCCCCCCCCAAAACAAACCCCAAAACACAAAAACCGCACCAACCAATCACACTCCACTGCGTCCAACTACTCTTCCTTGTCTTCTATGGCCACCTCCTCAGATGATCCAGCACTGGTCATGCTCCTTGTCACACTTAATTTTCTACCCACCCACGCACACTTCTGTTTGATTAGCTTATACATAGATGTCAATCAATCAATAGTTCCATCCTCTAGTCGAGGGTTGGATGCAATGGTTCTCCACTTGTCCCGATGTTGTGCTGTTCTGATAGACTGTGAATAATTCAAGCCTGTCCACTGTGAAATATTTGTAAACCATGATGTTCTTGGTCTCCCTCTCCCTCTGCTGCCATTCACCTTCCCTTCCAACAATGTACGGTATATTGAACTCTGACGAATGATGTGGCCAAAATAAATAAGTTTCTTTGTCTGTATAGTGGCAAACAAGCTTTTCTTATTTTTAATTTTTCTGAGAACTTCTTTGTTGGTGATCTTCTTTGTCCATGATATTTTCATCATCCTTCGATAAGTCCACATCTCAAATGCTGCTAAACGTTTGTACATTTTCTTAGATGTACACCAAGTCAAACAAACAAAAATCAATTTAAGCAACTATTGATCGGCTAGCTACCCGCCGAACCAACTACTCCGTAAACCTTATTACCATTTTGTATTGTATTCATTTGACCAATTTTCCCTCTCGCGCGTTTCAGCAGTGTTCATGTGCTATTTTGAGTTCACATTTATTTGCACGCGACTTTCCGAATGTATATTTAGCGCATGATGTTCTGCTTCGGGTTTTGACGTCTAATAGCCGATGTTACGAAAATCAATGTGTTCTAGAGGCGTCGTTAAATAAAACAAGCTTTACTTTTTCTGCCTCCATCAAACTTCGTCCTCGGAAAACCATCATTGATAATCACGATGAGCGGCTGACACACGGCAATGATCTTGGAAATAAAGTTAGTGTATTTCTCCATTTCTGCTTTCTCCTTCTCTCTGGGTAGATCGAACTTAGTGCTTCAAGTTAATTTCATATCAAACCTGCGCTAATCAGCTGTAAATAACCATATGGTAAAAAGACCAGTGCAGTGACACTGGGAGAATTCCAATTAATAAAATATTTACATAAACAAACAAAAAACAGACAGCTGTATTTTATTTCATTTAGTGCATATTGCAAGTACGCATTTAATTCTACTGGTCAATAGTTACAATTTCTTTTTTCTTTTTTGTTGGTAAAATGTTTATTCATCTGAATATGACATTAGTCAGTGCCGGAGCACTGGTCTTCCGGCCATCTTACAATTGGTAATTGAAAGTCTATATAATCTAAGTTTGATCAGTGCTGTATTCGTTACAGCAGCGATCCTGTAGAATTAAGGGAGTGGCTCCTGCTGTATAATGTACAGCACCAGTCACTGTGCTTCATGCAATTTGAAATGCCAGCGCTGCAGCACTGGTTTGCGGCCATCTTACAATTAAAAATTGGCAGTCTGCTGTTTGCTTGTTGGGGAGTTTATGTCTAGGGACATAGGTCATATGGGATTGGATTGCAATGCCTTGCAAATAAAAGTGGGCAGTGACATTGCTGGTAAGTGCAAGCTTGTAATATATGCAGTACAAGCTAATGACAGCACTTATGTGGTACAATGTCGGGGTGAATTACTACAGATGAAAGATTCAAATTTTGGCGGAATTTTGAAGTACTCATGTTTTAATAGGAGGTGCATACCTTTGAAGGCATTACTTTTCATAGGAGCTGCTAATCTTGGCGGAATTATTGCTCATGAGAGATGTTAATTTTGGGGGAAATTACTGTTCCTGCTATATGTTAATTTTGGGGAAATACTGTTCATGAGATATCTTAATTTTGGGGAATTACTGTTCATGAGATGTGCTAATTTGGGAAGAATTACTCTTATGGGAGAAGCTAGTTTTTTAAGAATTACTGTTTATGGCAGGTGTTAATGTTGGTAGATTAATGGTGATGGTAGGTGTTAACTTCTTTTGGAATAACTGTCCATGGGAAGTGCTCACTGAAGGGTGGCGACTACGCGGTGAGTTGGTTGGGTGTTAGAGTTTTACATCCTGGCAACATCTAAGGTCATATCAGGATGGATACCGACTTGTGACAGTGCGCACTCATGGCAACTTCACAGTGTTGTCCCATTCACCCAGTGGGACAACACTGTGAAGTTGCCATGCCAGGCGGCCAACACCATGACCTGATATCCCACTCAGTCACATTATCCTGACACTAAGCCAACCAGTCCTTGCCCTATCCTATTAATGCCGAGTGCCAGGCTAGGAAGCGACAAGAATCAATTTTGTAAGTCATTGGTTTGACTCGACAGGAATTGAACTCCCGACCTTCCGCACGGGAGGCCTGCGCTCTACCGATTCGGTCACCGCGGCGGGTACTACGCGGTGAATTACGGTACATCGGGTACAGCTGTAACTGCTCACATTAGGCATTGATATGTACACACACGTGTCGATGGGAGAGTGAGTTACGGGCAGTATTGGTGGGTGGAGGTCCGACCGATCCGAACTGGAAATTGAGGCGAACACACACGGATGTGGTGACCTAGATATGTCAGCGGCTGGCAACCCCCCCCCCCCCCCGACCCCCGACCTGACCCCACCCACCCACCACCCACCCCACCCCCGCCATACACACACCTCCAAACGCAGTGCCGCTACCACTAAATGATTGATAATGGCATAATGGCATTAGGATAGGTTCATTGTCACTGCTCCCCCCCGCCATCTCCCCTTCCCTCGCTACCCCCATCTCCCCCCAGCCTCCCCCCACCATGAGCTACTCATCCTGATATGACCTTAGATGTTGCTAGGACGTAAAACAACAACAGACAACAACAACAACTCATGCATTATCCCGCTGTATATCACACGCTCGGATCTTTATCCTACTGCACACTGTGTGAAGGATGCGTGCGTTGAGTGATGGTTTGTTTGTTTGTTGGGGTTTTACATCCTGGCAACATAAGGTCATATTAGGATGGGTACCGACTTGTAGCAGTGTGCACTCATGGTGATATTTGTAGTTCTGCCCCACAAGAAGACCAGGCCATCAGCACCATGACCCAATATCCCGATGTGACATTAATCTGATACTAGACCACTCCTTGCCCTATCCTATTAATGTCGAGCACCAGGCTAGGTAGTGACAAGTATCAATTGTGTAAGTCATTGCTTTGACTCGGCCAGGATACAAACGCCCAAACTTCCACACAGGAAGCTGGCGCTCTTACCAATTCAACCACTACATCCGTTGAGTGATGATGATTTAACTTCACGTCGGCAACAAAGGCTACCATCCTTGCTTTGAATGAGTACGCATCCATTTTGCTACACTTCATTTATACTCTTGCGGATTGAACACGGTGGCCGAATCGGTTGAGTGCATGCTTCCAGTGCAGAAGGTTGGGAGTTCGATTCTCGGTCGAGTCAAACCAATGACTTACAAAATTGATACTAGTAATGCCGCTTCCTAGCCTAGCGCTCGGCATTACTAGGATAGGGCAAGGACACACCTCCTTTTCCAGAAACACTACCCACATCTCATTTGATTGGTTTCATTAATCCATCCAACAAGCTACATTTAATTACATATATGTATATATATAAACTACTAGGTACAGAGTAGTAGGATAAATGCATATAGTATAAGGATAGAGCTAGGTAGTAGTTGAGTAGTATCTAATCTCTGGCTAGCAATTATATATGCCCTTGCCCAAATAAAACAAAAAAATCCTCCCCAGTGAGTGACTCTGAGTGGTGGAAGTGGGGCATGATTACAGAACATTGGCGCGCCACTGGTCATGCGTGAAAACTCTGACAGGATTACAAGCAAGGTTTATACTCATATAATACCTTTTATGTCCCAATTATACAATTGAGTCACACTTCCCGCCTGACTCACACCGTCACCATTTGTCTATGGGCTAATCCATATATATATATATGTCATTGATTCAAGGCTCATTTATTTACTGTTCATTACTTATTCACTTCATAGTTTGCACATGTACATGGCTTCATAATATATTTCGGCTAGTTGCCTCACATAATATATCACCACACATCATGTCTGCAGCCAAGCTATGCAGCCAAGCTGAGACAGAAATAAATGTACGCTATTCTCACTCATGCTTTCACGTCCTCTGAGCCACATTGGTAGTGAATGACCCCCTATTCTGCCGACACGGCGTAAAGCAACCACCAATCAATCAATCAATCAACCAATCAAACCCCCTAATGCACATGATGAAGCATCCCCAGCTGTGTTATATCAGTATATCGCCTTGGGTCTTGTTCTCAAGTATTCTTTAGTAATGACCCTCGTTACTCTCCATTGGTTACTGAATAGGGACTGCAGCTAGGACCAGGTGTGTATACACAGTCGGAAGTGGGGTGAAATTTCTCTCTCATCTGTATCTTTCACCATTGGGATGACCATTGAAATTCACTTTGAACATCATCATCATCATCATCATCAATTGCTTAACCACGAAGGTCGTTGGGACATCACAGATGACTTTGCAACCAGCTTCCTCCATTTTTCTCTGTTCTGTTCTGTCCTCTGGAACTTTCTGAAGTATAACCACAAGGCTCAAACTTCATAGGGTTTGTGCCCTACATTTGCTTAATGGAGATTGCAGTGGAATTGTCCCAGTAGGCATAAGGTGCCTGTCACACTATGCCGGATTGAGCAATGGACAGAATTGTCTAGTCCAGCGGTGTTGGGGCATGATAAGTATCAAAATGTGTCAACTTGTTGCGATATCGGGTCAAAGGCCGCCAGATGAACGGACATGAAACAGACCTGAAAGGTACATGAACAGATAGCCAATGGATGATAAGCGGACTAAACGGACTCAAACCGGACAAGAACCTGGACGTCAATCCGGCGGCATCCATTCCAAGTTTTGTGTATGTTCAAAACGTGGAAGGGATCGGGCCAGATATCAAGGATATGCAATGGACACAAACCAGACTTTGCCGGATATCAATGGAATTTGTTCAGTTTCTTTCCGTTTCCCCAATCCGGTGTTGCGTGACAGAGCCTTAAGTATTGTATATCAGATAAAATATCACTTACTGAATCTGTGTTCACAGCTACTACTACCCTAAGACCTAAGACCTAAAGAATCAACCTCACCCTGCCCTAATTAGTAACCATAGTAACCTTCCACTTGTCTATGACACATGCGCACACTAACCACTGTGTTTAATAAGTGATTAATGATGATGATGGGGGTTCAAAGTGAATTTAAACGGATGGGGTTGGGAGGGAAATTTCACCTCACTTCTGGCTGTGTATATACACACCTGGTCCCAGCTTCAGTCCCTCCTCAGCGACCAGTGAAGAGTAACTAGGGTCATGACTAAGGAATACTTCTGGAACAAGACACAAGGTGATAAAACACAGATGGGGATGCACACTGGTCAGTGTGCTACCACTGTGCATGCATCCCTTCTTGTGTCTGGTCCGAGTGGATGTGGGGGTTCGGGGGTTGGACGAGTCGGGAAGGAGCTACCCTGCTTGTACACTTCATAAATTGGTCTGGATCACTTCATCTTTCACCCCAAACCCGAGACCGGTCAGAGGCCTGATTAGATTCAAACTTTAATATCACAGAAGTCAGACAACCCTTCAGGTGTGGTCACCCAATTAATTAGTCTCCTGCTGATGATAGGTAGGCGCTCGAGCAGCGTTACTTCCGCAATGTCTCGCCGCGGCGCTGTGATATTCGAGATGCATTAGACATACTTCCGACGCTGGTCCCATCCGATTAGCTGCCACCGTGGCATGGCGTCCCGCTAGGTGGCGCCAACCGTACACTGACGAGACAGCAACTGACAGGCCATCTTTCCCGCACTTAGCCACCCATAAATGCACCCAGCATCTTCTGAATATTTATTGACGGTGTGCATTATTACTTCACACAATGCAACCCCTCCGCCTCCCTCCCTTCAACACACACACATTCCCATCACATACGGTGACAATAGATCACTTTGAAACAATTTAATGAACTCTTCACACATATCCACTTGTTGCTCAAGAAGCTGATTCTTTGTTTTCTCTACCAACAACTATACACTGTAAACTCAACCGGTAGCGGACAACTAGACCAAAAAAAACATCTACAACGGAATGAGCCTGGAAACGAGTCTAGTTTAATCCTACTGAGGTACATGATTAATCAATATTAACCTATTTAATAACTCAATAGGCCACACTAACCAGACGGGATGGCTGAATGAGTTAGAGTGTCTGTCTCGCATGTTGGTAGATCGTGGAGTCGTGGGTTTGAATCCTGGTCGAGTCAAACCAATGACTTAAAATTGATACTTGTCGCTTCCTAGAAAGATGCTCGGCATTACTAGGATAGGGCAAGGAGCAGTGGAATGAGGAAGACCAGTTGTCTGTGACTGAAATGTCCCCTGCTTAAACAACTAATGTAACCACACACAAAAAAACCCTGAGATTACCATGAACACCAGTTCAATCACAAAGGCCCACCCTACATCCCCCCATCACCCATTCAATGAGTATGTCACCACTATATAGATAATCAGTTATACCCCACCCCCTACTAACACTTACCATACTAGTCTAATATAGTTACCTCCCAATATATGTTTCTTTTTTCTGTTATCTTGTTCTTTACCTATCATTCATGTACCGATGTTTTGCTTATTTCCATGTAATTGTCTATCTATATATTGTTGTAGATGTATGTACTGTGTAGAGGCAATTGTGATTAGGGCTGAAAGACCAGTGCATTAGCACTGACAGCATGTTTTTCAGAGGAATAAAAACACTTGAACAAAAGAATAAAAAATCAACCACAAATGCAATAACAACAATATGGAATTCCCACAATATGCTCATGTACTTCTCCTATGCAACAATTATTCCAGTATCTCCAAAGTTCGCTATTTAAAATAAAAAACCGCTTAAAACACAAAAGCCAGGTAGATAATACCCATCAACCTCATATATTTATCTCAGAAAATGACAAACTCAAAACCATCGAATTATGCAACTTTAAAAAAGAAAAAAGGATCAATATGAGTACGGTAATATCATCATTAAAAATTGAGTGATGCATAGACGTTTGAAAACATACAATTTTGAAAACCCAAGACAATTATCTAGGTTGTTGTTGAAGATTTATACTGCCTATCATGGATAAGCCTGAATAGGCTTGTTTTCACCATTAGACAGTTTGTCGATAGAAAGCCTGAGCCTACATTTTTACCGACCCAAGGGATTTTTAACCTCCCACACCACATAGACATGGTATGAGAGCAACTGGCCTTTGATGACGATGTAAGTTATACACAGCGGTGGAAATCCAAATAGGCAGAGGTGGGGGCACAGGGAATCGAACCACTGACCTTCAGATTAGGAGTCCGACCTAGAAAAAAGTCAGACACTCTAACCACTCCGCCACAGAGAACACCACAGGTATCATTCTACACATTCAACTTACCACATATATTAAGCATTTGTTGCTGTATAGAAGGGATTACTAATGGGGGGGGGGGAAATCACGCAAACTGAAATGTATTAATAGTGTATTAATTATATGCAGATATTTTATTACATATACGTAAATATTTGTGAGAAAAGGATATGTTTTAATAGGATAAATATAGCATCATTTACAAATGTTGTGTTGCAGCTAAAATAGTTAGCAGAACCTTAGTACGACGTTCCCCCGTGAGCCTTGCACTGCGTACACGTCACTGATTGGCTGAAGTATGGCTCCGGCGAAGAAGGATTAGGGCTTCTCCGAAAGCGCATACGCGAGGTGGTAGGAGGGATTAGTTGCTCACGTTAACGGGCAAGGCCCGTGCAAAGAAGGTACGTTGAAATCTACAGTGTAAGATGTCGATTCCCTTAAAGATCTGCTTGCATAATGTTAGCATGTTCCCCAAACATTGATATGTTTCGCTATGGCTTGAAGTTGCATAGTCCGGTGACAGGAACACACGTCCTAAGCCTAAACACTTAGCTACCTAAATTTTGCTGTTGGGGTTTTACGTCCTTGCAACATCTAAACTCATATCAGGACTGGTACCGACTTGTGATATTACACACTCATGGCGACTTTATAGTGCTGCCTCACTGGGAGACCAGGCCGCCAGCACCATGACGTGATATCCCACTCAGTCACATTATCCTGTCACTGAGCCAATCAATCATTGCCCTATTCTAAATAATGCCGAGCACCTGGTTAGGAAGCGACAAGTATCAATTCTTAAGTCATTGGTTTGACTCAACCAAGGTTAGAACCCATAGGTTCGAATCCCACGATCTACCAAATCGGGAGACGGACGCTGAACTCATTCGGCCATCTCGTATGGTCACCTAATGTTGGTCCTAATGGTCCGCATACTGGCCCGGAATGCAAGAGATGTGAGTTCGATTCCCACTGTAGACTCAATATTTCCCATTTCCATCAGCATCACAACAATATGTAATAACAAGCTCACCGAATCCATATGTATGACATATCTAAAGAACTGCAGGACTGTATCAATTAATGTGCAATTACTGTGCCATGGCTACTGTATCAGCCAGGCTATGCACATTTCGTTCGGTGAATGCTTACTTTTCATGATTACAAAATCGCGATGTCAGCACTCTTATGTCACTTTGCAATACATAGTAATTGATACTGAGATTGCTGGAAACCCAAGGGCCTTCCCCGGTTTATTTAACCAATAAAATGTCGGAATAGTAATGATCTGTCAGTGCCCACCCGGGCAGCATGTAACCTCCCTCCGGAAGTGGCCACTAGCAACAGGTGGAACAGTCCACCATAGGGACTAAAGCTAAGATTCCTTATACACGGTATGCGGCATGCGAATGCGAATGCGGCATGTGGCATGCGAATGGATTGATTCCATCCACGCGGCATGTGGCATGCAGCATGCAGCGATTTGGTTTGAACTTTACAGTAACAACTTTAAAATGTCCATATTTGTATTATTCAAAAATACTGTGTATAAGGAATCTTAGCTTTACTCACAAATCACCGCCAAACTTTACTCACCCACACTCACTTACACATGCATTTATACACATATATACACACATATACACACACACATCATGACAGGTTTCTCACAACTGTTTTCTATGGCAAATGCACCAGTATTCGCATTCGCATGCCGCACTGATCGGTCCATGGACCGATTCAGTTGCCGCATTCGCATTCGCATTCGCATTCGTATTCATATTCGGACGTATGGAAGCACCACTATTCAGTTACATGCTTTTCGATTTTTTGCCGCATTCACATTCGCGTGCTGCATACCGCGTATAAGGAATCTTAGCTTAATCCTGCTTGCATGCTGCCTCCTGTTGCTAATTCTTAGCAAACAGGGGTAAGAAATTGAACCATTCTCAATGTTACTCCTTTATTATTCAAGTGGAGTAGGGAACGATCCATCACACTATTATCTATATATACTGGGCGGTGGCCAACTAGGTAGAGCGCTGGCCTCGCGTGTGGGAGATCGGGAGTTCGGTTCCAGGTCGAGTCAAACCAATGCCTTATTAAATGTATACTTGTCGCTTCCTAGCCTGGCACTCAGTATTAATAGGATAGGGGAAGGACTGGTTAGATCAGTGTCAGGATAATGTGGCTGAGTGTGATATCAGGTCATGGTGCTGGTGGCCTGGTCTCCGAGTGGGGCAGCACTATACAGTCACCAGGAGTGCATACTGTCATAAATCGGTTCCCGTCCTGATATGACCTTAGATGTTGCCAGGACGTAAAACTCCAACAACCAACCAACATTATCCATATAGAAAACAGACAAACAGATAAGTTGTTTGAGCAAACTCTGACTGCCCCCTTCGTTTATTTAAAGTAAGAAATCTAGATGACTCAATTAGATGTGGCATTCTGCGAATACAGTACAGCAACAAATCAGCGAAGGACCCACTAGACTGGTAACACTAATTGCTGCAAATATGCAGCCTTGAGCATGGCTGAACTCATTTAAATTCAGCTATCGACATTTCTCGGCGACCCATCAATGTGACTACACCTGTACTACCTTTTGTTTCCAGGATAATAAATCTCATTAATATATATAATAATAAAAATGAATGAAATATTAATTAAAAAGATAAAAATACAATGATAATTCAAGTAACACGTAGAAGGTATACAGGCTAGGTATGATACACCTCGGAGTTAAACTCTAAACTTAAAACCAAAAACTAATGACCACTAATACAACAAGGTGAAGGCAGTCAGGGAAAATAAGTATAGGTAACCCAACAACTAACTATATGTACTTGCAGAACTAACAGACTGACATAGGGTGGGGAGATGTTGAAGAATGCTTACAAACAGAGAAAGAATGCATGCCGTACGTAGCTGGGTCATTCTCTAAAACTGGGCACAAAAGTGTGACATGGAAACCAAAAGTGAAAACCTTCAAAATAATAGCAAAAATCTTTCCAAATAATAGCCTAACACAATGTCCTATGAAGGTATGCATGTTGTGCATATGTCAAAGTTGAAAAAAATGAGTTTCACTTTTTGAATTAGATCTTATACCAATTGAGCAATACATTAATATCACTTGTGTAACATGAAAATCAAAGACACACCCAGAGCCTCATTTTAACACATACAACATAGTCAAACACGATTTTATTGATTACTGTTAAGCAGACAAGGTTATGACTTACAAGAAAAAAGTTGAAAAATAAGTTGAAAACAAGTTTGGCTACATGTATGGTGTCAATGTGTAAATTTTCACATTTTCACTCTAGCGCAAAATCATACAATAATAATTTTGATATCTTTTGTGGATTAAATTCAATCCATGTAGAACTGCTAACATACCTAATAGACAGAGGCTACACTAATTATTTGACTTGCTATCAATAAAACAAAGACTTAATTATCAGCATCGTAACGTGGAGACCAAATATGTGGTGCCCAGTTTTGGAGAATAACCCAGCTACACAACAACTGAAAGTAACAAAACAAGGGGAGCCATGAGACTATTACTGTCTAGCAGCGAAAACAAGTCATTAGACTTAACCGTTATTGGCAGCATAAACACACCATCACTGAGAAAAAAGAAGAAAAAACGCTAGGCACACACAGGCAGCGATTGATTTCCTCGACTTCCAACCTGACACCATAGTGTGAAATCCATTCACCAAGTGGCGCCACGGGTAACTGTAACAGGCTAAAGCCCTGGTCACATAGCCGTGTGTGGACGTAGTGATCCGTAGGATAGATTAACGTGGGTCAAAATTGGTGTAAATTTGTTAAACTACATTGAAATACGTTAAGCTATGGCAGGCTTTGGATGATGAGCCACTGAATGATATGGATAAATATGTTACGGTATGAATGCCGGTACGTTCAACTACATTCAACTAAGTTCAACTACTTTCAACTATGTTAGCCCCAACTATGTTCAACTACCTTCAACTAAGTCCACTAACGGCTATATGACCACGGCATGCGTGACATAGAACGGCCATGGTTTTGTGTGGGTAAAAGTATGCTAGAGTACGCTAGAGTACGCTAGAGTATGCTAGAGTACACTAAAGTATGCTAGAGTATGCTAGAATACATTAAGAGGTACGTTTTACTACGTTAGTTAGACTTCGCCACAGTACATTAGCATCACGGATGCAAATTCAACCTCTAACGTACCGCTCTTTTGAACATGTCCACAAATTTAATCGGAGATCACGGCTCACCCACATTATTACTAAGTTAACATCAAGGACAAGAATGGATGCCGGTACGTTCAACTACATTCAACTACTTTCAACTACTTTCAACTACGTCCACTAACGGCTATGTGACCAGGGCTTTAGTCTGAGTCAACGCGTGCAGCTCAGGATTCATGGCAACAATTGTAGGTTTGCCTGTGTCTGTCTTGCCCATGTGGCAATAAGCCGCAAGTAGCCAAGGTCATTGCTGCCTGACCCCCAGGACGACTCAGAAAGATTGAAAACGATGATCTATTTGGTTGGTATTGATCTGTTTTGCTGCGTTTCTAGGCCAGTCTGCGTCGTCTCAACTTGAGGGTCTTCCTGGCAGTAGTGTTGGGGGATTCTTTTCAAACAGAGGGGGGTGGGGGGGTACTCTGCCTTCAGCAGGCATGATTCAAACCGATATTTATGCCACTCCGGGTACGACCATCTAGACGGGATGGCTGAATGAGTTGAGCGTCCGTCTTCCCTTTTGGTATAATCGTGGAATTCGAACCCATGGATTCGAACCCTGGTCGAGCCAAACCAATGACGTAAAAATTGATACTTGCCACATCCTTAGCCAGGTGCTTGGCATTATTAGGATAGGGCAGGGACTGATTGGTTCAGTGTCAGGATAATGTGACTGAGTGGGACATCAGGCCATGGTGCTGGTGACCTGGTCTTCCAGTGGGGCAGCACTATATTGTTGCCATGAGTGTGCACCATCACAAGTCGGTACCCGTCCTGATATGACCTTAGATATAGCCAGGATGCAAAACTCCAACAACCAACCAATCATCCCAATAGTTAATCCACCCAGTCAGCTAGGCCCCTGTCAGCTAGGCCCCAGTCAGCTAGGCCCCTGTCAGATAGGCCCTTGTCAGATAGGCCCCTGTCAGCTAGGCCCTTGTCAGCTAGGCCCCCGTCAGCTAGGCCCCTGTCAGCTAGGCCCTGTCGGCTAGGCCCCTGTTGGCTAGGCCCCTGTCAGCTAGGCCCCTGTCAGCTAGGCCCCTGTCAGTGTGACTTGTGAAAGTGCGCACTCATGGCGACTGTATAATGCTGCCCAACTAGGATACGGTATAGCTGGCACCGCGACTAGATATCACAAGCATCCTAACATTGGTGGCTCAGTGTCAGGATAATGTGACTGAGTGGGGTATCATGTCATGGTGCTGGCAGCCGGGACTCCCAGTGGGGCAGCACTATGAAGTAGCCATGAGTGCGCCTTTCACAAGTCGGTTCCTGTCCTGATATGACCTTAGATGTTGCTAGGACGTAAAACAACAACAACATCCTAACACTGGGATCCGGGTCCATGCTATATATACCCGTAATACCCAGTTCCAGGAAAGGTGACGACATGACTTTGGTTTCACTCGGCCGAAAATCTATGTGATGACGTCAAACACCGTATCAGTCGCATTTCTCTGTTCGGGCTTTGTATCCTGCCAACATCTAAGGTCACGGTGACTTTATAGTGCTGCCGCATTGGGACACTAGACTGCCAGCACCATGACCCAATTTCACAGTCAGCCACATTTTATCCTGAAACTAAGTTGACCATTCCTTGCCCTATCCTACTAGTGGTGTGCTTAATGCGCACTGTCACAAGTCAGTAGCCGTCCTGATATGACCTTAGATGTTGCCAGGACGTAAAACTCCAACAAATAACAGATTGCAAAATAATCATATTACAACAATCAGCTGGTGGCAGGCAGCCCCTTGTAAAGGTGACAGTAATGTAGCAGCCAAACCTCATCACACCCACCCAGCCCAGCTACATCCAGCACACAACACCTGCATCTGGACCATCACCTACAACTGCACCACTACTGTCCCTTCCTCCTCCTGGACATGCACCCCCACCTGCACTGCTAGGAACCAGACGCTAGGAACCAGACAACTACACGCGATTGGCCGAATGAGTTGAGGACCAGACCGTCCGTCTCCCGTTTTGGTAGATCGTGGGTTCGAACCCACCTGTTCAAACCCTGGTCGATTCAAACCAATGACTTAAAAATTGTCACTTCCTAGCCAGGCACTTGGTACTATTAAAATAGGGCAAGGACTGGTTGGCTCAGTGTCAGGATAATGCGACTGAGTGGGATGGGATATCATGTCATGGTGCTGGTGGCCTGGTCTCCAAGGGGGCAGAACTATAACATCGCCAAGAGTGCACACTGTCACAAGTAGGTACCCATCCTGATATGACCTTAGATGTTGCCAGGACGTAAAACTCCAATAACCAACCAACCTGATGCCAGTGATGCCTGGTAGCGCATATAAAGGAGGGAGGGATGGTGGAGGGTGCGGGGGGGGGGTCCAACTCCTCCAGTGGGTGCTCCTCTGCTTACACCCTTAATACATGCACATGTCAGCTAGAACGCGCCCTTAGCAGGTCTGCGTCTACGCCATCAGTGTGTAGGTTACCAACATGGCGCCACAGACGGCTCACGGCTCACCTTGTCTCGCAAATCAGACGGGGGTTTTAGGTCCTAATAACAGGACGGGCACTGACTTGTGACAGTGCGCAATCATGATGAAAACTATGCTTTGTTTCTTGGGGTTTTACGTCCTAGAATCATCTACGGTCATAGCAGGACGGGCACTGACTTGTGACAGTGCGCAATCATGATGGAAACTATGCTTTGTTTCTTGGGGTTTTCTACAGTCATATCTGATTGATTGATTGATTGGTGGTTGCTTTACGCCCTGTCAGCAGCATAGGCCATATTCATGGCGAGAAATGTTTGTTTTTTGTTCAAACCATTGCTTTTACATGTAAAAGCAGACACTCAATTATGTGCTAATAGACGCTCATTAAATTAGAAAGCTCACAATCATATATTTGTGGTCAAGGGAAACAAATTCCCAAAGAAAAAAGAAAAGATTATTAATAATTAATAGAATTTATTTAGTAAACTATATGAGGTGGTACAGTCCAGCTGCCCTCAAAAAGGCTAAAATGTTTTGCTGGTTTACTTTAGTAAAAACGTCATGCATACTGTCTGCAGTGTAGAATTGTTGGCGCAGGGCCAAAAAATGAACGCAACTTAGTCAAATGTGTTTGAGTGTCAGCGGGGACTGACACCCAATACATTCAGGGGGAGGTTCCCCCTTGAGCAGAAAAGCATGTGTAAGCCACGAGTGGCCAATACGGCAGCGGCTAAGGCCACTTGGTCCCGCCGACCTCCCGCATGAGTCTGTGGTGGTTTTCCCACAGATGGTTCAATTTCTTTAAGTTTATTAATGTTTTCATCCCACTCATGTTGCCATTTGGATTTTATTTGGGTGGCTATTAGTGGTTTCAGATCAGAGTGAGTGATCAGACACGGTTCAAGATCACAGTTCAGGGCCTTCTTCGCAGCCCGATCAGCTCGTTCGTTTCCTTGTATGCCGGCATGGCCAGGCACCCAGCACAAGTGGATGTCATACCCATCCATTGCCAGTTGGTTCATTTTATAAATGACCATTACTAGAATAGGGTGATTCATTTTCACTCCAGCAACAGCCAGGAGGCAAGAGAACGAATCACTGTATATAACATAGTTAGTGTGGTTGGATACCTCGATACACTCCAACACAAGAAGGAGTGCTCAGACTTCCACAGTGAAAATCGAGTTCTGATCGGGCAAGCATACGCCAAATTTTTCCCGTTGCCAGACTGCCGCAGCAGCTACCCAGCTTTGGTCTTTCGAACCATCAGTGTATATGGAGAGGTGGTCTGCAAACTGGCCTTGAATCTCTGCATGCAGTCCTTGGTACTCGAGTGGATGTGTCCCAGACTTCCTCAGTTCCGTGAGTCGGAGGATAACCGATGGCTTCCTCAACAACCACGGGGGATGTTCTGGGACTTTGGCATCCTCCAACACGTCCAAATCCACGCCCAAGTCCTCCACATGAGGTTTCATTCGGAGCCTCAGTGGCCGGATGTAATTCGGCCAGGCTGCATACCTGGATTCGTCATGTTGCTCAAATAGACAATTGTGTGCAGGATTCAATGCATTAGTTTTTATCTTGACTACATATTGCATTGGTCGGTCACAGCAGGACGGGTACTGACTTACGACAGTGCGCAATCATGAGTGAAACTATAGTTGTTTAATTGTTGGTTGGGGTTTTATGGTCATATCAGGACAGGCACTGATTTGTGAGACTGTGCAAGCATGAGGGCAATTATAGTTTATTGGGGTTTTATCCCCTAGAAACATCCATGGCCATATCAGGACGGGCACTGATTTGCGAGGGCGCGCAATGATGAGTTGCGGTTTTATGTCCTAGCAACATTTATTGTCATATAAGGACGAGCACAGACTTGCGAGATTGTGCAATCATCAGGGCACTTGTAGTTTATTTGTTTGAGGTGGAGGTGGAGGTGGGGGTGGGTGGGGTGGGGTGGGGGTGGAGATGGAGGTGGAGGTGGAGGTCGGGTGGTGCTGGAGGTGGAGGTGGAGGTCGGGGTGGAGGTGGAAGTGGAGGTGGAGGTGGAGGTGGAAATGGCGTTTGAGGTGGAGGTGGAGGTGGAGGTCAGGGTGGTGGGATGGCGGTAGAGGTGTGAGGGTGAAGATGGAGGTGGGGTGGAGGTGGATGTTTGAGGTGGAGTTGGATGTGGAAATGGAGGTGGAGGTGGAGGTGGAAGTGGAGGTGGGGGTGGGGGTGGATGTGGAGGTGGAGGTGGCAGTATTGTTGGAGGTGGAGGTGAAGGTTAGGGCGGTGACATGGCGGTAGAGGTGTGGGGGTAAAGATGGAGGTGGGGGTGGAGGTGGAAGTGGAGGTGTGGGTGTGGGTGGGGTTAGAGGTGGGAGTGAAGATGGAGAAGGGGGTGCAGGTGGAGGTATAGATATAGGTTGAGGTGGGATTAGGGGTGGTGATGAAGGCGCGAGTGGAAGTGGAGGAGGAGGTAGAGGTGAGAGTGGCGGTAGACATGAGGTTGACGGTGCAGGTGGCAGGAAGGTGCAGGTGCAGCTGTAAATGCAGGTGTTGTGTCGTGGATGTAGCTGGGCTGGGTGGGTGTGATGGGTGTTGGCTGCCACATTACCATCAGCTACCCAAACACTATAGGCATGTTCAAACACCTCCTAGTATTTAGCATTTTTGCAATCGGCACACACCCATGCATCAATTCACTTTTTGTGTTAAAATAATACCGACCAACCCAGGGGGAGGCTAGGACTAACATGTGTACAAATATACATAAACAATACCCGTACTCATAGGTAGAAAATGAAATCATCAAATTCCAGCAAACAGAAATGGAAATAGCTCTATGGCAGCTTCCGCCATTTGTATACTCGTGTTGAATGGCATAATAATAAATAAATCCTTCTCTGAGCATTTATATGTTTATGTCAATAGACTAGTTTGAAATTCCAAACTTTCATGTTCATGCCAAATTTTCTGTATTTCTATTAATTTAGTTTTGCACTGCGTGTAGCGGTAAACTCCATAGAATGCAAAGTCAATGGCCACAGGCATTTGTTTGGCTCTCGACGACGTTTTCAGCGCGCAGTCTAGAGACAATTTCATAATTCCGACTAATGTGGGCGTGTCGGTCCTAAGCATTGCTTATTCATATTCTGATGCTTTTACGTTTTTGCGATTTTCTGAGATAAATATATTATACTAATCTTTATAATCTACTTGGCTTTAGTTTGAAGTAACTTTAATTTTAAATGGTTAAGTTTGGAGCTATTTGACGTCAAAACATGCCAAAATAATTTTGGCAAGCACTCCAAAACTCTGACACCATAGACTTCAGTAGTAATGGTTTCTATTAATTGATTTATTATGCCCTTCTATGCAGCAACAAATGCTTAATAAGTGCACCAGTGTCTAAGTTGAAAATATAGAATCAAATCTAGATAAGTGTTTTGGTTTTGAAAATTTGATGTTTTCATCAGACTATGCAACTTTAAGCCTTAGCAACAAATTAAAATTTAAAGTTGTCTACTTCTAATAATATAATTCTAATATAATTCTAACAGGTCCCCCGTTTCTCACCGTGCCGATGACACTACTCATCAGATGGAATTGACAAATGAGTTGAGCACCCGTGTAGCAGGTCATGGTATTCAAAGCCCAGATTCAAACCCAGGCCGAGTCAAAACGATTACTTATATTTACTTCTAATTGTCGAAGCCTAACCTGGTGTTTGACAATACAGTATAACCCCGTTAAACGAAGCTCGGTTAAACCAAACGATCGGTTAATCCAAACCTTTTTTGGCAGCTTGGCAAAATACTACCATTTATCATATAAAAAAGTTGGTTAAACCAAAGGCGGTTAATCCAAATTATCGATTAATCCAAACAAAATTGTCGCACCACAGGCCACTCCGGTATGGTTAAACCAAACTTTCCTGTGATTATAAGGTCATCTGAGATCCCACTGACTTTTTTATATGATAAATGGTAGTATTTGGCGGGCCTGCCAAAAAATGTTTGAGCTTGGTTTAACGGGGACATAATGTACATACATAAAAAACAATTATCAAAGTGTCCACATACATTGCATATTACATGTGCATACATTGTATATTACATGTGCAATACACTCTTACTCAAAGTCAAAGCCAACGCTCGGTTAAACCAATGATTGGTTAGTCCAAACAGATTTCTAGGGTCCCTTCAAGTTTGGTACTAGGAGAGAGTAAGGAGAAGTGGACTGAGGAAGACTAAGCGTCTGTGATTGAAATTTCTCCCAGATAACCAATGAATCTAAGCAACAGCAAAAATGAAACGAAACACACACACTGCAAAGCATTACACACTGCAAATAACATGTATGTACTGAAATAGATTGGAAACCTAATTTCCCACACTAGCTTAATTCGGCAAAGGAAGCTATGGGTTGATTCTTCTTCTTCTTGAAGATTTATACTGCCTATCATGGATAAGTCTGAATAGACTTGTTTTCACCATTAGACAGTTTGTCGGTAGAAAGCCTGAGCCTACACTTTTGCCGACCCAAGGGATTTTTAACCTCCCACACCACATAGACATGGTATGAGAGCAACCAGCCTTTGATGACGCTGTAAGTTATACACAGCGGTGGAAATCCAAATTGGCAGAATTGGGGGGGGATAGGGAATCGAACCACTGACCTTCAGATTAGGAGTCCGACCGAGAAAAGAATCAGACACTCTGCCACAGAGAACAAACACCACAAATTGAAATAAAAAATGATTAATTGCATAGGCAGTGTGGATTACACATTCTCATGTCTGATATTCATTAGAACGGTTGACAATGTTCCCTGTTTGATTAAAACTGACATCGAGCCGGCTGCAATCTGAACATGTGTATTTTGGTATTGTAGTTGGTGTTTTGCAGCTCACCTGACTACCACGCCTACAGCGGGACTCAAATCCAACTTCCTGCTATTCCGAGGCTAACATCCTAACCATTAGGGTACCTATAGGCTCCCACATGCAATCAATCTACACACGCTGCCTATCTGGTTGATTGGTTGTTGGAGATTTACGTCCTGGCAACATCCAAGGTCATATCAGTACGGGTACCAACTTGTGACAGTGCGCACTCATGTTGACTTTATAGTGCTTCCCCACTCAGAGACCAGGCTGCCAGCACCATGACCTCCCACTCAGTCATATTATCGTGACACTGACCCAACCAGTCCTAGCCCTATCCTAATAATGACGTGTGCCAGGCTAGGAAGTGACAAGTATCACTTTTTAAGTCATTGGTTTGTTTCGACCAGGGTTCAAACCCATCCCACGAGCTACCAAAATGGGAGATGGATGCTCAACTCATTTGGCCATCCCCTCTGGTGTGATGTCTTTCTGTGTTGTGTGTATGTGACGTTTCACCCTGGGATCTATTCAATCTGGTGTACATACACGGAAATACTAACTTTGTTTACCCGTGTTCAAGCGTAACAGAACCAAGCAGCGAGTTGGATATATAGGATCAAATCGTAGATAAGCACCTTGGTTTTGATAACGTAGTGCTTTCAGTGGATTGTGTAGCTTAAGGTAAGCATGACAAACTGATTGTCAATGTCTGCATAACAGAGAAAATACCGTCAGTTGATGAGCTTCTGGACGGTGGTTTTTTTGGTTCCCTACTTCTTCACTCCCTTAGAGCATCATCTAACTGTAAGCCGACATCATTAGAACATCACCTAAATATGGACCAGAATCATCTCCTAATAGACCAACATATCTCAAAATAGACCAACATAATCCCATGATAGACCAACATCTCCTCATGATAGACCACCATCATCCCATGGTAGACTAACTTCATGCCATGATAGGCCAACATATCTCCTGATAGACTAACATCATCCCATGATAGATCAACATCATCCCATGGTAGACTAACATCATCCTGTGATAGACCAACATCATCCAATGGTAGAATAACATCATCCCATGATAGATAAACATAATCTCATGATAGACCGACATCACCTCATGATAGACTAACATCATCTCATGATAGACCAACATCATCGCATGGTAGACCAACATCATCTCATGATAGACCAACATTATCTCATGGTAGACCAACATCATGTAAAAATATACAGATTTTCGGTTTGAATTTATATATTGGCAAAGAACATTATTATTCTCGGGCAACGGAGTGGGGACCTCGATTATGTAACAGAGAAGCAATGGGTGCCCCACTCGCTTTGTGACATAAGCGCCTATGAGGAAATGTGATAACACATAGTGCCCAAGATTGTGATGCGATGTTCATACTTAAGAGATGGTTAATAATTATTTAAATGTTCCCTTCATGCACCAGAAAGAGTGCATTGAGGGAGAGAAGCATTGATATATGTTTGTTGTAAGTGTCTGTTACCTCGGGACCGATGGACAAGCACACCCAGCCATCCTGCATACATTCTGGACACTACCTGCAGCTGGGGTTGAGTGACAGCTGCCCCCTATTAGGATGTCGCCCACCCAGGCTGTAGATACTGTCTGATTGGCTGGCTGTGTGAGCCCAGTCACCTGCATTCCTTCTACCTGCCACACGGAACCCAGAAGGGAGACACTCCACTTTCTACACTCAAATGAGCAACATTTATTCCAAAGACACTGAGCTGTGTGCAACAACCCTTGGACTCAGGTTCAATGGGCTGTAGGCACTGATTCTGATATACACAAGCAAGAGTCATGCGGATATGTGTGGGCAGTTGGTAAGGAGTGAGGGTGATAGGTCACCAGTAGGTGAATAAAGCACAACCTCTTCACTGTCAATCTTGCCAATAAAGCACAACCTCTTCACTGTCAATCTTGCAGGACTTGTCTTCCTTTATTCCTTATGAGTTGTTGAGAGTAATGACAGGTGGGAACTGACAGACAGTTGTCAGAACACACCTGTGGAGACTACTAATGTTTGGGGTTCAGACGGCCGAGTCCCGACATATTACAATTAACACATGATACAGCAACATCGCCTAGGGTTAGTCCTACATCAGCTAGGCATATACCAACATGCCCCTTATTACATAAAAATATAGCATAGTTCTAGACCAACAAACAACTTAATGCATGCCAATTGAGCCCTGCCATAAAAGTAGTCTGCATTACGAGGGTTCACTGTAAGTATATCATGTATCAGTGTTCCTATATAGATAATTGGGTACTGGGAAGAATTTGGTTGGTTGATGGAGTTTTATGATACCGACTTGTGACCGCGCACACTCATGGCAATGTTATAGTGCTTCCCCACTGACAGCCCAGGCCACCAGCACCATCACCTGATATCCAACTCAGTCACATTATACTGAGACTGAATCAACCAGTCCTTTCCCTATCCTAATAATGCCAAGCGCCTGGCTAGGAAGTGCCAAGTATCAATTTTAAAGTCATATTGCAGAAGAAGAAGTTTGGATTAACAAGAGCTCACTGTAAATATCAAATATATCAGTGGACATATATGTGATGTATAACGAATTATGTGAGTATACAGATACGTAAGGGAATTATCATCATTATTGTTCTATTCCATAAGACCCAACACTGTACCAGTGGCGCCACCTGTGGCCTCTTCGCCTCCACCCGATGTAGACCAGTGTCAATCACACCGGAGCATATTCATATATCGATTACTTAGGAGGAAACTTTAATGAATATAAATCCAATGCATGCAAGCATAACCTATGGAAATATCCAATGGGCATTGGCATTCAGAATTATATCTCGCCCGTTGTGTGCTGACGCTGTAAGTAACGCGTTAAGTCAGGCGAGCTGTTCTGTTCCGCTCTCTACGTGAGGAGGTGTGAAACCCATCAGGTGTATGCATACATGATACACCTCACTACACTACTGTAGTGGTCTGGCAAGGAGCCGCATAGACAAGGTAGGCGTGGGTAGTGTGGTGATATCAGGGAGCCTAGGTGGTATAATGGTTAGCACACTGGCCCGGAATGCAAAGAGATGTGGGTTCGAGTCCGGCTCTAGGCACAATATTTCCCATTTTCATCACCCCCATGACACTGGTGCTGTGACCAGGATCCTGTACAAGCTATGTATGCACTGTATGGTTGTTGAACCTACCCTGTGTATGTATATGTAAGTGCATTGCCTGTTTGTATGTAATTGTAAGCATTAAAAGACTTACAATTCCAGGGGGACAAGTGTAGTGGTCTGCACTGACCTCTCAGGCAAGGAGCCACATAGACAGGTAGGCGTGGGTAATGTGGGTAGTGTGGTGATATCAGGGAGCCTAGGTGGTGTAATGGTTAGCACACTGGCCCGGAATGCAAAGAGATGGGGGTTCGAGTCCCGCTCTAGGCACAATATTTCCCATTTCCATCACCCCCCATGACACTATTAACACCAGTATCGGTTAGGCCATCTGACACCGTACACAGCCACTCACAAATGCACAGCCACTCACACATACTCATTACCGCCGGACGCGGTGGCCCAATCGGTAAGAGTCCAGGCTCCGCGTGTGGAAGGTCGGGAGTTTGAATCACAGTCGAGTCACTTACCAAATTTATACTTCTCGCTACCTAGCCTGGTGCTTGGCATTAATAGGGTTGGACAAGGACTGGTTTGCACAGTACCAGTAGGACAGCACTATAAAGTCGCCATGAATGCGCATTGTCACAAGTTGATACCCATCCTGATATGACCTTAGATGTTGCTAACCCGACAAACAAACACACGCTCATTACCCGGCACGCATTCATACACACATATGCAGACACATACGCACACACAGACACAAACACAGACACACACAGACGGAGGGGCCGCGCCGCACCACTCACCTTCAAAGGGGTGCACCTCGACCATGTTGGACACGAGCTGCGGGGTGGCCCGCGTGAAATTCTCCTTGTCCATACTGTGCAGGTGACGGTCAAGATCAAGGTCAGCGAAACTCTGCTTGTGTTGAACACTGGCTGTGTGCCTCTTCCAGGGGGTGGGGGGTGGCCTGAGACGCCGCTACTACTGACGCTGCAGGAATGTCATCACTGCCGCAACCACCACAACCACCACAACCACCACCGCCGCCACCGCCGCCACTCTAGTGTGCCTCCCCGTAAACTCTCGGTGCCTCTGCTGAGTGACTGTGTGTGTGGGTGTTAGTGTGAGTGTGGGTGTGGGTGTGGGAGAGGTTGAGCAGATCCGAGCAGCTCAGGGGAGACAGTTGCAATGCGTGGCTATGTGTGGCCGGCTGCGTTCCGCTTTGCGCCGAGTTGGACGTGCGGAAATTGCTTGGCGACCCTGGTCTGGTGTGGCCTGGTGTGGCCTGGTGTGGCCTGGTGTGGCCTGGTGTGGCCTGGTGTGGCCTGGTGTGGCCTGGTGTGGCCGGGTACGGCCGAGCGTCGCCTGGTGTGACCTGGCCTGGAGTGGCCTGGAGTGGCCTGGCGTGGCCTGGACTTAGCTCCTCCTGCTGGTGATGTGTGCGTGTGGTGGCCGCTGCCGTTGCTCCTCGGGTTAGTTACTACTTGCCCACTTGCCCACTTTCCTACTTGTCCACGAGCCCACTTGCCCACTTACCCCACGTGCCCACTGCTGATCACGGCGGACTGTGTCCGAGCAGAGCGGCGCGGCGGGAGACAGGTGAGTGGGTGCTCAGTGTGACGGCTCGCCGTGTGGTGGCGCTGCTGCTCCAGCCGCTGCAGCCGACGCCGCCGACGCCGCCGCGGCACCAGCGAGGCCTTGTAGTACTGTAGAGGCAGTTGGGAGATGCGGGGGGAGGGAGGGGTGTGCGCAGAGGAGAGGGAGGGAAGGATTTGGGGCGGGGATGGAGGGATTTGGGGCGGGGGGGTGCAAGGGGGGAGAGGAGGGAAGGGGGGAAAAAGTGGGCGGGTGTGTAGGGGGGGACGGGGGGTGAGGAAATCGGGGAGACGTGGCTGCACTGATGGCCTACCATGTACACGCACAGCCACCACCGCCACCTCCTCCTCTTCCTCCTCTTCCTCTTCCTACCAACACCACTTGCGGAACCAGGCACCCTGGGCGCGTTCGGACAACCATTCACTGCGGCAACCAGCAGTCGCTCCCACCCCCACCAACTCCCACCAACTCCCACCAACTCCCACCAACTCCCACCAACTCCCCCCCCCCCCACCCCCAACAGGGTCCCCGCTGAAGAGGCTCCGCATGTCGCCGACTGTGATGCCATTCGGTGATTGCTGATTTTTTTTATATTTGACAACCGGAAGTGTTACCCCTCCCTCTCTCTCTCTCACCCCCTCCCATCCACGCTCCCACCCATCCACCCACACACCCACACACCCACCCACTCACCCACACGCACACGCATCTCTGTAAGGAGGGCGCCACAATCGGGTCAATCACGGAACACACCGTACTGTCAGCGCAGGGATGCCTGCCTGTAGGGAGGACTAACTAAAGGGCATTACCTTCTTTATCTTTACGAACGCATCCAGGAGTATGTGCGTGTGTGTGTGTGGGGGGGGGGGGTCGGGAGAGGCCAGCGTTGCGTGCCGCCTGCCTCTGAGGAGAACCCCCACCCCTTTTCCCAGCTTTCCAAGAGCTCCCTGTAGACCACCACCACGACCAGTACTCCCTCATCTCCCCTTCCTCCACTCTCTGTCAGCAGCACGTACATAGGATGACGTGGACAGACTTGACCCTGTAACTCACCCAAACCACATAACACATATATTTATATGTGTATGTGCTGTAACTCACCCAAACCACAGAACACATATCTTTGTATATGTATATATATACCCTATAACTCACTCAAGCCACATAACACACATATAAATGTATATCTGTATATGTGTATATATATACCCTATAACTCACTCAAGCCACATAACACACATATAAATGTATATCTGTATATATGTATATATATATGCTGTAGCTCACTCAAGCCACATAACACACATATAAATGTATATCTGTATATGTATATATATATATACCCTGTAACTCACTCAAGCCACATAACACACATATAAATGTATATCTGTATATATGTATATATATATATACCCTGTAACTCACTCAAGCCACATAACACACATATAAATGTATATCTGTATATATGTATATATATATACCCTGTAACTCACTCAAGCCACATAACACACATATAAATGTATATCTGTATATATGTATATATATACCCTGTAACTCACTCAAGCCACATAACACACATATAAATGTATATCTGTATATATGTTTATATATATACCCTGTAACTCACTCAAGCCACATAACACACATATAAATGTATATCTGTATATGTATATATATACCCTGTAACTCACCCAAGCCACATAACACACATATAAATGTATATCTGTATATATGTATATATATACCCTGTAACTCACTCAAGCCACATAACACACATATAAATGTATATCTGTATATGTATATATATATACCCTGTAACTCACTCAAGCCACATAACACACATTTAAATGTATATATCTGTATATGTATATATATACCCTGTAACTCACTCAAGCCACATAACACACATATAAATGTATATCTGTATATGTATATATATACCCTGTAACTCACTCAAGCCACATAACACACATATAAATGTATATCTGTATATGTATATATATACCCTGTAACTCACTCAAGCCACATAACACACATATAAATGTATATCTGTATATGTATATATATACCCTGTAACTCACTCAAGCCACATAACACACATATAAATGTATATCTGTATATGTATATATATATACCCTGTAACTCACCCAGGAGACCTCATTAGTTCTGTTTATTAATGTCATTCCACTGTTTGCATACATACATTTATAGATACATAAATAAATATATATGCATAAATATATATATACACATATACATAAATATATACACATACATATATATATACATAAATCGTCGGCAGAGTGACTGAGCATGGCCAGACAAGTTACCGCGTTTGAATACAGGGAGCGACACAATCAGCCCTGTTGCATAGTCAATGAACAATTAATAATAGATCTGTTCAGTGGATGACTTAGACTATGATAAGGAGTGGAAGCTTCCGATTAACTATACTTGTATATTGCTTATAATCACATACGTATTTACCACCATTCAATACATCAACTCGCGTCAATTCCAAACGATACTTAACGTTGCATACATAATCCGATGAAAGCTCCACTTTTCTAAGCCAAAACATTCAGATAGATTTGAACCAACATATCGATGCATTCATTCAACAGTTATTGCTGTGCAAGAGAGGACATGATGTGAATTCAGTAGAACCTTCCACTGCTGAAGCCTATGATGTTCAATATTTTTATGTTCACTCCAGAATTAATTTGGTATGTTTTCACTTCAAAGCTTTCCAACGTCGAACCATAACATTTGGATTATCTTTTTAAAAACTAAAACCAATAATAACTTAGTCTCATCAAGCTAATAAATATGTTAGTAATATATTTATACTGTGGCACAAACTCAAAACATTGGACTCTGCTTTACTTCACCAAATATTTCACGCCAGAATTGCGATGGCAAAGAAGCTTCTTCCTACATTTTCCAGACATTTTCCATTCAATGGGATTTCGTTAGTTAGTGGTGATTGTTTAATGCCATGTCGGCAGCAAAGGCCACAATCACGGTGAGAAATGTTCAAATCTTATTACGTCATATTATTACCAGCCATCGCTTTTACACATAATGTAAAAGCACACAATCAACTATGTGTCGAGAGACACTTTTGAAGTTAAAAGCTCACAATTATAACCCAAAACAAATGTCACCAAGGAAGGTAAAATTCTAGATAATTAGTTTGCCACCATTTAAAGTTGCATAGTCCGATGATTTTGAGTTTCTGTCATTTTCTGAGGTGAATATATTAGGCTGATCATTATAATCTACCTTAATTTAATTTGAAGTAACTTTTATTTTAAATGTCTAACTTTTGAGATATTTGTAATAGAAACGTGCTAAATTGAATTTGTCAAGCATGCCAAAACTCTGACACGATAGGCTTCTGCAGTAACAGATTCTATTAAATTGACTCAGTATTCCATTCTATGTGGCGACAAATGCTTAATAAGTGCACCAGTATCTAAATTAGATACATAGAATCAAATCTAGATATTTGTTTCGGTTTTGAAAATTTGATGTTTTCATCGGACTGCAGACCTTTAATTGCCCCCCCCCCCCAAAAAAAAAAACAACAGATGGTCTCCAAACCATCTATGCTGCTGAGAAGTGTTCTCGGGCATGCGCAGATTCAAGCTTGCGCTTGCAGGCTGTTTACCGGACCTGCAGCTGAGAGACAGCTGAGGATGTGAGAGTGTGAAAGCTGAGGGTTGCTCAGGTGTTCATACTCTACCCTGCTAGTTTTTGTCCTCCCTATACAACAACTACTGCTGGTGCTGATACAGTGATACTACTGTCACCAGCCAACCCTGTCCTCCCAACCACGCCCGTCGCGCCCTCTCCCGCCTTATACCTCCCCTTAACCACCCACGTCCCTGTGTGCTGCCGACCCTCTGCTCACCACATCACACTCAGCTGTGCCATCTGGTCATTCTGCTATGTCGGCTGTTCTCAGTTTCCCCCTCTGCACGCGCCTCACCTACCGGCCAATTCCTTTTGCCCCCTTCTCTCCCCTTCTCTTCCCTTCTCTTCCCTTCTCTTCCCTTCTCTTCCCTTCTCTCTTTCTCTCTCTATATATACAAAGATAGGAGGGGTTGCATGGGGAGTACTCAGCTATAGTTGTTGGTTGGGGTTTTACGTCCTAGCAACATCTAAGTTCATATCAGGAGTGGTACCGACTTGTGACGGTGCACACTCATGGCGACTTTTTAGTGCTTCCCTACTGGGAGACCAGGCCGTCGGCACCATGACTCAATATCACACTGAGCTAACCAGTCCTTGCCAAGTGCCAGGCTAGGAAGCAACAGATATTAACAGAGGCGACAGGGGCGACTGGGGAGATAGGGGCGACAGGGGCGACAGGGGCGACAGGGGCGACAGGGGCGACAGTTCCGGATAGTGGCAACTCACGGAACGAACCAGGCAGCAGTGCATCATTGGCATCATTATTGGAATATTCAAATGGATACTATTCGCGATTAATGCAGTGAGAATGGACATTTGCGGTAGTTTGGGGCCCGTACCATGGTTGTACACATAATTGGACGCTAGGGGGAGGACGCCTGGCCTGTAGGGTATCATAACCTAGCGGAGTGAGCCTTCTACCGGCAGTGTGATTATATGTGCTGCATTATGCATTATGCGAGTATAAATCACTAAACAGTTACTTCTATTTATTCCCAACTACTGAATGGACTCAATTATGTAGATTGTGCACTGGCGGTGCGGCGCCCCTACCGGCTCCCACCCTCACTACCGGCTCCCACCCTCACTAACCAGGATTGATTGATTGATCATCCAGAACTAAGCATTTGAACTCCATTTGTTTCATTGAGATAAGAAATGCCAACTTAGCTGTTTTATTTTGTTCTGTGTGTGAAAGGTATACGGATGCGACTGCTGATTTAACATTATGTTGACCACAATGACAAAGTCAAATATTTAATTACATTGAAACCCGTCATCATCATTATCAATCCCTTAACCATGACGATCATTGGGGCACCGCAGACGACTTTATAACCAGTTGTCTCCGTTGTCCACTGCCCTTGGAGTCTTTCCAAACTCCAGGTCTGTCCATTCCCTGGGCCCATATGCATGAATTGGTGTTAGGATTAGCCAGTGCTCGGTGCTAGCTCTGGGGTAGCTATCCGAGGCTAGGAGGGCCTTGGTTAATTAGGTCAAGCTGTATGCACCGATGTCCAAACCGGTCCGGATAGCTAACCGTGTACTTATTTATAGATTTGGGAAATCCCTAGATTCGACAATATGAATAACGCCGCCAATGCAGTGGCGGCGTTAATATAGGTTCGAATTTAGGGTTAAATTGATAAAAATTTCACTTATGGTGTATGTAATTCTGTTAAATATGACAGCATTGAATAGATTTGGGCCTAATATATTGCCGCCGATGCGGCGGCGGCGGCAGTGGTGGCAATGTGTGTTTTGTTGATATGCGACAGTATGGATATCGACGTCGAAGCGGCGGCGGCGATTTGTTTAGTTTACATTCATTGATTCGACAATATTAATCTCTCCGCTGATGCAGCAGCAGCGTTAATATCGGTTCGAATTTAGGGTTAATTTGATTAAATTTCACTTATTGCATATGTAGTTCTGTTAAATATGATAGCATTGAATAGATTTGGCTCTAATATATCGGCGGCCAGCACACTAACCGGCACGGCTTGCAGTTAACCTTGATTTGAAACTGGGGTAGCTTAGCCTAGGCTACGGTCGGCGGCTAGCGCTGGCACCGGCTCATAAATGCGGATTTTCCACTGTTAGCCGGGTGGGGCAACCCTAGCTGCAGTTACGGCCCTAACACCGGCTCATGCATATGGGCCCAGGGGCCATATGCAGGAGTCAGTGTTAGCGGGGTTTGGTGTTAGAGCCTATTACCGTTTAGCTATCGCCGACGTCGTGAACTGTGTCAAGTCGTATGCAGGAGCGCGTAACACATTCATTATAGCTAAACATGAATTTATTTATAGATTTGGGAAATCCCTCTGCGTCTGTAGCGATATATTAGGCTTAAATATATTAAATGCGATCATATTTAACAGAATTAAATACGTAATAAGTGAAATTTGAGCAAATTAACCCTAAATTCGAAGCAATATTAACGCTGCCTCCGTAACGGCGGTGATATTAATATTTATATTTTCGAATCGACGAGCGTAAAGTAAACAAATCGCTAATACATTGCCGCCAATGCGTAGACGTCGGCCAGTATGGATGTCGACATCGACGCGGCGGTCGCGACGGCGGCGATTTGTTTACTTTACATTCGTCGATTCGACACTATTAATATCGCCGCCAATGCAGCGGTAGCGTTAATCTGGGTTCGCTTTTATGGTTAAATTGATCAAATTTCACTTATTGCGTATCTAATTCTGTTAAATATGATAGCATTTAATAGATTTGGCCCTATCCTTACGCTAACACCGCCCGTAAACGTCATATGAAACGGGGTTAGTGTCGCGGACCTTAAACGAGTGGTGTTAGGCCTATCACTGACTCGTGCATACCGACTTTTCGGCGCTAAACCAGAAATCCCATCTAAACGCGTTTTGTGTCGGTATCACCGACTCCTGCATATGGCCCCTGATGTCGTCTTCCCACCTCTTCCTTTGTCCACCTTGTCTTCTTCTTCCTTTCACAGTGCCTTCCTTACAAGTTCGCTTTGACCAGACCTGATGAACGTGAAACATGGCCATACCACTGCAGCTTGCATCTCTTTACGATTGTCAGGAGATGTTCACGTGGTCCAATTGCCTGCTGGATCGTGGGACAGACTTCCTCATTGGTAAGATGGTCTTTATTTGAGATGTGTAGTGAAATGCGTACATCACCTTGGGTCTCCAGATGGACATCCATCCAATAACTGATAAAGCCCAATGCTGGTTAATGTCAATGTGACTTAGCGATCAATGAGAACTACAACTCCAGTGTCCACCATATATCTATTCCAAAAGCATCGCAGACTCCATTGATCGGCTATCGGTGTAGAATCTCCAAGGTACCGTTTATTTTATTCAGATTCATTTATTTAAAGCTGCATAGTCCGATCAAGCATCAACTTTTCAAAACCAAAACAATTATCTAAAGTTGATTCTACATATGTAGATTAGATACTGATGCGATAGCATATTTGAGGACCTAATCCCTGCCCTCCCAGGGTGCAGTGGGATATGGCTGGCTCAGTGGGTGCACTGCGCGCTCCATAACCAACGAGCCCTGGTCAGCTTACCACCCCCTCTGCACCGGCTCAATGGTATCGACCGGCCGCCTCTGCTCAATCAACAACCGGACAGCTAAACCGTGTGGGCCCCCATTTTCAGCAGTTGACCTGCAGGTCTCTTACAATCTGCCTACTGATTGTGTCCGCTCAGCGATAATATAGGTGAGACCGCAGGTATGGATACTGTGACATATATAATAGTATTAGTCATATCTATTTATAATTATATAGATATTGCTATTTATATATACTTAGCTATATATATATATATATAGCAATAGCCATATACATATATATACATATATACATATATACATATACACATATGACCAGTTTTATAGATATATATCGATAGACAATAATATCTATATATAGCAGTGGACATTTGTTTTGTAAATATAGTTTATTTATTGAATAAAGTCTTTTGTCCGCGCCGTGGCACTGGTCTTCCAGCCATGTGGCAATACACTTATTTACAATGTATATACTTATGTATATGTAGTCTGATATTGTCATCAGTAACCATATATATGACTTGTTTTATGAATCAATATAGTGAAATCTCTATTAATTATAGCAATGGACATATACATATATTAACATGGCTATTGTTATATATAATGTATAGTAGCTATATCTATGTACATAATGATATGCATCTCACCCCGGTCTTATATATACACCAGTAACCTTATACATGTATATGACTACTGTTTTATGTATATATATGTATATATATATATATAGTGATAGATGTCCGGGCGGCCTGATCTACCAGTGGGGCAGCACTATAAAGTCACCATGAGTGCCAACTGTCACAAGTAGTTGTAAGTCCTGATATAACCATAAATGTTGCTCAGGTCGCAACCCCCCCCCCCCACCAAAAAAAACACACACACAAAACAATAACAATCCACCAGCTCCTGAATATTGAATCACAGTGAATATTGAAACAGCGGGTCAGGATTAGTGCACAACCATTTAACATAGCTCACCACTGTCGCCTGTTCCCACCCAGGCTGCGCGACCACGTCACCAGCTCACTAGCCCCACCCCACACACCAACACACACACACCCACACACACCAACACACCCACACCCACACCCACACACACACACATGCACCGGGTGTACAGCACAACTGCGGTGCCTCCCCTATCCCATTCCCTGATGATGCGATACAGGCCGCTGTCCGGTGATAAGTGTATGCAGTAGCAGTGTCGGAATGCACACCACAAACACAGATAAGCGGGTTGTACTCTCTTTGGGTGGACAGCTGCAGATTTCCATTAACTCCAACCGAGCTGCTCACCATGAGCTGCTCACCGCGAGCTGCTCATCGCGAGCTGCTCAACACGAACTGCTCATCACCACGAGTCGATCATCGCGAGCTGTTCATCGCGAACTGCTCAACACAAGCAGCTCATCATGACCTGCGCCTAATCATTGCGGCTAGACACACAGGATGAGGAGGCATGAATGGGATAACATGTCTTTATTCCGGGCGGCCCCCGGGGGCATTACATGAATGGTTTTGCTGATTTGCAGCCGTCCGTGAGCTGCAAGGAATCAGGGTCATGTGGTGATCAGAGTGGGGGATGAGAATGGCATGAATGAGGGGGGACAGATGGTCAAGGCGAGGCGAGGTGAGATGTCAACCAGCGGGTAGCAGTAGTTGAGTAAAGTAATATATTATATAGTAAAGTAGAAGGTTAATTAATTACTAAATGGTTAATTACATAAATTGTCATGACCATTGGTTAATTGATATAATAGAATTAATTGATGATTATTGTTATGTGTAAAATTGAGCAGTGGTCAGTCCGGATGGGTGAAGTGGACTGACCTGCGTAGAGGCGTGGGTAGCAGTTATGAGGTAGGCTGTGTGTGATTGGCCGGATGAGCCAGGAGTGAGCTGGACGGGCGAGGGAGTGGGGAGGGAGAGCCGTTAGGGGCGGCCAGCAGTGTGTGTGTGCCCCCCCCCCCGCCCCCCCACCCAGCGACGGTGGGTGAGGGGGGGTTGTTCCGCCTCGCCGCCCCGCGTGCCCCGCAATGACCCCGAATGAGCACTCGCTCATTCCCCACAATGAGCTGCTGACTAGGAGCTGCTGACCACAGATGATCAACATGACCCTCTCATGACGAGCTGCTCATCTCGTGCTGCTCACCGCGAGTTGCTCACCGCTAGCTGCTTCACATCAGCTGCTCAACACCAGCTTCTCACCGCTGCTCCTCAGGAGCTGCTCACCGAGTGGTTCTCACACCACACCGACTATACACCACAGTTCACTCAACGCGAGCTGCTCACCACGGTCCGCTAATCAGGAGCTGCTCAACACCAACTCCTCCTTTGTAAGCTGTTCATTACAAGTTTCTCAGTACAAGCCGCTCACTGCGAGCTGCTTACCAGTAATTGCTCACCGTGAGAGCTGCTCACGATGATTTGCTCACCGAGAGCTGCTCACCACATGCTGACCATCATGGGCTGCTTATCACAGAGCTGCTCAACATCAAGTGATCAACACGCAGTTGTTCACCACATGCTGCCAACCACCAGCTGCTCACTAGAGCCGTCCGTGAAGGATATCAACAGCGGTCACCAGAACACTTTGCGCACTGTACTGCACTGAGATTATGTGATTGATTGATTGATTGGGTGGTTTCTTTACGCCATCTCAGCAGCATACACTATATTCACGAGGAGAATTGTTTGTTTTTATCCAACCATCGCTTTTACACAGAATGCAAAATCATACAGTCAATCAGTTATAAATTTAAAAAGCTCACAATTATATAATGTGTATCCAAGGGTATGGTATGCGGGTAATACAATACCTCGGATACCTTAGGTGCTAAAATACCTCAGGGCATTTGATGCCCCTGCCTTGCAAAGTTGTAATCCACTGCCTTGTGGTACAAGTTCTGGTTCTTGATAGAATCAAAGGCTAAGGGAGCAAACCCTAACAGAAAACCATGTTATCGTGACAGCATTCAGGGTGGTGATGAATAGAACTCCCAACATCTCCCGACCAGCCACTGCAGGGACAAATAGTTTGTGCCTCTCTTGACATGTTCTTGCCGGTGTAAGCCATCTATTTGCTCCCTGAGAGAGTGCCGCTAGTAACTTGCAAAAGCCAGCAGCACTTCAACACTTTGCAAGCAGCTTTTATGAACTGTACAACCGCACAAAGCGGCGGTTAAGTAATGAAAGCAGTCTTTGTCGCATTGCGACTGACAGCATGATGATGATGATGTCCAAGGAAAAGAAATACGGGCCAGTTGCCATTTGTGTATACTACTACCAAAGTACTTTATGCAGTTATGGGGAGAGAACTTGATCCTGTAGACTGGTCAAGTTGTGTTCTGGTCGAGTCAAACCAATGACTTTAAAATTAATACTTGTCGCTTCCAGCCTGGCGCTCAGCATTATTAGGATAGGGAAAGGACTGTTTGGCTCAGTGTCAGGATAATGTGACTGAGTGGGATATTAGGCCCTGGTGCTGGCAGGCTGGTATCCCAGTGGGGCAGCACTATAAAGTCGCCATCAGTGCGCACTGTCACAAGTTGGTACCCGTCCTGATATGACCTTAGATGTTGCTAGGACGTAAAACAACAACAAACAAATAAACATGCTGTGTTGGCTTGTAAGGTGGCTTGAACGTCATACAAAAATATTGCCAAAACTGAATGAGGGGTCTTAATTTGTCGGTGTCTATTTGGAAATCTGAACTGACTTCTGACAAATTGTGTAAATACTTCGTTTTTGTGGCTGTTCTTTGTTTGTAATATGCTTATTATGCTGTGTAGATTGTTTTGCTAGCAACAAAGCACTGGTCTTCCAACCATTGTTCAAGTCACGAGTATTTACACAGCAATGGTATATAGAGTATACAGTAAAACCTCTCTAACCGACCACCCCCACAGATCGACCACTCCCCTATATCGATTGCTTTATTTTGGTCCCAAACGATTGCACATACAATGCAATTGTAATGATAAAAGGAACTTCCTAAACTGACCACCTCCCTAAATGGACCATTTAAAGTCGGTCCCATGGTCGGTCGATTTAGAAAGGTTTTGCTGTATGTGTTTTAAAGTGAGATAATAGTTGTTAAATACACACTTTGCAGCATAGGCCTAAATGGATTACTGTTATTTACGTACAAGTATCACAACAATATGATAACACTCGAGTGATGTAACTCCATAAATATTACAGGGTTTGATGTGATTGTTAATATGGCATTTAGCACACTAAGGAAGCAAGCAATGGCTGTTGGTGGTTGGTTTCAGACCCAAACTGTCGATAAGACAGTGGTCACTCTGTCTGGGTCATCTAATTGTGAGCAGGAGAGTTAATTGGGTGAATTAACGGGTAGGGAAGTGTCTATTTTTACCTTGTATATGACCTCAATTGGAGAAGTCTAGGCACCACTATAATCTGCTTCAAAAAGACTTGTGAGTTGCTAATTCATGTACGAAGCAGGCTAATACATCACTCCTGATATTAGCAAAGTAGGTCAATTTAGGGCGGTTGAATGAGCTATTGATCATTATAGGTATATATATACACGTCACATTTCAACATTACGTACACATGCGTATTTATCTATCTTGGGAAAAAAGATGTATATATATACTTATATATATATATATATATATACACCGGACGTGGGAGCCGGACGCGGGGGCCGAATCGATAGAGCAGAGGCTTCCCATGCAGAAGATCAGGAGTTTGATTCCTGGTCGAGTCAAACCAATAACTTACTAAATTGATACTTGTCACTCCCTAGCCTGGCGCTCGGCATTTATAGGATAGGGCAAGGATTGGGTAGCTCAGTGTCAGGATAATGTGACTGTGTGGGATATCGGGTCATGGTGCTGGTGACCTGACTTCCCTGTGGGGCAGCACTATAAAGTCACCATGAGTGTGCACTGTCACAAGTCGGTACCTATCCTGATATAACCTTAGATGTTGTCAGGACGTAAACCTCCAACAACCTATGTATATCAGTACCAGTCTTGCAATTATATTGTGTTGGTGAGAATGGGAAATATTGCACCAAGACCAGACCTCGAACTCACACATAATTTCCAGTGCTCTGTGGGAACATCTAAAAAGAACCTAATTTTTTTGTTCGTTTGTTTAACGACCCGCCAGCACAAAAAGTAGACATCGGCTATTGGGGGGTTAAAGTCGGCCCAATCCATGGTGTGGATTCTCATGTTTTGCTTTATTTATTGGGGGGACCTTACCTCCTACCAACATCTATGACTCTCGACTTACAATAGTGTGCACCAATGACACCTTTATAGTGCTGCCTCACTAGACTGCTACCATGACATGATACACCACTCTGTAAACATTATCCTGACACCGATCCTTCCCTAGGCAAGTTACCAACAAGTATCAATTGTGCAAGCCTTTGGATTGATTCTGCCGAAGATTTGTGTTATTGTTTTTATTGAGGCTGTATTTATACTGTCCATAGCATATAAGCCCGGGTATCCAGGCTTGTTTTCAATGCTGGCCAGTTGTAGTGTTGGTGTTATCTTACCACACAGTAGCTGCTGATAAGTTATTTTATAGCCTGCATTTCAGTAGCAGATAGATAATTGGTTGGTATGGTTAGTAGCCTATGTTAGTTTTTTTGGATTTTCTTGGCATATATGTATTTTCTTTTGTTCTACTCTTATTACTGGACTAGCCTACTCCTATTTACATATCATAGGCTTGTACGTAGCTGTGTGGTGTGCTATCTGGCTACTCTTGGCATGGTTACCCTCCATTGGGCATCCCACTGGTGGGCCATGACATATCACATGCCCCTTTGCAGTGCAGCTTAGTGGGGGTTTCCTAGCCTCGTTTGCACAGATATTTTTTGTAAGTTTTTAGGTCAGGAATTTGTCGTTCCTTTACCATTTGGGCATTCCACACCTTGGCAGCCATTGATCCCATGACTTCCCGGACAGGAAGCCAGTGCTCTACCCACTCGCCCATGCCGTCCATTGTTTGTTTACAGAACTATTCACTACTTTATTGAATGGTGAAGCAACCATACTGCCCTCAACCCCTCCATTGCTGTTTGTCCTGTTTGTATATTTACGCAAATATCCCATTCTGGATCTCTCGTGAGCGGAAGAACAATAACATCGCATCAGTTCCTGCACCCGCTGTACTATATATAGTCGTTGTATGTGCAGCGCTTAAATAGGTAATGAACGCGTACCACGGTCTACACTGGCTGAACAGAGACTATCCATTATAGACTGTCCACGAGCGAACCAACATATATATATATATATATATATATATATGATCCTGTAATGTGAAAATGCACTGTGCATGTGTAAAGATTCCTGATAAATATATATACGTGGGGGCCGAATCAGTAGAGCATTCTGGATCTCTCTCTCTCTCTATATATATATAATATATATATATATATATATGTATATATTATGAATTCCACGAAATCTTATCTTTGAAGACATTCATTGTTAATCTTAATTTTCTCAAAAATTCGATTTTAAAAATCTCAACTATTCCACCAGATATCTATCTGCCAGCAAAAGAGATACGGAGATGGGAATGACATCAAAATGGAGAGCATATTACCCAAGCGATGTGAATTTGATTTGATAGGTTGCACATACATAATTATATTTATATCTATAATGTGGTCAAGATTAAAATAAATTAAATTAAATATGAAAATGAAAAACATCTCGCCATGAATATGGCCATAGCTGCTGACATGGATTTAAACCTCCAAGTCACTCACTCTATTATGGACGCTACCATTTGTCAGTTCCCTTCTCTATGTTAGTTATTATCTATTCGCATACTGTCACAGTAGTTAGTTCCGGTTTCTGCCACACCAGCGCCATCTGCGACTGGTTCCTGGATTCCCTGATACCAGGTGGGTCTTGTCATTACCACCTCCAAACCAGCACAGATGGCCACTGTTATATGTGTGTATATATGTGATGCATGAAGCCTATGCGAGTATAAAGGTGCATAATGGAATATTCCTTATTGGCCACCCTGATGTTGTGTACTACTTTATGGGTGACCCCCTCTTCACTGTGAGACAGGAGGCGCCGCCACCGCCACCTCTCCAGTGCCGCGAATACTATCACTCACACACTGGAAATTATATATATATATATATATATATATATATAAACAGTAATCCAAGATAAACTGAATATAATAACAAAAAAAGATAATAAATTCTGGTTGAGTGTGGTTATTCTTCGGCAGAAAATCCAGCCAAATGTGACCACAGAGATGCATCATCATCATCATGCTGTCGGTCGCGATGCGATAAAGACTGCTTTCATTACTTGACTGCCGCTCTCCATTTAGCGCTCTGCTGTGAGAGTGATGTCCATGAGCCAGTCTTAATGTCTCTCAGCTTCAGGTTTCTCTTGATGGTATCCTTGAACCGGAGACGAGGGCGCCCTCTCTTTCTGTAACCAGAAGACAGTTGAGAATAGAAGATCTGCTTTGGTAGCCTGTCTGATGACATCCTCATGAGGTGTTCAGTCCACAGGAGATTCTTTTTGATCAAAAGATCTTCCATAGAGGGCAGCCCCATCTGTTTCAGTATTTCCTTATTTGTCACTTTGTCCTTCCAGGTTAGCCTCATGATTGAATGCAGATGTCGCATCATGAAAGGATGCAGCTTTTTCACCTGTCATCTGTACACTGTCCAGGCCTCGGCTCCGTATAGTATGGTGTATAGCATGATTGTACGGTAGATCTTGCCTTTGACCCGCATGGTCACATGGTGGTTGTTCCAGAGTCTCTGGCGTAGTCGGCCAAAAGATGCGCTAGCCTTGGCCATCCTCCTCTGTCTTTCAGCATCAATGCGTCCATCACTTGATATAGTGCTTCCGAGGTAGGTGAATTCTGGAACAGAGTTCAGCTTGTTTCCGTCAACCATGATATCCTCCTCTCGGGTTCTTGTAGAGTTGGGTTGGTACAGCACCTCCATCTTCTTGATGTTAATCTTCAGGCCGAACTTCTTTGATGCATAGGAGAAAGCGTCCACTATTTTATGGATCTCTTCAGCTGAGTGGGCAACCAGTGCACTCTCATCTGTGAATAGCAGCTCTCTCACCAGTATCCGAGTAGTCTTGGTCTTCGCTCTGAAGTGTGCGACATTGAATAGATCAGTGCTCATGATGCCATCCTCCATGTCTCGGAAAGCCTCGTTGAGCATTGCTGATAGGATGATGGAGAAGAGCATGGGGGCCAGTACACAACCTTGCTTGACCCCATTGGTAACCCCGAACGATTCCGAGACTTCCCCTCCAACACTAACGTTCGCCATCATTCCTGTATGTAGAGCCTTGATCATAGTTGTGAACTTCTCTGGGCCTAGCTGATTTTCCGCTGTCGATGGAAGATGAGCTCGAGCAGCGCAATCCTTGGTAACCCGGGCAACGACCGAGCCGGTATGGTGTTTTGTGTGGATGTTTGTTTGTTGTTGTTTTACATCCTAGCAACATCTAAGGTCATATCAGGACGGGTACCGACTTGTGACAGTGCGCACTCATGGTGACTTTATAGTGATGTCCCACTGGGAAACCAGGCCACCGGCACCATGACCTGGTATCCCACTCAGTCACATTATCCTGACACTGAGCACACCAGTCCTTGCCCTATCCTAATAATGCTGAGCGCCTGGCTAGGAAGCGACAAGTATCAATTTTAAAGTCATTGGTTTGACTCGACCGGGACTAGAACCCACGACCCCACGATCTACCAGCACGGGTTGTGTGGATGTACATTTCATGAAAGCTGCCTGCAAAAGTGTTGAAGTGCTGCTGGCTTTTGCAAGTTACCAGCGGCACTCTCTCGGGCAGTAAATAGAGGTTTCACACCAGCAAGAACATGTCCAGACAGCCGCAAAACTATTTGTCCCTGCAGTGGCTGGTCGGGAAATTTTGGGAGTTCCATACATCAACCACCCTTAATGCTGCCACAGTGACATGGTTTTCTATTTAGGGTTTGCTCCCTTAGCCTTCGGTTCTGTCAAGAACCTGTACAACAAGGCAGTGGTTTACAACTCTGCAGAGCAGGGGCGTCAAACTCCCTGAGGTATTGCAATACCTGCAATACCTACATACCACTGCAGGCCTGACTAATAGCTGGTGGTACTGCGGCTGGCGAGGAACTACATATGTACCTTCTCCAGTCTGCGCCCGGAAATATATGTAACCGGGAAACAAATGCAGCCATTATGGGTTCTGCACCCATAAGTACTCCAACTGTGAGGAGTAGTGTCCTAGTTTATATTCCCATAACGGGTTAGATAGAGTGCATGCATATTTATGAAGAGTTCAGGCACAAAACCCTATAAACGACGATCCAAATATTTAATTAAAGTAAAAGATTTTTACCTGTAGGTAATCTTAATTTTCCCTAATTCCACCTTTTTTGTGATGAAATGATCATGGAGCAATGAACAAAAAAATAGAAATGTAAAAAAATGAACTTGTTGAATGTTTGATTCCAATATATATTTTAATTTTTAGATTGGCATTTACGGGGATTTCCGCTTGAAATTTTCATATATATATATATATATCTGATGTAAGGACAAGCAACAATGGTAGACTGGCTGATATGATCATTTATTACATCAACAACTATGATCCACCTTTCAATTTTATATCTATATAGGCAAATGGCTGGGCAAACCCACCCTACCGATCAATTAGAATAAACAGAACAAGAACATAAAGAAGAAAAGGAAAGAGAAAAAAAGAAAAAAAAAGAAATCGAGCAGTCACCGATAAGTGGCTACGGTGCTGGATGGGTGGGCAGTGACGAGCCAAACCACGCCCAAGGCAGAAGGAGAACCACACGCCCCTTGGCAGATTGAACTAGAACCTGCCGATCTCGATGGTGGCGCCGACTAGCGCATCTCAACTCTCCTGCCCGAACCAAGCGTTAACCTGGCGGATTGCACCTATTTCTACCGGAGCCCACAATGGCTCCCAACCTGATGCACCCTACACCCATATATACAAGTATATATGCAGTGCAAGGACAAGCAACAATGGTAGACTGGCCGATATGATCATTTATTACATCAATAACTATGATCCACCTCTCAATTATATATATATATAGGCAAATGGCTGGGCAAACCTGCCACGGACGCGGGAGTGTCCCACCCAGCCAAACCTCAATAAGTGTCCAGAACCGAAGCGACTTTCATGTCGTTCAAGATACGCTCTGAGAGAGGGGTGCTAATGTACTGAAACACAGTGTCTGAAGACCAGTCCCCCTCTGCTTTATCTCTGCGATGCTGGCTCCCTGCAATGCCAAGAAGGTTGCCCCCCCTCTGCGAAGTGAATGGCATGACAAAGACTCAGGATCCAGGACCCCCGCCCCCGATAGGCCCTTGATGGCCGCCTGCATAGCCCTATACTCCAAAAGGCGAAAATCCGCCTGCAGGTGATGGCACCTGAAAAACGGCATCACTGCTTGTTACGTGAGTTTCCAGAAAATGCTTCCGCACCCAGTAGACTGCCCACAAGTCTGTATTGCGCAAGGCAACCACAGGTATCAACAGCCTCTTCTGTGAAAACTGTATAGTCTTTGACTTTCTAACCGATATCATCATCCCCCAAGGGTAGAAACTAAAGTCCGAACGGAGGAGAACTGAGTCCGAGTCAGTTAACTGGCTCTTATGCAGCAGCCCTCGAAAACCTGTCAAGAGCGCTGCACGGATACAAGTGTGCCCTAAACTACTTGACATAAACTCAAACATTGCCAATAGGTCTTTCGGCAGAATAGGCGCCGCGGTCCTAACTGAGCAACCCAGGACTCACTTAGCTCCTCCCAATACTGTTTTCACTTGATGTGCATTATAGTTAATAGGCTCAGAGCCCTCAGACTTTAGAAAAAAATGTAAAGCACTCAAATAGTTTGTTATTGAAGAGTAAGACAAGGTGCAGCTAAGCCAAGTGATGTATAAGGCGACCTGAGAGGAAGAGCAAGGAAGAGGTGACAGAAGCCCACAGAAATAATCAATAAACTGGAAATATTGACGTAGTTGAGTCGAAAGTCGAACGAGTAGCTCTCGAGTTCGGTGCATAATACTGGTCTGCCAATGCACGCGCTTGTGCGTGCATTGGCAGACCAGTATTATGCACTGGTATTATGCACCAGTATTATGCACCAGTATCATGCACCGGTCTGGGTGTGAGTGTGCGTGGGTGGTGGCTGGGTGGGTGTGAGGGTGTGGGTGGTGGCTGGGTGGGTGTGAGAGTGTGGGTGGATGGTTGTGAGAGTGTTAGTACTGCGGTATCAGCATCCACGGGGGGGGGGGGTGATGGTGGTGGACGTGGTCGGGGGGGGGGGGGGGAGAAGGGAGTAGGAGCAGCTCAGAGAGTAAAACCTGCGAATGACAGTGTTTAGCATCCGCTGTTAGGCAAGATGGCGGTGGTGGCGCCAGTGGTCACATGGGAGGGGGGTACTCGGCACCAAATGATACAACGAATAGTGGTAAATAGAATAGTAATAATAATAACTCCCTTCCGCGCCTTTATACTCGCATAATGCTTATACATCACATATATGATCCTGCAGTGAAATATACTGCGGGTTAACGCGAAGGTCTAGCATTATGGACGCGGTCCAACATCCGGTGGGATATTGCTTCGCACCGGACGGTCTGGTCTGTACATAACAGATACCAGCAGGCCACGCTGGTTGCCTGCGTGTCAGACCCACCTCTCACCAACCAATAATGTGACCTGAATCTCATTGAAGTTTGCTTCTTTGTTGGGGCGTTACATCCTAGTAACATCTAAGGTCATACCAGGATGGGCACCGACTTGTGACAGTGCACAGTCATGGCGACTTCATAGTGTTGCCCCACTGGGATACCAGGCTGCCAGCACCATGACCCGATTTCCCACTCAGTCACATTAGACTGATTCAGAGCTAACCAGTCCTTGCCCTATCCTAGTAATGCTGAGTGCCAGACTAGCTAGCGACACGTATCAATTTTATAAGTCAGCGGCTTGACTCGGCTGGGAATTGAATTCCCGACCTTCTAAATGGGAAGCCTGCGCTCGACGGATTCGGCCACCACATCCGGTTGGGAAAAAAGGGTGTGAAGTATGTGCGGTCGGGTGGGTGGGTGGGTGTGAGAGTGGTGGGTGGGTGTGAAATTGTGCGTGGTGGTTGGGGGGTGGGTGGGTGTGAGTGTAGGTGGTGGGTGGGTGTGAGGGTGTGGGTGGGTGGTGGGTGTGGGTGGGTGGTGGCTGGGTGGGTGTGAGTGTGCGTGGGTGGTGGCTGGGTGGGTGTGAGGGTGTGGGTGGTGTCCGGGTTGGGTGTGAGTGTGGGTGGGTGGTGGCTGGGTGGGTGTGAGTATGCGTGGGTGGTGGCTGGGTGGGTGTGAGGGTGTGGGTGGTGTCTGGGTTGGGTGTGAGTGTGCGTGGGTGGTGGCTGGGTGGGTGTGAGTGTGCGTGGGTGGTGGCTGGGTGGGTGTGAGAGTGTGGGTGGATGGTGGCTGGGTGGGTGTGAGTGTGCGTGGGTGGTGGCTGGGCCGGTGTGAGGGTGTGGGTGGGTGGTGGGTGGGTGGGTGTGAGAGTGTGGGTGGATGGTGGATGGGTGGGTGTGAGTGTGCGTGGGTGGGGGCTGGGTGGGTGTGAGGGTGTGGGTGGTGGTAGAGTGGGCGTGAGAGTGTGGGTGGATGGTTGTGAGAGTGTTAGTACTGCGGTATCAGCATCCACAGGAGGGGGGGGGGGTGATGGTGGTGGACGTGGTCTGGGTGGGTGGGGGAAGGGAGTAGGAGCAGCTCAGGGAGTAAAACATGTCCTCTAGCGGTGAACTCCTGAATCAATATTTGACCGTGGCTGCCCCCCCCCCCCCCTCCGCACCCTCAACCTCACATCACCCAGAACCACGAGCACGGTGTGACAATAATAGAGATGTATGACTATCAGCAGCAGGGTGTAGGGGGGGGGGGGGCGCGCATACCGCCAGAAAGCAGCATAAATCATGTGGCGTGCATGACGGGATGCGGTGGCTGAATCGTTAGAGCACATGCTTCCCGTGTGGAAAGTCGGGAGTTTGAATCCCAGCTGAGTCAAACCGATGACTTATAAAATTGATACTTGTCGCTACCTAGCCTGGCACTCTGCATTAATAGGATAGGACAAGGACTGGTTTGCACAGTGTCGGGATAATGTGACTGTGTGGAATATCGGGTCATGGTACCGGCGGCAGCACTATAAAGTTGTCACGAGTGTGCACTGTCACAAGTCGGTACCCGTCCTGATATGATATATATATATAATATCCTGTTGTCCTTTGGTCTTATGTGGTTGAAATCGTGGGATTACTTCTGAAATATTTTAATAATTACTGAGCACGGGTAATCACCTGGTAATCAGTTATTCATTTAATTGCAAACAAACGCCTGACTCTGTCCTAATTACACGTAATCAGGGCAGTGGCTGTGATCTTGCTCTAAGGTTCATCAATATATTATAATTAAGTATGCAAATCAGACCATGATTTAAAGAGCATGTGCTAGATAGGAACCAACCCAGCACATAGTTAAGCTCCCGTTTGGTAAGTCGTGGGATTCATACTCCCGGGTTCGATCCCTGGCCGAGTCAAACCAATGACTTAAAAATTGCTATTTGTCACTTCCTATCCTGGCACTCTGCATTACTAGGATAGGGCAATGAGCAGTGGAATGAGGAAGACCAAATGTCTGCGATTGAAATTTCCTCTGCTTAATCAACTAATATACATATAAAAAATATCGAACAATTTTGTAAGTCATTAGTTTGACTGTATTCAAAAGCATCGCATTCATTGATTCGGCCATCGCGTCCATTTGAGCTCAATTTTAGAAGAAGCTACTTCACTTAGCAAGTAATTAACACACTTTGGTTAATGAAAACTATTTGAAATAGTAGCTACTTTGATGAGTCCATAACCATGCTACATAAACATCAACAATTTGGACAAAAGCGATGAGAGCAACGCAATATTTCAGAGCTGCATAGTCCGATGAAAGCATAACATTTTCAAAGCATTTATCTAGATGTGATTCTACTTATCAACAAGACGGGATGCCGAATGAGTTAGAGCGTCCGTCTCCCATGTTGGTAGATCATGGGGTCGTGGGTTCTAACCCTGGACAAGTCAAATCAATGACTTAAAAATGTATACTTGTCGATTCCTGGCCAGGCACTCGGCATTAGTAGGATAGGGCAAGGAGCAGTGGAATGAGGAAGACCAATCGTCCGTGATTGAAATTTCCCCTGCTTAAACAACTAATGTACCAAAAAAATAATAAAACTTATTAAGCATTATTATTAGTATTTGACATACTAACTCAAATTAATAGAACAAGTTACCACTGAAGCCTTTTTTTATTGAGGCTGTATTTATACTGTCCATAGCATATAAGCCTGGGTATTCAGGCTTGTCTTCAATGCTGGCCAGCTGTAGTGTTGGTGTTATCTTATCACACAGTAGCTGCGGATAAGGTATTTGATTGCTTGCATTTCAGTAGCAGATAGATAGTTGGTCGGTCTGGTTAGTAGTCTATGTTAATTCTTTTGGATTTTTTTGGCATATATCTGTTTTATTTTTTCTACTCTTACTACTAGACTAGCCTACTCCTATTTACATATCACAGGCTTGTACGTAGCTGTGTGGTGTGTTATCTGGCTACTTTTGGCATGGTTACCTTCCATTGGGCGTCCTGCTGGTGGGCTATGACATATCACATGCCCCTTTGCAGTGCAGCTTAGTGGGGGTTTCCTAGCCTTATTTCGCACAGATATTTTTTGTAAGTTTTTAGCCTGTTGCGTCAGAGTTTTGATGTGCACGTTAAAATTCATTTTACATGCTTTCATTTTAACTATCGCCAAAGTTAGCTATTTAAAATACATTAAAAGTTACTTCAATCTAACGTAAGGTAGATTACATCCGTTAATACTCATACAAATTCTGCTTGAATGTGTAGATTTAATGGCCTTGAATAAACACTATTTTAATGTAAATAGCATGCAATACCTCTGTATCAATGTAAACAACAAACAAACCTTGAAGTTCCTTACAACCTTTGAGTTCCTCTATCGTCTCCTATAATTTTGGCTATTTTTCTGAGTTAGTTTTCACGGTCAGCTGCCTGTCTAGCCACTTCAAAATTGCATCAGCGATGGCTTTTTCTATCGTTTGACATGGATCTGACCATTTCGGAATGTGTAAATTGCAATGCAGGTATATATGGATGTGATTGACAAGACTGACATCATAGATACTACTAGGTTTTCACAGTGAAAATGACACAGCATTAAACCATCAGCAATCAATCAGATCATACAAATCGACCTAATATGTTTATCTTTTTTTTTTAATGACAGCACCTTAAAACTACCGGACCATAGAACTTGAATCGAACACGTTGTTTTTTTTGGGGTTAAAGTATTTATTCATCTGAATATGACATCTGTCAGTGTCAGAGCACTGGTCTTCCGGCCATCTTACTATTAGAATTGACAGTCTCAATAATCTAAGTTTGATCAGTGCTGTATTAGTCACAGCACCGATCCTGTAGAATTAAGGGAGTGGCTCCTGCTGTATAATGTACAGCACCAGTCACTGTAGTTCATGCAAAAATGGGGAGCAGCGCCGAGTAGAAGGTGTATACTCGGGGCAACTCAAATAATCGTTGGGGTTACATTTTTTCTCTAATAAAACAAGTTAAGTTTAGAGTTGACAAGACATTTTATCTGTCTTATATAATGTTCAATGTGTTTAAACAGATTGATAGTTGTGTAGGATGTTCGGTGTGTTGATGGTTTGTTCATGATGCTTAAGGTGGTGGCCGGGGAGGGGGGTCCTGTCGCTGTCTTTCAGATCTTGCAAATTATACAAGGTTGGTTGGTTGATTGTTGCAGTTTTACATCCTGGCAACAGCTAAGATCATATCAGGATGGGTACCGACTTGTAACAGCGCGCATTCACGGCGACTTTATAGTGGTGCCCCACTTAGAGACCATGCCGCCAGCACCATGACCTGATATCCCAGTCAGTCACATTCTCCTGACACCAAGCCAACCATTCCTTGCCCTGTCCTAATAATGCCAAGCGCCTAGCTAGGAAGTGACAAGTATAAATTCTTAATGCATGCCAATTGAGCCCTGCGATGAAAGTAGTCTGCATTACAAGGGTTCACTGTAAGTATGTCATGTATCAGTGTCCTATATAGATAATTGGGTACTGGGAAGAATTTGGTTAGTTGATGGAGTTTTACGTCCTCGCAACATCTAAGGTCATATCAGGACGGGTACCGACTTGTGACTGCACACACTCATGACAACGTTATAGTGCTTCCCCACTGAGAGCCCAGGCCACCAGCACCAGGACCTGATATCCTACTCAGTCACATTATACTGAGACTGAACCAACTAGTCTTTTCCCTATTCTAATAATGCCAAGCGCCTAGCTAGGAAGCGACAAGTATAAATTCTTAAAGCATTGGTTTGGCTCGATCAGGGCTCGAACCCTTATATAAAAATAATAAGATAACATTTAATTAATTGGGTTCGAATCCCACGATTTACTAAAACGGTCATGCTATGTTGCTGCAAGAGACAGTACACCAGAGAATATTGTCTCATCCAGCCATCCTGTCTGGTCTGATCTTACAAGGTCATGTGTGGCAAAGACACTGGGATCGACAGATAAGCCTGCAAACGGCCAACTGGAGGCCATCGATGAAGTGTTAATCGAACACTGGCGCCAGATGTAGGCCACAGCCTTGGATGCTAATTCAAGATGGCTGCTGATCTACTGCAGCAGAGAGCGTGTATATAGATGAGAGGGACAACTCTCATACTAGACCGTGTAACAGCTGCCGACTGTGGCGCTCCAAGTGGTGGTTGTTGAATAGTATATGACACAGCTGTCAAACTCAAGGCATTGTCAATGGCCGTGAGCAACATTCGTACAGAAAAAGTGAAATATCTCTAAAACCGCACAATTTAGAAACAAACTGTTTGGCAGACCAACAGATCAAATGTTTAATAAACAGATTATATTAAATTTATATGCTTAGTATTCTGCATTTATATTAATTTTGAATAAAACTGACATTTTGCCCTGTGCGTAACGGCAAAATCAATGAATTGTCAATGGCCGTGAGCAATCTTTGTACAGAAAAAGTGAAATATCTCTAAAACCACACCACATAGAAACAAACTGACTGGAATACATATAGAAAACGTATTCACTGAATAGATTATATTAAATTGATGAGGTTAGGCTTCTGCATTTCTATTAATTTTGAATAAAACTAATGTTTTGCACTGCACGTACCGTCAAACTCAAAGCTTGTTCAACAATAAACGCCAGGAGCGCCACTGTAGCCTGTGTTACCTATTTTCATGGGAGTTGTCCCTCTCATCTATATATACGCTCTCTGACTGCAGTGCCTCGAGCGGTACGTACAGGGGCGTGTAACAGGGTGCGTAATTAGTGACTGTGTTAGTGAGAGTTAGATCTAGGTCAGAGCTTGGAACAGTTGGTAAAACATGGGTCTTCTGGGCCATGTATTAAAGGTGCATAATCCGATGATTTTTAAATTTCTGTAATATTATTTTAAAATAAATATATGTTGTGTAGGGTGATCAACGTGGGAAATAGTGTGCATAGAGCATGATTCGAACCCACACCTCTTGTCATTCCGAGGCTAGCGTGCTAACCATTAGTCTATCTAGGCTCCCTGATTCAATCACCCTATCAGCGTCTATGTGGTTCCTTGCATGGGAGGTCATTGCAGGCTACTACATATATAAGGTTGCTTAATATAATATACTTTATTTAGTTTTAATTAAATGTCATCATAAAGAGTTAACATTGTGGTTATTTGAAGTGAAAATATGGGAACTTAATGTGGTGTCCATACCGAAATGCTGGACATAGGCTTTGTTTACACATCATCATATAGCACAGGAGGACACAACTGCAATAACTGTCTAATGAATGCACTTTTATGTATTACTTTGGTGTTTTGTTTTCTTAAATGATGCCTTCGTCGAATTATGCGGCTTTAAATATAAAACTAGGTGATATCAAAATAAACTAAGCAAATCAAAGCGTAGCCTGGCGCTCTGAATTACTAGGGTAGAACAAAGGCTGACTGGTTCAGTGTCACGATAAAGTAGCTGGGTGGGATATCGGGTCGGGATACCAATGGGGCCTCACTATAAAGTTGCTAAGAGCGCGTTCCGTCCCAAGTTGGCCATCCCATATCTAAGACAAAATGACATGAACTCAGCTATCTAGGTCGATCAACGCTGCACGTCTGCTATCACCTCCGCCACAGCAACGGCCTTGATGGAGGTCACCAGGGGTCAGGTGGATCTGATACGGGGACCGGAAGTCAGTACACCAGAGAGGCGTGGGCCTGTCTTACTAACGAATAGCCGGTGGAAATCGCATGCAATAAAATGACCAAAACAAAAATAATCAAAACCACTCAAAGCTTAGTGGAAGCGTTGATTTTGTAGGAATAGTGAGCTGATATGAAATTAATTAAAGCTACGTGATTCGGTAATGGAACGATACAGACAAGAAAATGTAGGTAAAAAGAGAGTTTATTCAAAGGCCACAGTAGCACCCCAGACCCAGCTCTATGGAAGTAACAAGAAAAAGAAGTACAATGCGTGTGTTGAAAGGTTTGCGCATAGCCAGGCTTGGCGAGAAGTGAAGAGACAGCGGGCAGTAAGCGGCAGCGGCTGGAGGGAAAGGTGTGAAAGTTTGCTGGCCAATCAGGTGGATCGAGAGATAAACTCATCCGTCAACCCGAAGATGAGTTGAAGGCACATTGGGCAAGGGAGCAAGGTGTTGGTTCCCGTCAAATCAAGTGCAATGTGAACATTGCAGTTGTTGTTTGTTGTTGTTTTACGTGCTAGCCACATCTAAGGTCATATCAGGACGGGTATCGACTTGTGACAGTGCACACTCATGGTGACTTTATATTGCTGCCCCACTGGGAGACACTGGATAATTACATAGACATATTTATATTATATGACCATGGCCACCCTTCTCGTATTGAGTGCGGTGTACCATCCGTCTGAGTAACATTAATTTACCAATAATATTAACATTAATCGAAGCAACAGAAACCAAAATAGATTTAATTGCAATACTGCCGAGCACTGACTACAGTTCGTACATAGTCATATTAGTTCAGATGGAATTGCATGAACTTCTCCACAAAACAACAGAGTGTAAAATATTCTGATAAAACGCATTGGTGGGGGAATGCAAATGTTCTACATATGAAAAAGGTATATAAGGGCAGGTGCATGAATGTGTTTATGTAGTTGCTGGTGGTACTTTACTCATTGTAAATAGACATTGTTGTGCTAGTAGGATAGTGTGTAAGGGGAACTTGGAGCTCTACCCACTACCATCACTGTAACCATGGGGACACAGGAATGCTTGATGTTCATTGGTAGAGCTGTAGATGCTTGATTCTCATTGGATAATACGGTCAGGTGATATACTATACTGGATCCATGTACCACTATAAAAAATAAACCTGAGGCTTGGCTCTCTCTCTTCTTTCACTCTTCCTTTCTCTTTTTGCCTGTATTGATTTCACTATAGCCTGCCTACACAAACCACAGATTCCAGCCGTGGACTTTAAATATTGGCGAGCACGACGGTCGCAACGAGACTGATCGATATCATCAATATCGCAATGCGAATGCAGTAGTTCAGAAGGAGAACACTGGCATATATGTAAATGAATGAAATAATCGACATTTTGCCGAAGGAGACAATTAACATTCAACATCAATGGCAACTGCTTGAGAAATGTATGACACGGCTACAGTATATGTAAAACTTGATCTAAAAGCTAGAAATCTATTATTATTTAATAATATAGATGCGGCCATTGTAATTTCGAAGTTTGAAGCGAACCAGTGTCATTGCTTTGTTTACCTTTTGATGCTAAGTTAATGCTGTGGGTATACGGCATTCTGTCGTTTGTGTTAATGTTGTTAAAACTGATTTTTGATGTTTGATACTTGTACATGTGGTACAAAAAGATATTTTGAATCTATTTCTACCTTTATTTCGACTCAAAGCGACTTATTTTTGGTGAAATCGGAGAATTTGGTTGGGTTTTGCAAGAAAATAGTCCGTGAAACTAGGTCATCGACTCAAACTGCTTAAGCCTTGTTTTCTCATAGAGCTGAGATCCACAATGTTAATTCTATGAAGACATGTCGAGCAACCATGCGTCTACCATCGACGTCTTCAGGTTTCTTCGAGTTTTGACAGCCGGAAACACAAAATAACTGGCCAAGCGTATCAATGGGAGACTAAATGGTAGTAAAACCCAAATCCGATTTGTACTAATGTAAGATTGATGCTTTGAGACGGAAATGTACCTCTAGAGTGTCACAAGGACCTCTAATCTGTCACAAAGTTTGGAAATGGTCAGATAAGACTAAAAATGATCGCAAATTGTTCATATGCTTCTTCTGACGTTGTATTAGATATCGAAAATTCGATATATTCTTCATAACTGATTTAAAATGGTGATTATAAAAGTAAAATAAAGATTATTTTTTAATTATTTTTATTCGAAGTCAGAAACCTTATCCAGAGTATTTAAGTTATTATTCATTACTGGTTAATGGATACGATATGGGTAAATTGAGTACAACGTAGTGATGTCAACTTCTTTCCTCGCTGCTTAGGGCAGGTGGTAAGAAGTGGAGGGGCGGAGTACATTGTAAAATATTCTGATAAAACACATTGGTGGGGGAATGCAAATGTTCTACTTATGAAAAAGGCATATAGGGCCAGGTGCATGAATGTGTTTATGTAGTTGCTGGTGGTACTTTACTCATTGTAAATAGACATTGTGGTGCTAGTTAAAAGAGAATGGTGAACCATATATTCATAGGATTTAGGGTTTAAAAGTTATTGTTTGTGTTTGTTTGTTTTTTAGGATTAATTTCATGTTTGGGCTGGCCCGTGTAGATTGGTTGTTGGAGTTTTACGTCCAGGCAATATCTAAGGTCATAACAGGATGGGTACCGACTTGTGGCAATGTGTATTCATGGTCAGTTTAGTGTGCTGCCTTATTGGGAGACCAGACTGCCAGCACCATGACCTGATGTCCCACTCAGTCACATAGTCGTGACACCAAGCCAACCAGTCCTTGCCCTAATCTAATAATGTCAAGAGCCTGGCTAGGAAGCGACAAGCATCAATTTGGTAAGTCATTGGTTTAACTCGACCAGGATTTGAACTCCCGACCTTCCACACGGGAGGCCTCCACTCTACTCATTCAGCCACCGCATCCGGTGGCCCTTATAGGAGAGCGGTGCCCTTGGGGCGCGGCTGGTGTGGTGACAGTGTTGCATTTAATGAAGGAATTGTTTACTATCCGATATACAAAGATGACGGAACCACCCTGGGGATATGGGAATGATTACTGCAAGAGACAGCAAAATGGCATGAAACTTACACTAAAACCACACGCTCAACGTGCACGCTCAAAGCAGTCCCCAATCAAAGCCTCAAAATGTAGGCTAAAATGCCATTCTGTGACGAGAATGTCTTCCAAAGTAATAAGAGATATACTTCTTGGTGTCGCCCCTAAACATCGATTGGTGATGTGTTGACAGAACATGCAGCGTACTCAACCAATTCTGTCCACGGACAAAGTGATTCACAGAAGGGATGGTTGGTTGGTTGTTGGAGTTTTACGCCCTGGCAACATCTAATGTCATATTAGGATGTAAAACAACAACAAACAAAACTCCATTTCTTGGTGAGCTGGTGACGCGCACACTTTTCTGCCCACTCACTCATTCATGCTATATTTGCTTTTATTTGTTGTTTTTCTAGGCCTGGGTGTAAGCACTATTCTCTGCCGAATAAAACTGATTTTACCTGGACTACTTAATGTTCCGTGTCGTTCCAGGCCCGAATCAATCATATATCAAACACTGTAGCCCATTTCAGCTGTGCTTTGAGATCAAATCCAATAAGTGCTGTATTTTCATAGTTTTTTTAACTAGTTTATGCGGAAAACAGCAGCGGAACTAGGTCATCCTATATAGGTCATGCTTCACCGGACATTTGGCCATGCTAAAGCGGGTGGGGAGTCACACTGCAGTAATCCAGAATATTAACGCAGTGTAGCTATTGATCCTGTACGTTCCACTTTTCCTACCTCTCCTCCTGTTCCACTCAAAAGAAAAGTTTTATTTAATGACGCCTCTAGAGCACATTCAATTTTGTATCATTAGCTATTGGACATCAAACATATGGTCATTCTGACATATTTTTTGGAGGAAACCCGCTGCTGCCACATAGGCTACTCTTTCCGATAAGCAGCAAGGGGTCTTGTCTGGGGGGGGGGGGGGGAGGCAACTTACCCGCTTGTCAAATTATATATTCGGTGGAATAAACACATTTACCAAAAAAGAGAAATGAAGGATAGGGTTGGGAGGGAAACAATTCTACCTCCGGTTTTGTAACCACACCAAGTCCAAGCTTTATTTGCCTCCTCCGGGGACCAGCGGGCCCTGTCACCCTCATAGGGGTGTGAACCAGTAGGCTATTTACGACTCAATCCTGTCAACCCAGACTATGATGTGAGAGTGGGTTAGTTGGTTGGTTGGTTATTGGAGTTTCACGTCCTTGCAACATCTAAGATCATATCAGTACAGGTACCAACTTGCGACAGTGCGCAGTCATGGCAACATTATAGTGCTGCCCCACTGGGAAATCAGGCTGACAGCACCATGACCCGATATCCCACTCAGTCACATTATTCTGACACTGAGCTAACCAGTCCTTGCCCTATCCTATTAATGCCAAGCGCCAGGCTAGGAAGTGACAAGCATCAATTTTATAAGTCATTAGTTTGACTTGACCGGGAACCAAACTCCCCGATCTCCCGTACGCGAGGCCTGCTCTCTATCGACTCGGCCACCACTCCCGGAGAGATGGGTGGTTAGTTTTGAGGGGAGTAGTCGTTGCCCGCCCCAGTAATAAACACAGAGGCCATCACCGACTTGCTTGTGTCTTAAGGCACCTACTTTCATCAACTGTACCGGCTGGCACCAGTCACCCCACAAACGTCCAGCGCAGACACCATCCGCTCACAGGGGAGGTACATCCAAGGGCGGCCAGCGAACTCACTCTGCTGCTATGGCTTGGGAGGTATATCAGCGTAGCATCACGTGTAATGAGTGTGTGTGTGCAGTGTGTGCAGTTACTGGACGGGTGGGTTTCTGTGTCAGAGTGAGTGCGGAGGAGGGGGGGGGGGTCACACAATGGGCGGGCGGTGAGAGTAGTCTACCATACCCAACCAGCTACCTGTGGACAGGGCCCCGGCTGGAGTTATATAGGGTGGATGTGCAGCCAAGCGTGGAGTATGTATGATGGGGCGGGTTTGAGGTAAAGAGGGTGGGGGGGGGCAGTGGGGAAGGGGGGGGGGAGCTTGGTCGATATATGGTACACTTGCAGTTTCTCATGCAGAGCTGCCAACCTACCAAGTGTAAAAAAGCTGGAGATTTTTGTATTGTTCTCAAGCTATGGAGGGCTAAAATGGTTGGGTGTGTTTCCCATGCCAACCTAGTTAATCTGCCGAGTGTCAAAAAGCTGGAGATTTTCTCGTTGTTTTAAAGCCAAGCTATGGAGGGCTAAAATGTTTTAGTGTGTTTCCCATGCTGACCTAGTTATTGTGTTTTGTATGATTGCGCACACATTGTACATAGTGTAGCAGTTACACATGGCACCAAACTATTACATGGTGCCAGGTTTTATTATGATGCCCTTTGCTGACGCCTGCAGTGTCAGAAGAACCAGCAGGTGGCAGCACGCTAGTGGCTTAATTTAACGGTTGTTCAATAAAGGATATGTTTTTCTTCATCAAGACAGTGTTCATAGAGATCTTTAATTTAATGTGTGCTCAATAAAGGAGATTTTTTTCTTTCCACAAATAGAGTGTTCATAGAGATCTTTAATTTGATGTGTGTTCAATATGGAAGATCTTTTCTTTTCTCCACGAATACAGTGTTCATAGAGATCTTTAATTTGATCTGCGATCAATAAGGAAGATCTTTTCTTTTCTCCATGAATACAGTATTCATAGAGATCTTTAATTTGATGTGTGTTCAATAAGGAAGATCTTTTCTTTTCTCCATGACTACAGTGTTCATAGATATCTTTAATTTGATGTGTGTTCAATAAGGAAGATCTTTTCTTTTCTCCATGAATACAGTGTTCATAGAGATCTTTAATTTGAAGTGTGTTCAATAAGGAAGATGTTTTCTTTTCTCCACAAATACAGTGTTCATAGAGATCTTTAATTTGATGTGTGTTAAATAAATTATGTTTCCCCCCACGAAGATAGTGTTCATGGTGATCTTTAATTTGATATGTGTTCAATACAGATGGTGTTTCTTTTCTCCACCAAGACAGTGTTAACAGAAATTTTTTATTTGACGTGTGTTCAATGAAAGATGGTCTATATTCTCCATGAAGACAGTGTTCATAGTGATCGATCTTTGATTTAATGTGCGTTCAATAAATGAGACTTTTTTTCTCCACCAAGGCAGTGTTCAGGAGAGCTTTAATTTGATGTGTGTTCAATAAAGGATTTCCTAATTCTGACTCTTTACTGAATACTTTTTTTTTAATTAAAAAAGGGAATTGGATATAAGGACAGTTACACAGGTAACATGCCAAATGCACACATAGGAGTAGGTAGGTGATATCACCAGGGACCCTTGATATCATAGTGATTAAGACGCCCCCATCTTAGAATGACAGAATTGTGAGTTTGAAGAATGGCTCAAGGCGGGAGGCTCCCATTATTACAACACCTCCTATCACAGTTATATGTATCCGCGAAGCGGGGGGGGGGGGGTCAAACAGGACGATGCCATGTAAAATTGAATTTGCGATGACAGTACAGGTAACCATGGTAACCATGTAATGTAATGACACTTGCTTAATATAGTAATGGGAATTCCTATTCATTATTGGCATACCTATTTCAAGAGTTATATATATGCAGTGGTATACGCTAACCTCCGAGGAACGAAGCCACACATACAGGTAGGCGTGGATAGGGTGATTGAGGTGATTGTCTCAGGGAGCCCACATAGTTATAATGGTTAACATGCTAGCCCCAGAATGACCATAACACTGGTGCCGTGACCACTATGGTTGTTGAACTTACCCTGTGCATGTATATGTAAGTGCATTGTCTGTATATTGTGTAATTTTAAGCATTAAATGACTTATGAATGTTGGTTGGTTGTTGAAATGTTACGCCCTTGCACCATTTAAGGTCATATCAGGAATCTAAATCATTTAAGAGATTTATAATTCCAGGGGGGACGAGGGTAGTAGTCTGCAGTAACCTCACAGGAAAGAAGCTACATACACAGGTAGGTGTGGATATGGTGCTTGCATCGGGTAGCCTAGATAGTGAAACGGTTAGCATGCTAACCCTGGCTTTGCAAGAAGTGTGGGTTCGAATCCTGCTCTAAGCACAATATTTCCAATTTTCATTTTTGTGTTATTTTTTGTGTATGCTGTGTTTATACTGTCCATAGCATGTAAGCTCGAGTGCTCGGGCACCACCATGACATATATAAGTTGATTAAAAAGAGATGAAGTAAATGCGTTATTAACCTAGCTGAATTCTCTACCTTTTCTTCCGCATACAATCTGTCACAAAGGAAAATGGTGGAGAATAGGAGAGAAAGGGGTTGGCTGCTCTAACTAATAGAATTGGACAAAATCGAAACTATTTCGCTTTTTGGGGAGGGGGGGACATTAGTTGTTTAAGCATGGGAAATTTCAGTCGCAGACGACTGGTCTTGCACATTCCACTGCTCCTTGGACCACACCAGACGGGATGTCCGAATGAGTTAGAGCGCCCATCTCCCGTGTTGGTAGCTCGTGGGTTCGAACCCTGGTCGAGTCAAACCAATGACTTAAAAATTCATACTTGTCACTTCCTAGCCAGGCACTCGCCATTATTAGGACAGGGCAAGGACTGGTGTGCTCAGTGTCAGGATAATGTGACTGAGTGGGATACCAGGTCATGGTGCCGGTGGCCTGGTTTCCCAGTGGGACAGCACTATAAAGTTGCCATGAGTGCACACTGTCACAAGTCGGTACCCGTCCTGATATGACCTTAGATGTTGCTAGGACGTAAAACAACAACACACTGTTCCTTGGAGAATTGGAGAAAATCAAAACTATTTTGCTTCTTTTTTTGTTGTTGGTACATTAGTTGTTTAAGCAGGGGAAATTTCAGTCGCAGATGACTGGTCTTCCTCATTCCACTGCTCCTTGGAGAATTGGAGAAAATGGAAACTTTTTCGCTTTTTTTGTTGTTGTTGGTACATTAGTTGTTTAAGCAGGGGAAATTTCAGTCGCAGATGACTGGTCTTCCTCATTCCACTGCTCCTTGCCCTATCCTAGTGATGCCGAGGATCTGGCTCGGAAGCGACAAGTATCAATTTTTAAGTCATCGGTTTGACTTCGATCCCACGATCTACCAACACAGGAGTTAGACGCTCTAACTCATTCAGCCATCCCGTCTGGTTTATATATGCGCTGGATAAATTATTATGAGAATGTAAATAACGAATATGGTGGAGCCATTATTGTGTATTTCTTAACTCGTTTAGCTAACGTATCATGCTACAGTTGTTACGATACTAGCACAACAGACTGCAGATTACCACACTACTACTCACTGCTCGTAAATTATATATATATATATATATATATATATATATATATATATATATATATATATATAATTATTTCCTACAAGATGAAAGAAAGACAAACAAGAGATGTCGGATTGAAAAACTGTAATCCCTGGCAAGAGGTAACTTTTTGGAGCGAGTGGTACAGGCGTGAAGCGGGTGTCAGGCAAGGAAGACGCAGCAAGATGGCGCGACCAGGAGAGGCAAAATGCCTGACCAGTAGATGACTCAAACCGTCTCATTTATTATGGAACAACAAGGAGAAGACTGGTGGAATGTCAAATAAGATGAACTGATGAGACCGGATTCCAGATAATTATACTTGCAGTATTGCTTATACAGCGTATATATATGAATATATATAGACTATAAGTATTTTATATATTATATATTATACGCTCATATAATTTCCCATGTAGGAGATCGGGAGTCCAATTCCCGATCGAGTCAAACCAATGACTTACAAAATTTATACTTGTCGCATTCTAGCTTGGCGTTCGGTATTAATAGGATAGAACAAGGACTGGTTAGCTCAGTGTCAGGATAATGTGACTGAGTGCGATATCGGGTCATAGTACTGGTGGCCTGATTTCCCAGTGGGGCAGCACTATAAAGCCACCATGAGTATGCACTGTCACAAATCGGTACTCATCCTGATATCACCTTAGATGTGTCCAGGATGTAAAACTCTAACAACCAACCCATATAGTACATGTGTGTATCGCTATTCCCCGCTGAGTGAGTCTGCCTTTGGTTTGCTTGCATGCCGCCTGGTGGCGCCACAGTTGGCTGCGCGCCAGATGTTGGCGTGTGTTGCTTGTGTCCGGCGGGCAGCTACACAAACGCCAAAACTGATCAATAATATAAAGCCTAGCAGTAGCGGAACCTAAACTCTGGCGTAAGTTCGCGCCACTGCCTACCTATGGTGACTCCCTGTTGCACACTATCGGCACATGCCGCTTAATAGTGTTAAATTGTCGTCTGCTGGCAATTAAATGCTTTTCAAAGATTTATTTTCCAGTGAAACATGTTTATTTTCACAAGAAGCGTAATATGTTTGCACTAAATTCGTTTTTTATCTCAGCTCACTTGAGAGAATGCGAAATTTTAGTGACTGGTACGAAAATAAAACATGAAATGCAGTGTCGGTATTGACCGACACTGGCTGTGAGAGTGCATCAATAATGGCCCAGTTCGCGGTCATGATTCAGAAGGCGCTTGATTTGCGTTGAGCAAAGAGTAGGATAATTTTAGTGTTGTTTAAAATGAGTGAATTAGGCGTGCGTTACATCGGAACTTGATGTGTTAAATCATGCAACATGTGACTATGTAACGACAACATGTAATCTATATGTAACACTTCCATTACATAAACAAGAATGGGACGGGATGGCCCTGGTTGAGTCAAACCAATGACTTAAAAATGTATATTTGTCACTTCCTAGCCAGGCACTCTGCATTATTAGGACAGGGCAAGGACTGGTTTGTTCAATGCAAGATAATGTGACTGAGTCGGATATCAGGTCATGGTGCTGACAGCCTGGTCTCCCAGTGGGGCAGCACTATAAAGTCACTATGAGTGTGCAATGTCACAAGTCGGAACCCATCCTGATATGACATTAGATGTTGCCAGGATGTAAAACCCCAACAACCAATCAACCAATCTGTTATACACAGTAGTCCAGACATAAGGTCTAGTCTGACGATCAGTTCCACTGGGCTGAACCGGACCCAGCAGCATTCTAGATTTACATAAATCATACAGACGCAGGTATACATCAATATCGCCTTGCCACTAGAGTGCGCCTACAAATGCACATATGCGCATGACTGTACACTTAATAGGTTATATATCACATGCTCCTGTACATGTTCCTGTGCATCGTTCTATTGTACATGATTGTAAGTCCTCAGCTGCATACCACTTGAGATTACAATTATATTCTTATTTTAAAATATATGTTTTATAGTGTTTTATTCTATAGCATTTTATTCCAATAGCATTGTATTCCATCATCAAAGAAGTCTGCCTACCACCTGCAAATTTCAAGTTAGGCCCCTGAAATTTGGATCATTTTGACCCCAATAGGCTACGCTTATAGTCTGTATATTGTATATTAATCATGATTAACCTTACAGGAACGTTGTCTTACTGTGACTTTTTATTATTAAGATTTTAGGATTGTGTTAACCATGGTTTTATTGTACAACGTCTCAGAATCGATCCTGATATGTGATAGGGAGGGCGCGTTATTAAATATATATTATTATTACTAGTCAATCATACAGCTTGCAAAACACTTATCTAGATTTGATTCTAGATATCAAACTTAGATACTGGTAGACTTATTAAGCATTTGTTAGTACATAAAAGGGGGTACTAAGTCAATCTAATAGAGTCTGTTACTGCTGAAGCCTATGTTTTTTTACAATCATACCAAAATTAAAGTTGCATGTTTACACTTGAAATATCTCCTAAGATAGCTTAACTCACAGCTACTTCAAAGGAAAATAAGGTAGATTATAATGATCGACCCTTTTTTAGAAAATGACAAAACTCAAAAACCAGCAGAAGACTATGCAACTTTAACTTGCTGTATTTGACTTGAACTCTGTATTCTGAGATTTAAATAAATGTCCGCACCTACTACCATGTTGTCCGTTGTCCTTTGTCCTTTTGTGAATTATAATGATCATCCTACTATTTTTATCTCAGAAAATGACAGAAACTCAAAAACCATCAGACTGCAACTTTACTTGTTTGGTTGTTGGAGTTTTACGTCCTGGCAACATCTAAGGTTGTATCAGGACGGGTACTGACTTGTGACAGTGCGCACTCATGGCGACTTAATAATAATGCTGCACCACTGCAAAATCAGGCCGCCAGCACTATGACCCGATATCCCACTCGGTCACTTTATCCTCACACTGAGCTAACCAGTCCTTGCCCTATCCTAATAATGCGGAGCGTCAGGTTAGGAAGCGACAAGTATCAATTTGATAAGTCACTGGTTTAACTCGACCGGGAACCGAACTCCTGATCTCCCGCACACGAGGCCTGCGCTCTACTGATTCGGCCACCGGGCCCGGTCTGTGAAACTTTAAATGGTCCAAATCGTAAAGTCAGTCTGCAACTGCAAGAATGAGATGGAGCAGGGACAGGGGGCGCTGAAGGGAGGTGTGTGTGTGGGGGGGGGGGGGGTTGGCTGTCACCAGTCTGAAGGATGAGCCCACTTCCGGTTGTTAATACCGGAAGCTACGTGTCCCCCGAGTTCAATTAGGTATGGAGGGCACAGTGGTGATCCATGCAGTACGCGAAAAGCATGACTGGTCGTTAGTGAGGCTAAGTTGTCATCTCTGGAGAGTCCAAGTCGTAATATAAAACGCTCACCACAGCGACGGCCCCGCCCCACTATACCTCACGCACAGGCCGGGAGGGGTGACCTAATCGGTAGCGCGCAGGCCTGCGTGTGGAAGGTCGCGAGTTCGGTTCCCGGTCGAGTCAAACCAATGACTTATAAAAGTGATACTTGTCGGTTCGTTGCTTGGGGTTGGGCGGGATGGCATAATCAGTAGACGCAATTCAAAAGAATGACTTATCAAATTTATACTTAACGCTTCCTAACCTGGTGCTCGGCATTAAATACTAATAATAGGATAGGGCAAAGACGCGTTAGCCCATTGTCAGCATAATGTGACTGAGTGGGATATCAGGTCATGGTGCTGACGGCCTGATTTCCCAGTGGGACAGCACTATAAAATCACCATGAGTGCACTGTCACAAGTCGGTAACTACCCTGATATGACCTTAGATGTTGCCAGGACGTAAAGCGCCAACAACCAACCAACCAACCTCACACACAAGGAGTACAGCAGTGGGCTCGTTGGTCTGTTTGGAATTTTGCGTCCTAGCAACATCTAAGGTCATATCAGGACGGGTACCAACTTGTTACAGTGTGCACTCATGGCGATTTCATAGTGTTTCCCCAGTGGGATACTGGCTCTGCCCTGCTGCCAGCATCATGACACGGTGTCCCACTCAGTCACATTATCCTGATGCTGTGCTAACCAGTCCTTGACTTACCCTATTAATGCCAAGAGCCAGGCTAGGTAGTGACAAGTATAAATTTTGTAAGCCACTGCTTTGGCTCATCTGGCGTTCAAACGCACCACCTTCTGCACAGAAAGTCAGCCAGCAGTCCTCAGGCTAGTCCTATTGATTCGACCACCCCGTCCGATCAGCATAGTTATTTATTCAGAATGGTTCTTCTCTTAAAGAAAGATTCGTGTGAAATATGTGATGAAGTCATAATTATGACAACTTTCTATCAGTTTCATAGTATATAGTTGTATGTGTTTAATAAACTATTCCAAACAGTTCTATGTTCAGTTCATTTGCATGGAGAAGGTTATAGATTTATAGATTTATGGATTTATGGATTTAACTAGTGTAGAATTGGGGAAAAGAAAGGCCTGAAATCAGAAGAAAAGCAATTAAACAGAATAAAATCAGGATAGACAAAAATGATTTAATCCGGGTTATTTTCCCACTGTCTCGGAAGAAACAGATTTTTTTCCGACGAGAAATGCAAACCCTGATCCTGACACTGAGCAAACCAGTCCATGTCCTATTATATTAATGTTGAGCGACAAGAGCGAATTGTGTAAATCACTGGTTTGACTCGGCCGGTGTTTGAACCCACAACCTCGCGCATGAGAGGCCAGCCATCGCTCTCACCGATATTGCTTGTGGTTGGTTGGTTGTTGGAGTTTTACGTCCTGCCAATATGTATGGTCATATCAGAATGTCTACTGTCTAGTGACAGTGCGCACTCATGGTGGGTTTATAGTACTGCCCCACTGGGAGACCAGGCTGCCAGCACCGTGACCTGATATTGCACTCAGTCACATTATACTGACTGAGCCAACCATCGTTTCCTTATCCTAATAAAGACAAGCGCCTGGCTAGGAAGTGAGATTGTGAAGTCATTGGTTTGACTCTACCAAGGTTCGAACCTGTGGGTTCGAATCTCACGATCTACCAAAACGGGAGACGGACACTCAACTCATTCGGCCATCCCGTCTGGTTAGTCGTGTCGAGTACCTAAGCCTACATGATGCAACCACTTAATTGCAGTATTAACACTTCTCCATTGTGATACCTGAAGCTCTTGTCGGTCATTTACTTGTTGACTAAAAGAGACTGATGGATAGCCGGGTGACATTCAGAGCTCCGTTCTGAGTGCGGCTGACCTAGAAGGATTAGCCAGCTCTGACGTAAGCATGGGGCCTCCAGACCCATTAGCTACTGCACCCAATACCGCAGTACCTTCGGGATCAGTGGCGCCGCCACCGGCAGAAGGCGGAACTAGAATCTCCCAGAGCGGTGTGCCACTAGAATCTCCCACTGTGGCGCCACCTGGTGATGGAGCGTCGTAATACCTACCAGATTTGTTTTGTTTTTTTGTTTTTGTGACACCTTTTTTTATTCTGCCCATAACGTGTAAGCTCCCGTTAGGGTGCTTGTTTTCAACGCTGGACAGCTGTGATACTGGATTGGTCTGGTCCCGCGTTTACCTGATCCTTCTCGGGCCAACCTTTTGCGGTTTTGGGTGTTAGTAGTTTCTATATTAGTTTTTTTGAATTTTCAATTTTTTTTCCTAACCTGTATATGATAACTTAGTCTACTATGTACATCTACGCAGATGACATACAGGCCTGCGGGAGAGGATCCCATCTCATTATGGTTTGTTACAGCATCCTTTCACCCACGCCCTATCCTTAGATAGTACACCAGTGTGCCAGAACACACCTGGACCCTTCAGGACTGCGACTAGGTGGGACGGTTGTGTTGTATGGTTAGCCATTTTGTATTTCAGGGTGAATAGGATGCATGACCGTGGCCTGCCCGGTTCTGCTTTGGTTTGTGCCAGTAAACATACCCAGACGGATTGCACCCTATGGTGATAGCCATTTCGATTTCCTTAGTACTTAGTATGGCTAGTTTCCGTATTTGTAATATCTACCATCTTTTCTGGCCTGTCTTTTGCTTTTTGTGCCAGAACACAGCAAGCAGTGACTGCGCCCACGGTCAGGTAAGATATTGTTCCTTCCGTAGGTGGTTTTGCATTACGTTTTCTTTAAGGACCTTTTATAGTGGTCCAGGCTTTTGATTGCCCGTTGTTGTGTGGGTTGATTATTCCAGGCATGTGCCGATATGGCCAGTACACTTCTCTCATCAATTTTGGTGTTACTTATTGCTGTTAGTAGCACTGGGGCTGTCATTTGCCTGGTGTCCCTATGGGGGGTTGCTGTGTAGCCTGGTTTTGTGGTGTAATGATGTGCTAGTATTTTGAGGTGCGTTTCCCTTCTACTCATTAGTAGTGTTGCATTGCATTTTTTGTGTAATTCAATTGTGGGATATCTTTTGTGCATCTGAAGGCATACTTTGAGGGCTCTATTTTGTAGCACCTGTAGTTTGTTTAATAGTTTTGTATTTCGTCCCATGTATACTACATCGCCATAGTCAAAGTAGGGGAGGATCATGCCTTTATATATTTTAATTGCCATGGTTTCAGTCATGTAGTATCTCAGTTTAGCCAGTAGCCATATTTTATGGTTTACTTCCTTGATAGTATTTGTTATGCAGAGGTCATAATTTAGGTGTGTGTCTAGATCCACTCCCAGATATCGGTAGTTGTCTACTTGTTCCAGTATGGTGTTTCCCAGAAGACACTTTATTTTATTGTTACTCGTTAGCCTGGTACCAAATAGTACTGTTTTTGACTTGCTGTTGTTTATGGTTATCCTATTTAGTTGGCACCACTCGATTAGTTTTTTTAGTGTTAGATTCAGTTTCATTTCTATTTCTTCGGTTGTTTTGTCTGCAGCATATACCACCGTATCATCTGCATATAGTTGGATGTTTTCAATTTCTAGCCAGTTGTTTAGATCATTAATATATATGAGGAAGAGAAGTGGCCCCAGGACTGACCCTTGTCTTAGTTATTCGTTAAAGTTGCATAGTTCGATAAAAGCATCAACTGTTCTCAAATAAAACCCTCATTTAGATTTAAACCTACATAAACAATGTATTAAGCATTTGTTGCTATGCAGAAAGGTATACTAATTAAATTGACTAGAATATGTTGGTGTTGAAACTTATGGTGTCAGAGTTTTGACAGACATGTCTAAATTAATTTAGGATCTTTACAATTCAAATATATCTGAAGTAGACATTGTATTATATCTTCAAACTAAAGTAAGACAGCTTGTAATGATCAACCTATTATATTTATCTCAGAAAATTACAGAGACTTAAAACCATTGGACGATGCAACTTAAATATATTTACTTTTTGAAATATGGTAAAACACAACATACACCATTGGACTATACTACTTTAAATGTTGAATTGCATAGATCACGGATAATTATTTTTAATTGTTCCATAGCTTATATTAGGTAACTTCTCATTAATGTAGTCCCCATATAATGTAAGTACATGATACTTGGTAGAGTGCAGGCCTTATAAAATGTATACTTGATGCTACCTAGCCTGGATCTCAGAATTAATAGGATATGGCAAGGACAGGTTCGTTCAGTGTCAGGAAAATGTGACTGAGTGGGATATTGGGTCATGGTGATGGTGGCCTTATTTCCCAGCACTATAAAGTCACCAAGAATACGCACTGTCCCAAGTCGGTACCCGTCCATATATGACATGAGATGTTGCCAGGACATAAAACTCCAACCAACCAACCAACCCGACGTGCCGACAGTGTCAGTGCACAGACACGCCTTGCAGATAGGCGCCATTCCGATAGAATGGTGCTGCCACCTGGTGTTTAACGCGGAACCTTCAAGAAGTGGCATCGCAGAATTGGAGCGAACAAACCACAGTGCTGAATAGGGTTGGTTGTTGAAGTTTTAGGTCCTGGCAACATCTAAGGTCATATCAGCACGGGTACCGACTGTGACAGTGCGCACTCGTGGCAATTGTATAGTGCTGCCCCACTGGGAGACCAGGCCTCCAGCACCATGACAGGATATTCCACTCAGACACATTATCCTGACACTGAGCCAATCAGTCCTTGCCCTAGCCTAATAATGCTGAGCCCCTGGCGAGGAAGCAATAAGTATCTATTTTTAATTCATTCGTTTGACTCGACCAGGGTTCGAATCCCAAAATCTACTAAAATGGGACACGGACGCTCAACTCCGGTGGTAGTGAATGAAGTACTGCAAAGTGTTATCGGTATTCATTCAACAACTGACTCATGAATCATTTAAAGTAAGGTACATGTAGTCTGGTGAATTATTTTATTATTTCAAATGATTTAGCGGGAAGGGTGGCAGGGGTGAGAGCGGAGGGGTGAGTTGCGTTAAAGAAATATGTCAAACACAGATACGCCAGACAAACATGTTGAACACTTCTCACAGTGAATATGACCTTTGTTGGATACACGGCGTAAAGCAACCAACAATCAATCAGTGTGCAAAACACAGAGGGTTTGTGTGGATTCATATATATATTTATATATATATATATATATATATATATATATATATATATATATATATATGTGGGTTAGAAGTATTACTGGGTGGAAGTAATCATAATTAAAAGCTAACTTATGTTGTAAAACTTGTCACATTAATGGGAAATTAAAAATATTTAGTGACGAAGCCATAAGTGAAGTAGTGTGTGGCTGCGGGGGACACACAATGAATATATGTGTATATATACATATATACATATGTATATATATATACATAATGCATATATAAGTACCAGTATACATCTAGGTATATATATATATATACATATGTGTTGTATAACGGATTATGCGAGTATAAAGGCGCGGAATGGAATTATTTGATTATATATATTATTATCCTGATTATATGTACTCCCTCCCACACCCCCAGGACTGGTGGCGCCGCCACCGGCGCTTGCCGTCCCTACTGGACGTGCCAACCTCACTCGCACAGGAGCACATTATACATTCATATACAGACATGCATTTACAGGTATACAACACATACCTATATATGTATATATATACACATTCATATGTACATATTCACATACATATATATGCATATATATATTATATATTGAGGCCAGACAACAACGATAGAGCAGTAATAAGACACATACCGATGCTGAAGACTATGTTGGAAGAGAAAGGAAAGGAAGAGAGGAGATTATTATAATACTGTAAAGAAATACAATGACGAAATCAATCAGGTGAATAGACAAGTCTTTTTAACATTCATATTACCCGAAAAGAAGCATTTAATTCAGGCATATCATGAGAAAATGTCCATCATCTTGTAAAAGGTTTGTCCATTATATATACATATATATATATTATATATATGTATATATGTGTGAATATACACATGTATATGAATACATATATACACATGTATGCATATATTACATGAATTTATATTATTTATTTGTTTAATGAATCCAAAGCACACAAAAATAGACATTGGCTATTGTGGGTTCTACACTGCTTAAATATTTATATTTTATGTGCATATAGAACGTAGAAATGCATAATAAAAAATATGATGAATAAAATTATGGTTTTTGTTTGTGCGCACTGTCAGAATTCGTTTCCCGTCCTGATATGACCTTAGATGTTGCCAGGACATAAAACTCCAACAACCAACAACCAAACTGACACGCCTCTCCTTCTTCTCGTACGATTAGGAAAATTGTAAAACCTTTCGATGACACCAAAGTAAAACCTGTCTAACTCCGCACCTCCACAGATCGACCACTTCCCTATATCGATCACTTTAATTGGGTCCCAAAGGATCACTGGTACAATACCATTGTGTAGATAACAACAAAAAAACTCCCTAAACCGACCACCTCCCTAAATAGACCATTTAAAGTCGGTCTCATGGTGGGTCGATTTAGAGCGGTTTTACTGTAATTGTTAAAGGGTGACTCGGACATGTTAGTACACCTGTGAGGCTGTCAATTAATTACCGGTGTGGCGGTTTCAGCGTGTTCCCGTGCTCAGATGTGTACCTTGCTTCTGCGCATGCGTCAGAATCTAAAAACCATGGCCGTAATCGATTAACACTACCCGGGCGACTCGGGTCATCCCAGTCATCAGAATTTCAAATAGAACACGGCGAGTGGAGTCGACAAATACACGTGCCGTGTGCAAAAAAAGAATAACTTAGATTAATTAAATGGAAATATAGGTAAACTAGGCCATCATAAAATACTTTAAATCCTATTTTGCTGTAGTTTTATCGGTTATTTAAAAAAAAGAAAAAATTGTTCACCCGAGCGCAGAGAAGCGTATTCGATTATTCGACCCGAGTTTGTAGGATGTGCGCATGCGCCAATAAGTGTCTCGGGTGACACGAGTTGATGCGAAATCTGCGCATGCGCAGAAGCAACGGGACACGGCTGAGCACGGGAACATGCTGAAACCGCCACACCGGCTGGCCGCCTGTGGCTGCGCGTGTTGCCGGTGTCGCAGTTTCAGCCTCCTGCCAGTTTCCACCGCCCGCATAGACTCAAACTCAAGGCATTGTCAATGGTCGTGAGCAATCTTCATACAGAAAATACAGCAAAAGTGAAATATCTCTAAAACTACACCACCTATTAACAAATCGCTTGGTACACATATAGAAAACATCTTTACCAAAAAGTCTATTAAATTTATACGGTTAGGGTTCTTGATTTGTATTAATTTTGAATAAAACTAAGGTTTTGCACTGCGCGTACTGTCAAACTCAAGGCATTGTCAATGGTCGCTAGCAATCTTCATACAGAAAATACAGGAAAAGTGATATATCTCTAAAACCACACCACCTAGAAACAAATCGCTTGGTACACATGTAGAAAACATCTTTACCAAAAACATTATATTAAATTTATAAGGTTAGTGACGATGATGTTAGATTTTGACGCATGCGCATGAAACTGACAGGCAGCTGAAACTGACCGGGAGCTGAAACTGCGACACCAGTGGATCCTATGGTGTGAATGAGCCCAGGCTGGACGTGACCTGTTCACACCGCTAGGGGGCGCCTGCCTCCCTCCGTCATAAAGAAAAAAGGCACACACACACACGAAATGAAACCCGGGGGAAGAAAGGGGGAAAGGGAAAAGAGGGGAAAAAAATATATGGCAAACGAGGTTAAAGGAAGAACAGAAAAGGAAAAATAGAAAAGGAATAAAAACAAAAGGAACAAGGTGAACAAATAAAAGGAACGAAAAGGAAAGGAACAAGGTGAAAACAAATTAAAAGGAACAACAAGTAAAGGAACATGGTGGGGGGAAATTAAAGGAACACATAGAAAAGGAACAAGGTGAAAACAGATAAAAGGAACGAAAAGGAACAAGTTGAGAGAAAAATAAAAGGAAGAAAAAATTAAAAGGAACAAATAGAAAAGGAATGAGGTGAAAACAAATCAAAGGAACAAAAAGAAAAGGAACATGGTTGGGGAAAAGGAACAAAAAGAGAAGGAACAATGTGGGGGGGGGGGAAATAAAGGAACACAAAGAAAAGGAACATGTTGAAAGAAGAAGAAAAAAGGACCAAAAAGAAAAGGAACAAGGTGAAAAGGGGAACAAAACGAAAAGGAACAAGGTGAACACAAATAAAAGGAACACAAAAAAAAGGAAAAAAGAGGAAAAAGAACGAACAGAAATGGAAAATAAGAGAGGAAGAAAAGAGCAAGGTTCTCTTGCTGAGCTCCATGAGTATTATGTTGATGTTTGTGTGGGTTTTTTTTTAGGTGTTTTAGGTTGGTGTTTGTGTGTGTGTGTTATTTGTGTTACGTTCGTTGATTAAGTTGCACAATTCAATGTTTTTCGTTCCTGTCGTGTTGGATTTTTGTGTGCATAAATATATTAAGTTGATTGTCAAAATCCATTTGTCTAAATCAAAACCATTGAACTCTGCAAAGAGGTTTGGCATGCTTATCAAAATTGAGCTTGCCAATTTGCACATCAAATATCTCATAAGTTAGGCATTTCAAATAAAGATTACTTCAAACTAGAAACCGGAAGTGGACTGCTAGCGTCTTGTGGGGGCGCGGTAGTGCGCGGAGTGGGGGTGGCGGGGGCGGTGGGGGTGGGAGTGGGGGTGGGAGTGGAGGTGGGAGGTGATGGTGGGGTGCTCGTCGACTCCACGCGGCAGGTAATCCCCGTCTGGAGATGACCTGCTGACATGACTTCATGACCTGCCTCCTGCGTCTCTCACCTCATGCTCGGCCAGCCCCATATCCGCCCCAACCCGCCTCACTCCAACACTCACCCGCCTCCCCCAATACGCCCCCTCGGGCGCTTGTTCAATCCCCGTCCCTGCCTCAATCCCCGGCCGCCGAGCATCCCCCCGCCCCTCCCACACACTATCCACTCGTCTTCAACACCTTCTCCACGCACACACACCTCTCAATACACACCAAGCCACCACCCCGTGACGCCACCCCACTACCACACCACAACACCACCACACCACACCACCACCACACCACCACGCCACCATGCCACCACCACACCACCACACCACCCTACCACCACACCACCACACCACCACACCACCACACCACCACACAACCACACCACCACCACACCACCACACCACTACCACACCACCACACCACTACCATACCACCACACCACTACACCACCACACCACTACACTACCACACCACCACTCCACACCACACCACCACATCACCACCACACCACCACATCACAACACCACCACCACACCACCACACCACCACACCACCACACCACACCACCACCACACAACCCCACCACACCACCACCACCACGCCACCACACTACCACACCACCACACCACCACACCACCACACCACCACACCACCCACACCACCACACCACCACACCACCACACCACCACACCACCACACCACACCACCACCACACAACCCCACCACACCACCACCACACAACTCCACCACACCACCACCACGCCACCACGCCACCATGCCACCACCACACCACCACACTACCACACCACCCTACCACCCTACCACTCTACCACCACACCACCACCACACCACCGCACCACCGCACCACCACACCACCACACCACCACACCACCACACCACCACACCGCCACCACCCCCCTTCTCACCTTACTCTCCCTTCGCACCCACACCACCCGTCATCTTTCTTCGTCTTCAACCTACACACCTTGTCTCCTCTCCCACACACCCCTCCCTCAACCCTTCCAACCTGCACACCCCGTGTACTCTCCCACACACCCCTCCTTCAGCCCTTCCAACCTACACACCTTGTCTCCTCTCCCACACACCCCTCCCTCAACGCTTCCAACCTACACACCCCGTCTCCTCTCACACACACCCCTCCCTCAGCCCTTCCTACACGCCCCGTCTCTTCTCCCGCACACCCCTCCCTCAGCCTTTCCAACCTACACATCCCTTCTCTTTTCCCACACACCCTTCCCTGAGCCCTTCCAACCTACAAACCATCTATTCTCCCACACACCCCTCCCTCAACCCTTCCAACCTACACACCCCGTCTCCTCTCCCACACACCCCTCCCTCAACCCTTCCAATCTACATGCGCCGTATCCTCTCCCACACACCCCTCCCTCAGCCCTTCCAACCTACACGTCCTGTCTCCTCTCCCACACACCCCTCCCTCAGCCCTTCCAACCTACACACCCTGTCTCCTCTCCCACACACCCCTCCCTCAACCCTTCCAACTTACACACCCCATCTCTTCTCCCACACACCCCTCCCTCAGCCCTTCCAACCTACACTTCCCCTCTTCCTTCCCATACCCAACCCCTCATCCCTCACAAAGATCCACACCCAGCCTCCCCTCACACACACCATCTTCATAACCCCCATGACACATGTATATATATAATTTTTATATGCATGTGAATGTAATCGCCTTACCGCTTTTTATTTAATCACCAGTGTGCGAGCAGCGCTTCATATAAAAAGAAAATACTGCGTAGTCCTTTTGCAAATTCAATCACATTTGCCTCCAAGTTCCGGTCTCTCCACTAATGCATTCAGTTTTTCTTTAACGGAGCATACAATATTTCCATAATTTCACCGAGAGGCAATGTGTGCCATCACCAGTATAAAATACAAAATACAAAATGCTCAGAGAGTTTGACGCCCCTGCCTTGCAGAGTTGTAAACCACTGCCTTGTGGTACAGGTTATTGACAGAACTGAAGGCTAAGGGAGCAAACCCTAAACAGAAATCCATGTCACTGTGGCAGCCTTAAGGACAGTTGATGTATGGAACTCCCAACATTTCCCGACCAGCCACTGCAGGGACAAATAGCTTTGCGCCTGTCTGGACATGTTCTTGCCGGTGTGAAACCTGTATTTGCTCCCTGAGAGAGTGCCGCTGGTAACTTGCAAAAGCCAGCAGCACTTCAACACTTTTGCAGGCAGCTTTCATGAAATGTACAGTGCAGTCAAGTAATGAAAGCAGTCTTTGTCGCATCGCGACCGACAGCATGATGATGATGATGATGAACTTCTAACCTGTGTCATCAATGCAGACTACTACAATTATATAATATGTTGGTATGGCTTAAAATGTTGAATAAAATTGTGGGAGCATTCACCAGAATCTTTTTTGTGCATTAGTGCATTAAGCAGGATAATTTTCAATTCTAGTCAATTGGTCTTTCTCATTCCACTCCTCTTTGCCCTATCCTAGCAATACCACATGCCATACTACTACTAGGCAGCGACAGTTATCAATTTTTAAGTAATTAGTTTGACTCAACTAGGGTTGGAACTAGGGAGTTCGAGTCACACGCCTACCGAAATGGAAGGTGGATGGATGCTCAACTCATTTGGCTATCCCATCTGGCTATAATGAATCACAGTAAACTAAATTAATATACGGCTGGGGGATGCATCATTTAAAAAAAAACATTTGTACATTAGCTGTTTAAGCAGGGGAAATTTCAGTCGCAGATGACTGGTCATCCTCATTCCACTGCTCCGTGCCCTATCGTAGTAGTGCTGAACGTCTGGCTAGGAAGCGATAAGTATCAATTTTTAAGTCATTGGTTTGGACTCGACCAGGATTCGAACCCACAATCCCACGATCTACCAACACGGGAGATGGACGCTCTAACTCATTTCACAGAGTAATGTCGGATCTTGTGCCACATGCATCACACATTTGGATCATTTGATTACATAAGCAAGTATTGTGCGATATGAGCTACTAGGCATGACGGCAGTTAAGATGAGTACTGGCCGAGATAAAGAAGAGATCGACTTAACTGGCTGCAAATCTCATTTTAGGATTATAGCTGAGCGGAGGGTGGAAGATGCTCATTCGTTGCCATTGCTACAGACATAGGATACAGGATAGCTCAGACCCATCTCAGCACACATCCTTGCCCTCTCTCTTTGGCTGACTTCCAACCCAACAACCAATCACACTCCACCTCACCCTGTGACACTTCTTGACCCTTTATGGCCGCTTCTTTATTCAGTCTCCTGCTCAGCACCATCCTTGACACATCTCTTCTTAACCCATATCCAATATATCTGCTTGATTACGTGAAAGTAACATCAAATCAGGCCAACAAGGAGATTAATTACAATGCATGCATATTTCACCATGTCCTGGCTGCACCTAATAAACCTACTTCTGAAATTGCACCATTTGAATTGCTGACTTGTACCTTTTTGATTAGTGTATGTTCATGTGTAGCATTATTTTCATATTATATTTGCATGACTTCCTACTGTTAACGGAGTGATGAAAATGGGAAATATTGCGCCAAGAGCAGGATTCGAACCCACACTTCTTGCCATTCTTGGGCTGCTTCACAACCGTTACACTACCTAGGTTCACTGATATAATCACCCTATCCATGTTCATGGCCTGTTTATGTCGCTATTTTCTGAGACTGGTGAGAGGTCAGTGCAGACCACTACACTCGCCCCCTAGAATTGTAAGTATTTTAACTGGTTTACATCCAGAAGTAATTTAACACTTACTATTAGGCTTGAATTATTCACAGTCTATCAGAACAGCACACCATCGGGACAAGTGGAGAACCATTGCATCCAACCCTCGACTAGAGGACGGAACTATTGATTGATTGATTACATACATACAGGTAATTCACTTACATATACACACACAGGGTAGGTTCAACAACCATACCGCACCTAGCTTGAACAGGACTCATGTCACGACAACTAGTGGCACAGGGGTGATAACAATGGACAATATTGCACCTAGAGCAGGATTTGAATCCACACTTCTTGCAAGTCCACGTGTGGCCTCCTTGCTGATGTTTGTGCCTGTGCATGAGAATACAGTTGTGCATGTTTCCACTTCCGCTTTCTCGTTCTCCGACCCAAGCCAGCAATATTGCAGCAGCTTTTGAACATCAGCTCTAGGTGAAGTGAAAAGTCACTGGCTTTAAGGGGCACCAACGTGACCCAGTTTACGGTGCAATGGTATATTGTACTTGGTTCCAACTGGTGTGAACAACCAAAATATGTTGCCAGCATGCACATTAAATAACCTCTATGTTTATTAATTATTGTCGAAGGTATTCGGAAGTAAAGTATGTTATAATTGTCCTAATAATATATTCCAGTAACAATAGAATATGTCAACAATTCTTAACCAACGGATTTTGAAACTTTAAACGCTCTTTCTTTTGAAATGCTCTAACACTGGTGATGATGAGATGGAATTCGAAATGGCTGAAGCTAAGTTTCCTTATACGTGGTATGCGGCATGTGAATGCGAATGCGAATGTGGCATGCAGTATGCAGCATGCGATTTGGTTGATTCCATACCCATGCGGCATGTGGCATACATCGATTTTGTTTGATTCTATAAATGTGATAATGACCGGTCACATTGATGCAGTCAGTGTCGGTCTTTACCATATACTGAGTGTTGAGTGCATGTAAGTATGTGTGAGTGTGAATAAATGAGTGTGTGTGTGAGTGAGTGAATGAGTGAGTGAGTGAGAGTGTGTTGTGCATGGGTGCATGTGCATGTAAATATAAACAACACAATAAAGTACTTCTTTGTTGATTATTCAAGTCAAAACAAGCTGAAGTTATCAAACAAACATAAACTGATAGGGCATGGCACCGATCCTAATTAGGCATGCAGTTACCCACTCCAGTGTCCGCCCCACCCCTCCCCACCCTTCCCCACCCGCTATTACCCCTCACGCCACACCACTACTCTACCTGCACCCATTTCATTATCAAGGAAACCCCACACGGTGATGTTAAAATCAGGATTCCCCCTTGCGTTTCTGCATTCCCATTCGCATTCGCAGTGATTGGTCCATGCACCGATTCACTTGCTGCATTTGCATTTGCATTCGCATTTGCATTCGCAATTGCATTCGGATGTATGGAAGCACCATTATTCATTTACATGCTTTTCGATTTTTTTGCCGCATTCGCATTCGCATATAAGGAATTTTAGCTTGAGCGACGTAGCATCAGTCCGACGCACTGACCCAACACAGAGAGCTTTCTGAAGTCGGATTCTATCAGAATATGCAGATTTCTTGGTATTAGTATGTGGCTGAGGTGCCGCCTGGAGGAAAGGAGGAGAATTAGGGGAGCTGTTTGGGAGCAGTCCTCCCGGTCTCCAGGCCGCACCCCAACCTCCTGTAACCCATGGAAGCAAAGAGCATATCAAAAGAAGGTTTACAGGAGCAATATCGGAATAAGAACAATAAAAGACAGGAGCATTACAAAACATAGTAACATTTGCATGATTACTTTATACCTCACGTAAATAATCACAGAAGATACATCATCAAAACAAATTTTATATCCCATAAAAATAAAATAAAAGAATTTAAAGAGCAAAAAGTAGTTCATTACTCTCGAAGACAACGAGTAACTCATATGTTGTGACCAATTTCCTGCTGAAGAAAAATTGTCTTTTGAAAACACATTTAAACTGTTGTTTAGTTGCTAAATTCTCATTTTGCGTGAGTTGTCAGATGGCAAGGAAACCTCGCAAGTTTGTCCATTAGGAATCGGCTGGTGTGTTTAGATGGTTGCCATTAAGCCATCGAGCCGGTGTTATTCATATCACACGCACGTCTGCTTCTGGAAGCATGACGCACAGAGAACCGTGATGTATGTCCACATATATACCAGTCTATATGGAGCAGGCGTATCTAGTCGATCGGATCTGCTGATCGGCAGCGTGAGGCGCACACAAAGGGGATTGGAATGCTGCGTTATCGATTGGAGAATGTGGGAGGAGATTTACCAGTCAGAGCCCGGGTGTTGGGTGAAAGGCATGATGGTCACTTCATTCAGACCCAGGGCATTACTGACACCTAGCCACCACCCCCACCTCACCACCATACCGCCCCACCAATCCACCACACAAATTCCACCACCACACCGCTCCACCACTACCACACCACCCACACTCCACCACGTTCAGATGAGCAGGGGAGAGGCGCCCTGTCCTCTGAGAATTGATCAATGAAGTCAAAATACTTTCGTATCTGGACCGATCTCGTGGTGACCGAATTCTTTGAGTAGAATAGGCTCTCATATCCCCGCTGCTCTGCCCTCAGCTCCTCCAGTCCTGGAATGACAGAACAGCGGAGTGTCAAAGAGGTGTGCACAGCACATAATCCGACCCACATCCACTCCACTAATCCTAGCAGCACTACCCTCTACGTCTAGCCTGCTGAGGGCATCACACACCACATTCACTGTGGTATTTATGTAAGTTGATACAAATGTAAAGTTCTTCTCGACTGCAAGCCAGAATAATACATCATACCACCATACATCCCCACCAACCACTCACAATTCACCAATAAACCACCCACACTCCACCACCACACCGCTCCACCACTACCACACCAACCACACTCCACCACCATACATCCCCACCAACGCTCACAATTCACCAATAGACCCACCCACACTCCACCATCACACCACCCCACCATTACCACACCAACCAACCCTCCGCCGCCATACCGCCCCACCAACCCCCACCCCCCACCACTATACAGCCCCGCCAACCCACCCACCCTCCACACTCCACCACCACACCGCCCCACCGGTCCTCGCCCACTTTGGGAGCTGATCTGAGCTGCTCAGAACTGCTCGGAACTACTCAGAGCAGTCCAGAGTTTCCCAGAGCTTCCCAGAACTCATTAGAGCTACTCAGTGCCACTCAGGGCTTCTCAGAACTGCTCTGAATTGCTCTGGGCAGGTACTTCAGCATGCTGAAGTTGGAAAGTGCCTACGGGTAGTTCCACATACACCAGAGGCTCTAAATATCTTTCCTAAATTAAACATGTGACAGGTTGTAATAAAAGTCGCTTGGGGTGGGAGGGCAGAAGGTGTTAAAATTGGATGACACTGGCTTTTTGAGGATGAAATTGGCCAAATAAGGATGATATTGCCTAAATAAGGATGTCGTTGGGTAAATAAGGATGAAATTGGCTAAATAAGGATGCAGTTGACTAATGATGAGTGAGGAAATTGATGAAGGCGGATAAAATTGGATGAATAAGAATTAAATTGGTTTGAAAAGGATGACATTGGATAAATAAGGATGAGAGTGGGAAAATGAAGATATAATTCAGTGTGTAAGAATAAAATTGGCTAAATATAGTATGAAAAGGTTAAATAAGGATGGCATTGGCTAAATAAGGATGCAGTTGGCTAATGTTGAATGATGATGAAATTGGCTAAATAAGAATGGTATTGGTTAAATAAGGATGGCGTTAAGTAAATAAGGATGGAAGTGCCTAAGGAAGGATGAAATTGGCTGAATAGGCATTAATTTGACTAAATGAAATGGAGATGGCTAAATAAGGATGAAAGTGGCTAAATATGGATGAAAATGGCTAAATATAGATGAACATTTTTAAATAACAATTAAATTACCTGAATTAGAATGGAAATGGGTAATTAAGGATGGATTTATCTAAATAATGATGACATCGGTTAAATAATGAATGCATTTACTAAATGATTCGATAAGGAACAGCTCAAGAAGGGAGTGCAGGAAACTGGAGGTGTGGTCGTTGTGTCGGCTCACTGAGCTCAGCTCACCAACGGACAGTGATGGCGCCCCTTATAAAGAGAGGGGGGGGAGACGCAGGGATAGGGCAAGGAGCAGTGGAATGAGGAAGACCAATTGTCCGCGATTGAAATTTACCCTGCTTAATCAACTAATGTAGAAAAAAAAACTTTATATATATATTTATTTAAATGATGGCAGAAACTTAAAAGAATCGGAATGCATCTTTCTTTTGGTAGGACATATGGTGTACAATACGCTGATATATTAATGGGACACTACTTAATTGTTTCATGTGCTTAATGAGATGCTCCCACGATTGCCATGTTCTATTGCAGTGCTTCTCATTGATATCTTGCTCTCCTTGATATTTCATTTCATTTTATTTTGTTAACTAATTACACATATTTGGATATGGTTACTTGTAGATGGTGATATTTGTATTGAGATTTTTGGTAGTGCCTTCTTGATCTATATAACTATATATGTGTGTGTGTCCATAATATAATCTATATAATTCAAGACACGAGGCGGAACTACATAGTATGGGAGTTTGTTAGAATTCAAGGTGTAGTACAAGTAATAAGACAGTAATAAAGCAGGATAAGACAGTAGGTAAGGTTAAATGAATAGTTAATCAATCAATAAGGTAGTGAATCAATAAAGTCTCTGGGTGACCCAGGCCTTAACCCTTAAGATATAAGTAGGGTCAGGTGGGCCAGTGAAATTAAGGTCTTGCTGGTCCGGCATCAGGTGGAGAAGTGAGGATGGACGGTGGGCAGGGCGGAAATGACGTCATAGGATTGACGGGTACAAGCGGCGGCTCCAGCGCGGGCATGCTGGTGTTGCCGCCTGGAGTTAAGACGGGTAAGGGAAGGGGCGGGGGAGGGCGGTAGGGGTGGTAGGGGGGGGGGGGGGGCGGAGTGGGTAAGGAGGGTGTGTTCACCTCGGTCCCGAATTACCCACATTGACGCAGCAATATGGACAATTGATCTATTTATATATATGTGTGTGTAAACCATAATATAAGCACTCAATGACTTCTGGACATAAGCCAATTGAAAAACATGATTCGAAGGATTCGTGAGTACGCATGGACATATATTTGTACACATGGATAGGTTGATGGCACCAGGGAGCAGAATGACGACACAACAATGCAACAGCCTCCCAACAATGCGGCCGCAAAAGAGATCAATAACAGTTTTATCCACTAATCTAGAAAATGGACATTTTATGGATGCCTCGATGTGATGTCACTGAATTAATGGCATCCCACAGCCCAAATCGGTGAAACCGGAAGTCAAAAGTCCGAACTTCCGGTTCTAGAGCCATTCGGGTAATTTCACATATGCAAGAAGCGGAAGAAATGTGAATAAAATAATGGAATCGGTGCAAAAACTCTAGTCCCAACGCACCATTTAGTGTCCTGTAAAGTGAGATAGTAGGCCGAGTCAGCATAGTCTCTATGGCGCAGAGGAGACAGTGGGGATGTTTTAGTACACGTTGAAAAGAATACACCTCATTGTTCTAATCAGCTAAGAGGATCAACATTAATCATAAAACAATGCACACATCACCTCCAACTCCATTACTTTGTTGGTAGCTGGTAACATATGTCAGCTAAGCAATTCCAGCAGTCTGCACTGACATCTTAGACAGGGACCCACATAGAATGGAAGGTGTGGATAGGGTGATTGCAACAGGGAGGCTAGATAGGGTATTGGTTAGAAGGCTAGCATGTTGTGTTGCAGCTGGCAGTTTATTCCAAATATTGGCACTCGTGTTAGCTACACTGCAATCATATCCACTGCATTTTGACTTTACCATTGCTTGTAACGGACCATTGTTGCTTCTTGTGAAGCTTGTTTGTGACCTCCTGCTTTCAATATATATAAATATATATATATATATCGAATATGTATATCGAATATATATATATATATATATATATATATATATATCGACTCACAAGGGTTTTTTGTATTTGTCAGGGATCAACTTCTGGTTCGTCTGGTCGATATGATATATATACATATATATATATATATATATATGTATATATATATATATATATATATATACAGTGAAACCCCATTATAAAGCGCACCAATTTAATGCGAATTCGGATATGACACATTGATTCGTTGGACCCCGAATTCTATAATAGAGTTTAATTCAAAGAGAATTTAATAAACTGAATCCCAATTTAGCGTGACTGCAACACTCTTTTTTTTCGCGATCGCATTAAATGGACCTGAACGACCGCGTTATAATGGGGTCATATTGTATATCACATCAAATGGAAATGTGTATATCCGCCCCCTCTGTGCGGTGCATCGGTCTCTGCTGTATTTAGACTGGTGCCCTGTTCGCGTCACTACGCCACCATAGATCACGCAAGGCTCATCTCCGCTCTCAGCATGACTCGAACCAGACGGGATGGCCGAATGAGTTCAGCGTCCGTCTCCCACTTTGATAGATCGCGGGATTCGAACCTACATGTTTGAACCCTGGTCGAGTCAAACCAATGACTTAAAAATTGATACTTGTCACTTCATAGCCAGGTGCTCGGCATTATTAGGATAGAGCAAGGACTGGTTGGCTCAGTGTCAGGAGAATGTGACTGAGTGGGATATCAGGTCATGGTGCTGGTGGACTGGTCTCCAAGTGGGGCAGCACTATAAAGTCAGCATGAGTGCACACTGTCACAAGTCGGTACCCATCCTGATATGACCTTACATGTTGCCAGGACGCAAAACTCCAACAACCAACCAACCGGTATGACTGGACTGATCCCCAACATGAAAGTGACATAGTCTGATACGAAATTATAGGATTCATTTTCTGCCACTTTTTGGGAAAATATAGTAGGTTGGTCGTGGTTGTTGGTGGTTTTTTGTGGGTAAATATAGTTATAATCTAGCTTTCTTTAATTTGAAGTATCTTATTAATACAAGTGTCTAACTTTGGGGAATATTTAATTGAAAACATGCCAAATTAATTTGGTCATGCACATAGAAATTCGGACACCATATCAACTTCAGCAGTAACATGTTCTATCAAATTGACTTCATATCCCCTTCTATGCAGCAACACATTCTTAATTAGTGTACCAGTATCTAAGTTGGATCTGCATGAACAATTTAAGTAAGTACATTATTTTCAGCAATGTATTACTTTTATCGGAGTATGCAGCTTTAATACTTAATTTGAGTTATACACCATATTTAAGGGCTGGGTTTCCTAATTATTCATCACCGAGAAATTATTATTAAAGCCCTCAAACATATTCCCAGATAGCATCACCTACATGGCATTACTTACAAGATGCCCTAAGTAGGTCACAGCCAAATAATACATGAATAGAAGACGATAGTTGGAATTTACTTGACAAGCAAAGCCACATCTGTCTCCAAAATTGCTTTCGGAGATTCAGACTGAATACAGATTAGAATTTCTTGTTCAAAATGTTATTATTTTTAAACCTGCTTATGGAATGAGCCATGCCCTATAGAATGAGCCATGGTATACCCCCCCCCCCCCCATCTCCCAACCTGCAACCGGCAGTGATTCAAACTCCCAACCTTCCTCACAGGACGCCTGAGCTCTTGCCGATTGGGCCACCGCGTCACAGTAGTTGTTCTTTTGTTTTTTTGTGTGTGTAAATGATCATTTTATTCAGCGAATAAAGGTATTTTTCAGCGCCGAGGCACTGGTCTTCCGGCGTTGTTGGAGTTTTACATCCTGCCAACATCTAAGGTAATATCAGGGAGAGCAGTGTTACAGTAGTAGACGCCATGTTGTTTTGAATACACCCCCGTCTTAATTTGAATAGACGGCATATTGATTTGAACAGACTCCATCTTGTTTTCAATAGAGTGTTGTCGGCGAGAAGGGAACGGACGGTGGCGGTGTGGGGGAGGAGGGGGGGGGGGGGGTGCTGGAGGTGGGGGTAGTCCTTTAATACATTCACGATACCATATTTCCGGGTGAGAGACAACAGTTATCCGGTAGTAAGGACAAAGTTGCCTTGACCCTTCCCAAATGGAGGCGACGTGATTTAATGCGCGTCTTTAATGCATCTGCAGGCATCTTAACGTACCGCAGGAAATTACTCCGCATAAAATAGGTTAATATCCTCCTTGTATCCCATACATATCTCACTCGCCTTATCCAGGAAAGAGTATCCACCTTAGTGTAAAGACTCAGGTGAGGCCCTGATTTTTGTTGTTTTTGTTGTAAATATAGTTTATTGATTGAATAAAGACTCTTGATAGATAAGGGATGGGTTTCTTAATTCTCCGCTATGAGTGCACACTGTTGTGGGTAAGAGAATGTATTTTGTGCTATATGCTGCAAATTGTGTATTCAAAAGTTATTGTATATCTTACTCTATACACCTTTTTTGTGTAAATAATCCTGAATTGAAAAATGGCTGGAAGACCAGTACTTCGGCACTGACAAAAGACTTATTCAGCAGAATAAACATATTTACCAACAACAAGAGGTGATGATCTTCCAGTCATATTCCAAAGCAATCATTTACAACATATGTATATATGTATATATGTAGTCTGATATGGCCATCACGCCAGCGGGCACAGTGGCCGAATCGGTAGAGCACAGGCCTCACGTGCGGAAGATCCGGAGTTCGCGAGTTCAGTTCTCGGTCAAGTCAAACCAATGACTTAAAAATTGATACTTGTTGCTTCCTAGCCTGGTGCTCGGCATTATTAGGATAGGGCAAGGGCTGGTTAGCTCGGTGTCAGGATAATGTGACTGAGTGGGATATCGGGTCATGGTGCCAGTGGCCTGATTTCCCAGTGGTGCAGCACTATAAAATCGCCATGAGTGCATACTGTCACAGGTTGGTACCCCTCCTGATATGACCTTAGATGTTGCTAGGACGTAAAACAACAAACAAACAAAATGATGGTCATCACGAGCCAGTAGCACATGTGTATTGAACAGTGAGTGGAACAACAATATTACTCAGTTAAAAACTTATGTATTACACATTCAAAAACTGACACATGAGAAAGTAATACATGTAATATATACTAGGACTGCGTTTAAAGGTAGTTATGACTGAAATGCACAAATGATGGCATCCTTGACAGGTATGCGTGCAGGTAAAGTGTGAGGTTGAGCATGTTGAGCTTGGTTGTGGTTGCCAGTATGAGTCCATTACGGAGTGCGTCTACAAAATGATGATAATATAGTAGTAGTCTGCACTGACCTCTCAGGAAAGGAGCCACATAGACAGGTAGGACTTGGATTGGCAAGAGGGGCGGGTTCGGATCTGTGGAGAACTAAGAAGCTTGTTGTAAAGTTTTCCGATATTTGAGATATGGGCTATGGAGAACTATTCTATAATAAATTGCAAATGGTCTATATAATGGTAGATGGTATGTAAAACTAAAGGCATATGAGGTATATGTGGAGTTGGTGATCCATTACTAATTAAAGATAGAAATTGTATATCAATATAGATAGTGAGAGAGGGTCACTTCTTGACCTGAGAGAGGGTCACTTCTTGACTTGTGAGAGAGTCTTTGGAACTCTCCTCACATACCCCCTCCCCTCCAAGTGTTATTTATGGATCACTGCACACCAGACACAACAGGGCACTGTAGCCAGACCTAACCATGCCTTGGTTACAAGGATCTTGAACCCTCATTGGTGGATAGAAGAATGCCTGTTAGTGATTGGAAGACTTGATCATGTGATCACCACTATCTTGTTTCCTGAAGCTATATATACAATAAATGGAGGAGTCTCACTCTCCTACCTTTCACTCTATATCTACTTTCCTTCCTTGCCTGTAGTGATTTCCTATTAGCCTATCTACACCACTCATACTGCCAGCCGTCGACTTTACATTGTGACATCCGGGGAGTGAGGGGAGATTCGATTTAAAGTATATATATTCCTCTGGGATTGGCTACTTCCGGTTTCATAATGCGCATGTTTAATGCGCTAGCTTTATACTTCCGTTGGTAGATTTCCGACTGGAGTTCTCCATATTAAAAACGTCAGTTGGGGTCTTTTGAACCTCTTCTGGGAGTAGTCGGTTACAAATGCAATTTATCACTTTAGTCCAGAGACCGGACAGGATGGTCAATTGGATAAGGTACCTGTTTCCCCTGAGGAAGGTCGTGATGGTCAATGCTTGGCTGAGTAAAACACAAACCGTTATCAAATTTGTAGTTGTCCCTACACTTTCTGATGCTCGGCATTGCTAGCAGAGGGAATTGACCGGTTGACTCAGCACCAAGGACTTGGCTTGCAAATATTATTTATTCATTGAATACAATATGTTGCCAGCGCCGGGGACCAGCTCTTCTGCTTCATGTGCCAATAAAGTTATTCATAATGCATGCATACTGTTAACAAGAACTGAAAGGTGGGTTGAAAAATGACAATATTATCCGGTTCAAAACTTACATGCGGTAAATATATCTCACCTTTACGTATTAGAACATAAATCTAACATGCATGAGGTCAGACAACCATTATGTAGTGTAAAATATATTCCGTATATTCGAACAGTGGATTTATTATGCACCTTGTGCACCAACTCCGGCAGGTGCATTTTAATACTGCCTTACCTAAGGCCCCCAGTCCCAGCGCAATCTAATACACGAGCACTGGCAGAAGTGAGAATCGATAATTGTGTCTGTCGTTTCAGAACGCGCATCAGCATGCAGTGTCACGCGAAATAGCATCTACCAGGGTCGTCCGCACAGTCTGGCCTCATGGCGCATGCGCATAAATGCTTCCGCGTCTCTACTCTAGAGATGCAGGGGAGGGGACGGGAGTGGGGGGGGGGGCGGGAATGAGAGGGGGGGGGGGGTCGGAGGGTACCTTTTAACGTGCAAAGAAACATGGTTGGTTCGTTGGTTGTTGGAGTTTTACGTCCTGGCAAAGTATAATTCTAAGGTCCCATCAGGACGGGTACTGACTTGTTGTAAAATGGCTAAATCTTGAATATGTGGCTGTGTAGGCAGGCTATAGTGAAATCAATACAGACAAAGAGAAAGGAAGAGTATTAAAGTGTAAAGAAGGAGAGAGAGTCAAGCCCTCTGGTTTATTATTTATCTGGTTACATGGGTTCATTGTAAAGTATCACCCCACCCCTTTCCCCCAATGGGAAACAAGCATTCTTGGCCCTACCAATAGGGATCCAGCATTCCTGGTCCCCATGGCTACCAGCGGTCTGCCCACCACCACCAAGCTGTATGGCCCCATGGCCACCATCAACCTTGACCCTGAGTGTGGTGATCCTACCCCAGCAGAGGGGGAGGGGGTAGGCCCTGAGTGCCCTCACACCCAGACCTGGCAGCGCCACTATGTCTTTTTATGTCCCACTCAGGCACCACCAGCCCTTACATATATATACACATACATGCGCTTGGTCATGTACACCAATCAGTAATAGAACATTTGCATTCCCCTATGCAGTAAATCGGAATATTTTACATTGTGACAGTGCGCACTCATGGCGACTTTATAGTGATGCCCCCCCCAGGGAGGCCAGGCGCCAGCACCATGACCTGATATCCCACTCAGTCACATTATCCTGACACTGAGCCAACCAGTCCTCACCCTATCCTAACACTGCAGAATGCCTGGCGAGGAAGCAATAAATATCCATTTTTAAATCATGAGTTTGACTCAACCAGGGTTCGAATCCGTGGGTTCGAATCCCACCATCGACCAAAACGGGAGACGGACGCTCAAGTCATTCGTCCATCCCGTCTGGTGCAAAGTATTCTTTAATAAAACATCCCCCTACCTCACAATCCAAATACACATCAACTTAAGGTTCCCATTTTAACATTTCTTCCAATTTCAATGATATCCCTACTTCAGAACTGGTCGAATCAGTTAGAGCGCAACTTTCCCATGCGGAAGGTCGGGCGTTCAAAACCCGGTCAAGTCAATCCAATGACCTACTAAATGTATACCGTTGCTCATTACGGCTGTCACACCTCGCCGTAATGAGCAACGGACAGAATTGTCTAGTCCTGGCATCATAAGTATACAAATGTATTAAAATGTGTCAAAATGTTGCGATATCGGGTCAAAGGCTGCTGGACGAACAGACATGAAACGGACATGAAACGGACATGAAACGGACATGAATGGATAGCCAACGGACGGTAAGCAGACTAAACGGACTCAAACCGGACAAGAACCATAGACGTCATTCCAGCGGCATCCGTTCCTAGTTGTGTGCATGTTCAAAACTTGTACGGACACAACACAGACTTTGTTCGGTTTCTGTCCGTTTCCCCCAATCTGGTGAGGTGTGACTGGGCCTTAAATAAAGATGCATATTGGTACTTTCCGTTTGTTTGTGATGCGCAGGGATGTCAGCCACATGACATGTTGCTTAGTATATATTATATATTTTTATATGCGTGTTGACAGTTAGTTTCATTGGTTGGATTCTAATGTACTGTTGAATGGGACACATACAGAACCATTCATATCAGTTGGGCAGCTATAAGATTTTAGCGCTAGTTAGTATGTAGGCAGTGGGCACACAAGGGAGGCAGGAGAAGGAAACTGAGGGTTTCCATGGTGATGGAGTTGATGGACCAGAGAAGGGAGCAAGGAGGTCGGCAGGTGACTACTGTCGTGGGGTAGATGTATTGCAAACAAACAGTTTCATCGTACCGAGAGTGAGACTTGAACCCACATTTCTGCCATTCCAGCGCAACCTTCCTAACCGGTACGGTATCTAGGCTCTCTGGTGAAATCATACATCTACATTTGCTGTATTTGACCTGGAGAATTGGGTGTAATTCCTTACACATATTCCCTACAATGATAAGTCTAATTCTTACAATTATAAATATCCAACGCACTTACAGAACATACAATGGGAAGATTCAACATCTCAATAGTGCTCAGTGTGACTAGTATCCTGGTCACAGCACCAGTACCATGGGGGTGCTGCAAATAAACAAGAACATTGTGCTTAGAACAGGACTCAAACCCAAATTCATATCATTCTGGGACAAGCGACTTGACCAATCAATTATCTAGGCTCCTCGGTAAAATCGACCTGGTCATACCTACCTGTATATGTGGCATTTCACCTGCGGGGGAATGCAACTCACTGTCCTACTTTGTCTTTTTTGTGTGAATACACCCTCATGTAAATCAATTGCAATCTGAGAAGCGTAACACGTGACGCCTGTCACGTGACCGGAGGCGGAACGAGACAACAATAAAGGGGGTGGGAGGGCGAGGAGAGAGAGTGTATGTGTGTGTGTGGGGGGGGGGGGGGGGGTGCACGCCACAGGGCCGTATGCATGAATCGTAAATCTCCAACAAACAGAGAGAAAATGTGGATTTTTTCATCAGAAAAAGAATCATTATTACAATGATATACAGTGCGTCTCAAAAGTCACCATCTATCGCGGTATACATTGGATCTTTTTTATGTTGTTTGATCAAATACTATACCGTCGTAGAAATATGTATATTTAGTGCAAATTTGTGTATACATTTACAAAACGTTAACTGGTTTATGCCGAATTGTGTGTACTTGTTAAGTTTTCCATTTCAGGCCCATATCAATCATCAATGGGTGCCATCTTCTCGAAGAAGGTTGGCTGCAATGGACCTCCATCTCTTCCTGTCATTCGTTCCTCTCACGCATTCCGCATAGCTCATTGCTGTCCACTCAGTGATGTTGTCCATCCATGTTGTTCTCCTTCTCCCTCTTGGTCTTTTCCCTTCTATCTTCCCTTCCAGTATTCTTCTCTGTGATTCATGGTGTTGTATCATGTGTCCAAAGTATTTAATTTTTCTGTTTTTGATCATTTGTATTATCTGTCTCTTTATTTTCATTCTTGTTAGGACCTCCACGTTGCTTATCATTGCTGTCCATGGAATTTTTAACATTCTTCTGTTTTGCCATATTTCAAATGCCTCGAGCTTTGTTGTTATTGCTTTCTTCAAAGTCCATGTCTCGCAGCAATATAAAAGTGTAGACCACACATAGCATTTTAGCAGTCGGAGGCCCATATCACTGATGATGAATGTGGAAGAATAAGTGTTTGCAAGATAAAAGTCTTGAAATGTGAGAAAATCTAAGATAATTTTGAGAGGAAGCTTCATAAGAAAGGTCCAATGAACGAGGCTATTCGTGAGTTGTTAACGAAATTTCAGAAACCTGGATCTGTGCAAGATGACAGCAAAAAGGGGCGCTTTAACCTATGTAGACTCACTGATGCCCACCAAGCATAGCACTAATTCTATGCGGAATATTATTTGAAATAAATATATGTTTCCTGTCTTAAAACAGCTTTTCATGATCCCAATTATTTTTCAAAATGGATAGTGACTTCTAAGAAAAAAAGAAAACCAAAGAGAACTGAAACTAATTTAAATCCCAAGAACAAGAACAAGAATGCAGAAGTAACTCACACTCACCAGTCTACAGCTGGCACCTGTGAGTGTGAGTACTCCATTCTTTTTTAATAGAAGTGGAATGAGAAAATTCACTTTACAGAATGTAATATCTATTATGCTATTTAACAAAAGAAAGTTAATAAAAACAAAAATAAGCACCATAAATACTTTAAGGAAAGTGTCAATTCACACACATATCAGCCCCACACACCCCCACACACCCCACCCCTATCACACAAATACACAGAATTTCAATCATGTTACCTTTCACCTTTTCCCATCTCTCTATTCTGGTATATACAAAAATAAATTTAATAATAAAAGAAACAATCACCATAAATACTTTAAGGAAAGTGTCAATTCACACACATATCAGCCCCACACACCCCCACACACCCCACCCCTATCACACAAATACACAGAATTTCAATCATGTTACCTTTCACCTTTTCCAATCTCTCTATTCTGGTATATACAAAAAGAAATTTAATAATAAAAGAAACAATCACCATAAATACTTTAAGGAAAGTGTCCATTCACAAACATACCCCCCACCCACCCCCACACACCCCACCCCTATCACACAAATGCACAAAATTTCAATCATGTTACCTTTCACCTTTTCCCATTTCTCTATTCTGGTATTTAAAAAAAGAAATTTAATAATAAAAGAAACAATCACCATAAATACTTCAAGGAAAGTGTCCATTCACAAACATACCCCCAATCCACCCCACACACCCCCACACACCCCACCCCTATGACACAAATGCACAGAATTTCAATCGGGTTACCTTTGACCTTTTCCCATTTGTCTATTCTGCTATTTACAAAAAGAAATTTAACAATAACAGAAACAAGCACCATAAATACTTTTAGCAAAGTGTCCATTCACAAACATAGCCCCCCACCACCCCTCCCCCCCCCCCCCCCCATCACACAAATACAGACAATTTCCATCATGTTACCTTTAACCTTTTCCCCATTTCTCTAGTGTGTGATTCATCCAACCACTGTCGCCACAAGAGGCCGGTACGGGGGGGGGGGGGGGGGGGGGGGGGTCGGCCGTGAGGATGTTGGAGGTGGAGGAGGAGGGAGGGGGAGGTTGGAGGTTGGAGGCGGAGGAGGAGAGACGGGGGGGGGGGGCAGATGGCGTGTTCCTTTAAGGTTTCCGTCACCCCCTCACATGCCACTTAGTCATGTACCTCCTCCAGCAGTCCCCGCCTCCTCCTGGGTCCTCACGTCTCAGCGTGTCTACACTGCTCTGGTCATGTCATCTCCAGGGTGGCCTCAGGTGGGGAGGGGACGCTGGTAGGAGGAGGGGTGGGGGGGGGGGCGCTGGGAGGAGGGGGAGGGAGATTGGGGGGGGGCTTTGTCTATTAGCAGATTTACACACGCACACTTACCTATACTTCCACACACACATACACGCACACCCACCTCCAACACACACCAGATCCAGACACAAAAGGCGTGTTTACACGGGCGAGTTAAGTCACTTCATATAAATCGCCTTGCCTAGTTCGCCTCACATTCACCGTGTAAACGCGACTCTGAGGCGGTTTAGGGCTGATTCGCTTCATATGATTCACTTTATGTAAACCACCTCATGAGGTGGTTTATATAAAGCGAACTAGCTTAAGCACGTCACACACATGCGCAGTCAAGACCTCGGTTTGTTTATTTTCCGGTTGATCAAAAGCGTATATTATATAATTTGGTCTATGAAACCGCTAGCTGTGCACAGATATTTTGTTCATCATTTATTTTTAGGGTTTCACTGCCCAGCAGAAGTTTTGACCGTTCCAAACCAATACGATTCAGTCCATACATATCTAGGTCAAACCCACACTCTCTCGTGGCAACGTCGACGAACCCAAACTGGCGCTGGTTAGTCTGGACTTGCTCATGCGCAGATATCGATTTCCGCCTTAAACCGCTCTGTGTGTAAACGCGCCTCTAATTCGCTTCATATAAATCGCTTTGTTTAATTCGCTTCACAATTGCCCGTGTAAACACGGCTATAGTTGGGTTTTATATAAATAGCGAATTCTAGCAAAGGTGTACAGCTGCATAGTCAGATGGAAACATCAACATTTCGAAAACACGGGGATGAAAGTGGTCTCGGCAAAAAAAACTCTGAAAATAAGCCTGGATTATTACACCGACCGTGATTTTCCGCGAAAAAGTGGATTTCACCCCTATAGGATTAGCACTGTAACTTGTTTAAGGGAATTGCAGGAAAATGTTGAAGTCAGGTTTCAACTGTCCTTGTTGTGCCTATATTATCACCCATACCCAACTTGTTCTTGTTTGGGTTTTATGTTTTACTAACAACTCAGGAATATAAAAACGGATTCGAACCAACCAATTTTGTTATATATATCCTGATTTCTTAGAAATTTGTTTAGCATTAATCGGTAAATATAAAAAAATCGCCGAAATCCAGGAAATCGCGGAAATCTTAAATCCCTGAAAACACGTAACTATATTTGAACATATATACATAACCAACTGTAGATAAAAGATTCACCCCGTACGTAGTCTAAATACTGGCGAAAATAGCTTTACTATGGAACAGGAAGTAGAAGCTCTGGTTCCAGGATCAAATGGCTACATATATCGGCACAGAGTTGGGGAAATGAGTGAGAATGCAAAAAGACAAGATGGCGGCGATAAAATGCTGTTGGTTTCATTTTTTAAGTTCCTTATACTACATGTTTTATTATATTTTTCAAATCAGAAGTAGCGGGTAAATATGAAGATTTATGTGAAGAATATATTTTGCTTCATAAATTAAGAATTTACCAGCTCAGTTCATTTCCCCAGCAGGTCGAAATTTTTCGCCAGTTTTTCTAATGGATTGGTTTTCACCCATGTACTGTAAGTAAGTATGGGCGAATCTTTGATCTAACCCAACTGGCCCACGCGTAAAGCATTTATCGCTGCATAGAAGGTACGACAATTCAAACATGATACTGCTGAAGCCTATGGTGTTAGAATTTTGACATGCATGCCAACATTAATTTATCATGTTTTCAATCAAAGTATTTCCAAAGTTAGTCCTTTATAAGAAGAGTCACTTCAAAGTAAACCTAATATATTCATCTGAAGAAAATCACAGAAACTCACAACCATTGTATTATGCAACTTTAAAACAGTTGTCGGAGCGCAGTTTTGGCATATTAGTTCTCTGTGGCAGAGTGGTTAGAGTGTCTGATTTTTTTCTAGGTCAGACTCCTAATCTGAGGGTCGGCGGTTCAATTCCCCATGCCCCCAGCTCTGCCAATTTGGATTTCTACCGCTGTGTATAACTTACAGCGTCATCAAAGGGCGGTTGCTCTCATACCATGTCTATGTGGTGTGGGAGGTTAAGAATCCCTTGGGTCGGTAAAAGTGTAGGCTCGGGCTTTCTATCGACCAGCAGTGGAATGAGGAAGACCAGTCGTCTATGACTGAGATTTCCCCTGCTTAAACAACTAATGGACCAACAACAACAACAAAAAGTGTATTAGGCCTATTTATACCGATCACCTCTAAGAAGGATTGTTTGTTTGTTGTCGTTGTTTGTCCTAGGAACATCTAAGCATAAACTGAGTATCTCTACTAACACTAGCGAACGGGGTAGGTAAATTCCAAATTGTTGGAAATGTGGAACCCAAAGAACTAACGTAATTAAGGTTAGCCACTCACAGCTAAGATGACAAGGCAACTCCCAAATTGAGACTATGCTGTTCAGCGGTGAAAAAAAGCTGTGATGCGATTTACTCGTTATACCCCACAGAGTAAATAAACCATCACAGAAAAGATATTTGCTAAATATAGGAGTTTGATTCCTGGTCGAGTCAAATCAATGACTTATCAAATTGATACTTGTCGCCACCTAGCCTGGCACTCAGCATTAATCGAATAGGACAATGACTGGTTAGCACAGTGTCAGGATAATGTGACTATGTGGAATATCGGGGTATGGTGATGGTGGCCTGCTCTCCCAGTGGGGCAGCCCTAGAAAGTTACCATGAGTGCACACTGTCCTAAGTCGACACCTATCCTGATATGACCTTAGATGTTGCTAGGACGTAAAGTAACAGCCAACAAACCTATGCCGATCCCATATACAGAAGGAGTGTTTGCTTGTATTACGTTCTAGCAACATCTAAGGTCATGTACCGACTTGTGACAGTGTGCACTCATGGCGACGTTATAGTGCTGCCCCACTGGGAGACCAGGCCACCTGCACCATGACACAGTAACATTATCCTGATCCTGTGCTAACCAGTCCTTGTCCTATAGTATAAATGCCGAGCGCCAGGCTAGGTAGCAACAGGTATCAATTTGATATAAGTTATTGGCTTAACTCGGCTGGAATTTGAACTCCCGACCTTACCAATTCGACCACAGCGTCCAGTCGTAAAGAAGGAAATTGTAATCAACTGACGAAGCAAAATGTTGCAAGTGTCATCTACATGTGGGATCTCCTGTTCTGCTATCCGTGCATTAGATCTGAGTATTCAAGCACAGAATAACCTTTGTATTATGTGTGTGTATGTGCAACTAAATAATGAATTAATTTCAATGAGAATTAATTCTAAACATTAATTCTAAACCGTCCTATCCTCGTAAAGCCACCTATCTAGATTAAAAGCGCGAATGATGGTTAAAATTAACTTTCTTTTATAGATTAATTATAATTCCATTATTGATCAAATATAATTATATATAGCGAAAATGACTTTTTTGATTACCAGCAGAATTACTAATACAAAGCTTGGTAACCCTATTCCGTGATATACGATAGTATAACTGTACATAGTTACAATCGACGTTAGTGAACAATCGACGTTATTTTGTTCCATTTCCTGGCAGCAGACGACATTTTTACAGTGTGTAAAATGTGACTCAGAATAAAACACGAGCCTTGTCAGCCTTGCGAAGTGTGGGGAATGGGTGGGGTGCGGTGGGGTGTCCATCTCCTAATTGTGAGTCCTCTATGGCACAGTGAATGGTAGGCCGCGATCCTTGTCAGGCTCCAACTTGATGGGTGTTATGGCAGTCTTTGTTGTTCGTGTCTGCTATTGAAAAGCTCGTCACAGCAGTTGTCACTAGTGATCAGGCGGATGTAAAATGGTTGTTGGACTTTTATGTCCTGACAACATCTAAGGTCATATCAGGACATGTACCGACTTGTGACAGTGCACACTCGTGGTGACTTTATAGTGCTGCCCCACTGAGAGACCAGGCCACCAGCACCATGATGTGAGTATCCTACCCACTGTGCCATCCTGTACAATTTCAATACATAAAGAAAGTACATGTATTTCCTTTGGGAATGTGAGCAGGGAAACTATTTTTAAGTCGTGGCATGTGGGTGGGGTTTTGAAAATAACACAAATTATTGTCATACATTCTGTGCAGATCAGAAGTCCCTCGAGTCGGTGTGTGTGTGGGGGGGGGGGGGAGAGACTGGCGTGTTCTCTGTGGCAGAGTGGTTAGAGTCTCTGACTTTTTTTTCGAGGTCAGACTCCTAATCTAAAGGTCGGTGGTTCGATACCCTGTGCCCCCAACTCTGCCAATTTGGATTTCCACCGCTGTGTGTAACTTACAGCGTCATCAAAGTCTGGTTGGTCTCATACCATATCTATATGGTGTGGGAGGTTAAAAATCCCTTGGGTCGGTAAAAGTGTAGGCTCGGGCTTTCTATCAACAAACTGTCTAATGGTGAAAACAAGTCTATCCAGACTTTTCCATGATAGGCAGTATAAATCTTCAAGAGAAAAAAAACACAGCAGATTCGAACACGTTTAATGCATAGTGGATATTATCCAACATTTGCAACGAGTTGGAGCGGAAATGCCGCGTCCATGGTCCAGAGTCGAAGTTCAATTGCTACCACTGTAGAAATACATTAACCGAATTAATTAATGGCCTAGCATCTGTAAAGATAAAAGAGATTGGTTGGTTGTTGTCATTTTACGTCTTAGCAACATCCAAGGTCATATCAGGACGGAGATCAAAGAGATTGCCGAATGTGGCTCAACAGGATCCCACCCCCGTTATCGCGTGGTGTCCGCTGGGCATTAAAGAAACAACCCGGGGGTGACAAGAGATAGAATGTGGGTGTCATGGCGACATTTTAGCTACTCGCTGTGTCAACACGCATTATCCCTAATTATTGTTAGTTAGTTAGGGTTTTATGTCCTCGCAACATCGGAGGTCATATCACAGCGGACGTTGATATCTGACAAATAGGACGCGGAGGCCGAATCGGTAGACTGGGGAAGGAGGGGATTTCGAATCCTGGCCGAGTCATACCAATAAATTACTAAAAGTGACATTTGTTCCGTTATTTTATTTGTAATTTTTTGTTGTTAATACATTTTTGGTTGATTAAGCAGGTCACATTTCAATCACGGACAATTAGTATTCCTCGTTCCACTGTTCCTTCCCTATCCTAACATCCCTATCATTATTAATGCCTAACGCCAGGATAGGTAATGGCAAGATCAATTTGTCATTGATTCAACCCACTGACAGGTGCCCGGCAACTACAACAAAATGTGGGCCAGTCGGAGCAAGTCGGCCCGGTCAATGCAGTCTGGTCGAGAGTTGGGCCAATACGGGGCCGCGTTCAAGGTCTGTCTCGGAGGCACCTCGGAGATGGCACTGACGTCACGCTAGTCTGAATGGCAAAAGCAGTTTGTTGTCCAGAAAATGGCTGCCCCCATAGGTGGTGGCCATTTGCAATGGAAAAGCTGCGCTGTGATTGGCTGAAACAACTGGATATGGCAGCCATTTTCGAGGCGCTTTTTGTCTCCTATCTGAAAAGGGAGGCATCTCCGAGACGTCGCTGAGACGCACCCTGAACGGAAATAGGCAAAAAAGCATCGCCGAGACATCGCCGAGGAGCCTCAGAGATGGACCTTGAACGCGGCCCAGGTATCATTATTGTTCAACTAAACTTATCTGTAGGCTGAAATATTACCTTGATTCTTATGAATCTTACGAATACGAAGTAAAGGATCAGGGGCCCACTCATCCTCACATACACGTAATATTTCTCCAAGATCCAGGATCTAGAGGAATGATTGATTACATTTTTTTTGTATAATTATACAAGTTTTACTAAGACTAGGTTGAGGGTTGGTTCCTACTGATTATGGCATGCATTTTTAATTCTTAGTCTTCATACTACAAAAACAAATCTGGTTGGTGTGGTCTATTTATACTCCGTTCCTAGGTCGTTAAGAATCTGGGTTCTTGCTTCCCAGGAAGGTTTGTTTGTTTGTGTTGGGGTTATACCTCTTGGCAACATCTAAGGTCATATCAGGATGGGTACTGACCTGTGACAGTGCACACTCATGGCGACTTTATAGTGCTGAGCAAACCGGTCCCTGTCTTACACTACTATTAGTGTTGAGCGCTATGCTAGGTAGTGACAAGTATCTATTTCGTAAGTCATTGATTTGACTCAGTCTGGGATCGAGCCCACGGGGAGACCAGCTAGTGCTCTTCCCGATTGGGCCATGCCACTCCCAGTGGATATTATAGCTGCATAGTCCAATGAAATATCAAATTTTCAAAACCAAACCAATTATCTAGATTTGATTTGACCTATCTAACTTAGATACTGATGCCCTTATTACGCATTTGTTTCTGCATAGAAGGCAATACTGAGTCAATTTAACAGAACCTGTCACTGCAGAAGTCTATGGTGTCTGAGTTTTGGCAAGCTTGCCAAACTAATTTTCTGTGTTTGCACTCAAAATATCTAAAAGGTTTACCATTTAAAATAAAAGTAACTTTGAACTGTGTAAAGTAGATTCTAGTGATCGATCTAATATATTTATCTCAGAAAAAGTACAGAAATACAAAACCATCCGACTACACAACTTTAACTAACCCCCTTGCCGTGGGTTGTGGGAAGTGTACACCATGTGAGCATACTAGATGGTAGTCTACATAATACAGGCGTGCACAATGGACCCGATTTGTTGCAAGCAAACTACTGCGGCTCTCCGACAATGGCCTAATTTCAGCCGCCAAACACCCCAGCAGACAGCACACGGCTAAAAATAGACCCATCCCCCCCCAAAACTGCACACTGACCATAGCAGCACTGCTACCGCTCAGTGGTGGAGACTGAGCAGGCCTTTACATGAGTGATCGCGCGAGTCGGCAGTGTTATTATCCACGTAAAATGTGGCATCATGTCCAGCCCACCGGGTCGTACTTGCCTGCAACCATTGCAACGAATGAAACTCCTCTATCATATCCGCATTGATACGTCACTTCCCGCATGCCAACATTGGCGCGCGCGCACAATTAATCACGCGAACGAGGAGCCCATGTTATGGAAATTTTATTGAATCAAAGACATGTAAAAAGCAAGTAGGTAATATCAGATCAATATGGTTTTAGGTAAAGTTCGACTCAGGCCCTCAACCCTTCCGTTTTGACTGTTCGTTTGATGGGTTGGGTGGGCGGCTGAGTTGCGGTGGCCTGGTGTTGATCGTCTGACTGCCCGGTTGGTAGTGCCAGGAGCAGTGAGCTGCTCGTTTATATAGGCCAGGCAGGGTGTGGGTCTCGCAAGGCGAGTTTGTGACGTCAGAGTCTCGCGTAGTAGTTTTGGCTGTCTCCGGCAGGGTTTTTAGTTCGTGAAATCCAGTTCAGATGGCGCCACGTCGGGATAGAGGGGTGGGGGGGAGAGGGAGTCGGGGTGGCTGTCGGGTAGGGTAGGGGTGCAGGGGGAGAGGGGGTCATAGGGGAGGGAGGGCAGGGCTCCTCGTACGCGTGTAAATTATCCATGTTGGTAGACCATCATGAACAATCTCTAGGTGAGTTGGTTTTTATAGTTTTACGTCCTGGCAACATCTAAGGTCATATCAGGATGGGTATCGACTTGTGACAGTGCACGCTGATGGCGACTTTATAATGCTGGCCCACTGTGAAATGAGAATGCTAGCACCATGACCCAATATCCCACTCAGTCACATTATCCTGACACTGAGCTAACCAGTCCTTGCCTAATTCTATTAATGCCGAATGCCAGGCTAGGAAGCGACAATTATCAATATTATAAGTCATTGGTTTGACTCGAGCCGGAATCAAACTCTTGACCTTCCGCACCCGAGACCCGTGCTCTACCAATTCGGCCACCACGCTCGGTCCAATGCATTGAAGAACAGCGATCTACAACATCATGCTGGATGGCGGCGGGACCAAGTAGTACTCACTTGATGACGCATTAACCACTCTTGGCTGAGTCATGCATTTTTACTCAAGGGAGAACAAACCCCTGAGTGAATTGGATGTCTACTGACGCTTAGATGCATTCTCCTCGAGTGTATTGATTTCATGGTCTTGCGCCAACAATGTTTTAATCTAAATAGTGTAGGAGACCTCTTTATCAGTGTAAAACATCAACAAATTTTAGACGTCAACTGGACTATGCAACTTCCTGTAATTTTAGCTATGTTTTGTCAGTTCAATTTTACTGTCAGTTGACACAAATTTAAGCACTTCAGAATTGCATTGTTGTCATTTGACACTAATCTGACCACATCAGATTTTCCTGAAATTTCAGTGGAGGCATATGAATCTGGTTAACAAAACTGACAGAATAAACTCCATCAACTTTGTTGCGTCTTGATATGACTTTAGATGTTGCCAGAACGTAAAACTCCACCAACAAACTTTGTTGCTGCGAATATAACCCCCTGCTGCTGATATGGCGCTAAAGCATCAGCAATCAACCACTATGGGCTTCCAACCTTGTCATATATGTTCGTGGGATATGGTTACTCGGACCCTACAGCACTGCGGATTAACCGGACGTGGTGACCGAATTGCTGAGTGTGCAGGTTTTCCATGCGGAAGGTTGAGAATTGCAATCCTAGCCAAGTCAAATCAATGGACGTATTCGATTGGATCCTTTCCATCCGCATAATTTAGGCTCCACCCACCTGCGCAGTGAACTTGGTTTTCGAATGGAAATAGGACCAGTCAAATGGCTTCAGTGGTTTCAGCCAATCAGAGCTGTTCTTTTCAGTTGCAAATGGCGGCCCCCCTACCCAATCAGAGCTGTTCTTTTCATTTGCAAATGGCAGGCCCCCTACTATGGGAGGCCGCCCTACTATGGGGGGGCTGCCATTTGCAAATGAAAAGAACAGCTCTGATTGGCTGAAACCACTGAATCTTTCAACCTTTCCCTATCAGCCATGTTGAAAAACACCACATAACCTTGTGGATGGAGCCACTGACACACATCTGAATAGTACATATAGAAACCCACTTCTGGTCCCAGGCGAATAGGAATTTATAAAGAAATAGTTTGATATTCACATAGAAAGGCCAAGTCGAATACGTCCAATGACTGACAAAATTGATACTTGTCACTACCTAGCCTGGCACTCGGCATTAATAGAATAGAGTGAGGACTGGCTAGCTCAGTATCAGGATAATGTAACTGAGTGGGAAATCAGGTCATGGCGCCGGTGGCTTGGTCTCACAGTGGGGCAGCATTATAAGGATGCCATGAGTGTGCACTGTTGGTACCCGCCCTGATATTACCTTACATTTTGCCAGGACGTAAAACTCCAACAAGCAAACGAACATAATATGCTTCCAACCTTGTCATACCTGCTCGTGGAATATGGTTACTCGGACGCTGCATCATTGCGGATTAACACTGAATGCTGAAATATCCAGGCACAGCCAGCAGTGGTATGCTAATAGACTACATCACGGTTCCGACTGCGCATGCGCTGAAAACGGCGTTGGGAGCAAAGCAAAGGCATATGGCCATTGAGTTTGCCAATGCGCGCAGTGAAAAATGTCAGTTTTATTCAAAAATAATAGAAATCCAAAATCCTAACCTTATCAATTTAATATAATCTTTTTGTTAAACATGTTTTCTATATGTGTTCCAAACTGTTTGTCTCTAGGTGGTGTAGTTTTATCAATATTTTACTTTTTCTGTATGGAGATTGCTCACTGCCATTGACAATGCATTTGAGTACTCTAGCTATGGCTCTAACACTAGTCTGAGTGCCTAGATCTTTCTAAATCTAAATGCACATGGCATAAGATGTGCTGATTATATTGATGTAAATGCAATGCTGGATAAAAGATTAATATCTTAATTTATTATATATATTTTTTTAGTTGGTATTCTATGTTTCAAATAAGAGCTGAGATGAGCTGAAACTAGCACATTTCATAGCTGCACCCAGTGTATTAGCATGTGCCATGTGCTTCTGGGGGGGTTGTTTTGCTCTGATGCATCCCACAATGCACCGCGCCGCTGGAACCGTGATGTAGTCTATTGTGGGACTCCCCCCCCCCCTACACCCCAACACTCCACCGCCACACCCACACCCACCCCCACCCCCACCCCCCACTCTCACTCCCCAAAGACGTGTGAGTGCCTGCGGTCGCCACCCGTCTGTATTTATTTGGTACTAGAAGCAGTGTCACCTTTCACTAAGGGATCAGCTTTATTTTTTTTTGTCTGGGTGTTACGTTCTAGCAACATCTAAGGTCATATCAGGATAGGTACCGACTTGTGACAGTGCGCACTCATGGCGACTTTAGAGTGTTGCCCTACTGGGAGACCAGACTAGGCCACCAGCACCATGACCTCATATCCCATTCAGTTACATTATCTTGATACTGAGCTAACCAGTGCTTGTCCTATGCTATCAATGCAGAGTGCCAGGCTAGGTAGCGACTAGATACAAGATTCACCCGGTACTTGTAGTACACGGGTGAACAACAACGTAGTGTAAATACGGGTGAAAATAGCTTTAGTTTGGGGCAGGAATTAGAAACTGTGGTTCCAGGTTCAAATGGCTACATATATAGGCACAGAGTTCGTGAAATGGGCGAGAATGGAAAAAGACAAGATGGCAGTGCTAGAACACCGCCGACTTCACTTTTAAATCTTATTAAACTAGATATTTTATCATATTTTTCAACTCAAACGTAGCGGGTAAATATGAAGACATCTACAAAGAATAAATGTTGCTTCTTAGATTGTGAAATTAGGCTCTCATTTCATTAACCCGCTTTTTCGACCGTTTTTATATAGGGCTGGTAATTCACCCATGTACTGCGGGTACAGGGTGAATCCTTTATCTAGGTAGCGACAAGTATCAATTTTGCAAGTAATTGATTTCACTCAGTCGGAATTCAAATTCCCGACCTTCCGTAAGGGAAGCCTGCACTGTACCGATTCGGTCACTGAGTCCGGTTCGGAAGTGCTTTGTGTCATATGATCTACATCGATAACATACAGCAGACAAAAGGATATGGAAGTTGTGGGCTCTTTACCTCAGCCTTTTCACACAATAGGGTTATTTAGAAAGCGCACGTACGTCATATGAGCACGACTGATCCAATACAGCGAAGATCGTTAGGAGAATAGATTCGCATAATGACTGAACCTGGTGGGGCGAGGGTGTGTGTGTGTGTGGGGGGGGGGGGGGGGTCGATCAGGGAGGTAATTAGCAGCAGTGTACGACGCAGGCGCAGACTGTGATTGAGCGAAAACAACAACCCTGAATAATGTGACCCAAGCAATTTCACTGTACCGCCTGATCAGACTGAAAGTCGTCTTCTGTCAACAAATTCCCTCATATTGCACCACTGGATCAAACTGGAAGTCGTCTGCTATCAATAAATTCACTCAAATTGTACCGTACCGCCTGCTAAAACTGGATGTCGTCTGATGTCAAAAATTCACCAAGTTTCCTAAGTTTCATTGGAATTTCCCGATTTTTTTTTAAAGGGGAAAATGGTACTTTGTTTGCCCATAAATGACATCTATGAGTTTTAGACGCCGTTATGTGTTAACATAGATAAAAGATTCACCCCGTACTTCCAGTACAGGAGTGAATGACAACGTATTCTAAATACGGGCGAAAATAGCTTTAGTATGGAACAGGAAGTATCAGTGTCAAATGGTTACTTATATCAGCACAGATTTGGTGAAATGGGAGAGAATGCAAAAGGACAAGATGGCAGCCAGAGAACGCTGTCAATTTCACTTTTAAATTGCATTAAAGTATATGTTTTATTATATTTTCCAACTCAAAAGTGGGTGAATATGAAGACGTACATAAAGAATATATTGTGCTTCTTAAATTAAGAATTTACCAGCTCAGTTAATTTCCCCAGCATGTCGAAATTCTTCACAAGCTTTTCTAATGGGTTGGTTTTCACCCCTATACTGTAAGTACGGGGTGAATCTTTTATCTAGTGTTAACGGTGCAACTCCGGCCAAATTAACCATGATGCTTTGATTGATTTAATTGTCAATATCATGATGAAATCGTCCATTAAGGATCAATTACAAACCGACAGCTTGAATAGAGAAAAAAAAGTATGATCTCCGGAAAGATACAAAAACAACAATTATCGATTCCTCAAATAGTTATTCTCCAAACACTTCATTCCAGTCAGTCAAATAATAGCTTAGTTTATTCAGTTAACATTTATTTAGTTTATGTTCTCCAGCAGGACTGAAAATGACCCAAGTGGTAGAGTCGAGCAAGTAAGAACAGATTCGCCACATCATTTAATATATCATTAATCCTGGACATTTTCAATTGCAATTTATAGAAAATATTCATTGAATGCCTTCGATGAATAATTACACACTAGATTATTAACCCTAGCTGCACTCATCCCACTCGTAGTCATAGGGCCTATGAACACTAGCAATGGTCTCCAATACCAATCAGGAGAAACATTTTTTTCTTGGAGATTTATACTGCCTATCATGGCTAAGTCTGAATAGACTTGTTTTCGCCATTAGACAGTTTATCAATAGAAAGCCCGAGCCTACACTTTTACCGACCCAAGGGATTTTTAACCTCCCACACCACATAGACATGGTATGAGAGCAACTAGCCTTTGATGATGCTGTAAGTTATACACAGCAGAGGAAATCCAAATTGGCAGATGGGGAATCGAACCACCGACCTTCAGATTAGGAATCCTACCTAGAAAAAAGTCAGACACTCTAGCCACTCTGCCACAGAGAACATGGTAATCTTTGCTAACAATGTCTCTCGGGTGAGAGATTTCAATTTGGTAATGGACGCGATGCTGCTCCATTTACTTCATTACATAATCATAGAAAGAAATCACTTATTACTGCCATGGAGACCACGTGATTGATGACGCCATGAGGTCCCCGGTAATTATATTAAATACTATGATTGCGTCACACAGCCAATTGTATTGCCATGTGGTTGTCCTGAAGGAAATTATAAGTAGATGATTCCCACCACTAACCCACCGACCTGACGCCAGTGCCAGGAACTAATGTTGTGGGTAGTCGTTCACTGCGTAATATTCTCTGCAGAAAAGGTATAATAATAGGATTTCCACTACCGACTTACCCATTGATATCAGTGGTAAGAATTAATGTTACAGGTAGCAACTCATTTCGGAAAAGAAAAAACTCTATTAGATTATACTGTCGTGGGGGGTCATGGAAATGGGAAATATTGCGCCTAGAGCGAGACTCGAACCCACATCTCTTTGCATTCCGGGCCAGTGTGTTAACCACTACACCACCGAGGCTCCCTGATATCACCATACTATCCATGTCTACCTGTCTATGCGGCTCTTTGCCTGAGAGGTCAGTGCAGAGCACTACAATACTAAGATTCCAGATTTGTTTGTCTTTGCTTGATTTGAAGCTGGTTTCCTCTTATTTCTTAAAGCCGCATAGTCCGATGAAAACATCAAATTTTCAAAATCAAAGCAATTACCTAGATTTGATTGTACGTATCTAACTTAGATACTGGTGTGCTTATCAAACATTTTTTGCCACATTGAAGGGAACACTGAGGCATTTTAATAGAACATGTTACTACAGAGAAGCCTATGGTGTCAGAGTTTTGGCGTGCTTGCCAAAATTACTTTTACATGTTTGAACTTCAAGTATCTCAAAAGTTAGCCATTTAAGGTAAAAGTTACTTCAAAATAAACTAAGGTACATTTTAACGATCAACATAATACATTTACCTCAGAAAATGACAGAAACTCAAAACCATCAGACGATGCAACTTTAATAATTATTGATTGAATCCCTGGATAATCCTGATAAATCGCTATAGAATGGGGACCTTTCAGTTTGTATGACTCTCTCGTCAGATGGCACACCATGCCAGTCTCTGTATGATTTGGTGTGTGGTGAGTGTGTATGGTGGGGTGTGTGTGGTTGGGGGTGTAGGTGAGTATGGTGGGTATGTGATGGGGGCATATGTTCGTGTGGTGGAGGTGGAGGGGTGTGGTGAGGATGTTGGTGTGTGTGGTGGGTGTGGATGTGGATTTAGGGGTGTGTGGTGGAGGTGTAGGGGTGTGTGGTGGTGAGTGTGGTTGGGGTGTAGGTGTGTATGGTGGGTGGGTGATGGGGGTGTATGTTTGTGTGGTGGGTGTGTTGTGGAGGTGTAGGGGTGTGGGGAGGATTTGGTGTGTGTGGTGGGGGTGTATGTGGATGTAGGGGTGTGTGGTGAGTGGGTATGGTGGGGTGGGTGTGGTGGGGTGCATGGGTGTGGTGGGGGATTAGGGCTGTGGTGGGGGTGTAGGTGTGTGAGGTGGGGGTTGACGGTGTGTGTGGTGGGGGTGTAGGTGGTTTGTGGTGGAGGTGTAGGGGTGTCTTGCAGAGCGACACCTCACAGGTTTAGCATCCCCACCACACACCTACACCCCCACCACAGCCCTAAACCCCTACCACACACCCCACCACACACATATTCCCCCGACACCCCACAACACACCTATACCCCCAGTATGCCTTACACTCCCACCACACACCTAAACCTCCACCACACACTTACACCCCCGCCACACACCTACACCCTACCACACACACCACACTGACACCACACACTCCCACACACACACTTATAACCTCACCACACACACACCTACACCCTCACCACACACCTACACCCTCACCACACACCACCTACAACCCCACCACACACCACCACCACACACCTATGCCACCACACACACCACACCTAAACCCCAACCACATCCCAAAACCCCCACGACACCCACCCACCACACACCTACACCATCACCACCACACACCTACACCACCACCAAACACACCCAACACACACCCACCACACACCTACACCACCAGCACACACACACCTACACCCTTCTATCCAACCATGATGGCCGACTTGGAACGAGAATGGGTGCTGCCACAAAGTGTATAACGAGAGAAATGGCTCATGAAAGGTCCCCATTGCTCTTAGGCTCCCTGACATAGAAAAGCCCTGAGGGGAACAGCTATTATGGGATATATATGGCCCCTTTGATCGAGAAGTACTGGAAGAATGGCCTTTAGGCGTGATGTAATTTATCGCTTGATGACTTCTGATATTGGCTAATTCACTTTCCGCCGAGCATGCGCACTCAGCAGAAACTCGGGTTTTGGGCCAACTCTGTAAGTGAGTACTAAGTTTGTGTAAAGTTATTATTTACTGGAATGATTATTGAACCCGGTTGTGTATTAATAATGAATAAGTAAATAAAATAAGAAAATGACAATCAATTTTTTTTGTTTTTTGGTGTTTTATGTCCTGGCAACATCAACGGTCATATCAGGATGGGTACCGACTTCTGACAGTGCGTACTCATGGCGACTTTATAGTGTCGCCATACTGAGAAATCAGGTCACCAGCACCATGACCCAATATCCCACTCAGTCACATTAACCTGACACTGAGCTGACCAATCCTTGCCCTATCCTATTAATGTCAAGCACCAGGCTAGGAAGTGACAAGTATACATTTTGTAAGTCATTGGTTTGACTCGACCGGGAGACCGGGTAACCGAATTCCCGATCTCCCGCACACGAGGCCCGCGCTCTACTGATTCGGCCACCCCATCAATTTGTGATGTTGTCCTGGTTTATTGATCAGAAATATAAACATAGATTACATAGAATACCGGACCACCTAATCGGTTTGAGCGCTGGTTGGTTTCCCGCGTGGAAGGTCGTAGGTTCTAACCCTAACCGAGTCAATAATTTAAATTGTTATACATGGCACTACATAAGCAGGATCCTGTACTAACAATGCACTGTATGGTTGTTGAACCTATAGCCTGTGAATGTATATTGTATATTCGCAAGTGCATTGCCTGTATGTACGCAATTGCAACCATTAACCAACTAATGGAAGCAAACCATTTAAAAGACTTACAATTTCAGGGGGTGGGGTAGATAAAAGATTCACCCGGTACTTGTAGTACACAGGTGAAGGACAACGTAGTGTAAATACGGGCAAAAATAGGGTTAGTATGGAACATGAACTAGAAACTGTGGATCCAGTATCAAATAGCTACTTATATCGGCACAGATTTGGTGAAATGGGAGAGAATGCAAAAAGACAAGATGGCGGCCGCAGAATGCCGTCGATTTCACTTTTAAATCTTAGTAAACTAGATATTATATTATATTTTTCAACTCAAAGGTAGCGGGCTATCAATAAGATATATGTAAAGAATAAATGTTGCTTCTTAGATTGTGAAATTAGGCTCTGATTTCATTGACCCGCATTTTCACCACCTTTTACATAGGGTTTGGTTTGCACCCCTACTGCAGCAGTACGGGGTGAATCTTATATCTAGGGGTGGGGGTGGGTGTAGTAGGGTGTACTAACCTTTCATACAAAGAGCCACATAGACAGGTAGGCGTGGATAAGGTGATTGCATCAGGGACCCTAAATAATGTAATTATTAGCATTACTACCAGACGTGATGGCCGAATGAGTTAGAGCGTTCGTCTCCCGTGTTGGTAGACCGTGGGGTCATGAGTTCGAACCCTGGTCGAGTCAAACCAATGACTTAAAAATTGATACCTGTTGGTTCCTAGCAAGGCACTCGGCATTATTAGGATATGGCAAGGAGCAGTGGAATGAGGAAGACCAATCGTCTACGATTGAAATTTCTTCTGCTTAAACAACTAATGTACCCAAAAAATAAAAATAATAAATTAGCCCCGGAATGGCAGAAGTGTGGGTTTGAATCCTACTCTAGGTGCAATTTTTCCCATGACACTGTCCTTGAAAACTGTCATAATTCGGTACCCACCTTGGCCGGATTCGATTAACACGACGCGGGTGACTCGGGTCACCCGAGTTGCTAGAATTTCCAATCGAACACCGCGAGTGGAGTTGACAAATACAAATGCTGTGTGCAAAATGACCCGGCCCCAGTAACTCACCTCTTGCCTGCGGTTGGCTAGGAGCGCTGACGTCACATTTGTGCTGGTACCGTCCTGTAGCAGTACAAGTCCTATGTGTGTTTTTTTGTGTTTTTAATAAATCAGATTAATGAAATGGAAATATAACTAAACTATGCAATCAAGAAATACTTTAAATCCTATTTTGCTGTAGTTATATCGGTTATTTAGAAAAAAAGAACAAGTTTTGGATTAAGCCACCATTTTCCCACCCCGAGCGTGGAGAAGCGTATTCGATTATTCAACGTGAGTCCGTAGGATGTGCGCATGCGCCAAAAGTCGCTCGGATGACCCGAGTTGATTAATTGAATACGCCCCTTGATAACCTCAGACATTGGTTGGTTGTTGGAGTTTTACATCCTGGCAACATCTAAAGTCATATCAGGACGGGTACCGACTTGTGACAGTGCACACTCGTGGTGACTTCATAGTGCTGCCCCATTGGGAAATTAGGCTGCCGGCACCATGACCTGATATCCCACCCAGTCACATTATCCTGACTCTGAGCTAATCAGTCCTTGCCCAATCCTATTAAATGATGAGTGCCAGGTTAAGAAGTGACAAGTATCAATTCGATAACTCATTGGTTTTATTCGACCAGTAACCAAACTCCCGATATCCCGCATGCGAGGCCCGTGCTCTATCGATTCGGCCACCGTGCCAGTGCCTAGAACGTTGTGACCAGGCACGGTGGCTGAATCGGTAGAGCACAGGCCTCGCGTGCGGAAGAGCGGGAGTTTGTGAGTTCAGTTCCCGGTCGAGTCAAACAAAAGACTTAAAAATTTATACTTGTCACTTCCTGGCCTGGTCCTCGGCATTATTAGGATAGGGCAAGGGCTGGTTAGCTCGCTGTCAGGATAATGTGACTGGGTGGCATATTGGGTCATGGGGCCGGCGGCCTGATTTCCCAGTGGGGCAGCACTATAAAATCGCCATGAGTGCATACTGTCACAAGTCGGTACCCATACTGATATGACCTTAGATGTTGCTAGGATGTAAAACAACAACAAAACAAGCAAACAAAGGACGTTGTGAGGATATAAAACCCCAGTCACACCCTCACTCACTCATCCACCCACACTCACGCCCCTTAACTTACATCTGCATTTGCCGGCAGATTGTTAGTAAATAGCTACTTACATCCGCATCTGCCGGCAGATTGTTAGTAAATAGCTATGTGTAAAATTACAAAGGGCACCACGATGTGAACTCAGTGACGTCATGCGTTGACGTCACACAAGCGTAACGCGATTAACCCATGAGATCTAGAGGCGCACACCCAAACGTAGACTGCACCCCACCCCCACCCCCCTCCTGCCGTCGTCATGCCAATACGAAGTGTTGTAATGTATTTTATCCCCACTTGGAAGAACTGATGAACACATATGGGTGTTCCCACTCTCCCAGCACAGTCCGGGTGAGCATGGACCAGCGAACAAACTACTGTGCGGACAGTGTCGGATTGGGCTTCCAGGTGCATGTTGGATCTGTGACTAGAGCAGCAGGCTTTATACATAGTTTAACAGGAACGGGAAGTGTGTGTGTGTATATATATATATACATATATATATATATATATATACATATATAGGCCCAACACCCATATGGAATTCGGAAAGGCTTTACAGTTTTAATGTCCATCGTTAGTACATGCAGAGTAGTGGAGATTTTGTAGAGCAAATGTACTGTTAAAGCTGTACTATTTCTGTACTATTTCTCCATAATTAATTTAGTAATCTGTAAATCTAGTAATCTGTATATCTAGTAATCTCTATACCTTGTACATATTTTATATATTGTGTATCTTGTATATCTTAAATCGAATGAAAAAAGACTAATTACTTTACTATGCGAATAAACAATTTCTGTGTTTTAGTATTATTTGTTTAATTTAGAGCTTCTTTACAACATACGCTAAAGGCCCCTCGCTAGCTTAATTCCGGCCCTGTGTCAGGTTGTAACTTTTATAAATCTTTGGTTTAACTTGACCAAGGATTTATCGCACGATCTCTACCTAGAACGGTGGCGCCATTTCCATACTTCCACCGCGTTCAGTTACTATAGCACTTGTCCCTGGCGGACATTGTGACCCATTTCCTGTTTGGGGGTGTTTTTTGGGGGGTATATTATTTGATTAAGCGGGGAACATTTCAATTACGAACGATTGGTCTTCCTCATTCCACTGCCCCTTCCCCTATCCTAATAATGCTGAGTGCTTTAAGTCATTGGATTCACTTGACAAAGGTATGAACCCGTGGGTTCGAATCCCACGACCTACCTAACCGGGAGGCGGACGCTCAACTCATTCGGCCATCCCGTCTGGTATATTCAGTTTGTTGATGATTATAAAATATTAAAATATATGTGGACAGGTTGTTGGGCTTGAAGCCCATCGAAATCAAACCAATGACTTGAAGAATATATGCATGGTTCTCAGCATTACTAGGATAGGGCAACGAGCAGTGGAATGAGAAAAACTGATTGGCCTTGATTGAAATATTATTTGCGTAATCAATGAATGGAATCAAAAAGTGAAAGAAAAAGCATTGGGTCCCCCCCCGCGCCTTTTCTTCTGGAAGCGATCTACATTTTCAAGCCCAGATTAAAGCTTCCTAGGCCGATGAAAATCTAACAAATTTTCAAAACCAAAAATATTATCTAGATCTGATTCTACATATCCAACTTAGATACTGGTACTTTTATTAAATATTTATATCAGGAGGACTTGCGACTTTATAGTGCTGCCCCACTAGCAAATCAGGCTGCTGGCACCATGACCGGATATCCCACCCAGTCACATCATCCTGGCACTGAGCTAAGCAGTCGTTGCCCTGTCCTATTAATGCCGAGTGGCATGATGGGAAGCGACAAGTATCAATTTTATAAGTCATTGGTTTGACTCGACCGGGAACCTAACTCCTGATCTCCAGCACACGAGGCCCGCGCTCTACCGACGGATTCAGCCACCGCGCCCGGTCGTGCACAGACAACGGTCACCAATGACGCACTACTGTCCACAGAGGATCGCTATTTATCACTGAAATAACAATTGCCATCAATAACACTTAACAACAAGTAAGGGGAGCTGGTCGGGCTGTGTTTGTTTGTGTGTGTGTTCTTTTAATGAAGGTGTGGTGATAGATAGGGGCAAAGGTTTCCCAATGGGAGTGTGTTTGCGGTTGTGTACACTGCCAAGGCTGAGTGTGCATAGGCTCGGTGCTGGCCGATTCGATAAAAGCACAGGATTTCCTTGTGGAAGGTGCGAGTTTGAACGCAGGTCGAGTCAAAACCAATTACTTACCAAATTTATACTTGTCGCTACCTAGGCTAGCGCTCGGCATTAATAGAATAGGGAATGGACTGGTTAGCTCAATATCAGGATAATGTGACTGCGTGGGATATCAGGTTGTGCTGCCGATGGCCTGGATTCCCTCCCAGTGGGGCAGCACTACAAAGTCACCATGAACGCGCACTGTTACCAGTCGGTACCCATCTTGATATGACCTTAGATCTTGCTAGGACGTTAAACCCCAACAAACAAAGCACTGGCTCACCGGCCTTGCACCGGGTGTGGTGGGCGGGAGGACGGGGTGGAGAGGAGGAGGTTGTTCTGTAGAGATGGCCGGATCAATTATGCCGGAGGTGCTATTTTAAGACGGAGGGAGCAGCTCGGGTAGTGCGCCTGATTGTGATTGCCTGGTGCAATGGCGGTCGGTAAATGCTGATTTAGGAGCCAACACCGCCTTCAGTGCGTGCCTCCCGCCAGACTCCACAAACCACCTCACAGATGTGGTTTCAAGGTGCCCCATCGCCCCTGCCACCCCACCCCCATCCCAGTCCCACGATTGGGTGTCAAGTGTCCACGAATACAAACACATTCTCTTCAAGCATGTAGATTTCATGGTCCTGCGCGAACAATTTTTTTAATGTATATTCGCATGCAATATTTATTTACCAACATAAAGCACAAACAAATATTAGGGTGTGTCACCGCCTGTAATTTTAGTGAGTTTGTGAGTTAAATTCTGCTGTCATTTGGCACAAATGTAACCACTTTAAAATTGCATCATAAGTCATTTTTTTGGCTGTCATTTGTCACAGATCTGATCATTTGGGAATTCTGTGTAAATTTCAATGTAGGTATGTGAATGTGATTAACAAGACTGACAGAATAGATACCTCTAGCTTTTCACCATGAATATGACACTTGCTCCCAAAACAATGTTAAAGCATCGGTAATCAATCGATCAACTTTTTAATTTCCCCAAATTATACTCATAGTTCTCAATCAGGCGGGGTGGCGAAATGACTAGAGCGTCCGTCTCCTGTTTTGGGAGATAAGTTTGTGGGTTCGAATCCTGGTCGAGTCAAACCAATGACTTAAAAATGTATACTTGTCGCTTCCTAGTCTGGCGCTCGGCATTATTAGGATAGGGCAAGGACTGGTTGTCTCAGTGTCAGGATAATGTGACTCAGTGGGATATCAGTGGGATATCAGGTCATGGTGCTGGCAGCCTGGTTTCCAAGTGGGGCAGCACTATAAAGTCGCCATGAGTGTGCACTGTCACAAGTCGGTACCCATCCTGATATGACCTTAGATGTTGCTAGGACGTAAAACAACAACAAACAAAGATAGTTCTCATATAATTCTGCCCAATAGCAAAATAATGCGCACAAATTCCTGCTAACATTTTTGGGATGAACTATTATCGGCTTCGAGGAAAGCAATAATATGAAACCAAAACATTAGAAGCCGATTCTTTTCTGCATGCCAAACACTTGTCATATGACCCCCTGACCTTTCCTGGAGACAGCTGGACTGTAGCACCACTTTACCGATGTCTTAGGACATAAAGTTTACCACCATCTGACACCTATTTTACCATTTCAGAATTTGGTAAATTCTTGTTTGTTACATTAATTGATTGTGGTGTTCTCTGTGGTGGAGTGGTTAGAGTGTCTGACATTTTCTAGGTCGGACTCCTAATCTGAAGGTCAGTGGTTCAATTCCCCGTGCCCCCACCTCTGCCAGTTTGGTAGGTCATCAAAGGTAGGTTGCTCTCATATCATGTCTATGTGGTGTGGCAGGTTAAAAATCCCTTGGGTCGGTAAAAGTGTAGGCTCAGGCTTTCTATCGACAAACTGTCCAATGGTGAAAACAAGTCTATTCAGACTTATCCATGATAGGCAGTATAAATCTTCAAGAAAAGAAAGAAAAAAAGAAGGGGAAATTTCAATTGCGGACAATTGGTCTTCCTCATTCTACTGCTCCTTGCCCTGTTCTAGTAATGCTGAGGGTCAGGCTAGGTAGCGACAAATATAAAGTTTTAAGTCATCGGTTTGACTCGGCCAGGGTTCAAACCCGCGAGTTCTTATCCCACGATCTACCAGAATGGGAGGTGGACATTCATATCATTCAGCCATCGCGTCTGGTCTTCTTTATTCCAATGTTCCTTGCCCTATTCTAGTAATGCCAAGTGCCAGGGTAAGTAGTGACAATTATCAACATTTTAAGTCAGTGGTTTGACTCAGCGGAATCTGAGCCCAATGGGTGCAAATCTCATGACTTACCACATGGGAATCAGGTACTCAACTCATTTGCCCATCCCATTTGGTTCCATACCAATATTTATTTTAACATCTAAACCTATTGGATACACCCCCAAGGCCGGAGGAAACCCGAAGTGCCAGAATACATTTGACTCACTTTTACCTGTGAATATAGCCTTTGCTGCCAACACAATGTGAAACCGCCATCAATCCAATCAACCTTATCTTTTCAAATCTCATAATGTGTTCTGTTTCGCGGAGTGGCTCCATGCCCGAAGGGAAATAAATATTCAAGTATGCAATAATTACATGTCGGTTTGCTTGTTGGGGTTTACGTCCTAGCAACACCTAAGGTCGTGTAGGTAATGGTGACAGTATACACTAGTGGCAACTTTATAGTGTTGCCCTACTGGCAGACCGGGCTGCTAGCACCATGACCCAATATATCCCACTCAGTCACATTATCCGAATACCAACCAAACCAGTCCTAGTTCTATCCTAGTAATGCCGATTGCTGAGGAAGATAGCAGGTCTGGATTCGAACCCACGACCTCCTACACGGGAAGCCAGCCAGCACTCTTATTGATGTGGCCACCGCAGACTGCAATATATTTAAGTTTTTTCGACCATGTCATGAGCGCGATATTAAATAGTATCCCAAGCCAGCCATATTGACTCAGTCCTTGGAAAAGGAAGAAACCGAAATAAGCAATAAAAGAAAACAAAATAAATTATTAAAGCAGAGCAAATGGTAATATCGTGTTCGCTCGAGGTCGTCGCCTATGCATTACGATCGCTGGTTTTTTTTAGCGGCAAATGGCCATCGTGGGATACCACGGCTTCCTTCATTGATCATTTTTCTTGAATAAAAGGTGAGTTATAGGAATTCACACTACTGCCAAACTTATCCAGTCCTCACATTACATGCCTCATTTGTCATTCCACAACATGCAGACTACACAGACATGATATATATATATGATGTATAACGTATTGGATGAGAATAATAAAGATACAGAAGGGAATTATCATTATATTGTTATACTCCATAAGACCCAGCACTGTACTGGTGGCGCCACCTTCGGCTCACCTCGCTTCCACCGGATGTTGACCAGTATTAGTCCCACCAGAGGATTTATCTTATAAATATATATTGAAAATTGTCACTTGTCACTTCCTAGCCAGGCGCTCGGCATTATTAGGATAAGGCAAGGACTGGTTAGCTCAGTATCAGGATAATGTGACTGAGTGGGATATCGGATCATGGTCCTGATGGCCTGGTCTCCCAGCGTGGAAGCATTATAAATTCACCATGAGTGCGCACTGTCACAAGTTGGTGCTCGTCCTGATATGACATTAGATGTTGTCAGGACGTAAAACTCCAACAACCAACCAACCAACCAACTAATATTCCACTTTGAGTTCAAGTCTGGAGCCTGTTGACGTTTGTTTGTTGTTTTACGTCCTATCAACATCTAAGGTCATATCAGGACGGTAGCCTGTTGACACAATCTGTGGCAATAGCAAAGAGAGACTCAGATATCAGAATTGTTGCGTGAAGAGAGTTTAGTGTAGGACTGTGGCCTTCATTGAGGACGTTGCATTTATACACTCACTGTTTCTCGGAATCTCTAAGCCATCCCCCTTCCCCGATGACAGGATGGGCCGGCCGAATGAGTAGAGCATCCGTCTCTCAGAACCCATGAGTTTGTGGGTTCGAATCCTGGTCGAGTCAAACCGATGACTTAAAACTTGATACTCGTCGCTTCCTAGCCTGGCGCTCAACATTATTAGGATAGGGCAAGGACTGGTTGGCTCAGTATCAGGATAATGTGACTGAGTATGATATCGGATCATGGTCCTGATGGCCTGGTCTCCCAGCTTGGAAGCATTATAAATTCACCATGAGTGCGCACTGTCACAAGTTAGTGCCCGTCCTTATATGACCTCAGATGTTGTCAGAACGTAAAACTCCAACAACCAACCAACCAATATTTCACTTTGAGTTCAAGTCTGGAGCCTGTTGACGTTTGTTTGTTGTTTTGCATCCTAACAACATCTATGGTCATATCAGGACGGTAGCCTGTTGACACAATCTGTGGCAATAGCAAAGAGAGACTCGGACCCTATTTTGGAAGATCAGAAGATCAGAAGATCAGAACCCATGAGTTTGTGGGTTCAAATCCTGGACGAGTCAAACTGATGACTTAAAAGTGTATACTTGTCGCTTCCTAGCCTGGCGCTTGGCATTATTAGGATGCGGCAAGAACTGGTTGGCTCAATATCAGGATAATGTGACTGAGTAGGATATCAGGTCATGGTGCTGTTGACCTGGTTTCCCCGTGTGGCAGCACTATAAAGTCGCCATGAGTGCGCAGTCACAAGTCGGTACCCGTCCTGATATGACCTTAGATGTTGCTAGGACGTAAAGCAACAACAAACACATCTTCCCCAATAGGCTGGTTGGTGCCTCACCCCAAATCCCCCCCCCCCCCCCGCTTACTCCCTGTGTCACCAGTGTGTTCATGCCTGTATAACTAATAGATCCTTGTTCAATGTACGATATTCCCAACCACACATCACATCCTCTAATATTGATTACATTCGATAATATTCATTATATACCTTAATATTCTCTAATATTCCTAAGCACCCCAATATTGGGAATATTTGTTGTTAAAGCTGCAAACACACTGGATGCGTAACTGGCGCGTGCGTCAAGCGTCGCGTGTGCATCAAAAATCAAAATGTATGTAATAAAGAGAACCCGAACACACTGGCGCGTGCGTTTCTCGCGCGTGCGTCGCGCGTGCGTCACGAATCGCTTTTGGAGCGATTTTTTACGCTTGACGCATGGCTTTTGACTGAATTTGCCCGACTTTGCCTGACTTTGCCTGACTTTTCCTGACTTTGCCCAGTTTAGTTGAGGCTGCTTAAGCACATGGATGGAGACTGCTTCCTAACAGGTAGTTGCTTTCATAGTGGTTAGAACACATGTTTGGACCGTCCTACATGTTTGGACCATCCCATTTTTTCATATATCATATGGAGAGTGCTTCCTAACAGGTAGTTGCTTTTGATAGTGGTTGGAGCACACGTTTGGACCGTCCTACTCTTCCCATCTGTTCGTTAGGTTGTTGGTTGGTTGGTTGTTGGTTGATTGTGGGTTGGTTGTGGATTGGTTGTTGGTTGGTTGGTTGTGGATTGGTTGTTGGTTGGTTGATTGTTGGTTGATTGTTGGTTGTGGATTGGTTGTTGGTTGGTTGGCTGGTTGTGGATTGGTTGTTGGTTGGTTGGTTGGTTGTGGATTGGTTGGTTGTTTGGTTGTTGATTGGTTGTTGCTTGGTTGGTTGTTGCTTGGTTGGTTGTGGATTGGTTGTTGGTTGGTTGTGGATTGGTTTGTTGGTTGGTTGGTTGTTGGTTAGTTGTTGGTTGGTTGTTGGTTGGTTGGTTGTGGATTGGTTGTTGGTTGGTTGGTTGTTTGGTTGTTGGTTGGTTGTGGATTGGTTGTTGGTTGGTTGGTTGTGGATTAGTTGTTGGTTGGTTGATTGTTGGTTGGTTGTTGGTTGATTAGACGCATGGCAGACGCGTCCAGTGTGTTCACTATTTGCGCGTGAGAACCGCATGACGCACGCTTGTACTTGACGCACACGCGACGCACGCGTCCAGTGTGTTCGCAGCTTAATATGTTTTCACTACAAGTCAAAGTGCTGGCATTCTGTGAGATGAGAAGTGGAACTTTGACCTTCGGATGTGCACACCGTACCGTGACCTATGAGTGAAGTGTCCAGTGTTCAGATAGTAATGGCCCCAGACCAACCCCTACACTGCACCTGCTCGCTGGGATCAGGTGGTTCGAGAATGTGACACACACCAACCTGCCTTTGTTTGTTCACTCCCATTGAACTGACTTCCGATGTATAGTTTGTTTGTTGTTTTACGTCTTAGCAACCTATGTGGTCATATCAGGATGGGTACCGACTTGTGACAGTGCACACTCATGTCAACTATATAGTGCTGCCCCACTGGGAGACCAGGCCACCCGCACCATGACCCAATATCCCACACAGTCACATTATCCTGACACTGAGCTAACCAGTCCTTGCCCTATCCTATTAAAACTGAGCACCAGGTTAGGAAGCGACAAGTATAAATTTGGTACATCATTGGTTTGACACAGTTGGGATTCGAACTCCCTACCTTCCGCAATGGACATCTGTGCTCTACCAATTCGGCCACCGCGTCGGTCCCGTATAGTCAACAGTTACTTGTACATTGTCTTATATAAAATATGTATGTACATGTATGCACTTTATAATTCATTATGGAAATATAAATAAGGACACTACTACCTTCGTCTCCTTATAACCACTCAGTGCTACACCTATTAATATTATACAGCACATAAGGGTCTCCTGATTCCCTTTAGAGCCACAGTGGCGTCACTAACCCCGTGACCGTATTTTAAACTATACAGTAAAACCTCTCCATACAGACCCCTCCACAGATCGACCACTCCCATATATCGATCGCTGTATTTGGGTCCCAACAATACCATTGTAAGGATATTCTAACTCTCTAAACCGACCACCTCCCTGAATGGACCACTTATAGTCGGTCGAGTTTTTACTGTATATGCACATATATAGTTGTAACTAATGGAGCGCAGATCTCTCAGACTGGCTAGATTATTTTCCACCAATCAACTGTGTGAAAGCTTTTACTGTGTATCTGTTTCACCAGTGTTCTCCAGTGACCGAAGTGTCCAGCACATTATGGAGCAGTCACACTACGACGTGTATTCCGGCGTGCCGCCAACGCGCTTAAATATATTCAACGCGTCGAGAAACGTCAAACTTGACCCAATTTCACCAGGTTCCCACGCTACGCAACACGTCGGCGCGCGTCGCCCAGCGCCAAAAGTTTTGTGCTTGCACAAAACTTTCGGCGCTGGGCGACGCGCGCCGACGTGTTGGTTCAGATGTGCCTGTCACTCAAAGTGTACCGACGTGTACCGACGCGCCGGTAACACGTCTGTAACGCGTTTGTAACGCGTCCCGACGCTTCCCGACGTTTCGCCCAAAAACCCAACACGTTGCCACGCGTTGTCCAACGCCGGTGTAACGATTTCAACTTCCCCCCTTCCCAAGTTCCCCCCCGGGAATCTGAAAACGTTTTTAACTTCCCTCCGGGGAAATTAAAAACGTTTTCAGATTCCTGGGGGGGAACTTAAAAACAGTTTTCAGATTCCTCCCCCTATTTTCAAATTCCCCACTCCGGGAATTTAAAATTGTTTAAAAAACTTTTAAAAAGTTTTAAATTTCAGACCTATAATATTTTTTTCTTAACCATCTTGGAGATTTTTTGTGTCATTTGTGGTTAAATATGTTTTATTGTACTAGTAATAATTTCCATTATGCTATTCTCTGTATATTATAATATTTGTCATGAAAAATAACTAAAAATAGCAAAAAATAACAAAAATAAAGAAAATTCCCCAAAAATTGGGGGGAGGGAAAGTTAAAAAACGAGGGAGGGAATTTGAAAACGTTTTCAAATTCCCCTGGGAGGAATTTGAAAACGTTTTCAAATTCCCGGGGGGAACTTGAATATGGGGGGAATTTGAAATCTTTACACCGGGCCAAAACGTCGTAGTGTGACTGCTCCATTAGGTGTTACTGTTAGGTTACTCGCAGACAGGATATTTATATTTGGTGTGGTGAGGGTTTAACTTATTTTCTAAGTCAGCTATTACTAATATTAACTATCTCCGTGTTAGACTGTAAGTGGATGTAGAACTTTACATATGTGATGTATGAGAATTATACAAGGATAAATAACAGGTTGTCTTACTCAAGATCTCTGTAGTCTACTCTCTGTTATTGTTGTAAGCAGATGTTATTATTGCTTTGCGGCCTACTTGTTAAAGTGCACACTCATACTCATATCAGCTTCATAGTGCTTCCTGGGAAATCGGCCCACTGGCACCATGACCTGATATCCAACACAGTCAGTCATATTATCCTGGTACTGTGCTTATCAGGCATTGTCCTTTTCCTGTTCATACTGAGCGCCAGGATAGACAGCGACAAGTATTCATTTTATAAGTCATTGGTTTGAATGGGTGGGGATTCAAACGCCACACCTTCCGTACGTGAAGCCTGTACTCTATCGATTCAGCCACCGTGTCGGGTATAACCAGATGTAGAACTTTACTCATATATCTGTGATGTATAAGAATAATACATGGATAAATAACGGAACTTGTTTGTCACTTACTCACTATCTATGTTATTATTTTAAGCTAATGTAGAACTTTACATATATATATATATATGATGCATAATAATTATACTAGGATAAAGAATGGAAGTTGTCTGTATCGCACCCACCATCAATTTGATGGCACCACCAATTTCAACTGGTGCTGCTGCCACCTTTCACCCACCACATGAACTATTCCCGTCCTGCCAGTGTCAGTTACTTTTCGGTGTTGAGTGTGGTATTCCGTTTGTATTCTGGGAGGATCTTCTTGAGCAATGCCAGGTTCTGTCTGATATGATAATGGGTGTAATCTCCCTTGACATTACCATATGTTAGCTTCTGACAGCTCTGCAAGCATTCACTTGGTGAGGTAATACCACGCCTCCACATGCACCTACCTCTCTGCCTTCTCTTTGTATTGTCTTGTTGGAAACCACATTCTGCAGAGCACAGTCGATTCTCTATTCAATAGTTGGAAGTAAAGAGTTGAATTGCTCTTCCTTCTGCAGACCAACTTTGGCGATTGTCGTAGAAATTTGAAATCAGAGAGAAAGTAGCAATAGTTCAATTATAAATGGCGCGCTTTTGTATGGTTGCATTTGTACCTAGAGGTAACTATCATCTGGATATGTAACATTAAAAGGAAGCATTTGATCCTTAAAGTCTGCATGTGTGTGTCCCACTTTCAACCTTTTCTCCAGTTGCTGGAATAACGCTCGTAATTATTACTATAAAAGAAGACTACCAAAGCGACTCCAGCACTGTGACACTCGAAATGTGTTTACCAGGCTTAATGCCCGCCGGTCATCGTCGACTCCGGAAAGAAAATCGGCGATAGGCTCTAACAAAAAATCACCATAGTGTGTGTACTCATAAATCGGTAGTGTCTGGTTTATTTTTGTTAATTTTCTAGGGTTAAACAAAAATCACAAATATGGCGGTGTGAGTCCAGAACACTGCCATTACTCTAATCAGTCAGAGTGTCTTGTTGGCATAATTTAACGGAAACTCGATTAGTGAACCAGGGCTGCGTTCAGGGTATGCCTCCGAGACACCTTTTGGCTTATTTCTGTTCAGGGTATGCCTCCGAGTCATCTCATAGATGTCTCCAATTTCAGAGTAGAGACAAAAAGCGCCTCGAAAATGGCCGCCATATTCTGGGGTTTCAGCCAATCAGAGCTCTTCTTTTCCATTGCAAATGGCTGCCCGCTATGGGCCATTTTCGAGGCGGCCGACTGCTTTTGCCTTTAAGACTAGCATGACGTCAGGAATTTCTCCGAGACAACTCGGAGGCGTACCCTGAAAGAATCCCAGGGCCCGTATGCATGGAGCGGTGCTAGCGACCCAAAACGCGTTTATGGCGGGATTTCTGGTTTAGCGCAGAAAAGTTGCTATGCATGGAGCGGTGTTAGACAAACTCTGTGGGGCTAAAGTCAGAGAATCTAACACCTGCTCATAGCAGGTTTACAGGCGGAGTTAGTGTTAGGTTAGTGTCAGGATGGAACCCCAAATCTACTCAATGCTATCATATTTAACAGAATTACATACGCAATAAGTGAAATCTTATCAGTTTAACCCTAAATGCGAAGCGATATTAACGCTACTGCCGTAGCAGCGGCGATATTAATATTTTCGAATCGACAAATGTAAAGTAAACAAATCGCCACTGCCACAGCGACGTCGATATCCATACTGTCGACGTCAAGTAAAAATGGCCACCGTCGTCGCCGCCGAATCGGCGGGAATTTCTTACGCCCAAATCTATTAAATGCTGTCATATTTAACAGAATTACATACAAAATAAGTGAAATCTTATCAATTTAACCCTAAATTCGCATTGGCGCTGATATTAATATTGTCGAATCGATGAATGTAAAGTAAACAAATCGCCGCCGCCGCCGCCTCAGTAACAAGCCCCAACCAGGTGCTCGCAGGCAACAGGCTCAGAGAAATTTCCATAATGAATAAATTAATTGACGTTTAGCTAACACTCACCGTATAAGCGCCCATGCATACGGCGTGACATAGTTCTCGACGCCGCAGATAACCGGAGATAGGTACCCAGAGTTAGAGGGATAACACCACACGCCGCTAGCACCGCTCCATGCATACGGGCCCTGGCATCCTGCGCGAAGCGTTACCCCACAACCAATCAGCGTCATGTATTCAAGTCATGTGGCAACAACATCGCTAATCACAAACGTCACAAAAACAATAGCAAGCAACAACAACAAGAGCAACAACATACGCCTGCCAAACGATACATTCAAGCGATTTTGGGGAGCATTTATGATTCATATCGCATTCTATAATCAGTAGGTAATACAAGATTAGGATGGATCAAGCAATTGTCTGATTGACCTTAAATTTCACAAGTGGTTTCATAAATATTTTATTCATCAAAACATTTCAATTGTCAGCGCCGACAAAATGGTCTTAGTAAGTTCCTGGTACTAGTAGTACTAGTAGTAGTTACTCCCGCAGCACTGCCTCTGTCACGTCTGTGACTACTATAGATGTAGGTGAATCTGTCATCTAAATGATCTATGGTCTTACAAGTTACAGCTAGCCACAAGTGGTGACAGCTATTTAAAGATACGTTGACTAGTGACGTCATTATCACGTGATATGCATTTTGGAATTGCCCTAGTTGACAGATCAAAGGCAAAGCACACGCATGCCATTTTGCATAGACACCAAGGCCGTAATCGATTAACACGACCCGTTGTGGCGGTTTCAGCGCCCGGTCAGTTTCAGCGGCCTGTCGTGGCTTCTGCGCATGCGCGGATTTTCGCACGTTGCGGCGATCACTGCTATTTGTTTTGTTTACACTCGGCGATTCGACGCTGATCTAGCTGCTACGTTAATATCGCTTGGAATTTAAGGTTAATTTAATTAAATTTCATTATTTGAGTATGTAATTCTGTTAAATATGATCGCATTCAATAGATTTCGGCCTAATCGGTCCCTAACCCTGCCGGGTACCATGGCTGAGCTTGTAGCCGGCGAGGCCACGGGTGTTTTGCATATGTCTTAAAATCCGCGCATGCGCAGAAGCCACGACAGGCCGCTGAAACTGACCGGGCGCTGAAACCGACACACCGGGCGACTCGGCTCACCCGAGTCGTCAGAATGTCAAATAGAAGATAGAAGACCGCGAGTGGAGTCGATCGACAATTACACGTGCCGTGTGCAAAACGACCCGACGACTGTAACCCACCTCTTGGCTGGGGTGGCTAGGAGCGATGACGTCACATTTGCGCTGGTACCGTCCTGCAGGATAACAGGCACCAGTACCAGACATACATGTTTTTTTGGGGTATAATGAAATTGAAATATCACTAAACTATGCCATCATAAAACAATTTAAATCCTATTTTGCTGTAGTTATATTGGTTATTAAAAAAAAAAAGGTTTTGGATTAAGCCACCATTTTTTCCACCCTGAGCGTGGAGAAGCGTATTCGATTATTCGACCCGTATCTGTAGGATGTGCGCATGCGCCAAAAATGGCTCGGGTGACCCCGAGTTGATTAATCGATTACCCATAATAGACTACATCACGGTTCCAGCGGCGCGGTGCATTGTGGGATGCATCAGAGCAAAACATACCCCCCAAAAGCACATGGCACATGCTAATACACTGGACGCAGCTATGAAATGTGCTAGTTTCAGATCATCTCAGCTCTTGCTTGAAACATAGAATACCAGCTAAAAAAATATATATAATAAATTAAGATATTAATCTTTTATCCAGCATTGCATTTACATCAATATAATCAGCAGATCTTATGCCATGTCCATTTAGATTTAGAAAGATCTAGGCATTCAGACTAGTGTTAGAGCCATAGCCAAAGTACTCAATGCATTGCCAATGGCAGTGAGCAATCTCCATACAGAAAAAGTAAAATATTGATAAAACCACACCACCTAGAGACAAACCGCTTGGAACACATATAGAAAACATGTTTATCAAAAAGATTATATTAAATTGATATGGTTAGGGTTTTCTATTAATTTTGAATAAAACTAACGTTTTTCACTCCGCATATAGGCAAACTCAATGGCCGTACACCTTTGCTTTGCTCCCAACGCCGTTTTCAGCGCATGCGCAGTCGGAACCGTGATCTAGTTTATAGGAGGGGGGTGCGTTCACATCACTTCCGGTTGACAACAAGATCCGCCATACTGACGCGGTGAAAACAACCAGATGACAGTAGTTCCCTTTAGTATCAAGTGTGTGTGAAAAGTCGCTACTACGATCTAATTCTGTTATTTAGAACTATGAATATTCACTCGGGGTTTGAAATAATGTCATTTAGGAGCATAGCTTACTCAATAAGTGAAATTCGGTCAAATTAATCCCAAAATCCAAGCAGTGACAGTGTTATTGCCGTTGTCGCTGAACTTTCACTCGGATTTTGGGTTTAATTTGACCAGAATTTCACTTATTCAGTAAGTTATGCTTCTAAATAACATTATTTCAACCCATCAGTGAATATTCAACTGGTTCTAAATAACAGAATTAGATTGTAGCAGTAATTTTTGTTTTATTTACATTTGCTTCAATGCTGTGACTGCCATTGTATTCACCGACCCGAATAGTTGCTAGGGCGCGATGCCCGGATGTCCGGGCCCTCCTATAGGCGAATACTTTAGTTGACTTGATCATTTGTACAATGTTCAAACTGGGAGAAATTGTCAAATGCACAGACTTTCAACACATTATGATTTTTGTCAATGTGCGTGCCTGTCCAATGCTTGCAAATACCTTCAAATAAACAAATACAACCCATATACAAGCCGAACATAGGCTTTGTTCACCCACACATTTGCACGCAGTCAATTCTAGTGTGTTGAATGAGAATGGGGGAGATTGTATACATGCTTTTTACTTTATATGCTTTAGCCTACCATATTTAATTGTTAGTTTTACATTCTCCCGACTGGCGATAGGGGAGGGAACCTGCATTTCACTGTACTTCACGAAGGTAAGACTTATTTGATAATTTATTAAAGTTGCATAGCCCAATGGCTTTGATCTTCTATGTTTTTTTTGTCTATTTTTTAAAATAAATAGTTAGGTTGACCACTATAATCTACCTTAAGCTTACAGTCCTTACACGCGTAATGCGAATGCGAATGTGGCAAAAAATGGAAATGTCAATGGGGGTGATTCCTTACACGCGGAATGCGAATGCGAATACGGCAACTGAATCGGTCCATGTAGCCATTGGTGCGGCATGCGGCATGCAAATAGAAAAACGATCATCAGGCCGGGCTGGAATCATGACCGTTCGCATGCCTCATGCCGCATGCCGCGTGAAAGGAATCATCCCGTTCGCATGCCGCATACCACGTGTTAAGCCCCAGTCACACATACCCGGATCAGGGGCCGGACGAGCCCCGAACTGCCATCCGGGGTGGTCCGGGGCGATCCGTGGCTCGTCCGTGCCGACACCCCTTGATCCGGCCTGATCCGTGGCTCGTCCAGCGCCGTCCTGGTTCAGCCCCGGATGTTTTAAAATGTTTAAAACATCTGGGGCGGTCCGGGGGATTTTGCAATCCGGGCTCAATCCGGCCTGATCCGGGGGTGGTCTGGGTATTTCGGGGGTGGACCGAGGCTGTCCGGGGGTGGTCCGGGGTCATTTTGAGCCACAGTTTGACCCGGACCATCCCCGGACTATCCAGGACTACCCCCGGCCTAGCCACGGACCACTCCCGGACTGCCCTCGTAAGACCGGGGGTGATCCGGGATAGTCCGGGGGTGGTCCGGGGCAGTCCGGGGGGTGGTCTGGCCTCGTCCGGGGCCGGTCCAGCCCAGTCCAGGGGCAGTCTGGGGGCGGTCCGGGGCTCATCCGGGAAAGTGTGACTGCGAGGCAAAAATCGACGAAAACAGTGATTTTATCCATGGCGGTCCGGGACAGTCTGGGCCGTTGGTCCGTGGGTGGTCCGGCTCAAAATCCGGGGCTCGTCCGGCTATGTGTGACTGGGGCTTAAGGAATCCTAGCATTACTCTAATTTGAAGGAATTTTTATTTAAAATAGTTAACTTTGTATATATATTTGAATTTAAGACATACCAAATTTGATTTGACACCGAAATGCTGACGTCATGTTTCAGCAGTAACAGGTTGTATTACATTTACATAGTATTCCATTTTTATTCAGCAACACATGTTTAATGAGTGCGGCGGTACCTAGTTTGCATATATCGGATCAAATTTAGCTAAGTGCTATGGTTTGGAAAAATTGATGCTTGCATCAAACTATGCATCTTTAACCCAGTTAACATTTAGCTTAGAACGGAGCTGGGCAAGGGTTTCCTGTGTTTACGAGTCGATTCTACCCGGATCAGAGGCCGGACGAGTCCCGGACCGTCATCCGGGGTGGACCGTGTCGATCCGGGGTGATCCGTGGCTCGTCTGTGGTGATCTGGCGTGATCCGTGGCTGATCCGGGGTCCGCCCCGGATGTTTTAAAATGTTTAAAACATCCGGGGCGGTCTGGGGCATCCAGGTTCGATCCGGCATGGTAGTATTAGTAGTAGTAGTAGTAGTAGTGAAACAGCCCTGGAGCACCGCCGGACAGGCCCCGGTTCACACCCGGACTACCCGGACCATCCCCGGACCATACCGGCCGGGTAGGTGTGACCGCGATGCAAAAAACGATGAAAATAGCGATTTTATCCGGGGCTGTCCGGGCAACTGGTCCGGGGGTGGTCCGGCTCAAAATCCGGGGCTCGTCCGGGTAGGTGTGACTGGGTAGCTTACTTGAAAGTAGTCATTTTGCAGTCTTGTAGGCCGCTCAAGGCGGAATTAGCATTTTTTTGATGGGGTGTTTATGCTGTCCATATCATATAAGCTCCGATGATCGGGGTTGTTTTCAATGCTGGGCAGTTATTGCTAATTGCTAAAAATATATGGTTACCGAATACGAAACAAACTAAACAGATCGATTGGTGGACTCACACATAATACTAATACAATGACACAGAGAACACGCCTGCACAATGCACCCCTTTATTGTTCCGGACAGCCGCCTCTTCACATAAATAAAGTTCAAAAGCAGCATATAACAACTGCTAGCCCTTGTATTGGGTGTCAGTCCCCGCTGACACTCAAACACATTTTTACTAAGTTGCATTGATTTTTTGGCCCTGCGCCAACAGTTCTACACTGCAGACAGTATGCATGACCTTTTTACTAAGGTAAAACAGGAAAACATTTGAGCCTTTTTGAGGGCAGCTGGACTGTACCACCTCATATAGTTTACTAAATAGATTCTATCAATTATTAATAAACCTTTTCTTTTTCTATGGGAATTTGTTTCCCTTGACCACAAATATATGATTGTGAGCTTTCTAATTTAATGAGTGTCTATTGGCACATAATTGATTGTCTGCTTTTACATGTAAATGATGGTTTGAACAAAAAACAAACATTTCTCGCCATGAATATGGCCTATGCTGCCGACACGGCGTAAAGCAACCATCAATCAATCAATCAATCAATCAATCAAGCTAGCCCTTCCTGTAGCAACATCTCGTCGGCTCAATTGCAAGCCACACAGCTACAAAAATGCACATTGCAATGCAGAATGTACTTCACCACAACAGTCACACCTAGATCTAGATCCATGAAGCTTTCATGGAATAATCAAAGCAGACTCTACCATTTCTAAAGCCACAGAACATCCATTTTACAATATCAACATTGTTAAAATATAGGTAGCTCGAGATACATGAGTGAGGATAGCGGCCGCTGAGGCGTGGGCGAGCAGGTGGCGCCACGTGGGGAGGTCATGAGGTACCAATAGATAACCTCATGAGTAGGTGACTAACCGATGACTTAGTGGCTGGGGAGTAGATGGATCTTCTGTCTTATTACACTCGTATAATGGCTTATACTGCATATATTATACATATGCATGTATACATAATAGATATATACATTATATATACATGCATACATACACAGCTATACACGAAATATGCACGAAATTAATGTCTCCAATTTAATTCAACTTTGCTGATCTATTTGTCAAGACACATGTTAACTTAAAGTTGCTTAATCCAAGGGCTTTGTTTTTCTGCGATATATATTTGAAAGATAAATACATTAGATTGATTCGTACAATGTAGTTTACTTAAGTTTGAAGTGACCATTATTTTAAAGGGTTAACATTAGATATATTTGAAGGGAAGACTTGCTAAATTAATGTCGGTGTGCACATAGAAATGCTGGCCATGGGCTATGTTTAACCATTGTTGTACTGTAGCACCAAACTGCAGTAAACGTTTAATAAGTGCCACCGTATCTAAAAAGCCCCAGTCACACTATGACTTGCGACCACCTTGCGACCAAAGCAGTGGTCGCCGACCTCTGGGCAACCATATTGTTTGCAAGGAGGTTTTTAGTGCACTAGATGCAAGCATCTTGTGACCAAAATGGTCGCAAGGTGGTTGGTGACCACTTTGCTACCATTTTGCGACCTCTTTGCGAGCACTCCTTTTTGGTGGTCGCAAAGTGGTCGCAAGCAGTAGTATGACTAGGGTATAAGTTGGATCTATATAAATATAAATATATATACATAGGAGATTGTCTTAGTTTACTGAATTGCGTGCTTTCATCGGATTATGCAGCTTTAGCGATTTATATTTAAATAGGTCAAGCGATTAACTTAACTGTCACTGTCCCCGTGAGAGCGGCAGAATGTGTTTGCTTCTTTGGTTGGGGTGGGGGGGGGGCACTTTACGACCTAACAACAATGATGAATTACTCAAATCGAGATTTCCCCTGAATGTCTTAGTAAATGAATATCCAGTAAGCGACTCTTTTTGTTTGTTTTTATTTTACATGAATACAAAAAGAAATAAGCACAGTACATACCATTTAATATGTGTATACCTAGATACAGGATTCACCCCGTACTTGCAGTACACAGGTGAATACAAACCCTATATACAAGCTGTCGAAAATGTGGGGAAATGAAATGAGAGCCTAAATTCACAATCTAAGAAGCAGCACTTATTCTTTATATGTCTTCATATTTCCCCGCTACCTTTGAGTTGAAAAATATAATAAAACACAAAGTTTAATAATAGAATTTAAAGGTGAAATCAACGGCGTTCTATTGCCGCCATATTGTCTTTTTGCATTCTCTCCCATTTCACCAACTCTATGCCGATATAAGTACCCATTTGATACTGCAGCCAGGCATTCAACTTCCTGTTCCATACTAAAGCTATTTTCGCCCGTATTTATAATACATTGTCGTTCACCTGTGTACTGCAAGTACGCGGTGAATCCTTTATCTAGTGTATACCCTACAATATAGAACAATGTGTCGACTATGGACGCGTACAACATCGATGTAACTGTAGCCGTGAAGGGGAATAGGTGCAGTAACATTGCTTTCAACACCAGGGGGATAAAACTAACAAAAATACTTACTGCTGACATCTCCTGTATACAAAGTGAAGCAAAAGAAGAGAATTGATTAAACGATTAGCATAACTAATTAACGGTCCTAACCCGATCTGCCAGCAGAGCTCTCAACTTGGCAGCCACGTGATCCAGAAGGTAATTAACGATGTAGCCGAGAGGTGAACATTGGGAGTTAATTAGTAAAAGGATTGCCAATATCAGCCGGAGCAATGGGCCATATATTATGCTACTGGCCATGTAGGTAAGCTAGTTTGATTTGATTCTGTTTTAAAAGGGCTTACTTTCACAAGGGTTTATTTATAGAAGAATTGTTTAATACATTGCAAAATTGAAATTAGTGGGTGGGGGTTGGAGTGGGGGTGGGGTCAATGTTCTATGTGTGTATATTGGACAGCCGTGGTTAATTAGTAAAAGGGATGGCTCATTATAGCTTTTGTTTGTTTGTTTGTTTACAGCCCCCCCCCCCTGCACAAAAAGTAAACATCAGCTATTGGGGGTGGTTCATTATAGCAGTCAGAATAATGGAAAGTTATTGTACAATGACATTTCCATGTGTTTGCATCAGTTAAATAGAAGCTGGCTTGAAGTGCAAGCAGGGGGGGGGGGTCGGTTTTTGGGTGGGTTTTTTAAGGAGGGGCATTGGCAATTTAGAAAAATCGCAAGTTTGTGTTTTCTGTTGTTTTACGTCCTAGCAACCTATGCATATATTTGTTTCAGTTTATTACCAGAAGATTCTTAGAGTTATTACAAATTAGTTGTTTTAAATTACTATGTATGTACATTTAACATCCATAATTAATTAGTTACAGAGGTGACTGATACCAGGTGGAATAATATTCATCTATCCTGATAATCCTCCACATTTTCCTTCAGTTCCATACATATTTATATGTAGGTACATTTGACATCTGTAATTAACTAGTAAAACGTACAGGAGGTTGAATAATGTTAATCTACTTTGCTAACCCTGCATTCTATCTCCACATTTCGTTCAGTTTCATAAGAGTTTACATAGGAGAAGATTATTAGAGTGCATTACAAATTAGTCGCTATCCATTTCAATATGCGCATATTGGATGGGCACAGTTAATTAATCAAAGGGGTTTCCGGTGATAGTTAGAGTATTGGCCATCTATTCTGATCGGCATGTGTGTTATTTACCGTTCCATTCTGCTGTTTCAAAGAATTTATCTACAGATTATTTCAGAGTACATTACAAATTAGTTTTATTGGATTCATTTCCATGTGTGCACATTGGACATCCACAGTTAATGGGCAAAATGATTGCAAATAGTAGCCCGAATAATGACAATCTATTTTGATGACCACGCATGTAATTGACTTATTTCTTATTTTGCTTTGGTTTTAAATAGTTTATTTACGGAATAAATTGTAGAGTTAAATTACAAATTAGTTGTATTCCATTATTTCCTGGCCTGTACATTCGATACGCGCATGGTTGGGAGGTTTACCTGTAAATTGTTCGAGAAACAAATTTAAAGCTAATAACACAATAGAATTCTTTTTTGTTGTTGGAAGTTGTTTGTTGTCAGTTATTTGTAAGATTCAATTCTTGAATATTCAATTACAGGATTAATTCTGGATTATTCTATTACACTTGTGATGTAGGTGGTATAGAGGAGCGGCTCCTACCGGTGATGACTGAAGCATTGCTTGTGGATATGGTACTGCCCTCAATGACTGCACCTGGCGTGGAGAAAACAGAAGAGTTCCACCATCAGTAATCACGATTCAGTATAGCTTGTTTTATTTAATGACACCTCTGGAGCACATAGGTTTTTATCATCGCCTATTGGAAGTCAAACATATGGTTATTCTAACATATTTCTTTGGAGGAAACTGGCTGCCGCCACATAGGCTACTCATTCCAATAAGCAGCAAGGGTTATTTTATATGCACTTTCCCAGAGACATACCACAGCCTTTGATGAACCAGTTGTGGACCACTGGTTGGAATGGTAAATATCCCAAGCTGCAAATGGATCCACTGAGAAAGATCGATCCGATGACCCACAGCTTCACAGGTGCTCACTCTACCGCCTGAGCTACGTCCCTCTCTTAATCACGATTCAGGAACGGAATGACAAGAAAGCAATATAATCAACTGTATTTAAACTTGCATAATCCGATGGATTTCAGTTTCTGTCAATTTTCCGAGATGAATATTATTAACTTGATTACTATGATCTACTTTACTTTGGTAAACTAACATTTATTTTAAATGGCTAACTTGAGAGATATTTGAAGTGTAAACATATCAAATTAATTTTGGCAAACATACTAAAACTTAGATAAAGGATTCACCCGGTACTCGCAGTTGCAGTACACGGGTGAATACCAACCCTATATAAAAACGGTCGAAAAAGCGGGTTAATGAAATGAGAGCCGAATTTCACAATCTAAGAAGCAAAATTTATTCTTTGTAGATGTCTTCATATTTACCTGCTACCTTTGAGTTGAAAAATATAATAAACTAGCCAGTTTACTACGATTTAAAATTGAAATCGACGGCGTTCTAGTACCGCCATCTTGTCTTTTTGCATTCTCTCCCATTTCACCAACTCTGTGCCTATATGGGTAGCCATTTGATACTGGAGCCACAGTTTCTAGTTCATGTTCCATACTAAACCTATTTTCGCCCGTATTTACACTACGTTGTCCTTCACCCGTGTACTTCAAATACCGGGTGAATCTTTTATCTAACTAAAACTCTAATACCATAGGCTTCTGCAGTAAGAGGTTCTATTAATTTGACTCGGTATTTCTTTCTATGTGGCAACAAATGCTTAATAACTGCATCAACATCTAAGTTAGATATGTGGAATCAAATCTAGATAATTACTTTGGTTTTGAAATGTTGATGCTTAACCAGACTATGCAGCTTTAACATCAGACGCGAGAACCCTAGTCAAGCCCGAGATGAGTGACATGTCAAAGACTTATATTCAAATATGCAGGCAGGTGGGAGAGTTGCTAGGTTTGGGTGGGTCGCCAGCGAGTGAGGCAGTGTCTGCTGCGCTAGTGGTGAGGGGTGGAATGGCGGAAAAACCAGCAGCCAATCAGGAGGCATGTGGACGAGTAGACTTGTGAGGGGTGGCGGCCACTGGCACCATGTAGTGGTACTTGTCATTCTGTGCTATAAGTCAAATGCAATTAGAAAAATGTGACCAATTGTCAACCATTATATCAAACAGACTATTTAGTAGTACTTTTCAGAGCATCACTAATACATATATTTATATTCGTTACACCATAAGCTCTATGTTGATACCACTCTCATTGCTGCATCCATTCTGGTGACTGATATTACATGGAGAATTGGCGTGATTTTGCAAACGGAATTTAAGGCAAAATTAAGGTGACCAATTAATGTGGTCCACAATCAAATATCCTTAACAACCAAGCTTTAATATTTAAAATATCATTAATAAAACTGATTAATGACATACTTAGGTAAGTAAACATGAAGCATTTTTTTGCCAGAATCGAAGACTCGATTGGAAATGACATAACTCTCTATTGTGACTGATTACCCAATACTAGGCCTTGCAACATGGCATTGTGTCAGATATGATGAGATGCATCACATATTAGAGGCACCAGACACAATGACCTAATTTGCAAGAGCGTGGACTTCCGGTGTGGAAGGGCGGGCAACATGGTCTCATGCAAAGTCACATGGGTTGGCTGGTTGTTGGAGCTTCATATCCTGGCAACACATAAGGTCATATCAGGATGGGTACCAACTTGTGACAGTGCACACTCATGGTGAACTTATAGTGCTGCCCTACTGGGAATTGTATATAATGGGCAGTGGGAAGACAACCATTAATGGTTACACAGTTCCTACAATTTCTATTGTCGAAAACAGGTTAGTTTATGTTTGTATAATATGTATACACATTGTGATATTGTGATACTGTGATCTCATTATTTACAGATAACCATGCCAGAGGTTTCTGCTTTATTCTTGCTTTTTTTTTTGCCAGAGACCACTTTCATCCCTGCAAACTGAAAACGGCCACGGCCTTTCCAACATCCAGGTGTGCTGAACAAAAGCGTTGTCGTTGCCGCCCCTTACATGTGGGTCTGCTATGCCCACGGGGTTTTTACTGCAGAGATGAAAGGTTGGCAAGTGCCAGATGTTCCCTTTGTCTTCAACACAGGAAAATAGAATGCACACCAGACACTTTAGAAGTCTTTCGGCCTAGTTACGCCCACGGTCCAACATCGTGAACAGTTCTAACCCCATTGGTCGTAGTGCGAAGCACTGCGTTTGATGCGAGGGAAGGAAGAGACCCTCCCCCGCCGCTGTGGCGCTGTCTCCTCACCTCGGCCGAGCCCCGGCTCGCCGCCCCCCCCCCTCCTTCCTGCCACCTTCTTTGTTCTGGCGCTCACGCCTCACCCGACGCCCGCTGCTCGCCACATCTCACCCTCCCCCGGGCCGTCAGCATTCGCACCTCACCGCCTGTCGCCCCCCCCTTTTCCCTTATAAGGCCGCCCGCCGCTCTCCTCAGGCACTCACCTTCCTGCCGTCTTCCGCTGTTCTTCATTTTCCTCCGCCCACCCACCCTACACTCACTTAACTTTCTCACTCCCGAGGGTGGAGGGCTCCTCGGCACCCCCTCACTCCACTGACAATTAACCCAACCTGGACTTATTGACTCTCTCCTGCTCCTTATGGGCCTCTCTGCTCCTTCCTGGGAGCCCCTCATCACTCCTCACCGGACTTATTGCTCCCTATGAGCCTCTCTGCTCTCTCCTGGGAGCCCGCTCATTACTCGGTTAAATGGACCCTGTTGCTACCACTGCATTTACCTGTACCTCTATGCACCCTTATTACCATTGTGCATTTATCTCATTGGTTATGTACCTAACATGTCCTACTTCTATGTACCTCTATTACCATTGTGCATTTGTCTCATTGTTTATGTACCTAACATGTTTCCGCTGAGGCGTGCAATAAACGCGCCTTCTTTCCACCCCCGCCTTCCTTTCTTCCTTCTCGCGCATCAGCAAAAGTGTCTGAAGGGTGGGTGGTGGAAATAACCACATTAATCTTCAATATAATATGCTAAACATATTGGTCAGAAACCTATCTAGCATAGCCTGCTACTTTTAGGGTGAATAATTGATGAAATCATGTAAATATATATATATATATATATATATATATATGTATATATATATATACTTTAAAAGTCGAATCGAGAGCTTCTAGTGGTTGCCATTTTGTTTTCTTTGCATTCTCTCCCAATTTCTCAACACTACACCAATATAGATAACCATTGTGTGCTGGAGGAAGCGACTCCACAGTTTGTTTAAGATGATTCATACCAAGGCAGGTTTTGCTTGCATTTAGACTAGGTTGTCATTCATCGCTACTCAAGGGATGAGTGAATCTGTTACCTAGTTTCAGCCCTACTGCAGGAGTGCATATGGGTAGGTTGGTTGTTGGACTTTTACGTCCTGGCAACATCTAAGGTCATATCAGGATGGGTACCAACTTGTGACAGTGTGCACTCATGGTGATTTGATAATGCTACCCCACTGGGATACCATGCCGCCAGCACCATGGCCTGATATCCCACTCAATAATATTATCCTGACGCCAATCCAACCAGTCCTTGCCATACACTAATAATACCGAGCGCCAGGCTAGGAAGCAGCAAGTATCAATTTTGTAAGTAATTGGTTTGACTCAACTGAGAACTGAACTCCTGACCTTCTGCATGGGAGGCCTGTGCTCTACCGAATCGGTCACCGCGTCCAAATGGAGTGTATAATGGGTATCAAACTAAAACTGCAAGACTCTTTCCACGAAGCATGCGCAGTGAACCGACACCACTACATTCGATTTTGCCACCAACATCAGAGGGAGGGAGGGAGGGTTGTTGGTGGAAAACACCCACCAGACCTTTTTTTCCACACAGCATGCTGGACAGAGAGCTGCTTCCCACAGCACTAGTTTAGTTTCGTCCACTGCAGTCAGAGGGCGCATTGGTGGTGAAAATCATTTGCAAGACCTTTTCCCACACAACATACTTGACAGTTAGATGCTACCCACAACATTAGTTCTATCACGACCATCAGAGGTCAGTTTGGTGATGGAAATCGTCTATTAGTATTGTAGTAAAACCTCTGTAAATCGACCGACCATGGGACCGAATTTAAATGGTCCATTTAGGGAGCTGTTCGGCTTAGGGAGGTTTCTAAAAATCACTACAATTGTATTATTATTACATTACATAAGGAACACAAGACAGGAAGTTGGATCGAGCCAATAACTCTGGCTGGCCCCCTAAAGAGACCTACCGCATAGTTTATTTGAGCAAAAATAGGAGGTGGAGTGGGCAGAAGGAGGGGGAGCAGGAGGCCACCTGGAGGGAAGGCGGGGAGTAGGGCTGCTTGGAGCAGCTAACCTGCCCTCCAGGCCGCACACCAACCACCAGCTCCACCTACCCAACACAGTAAACTTATACAAGTTGTCCAGGAGTTGGGGAGAAGACAAGTAGAGAAGGATAATAGGATAATTACATTGCATGAATAATATACGCATAAGAGTTTATACATAACATTATTATTACATTACATAAGGAACACAAGACAGGAAGTTGGATCGAGCCAATAACTCTGGCTGGCCCCCTAAAGAGACCAAACCCCCCAAGCAAGAGTTCACAACAATTGATCCAGGATCAAAGCCACCCGCATGTCGGTGGTCAGTCTCTCGGCCAAAGAGGCCTGGAGATAGAGGAAGACAGCGTCTGACTTCCAGTCCCCCCTCTCTTTTATCACTTCAATGGGTGCGCCACACAAGCGAAGGAAGGTAGCACCCCCCCTCCTGAGACTGTGTGTAGAGAAATTATCCGGATCCAGACCTGCACCTGCACAGATCATCTTTAACACGCTCAGATAGTAGTTATAAGTCAAGGGGACGGAATGCCCTCTTCTAGGCATCCTGAAAGCCAAGGCTCCAAGGGGGGCCGGGCAATCTGCAAAGTGCTTCCTTACCCAGTACACCGCACACAATGCCCTATTCCCCACATTAGTCACAGGGATACGGTGTACGTTTTCATTGTATTGAATGGTTTTAGATCTCCTCACGTGCAACATGAGACCCCATGGGTGGAAGGTTACATCCTTCCTAACAAATGCACAATCTGAATCCGTCACGTGGCCTTTCCTTAACAAGGCTCTGAATGACAGTAACATCGCGGCCCGCACTGCGGTGTGCCCCAGGGAAGGTCGTAGCAAGTCAAAAACTTTTAGCAGCCCCGGGGGCAACATAGGGGCGGCCTGCCTCACGCCATCACCTTTCAAGCACCTAATACCTGTTAGACACTTCTTCACCTTGTGGCTGCGATAGTCAATGGGTGGACACTCTAAGTCCTTTAGGTGATTTGATAAGGCGCTCAGGTAGTTTCTGACTGAAGATGCACAGAGACGCTTAGCCAAGAACGTCATATACAGGCAAACTTGTTCATCACCACAAGGGTAGGGTTCTAGCCTGTCCTCGAACATTTCACAGAACTCCAAGTAAGCACGAACCTGGACCGACCTTGTTTTCTGTGTGGATGCTGCGTAATGAGCCCTCTCAAAACCCCGCCGTTCCCTACCGAGGGCCTCCCAGTCTGCAAGAACCAATTCAACAATCAAACAAGTGGTGGCAACACATTCTTTTGGCTACGTCTGCATCCCTGATCCTCGCTATATTTTTGAAGGCAGACAGCCGGCTGAGGCCATCACAGATGATGTTATCTTTTGTGTTAATATAAACTGACATCACATTAAAATTCAACCTCACCGATTCCCAGAAAATCAGCCTAAGCCATTTCATGGTTGTTTTATTTTTACTCCTACCCGTGCGTAAGGCCGCGACCACCTGGGTGTTATCTGAGACAAACATAACGTTAGACCCCTTCCAACTTTCCGCCCATCGTCTCACCCCCACAAGGACCGGCCACATTTCTAACACATTTATATTATCACTTTGACAGCCCTCGTCCCTCACCCCGCATAAGTGATGGCCCAGTTCCAACCCTACTACCTGTTTGCCATCGAAGACTCCCGCCAGCCAGTCATCGCCGTGGAGCGCGCCGAAACCTGTGAGCGAAGCATCACTGTACACCGACACACAGTTAGGACTGGGTGGTATTATACCCGCTTTCCCATTAAAGATGGCCGCAAACTCAAGCCACCATTCGATGTCCCGACGAAAATCTTCGTTCAGTCTCACTTTATGATGGCTTTTCCTGACTGACGCTATTAAGTCATAAACTCGCCTAGAAAAGGTCCGACCGCCATGCACCACTTTGCAACAATGAGCCAATATTCCGCCCAGGACCTCCAGCTCCCCCTTTGTGGCTTTTCGTCTACCAAGGAAGCCCGCCAGTTGCCCCTGCAGTCTCTCGAGTTTTTCCTTTGGGAGACGTAGTTCCAGCTTGACTGAGTCTATTTCTATCCCCAGAAATGTTGTGATCTGTTCAGCTGGGGTCAACTTCTTAAAGCTGATTGAGAAACCTAACCTTCTTAGTGTCGACATTAGAGTCCCCTGGGCTGCACAGCAGTCGCCCACTGTCCGTCCCAGCACACAGAAATCATCTAAGTAATTTACGCACTGGTCATAACCTTCCCTGCATAGGCAGCGCACTATCAGGTCACTTATCTTCGAGAAGACGAACGGGCTACTGCTCAGGCCCATACATAGCCTGTTATCCCTTAAGAAAACAATACCTTCGCCAAAATCCCACGTTAGCCCCTGTTTCTTACGTGAGTCTGGGTGTGTGTTCACCACACGATAAGCATTGCTGATGTCAACCGTCGCGAGGACGTCCCCCGCCTGCAATAATTCTGTCACGTCATCTACCGAGTTGTAGCTGAACTTAGTTCTACACGACCATGTGTGTTCGTTCACGCAGCTGTCCGCCGGGCTGGAGCAATCTACTATGGCCCTAAAATCGTTGTGCCCTTTCGGCACGCTACCCAAGGCATGCGTACACACACACCGCTTCTCCACCACTGTTAACAAGCCTTTTTCTATTTCGTCTGTAATGCGGGCCGACATAATATCACACACTCCGGTGTTCGTAATCGAGGTGTAATTGGCACAATAATAATTGCTGTCACAGTCGTCATCCACCACCCTGAAGCCAAAACATGCACCCCGTAACAAATACTCCCAGTCTGGGTCTGCATCGCCCCTACACAGACATTCTGTGAACATATGGCAAGGGCGGAGCTGGGCTGGGACACCCTGTACCTCAAATATACAGTTACAATTGCCCTGTAAACAAGATGTAAATATATCAATAACCAGTTCGACAATACCCTCATCTTGCACGTCTATCGCCCACAAGGTACAGAAGAGGCCCTCCATAGCCTCCCGAGCCTCGGCCGGCCCAACCACACGCAGCCAGTCTGCATTATTGCTACCCAAGCCCGGGTGCGCGCCTGCGACTGGGGCACCCACGTGGTCCCTGCCCGCCACTGGCTTTCCCGCGGCGTTACCTAGGCGAACACGCGCCCCTACCCCACTCCATGTGGTCGCTGACGCAACCTCCCTGGGCTGCGGCCTGCGGCCGCTCGACCTGCTGCAGCTCGGCTCGCCCTGGGTCGCATCGGTGCTAACATTTTTATCAAACGACCCATTATGGATAACAATTTCGAAACCCCCACCAACAATATCGGTATGGGGTTGCACAGAACATTCAATCAAGCAATTATGGTTATAGGTGGCATCGTCTAGCATGCAACCAACAGCAACTTGGGGAGCATCTACCGCTACATTCAAGTTTTTAACATACGTGTCGGTAGTATTAAGCGAGTCAACATTTTTGGTAACAACAACCGAGCGTGCATTACAACAGTTCCCAACGGCGATTTGATTAGTGTCTTTGGCAGGTCGTGTGACGTTATAGCCACACGGTGAGTCGCTTCCCGACCCACTACTACACTTACATTGTTGAACATTTGGACACACGATATCACTTACGCAACCGTGGGCAGCGGGCGGCGCCCCTTCATAGCCCACAACCCGCTCCCCGCCGGGCAAGCCGTTAATGTCACCCGGCCTGGCAGAAGCACCGCCTGGCCCCCCGCTAGGCTCATGTGGCCCTAGCCCACACGTGTTTGCCTCTACTTGCTCGCACATGCATAACTCCCGCCTACACGCATTCGCCCCGGCCCCACCAAGGCGGAGTCAGTAGCGTTTATTCACACACGATTCGATCGAATGATCTTTGCTTTTGCATGTGAGACAGCCGTGTTCCCACTTACAGTCCTTGGCTGTGCAACCGTCTTTGTTGTAGTTAAAGGCGTAACACGCACCTTTGACCTTACTACTACGCTCCGAGCTCCTCTTAGCCCCCGTGCCCGTGCGTGCGGCTGCCACCTTCTTAGTATCTTTTAGCGCCTTAGCATTGTCCAGATTAAAGTGTAGGAGTGACAGCTCCTGATCACCTAGCTTAAAATGTTTGAGGCCTCTTTCCTTAACCTTCTCGCGTACTGCTTTATCATAGCCCCTGTAAGCATCGTCCGTATAGTTTGCCGTGGTGGCATGCATACAAAGATACGCTAAATGTCCCATGTAGCCACGGACGTGGTGCATCTCCATCCCGACTTTCTCCGCCTTTTTCATGCCCCACAGGAGCGCCGCATACATAAGTTCTATAAAACTGACCTTCTTGATACTCTTTTCCCCTTTTACATAACGGTCAATGGCAAACTTACTGCGGCGCTTCCTGTGGCGGCGTGACCGGCTCCTCGATCTGCTCCTGCTGCTGCTTGAACTTGATGAAGAACTTGAGGAGGAAGAGCTGGAGCTCGGGTCACCGTGCCCAGCAGGTAGCGCCGCCCTAGCCCGCGGCTTCCGTGCTTTACGTTCTTTGTCCCGGCCACGTGGTTTCACAACCGTGTCCTCCTCATCGGTCTCCTCCAATGCCGCTCTCAGCGCCATCTTACGCCGCTCGCATGCCTTTTGCTCGAGTCGTTCCCTCAACATTCGCTCCTACTCGTCCTCGATGACTGCCACTTCCCGGTCGTATTTAGTAGCTTTCTTTTCCCTGCGAGCCCGCGTCCCGTCCACGCCGCTCGCTCCTGTCTGCTCCGACATCTCCGTGCGATCATCCTCCTCCATTTCGCTCTTCACAATTTTCTTTCCTGCAGGAAGTTTGGCCCTCTTACATTTGGCCCCCCTTGGTGCCTCATGTTCCTCGCCTCAGGCCGAGCATAATTCCTTGCTCATGGTCACGTGTAGAAGCCACGTGTACCAGTGTGTCAGATAGCGGAACTGAGCAGCGGAGCAGCTGACACGTCTTTACTGAGCAAAAATAGGAGGTGGAGTGGGCAGAAGGAGGGGGAGCAGGAGGCCACCTGGAGGGAAGGCGGGGAGTAGGGCTGCTTGGAGCAGCTAACCTGCCCTCCAGGCCGCTCACCAACCACCAGCTCCACCTACCCAACACAGTAAACTTATACAAGTTGTCCAGGAGTTGGGGAGAAGACAAGTAGAGAAGGATAATAGGATAATTACATTGCATGAATAATATACGCATAAGAGTTTATACATAACATTATATGAGTGATCGTTTGGGACCCAAATAAAGCGATTGATATATAGTGCTTGACACAACATGTTCGACTGTTATTTCGTAACAATTTTGAACTGACACCAGCCGATATTGAGACATGAATTCTAATTGTCCCAGATCGGGTTGATTGATTGCTGATGGTTTAATACCGTGTCAGGAGTAAGGCCCCATCTCCATGTCAAAAAGTATCTATTCTGTCAACCTTATTAATGACATTCACGTGCCTACATTGGAATTTACATGAAATGACAGATTAGTGTTAAATGACAGCAAAATCTATCTCATGCAATTTTGATGTCGTTAAATTTGCCGGGTTTATTTTTGTGTGGCTACATTCATTAATAAATCATGGGAAATTTCAATCGTGGACAATTGGCTTTCCTTATTCCGATGCTCCATGTCCTATCCTAGTACAGCCGAGCACCAGGTGGCGACAATGATAACTTATTACATAATTCATTTGACTCGCCAATCATTAAAGCCACAATGGGAAGCGAACACCTAAACTATCTTGCAAGGCTCATCTTGATTAATGATTTCGGTCAATTCAGTTATCGGCTGGTATTAGGCAGGCTTATAATACCGTACTGATGGAGCTGGATTGCAAGCTGTGGCTCGTTATTTCAGTTCAAGCTCAGCGACACACAGCTGAGTTGTGTGCTTGTGTGGTCAATTAGGGGATAGTGCTTGACGCAAAGCCTACTTGATGCAGTACCTAGGATGCCACAGCAGCTTACATTGTCCTATTGCTGCCCAGGCCACAGGAAACTAGGACACCAGGAGTGGGAAGAACATAACTTTATTCCCATGACAGGCAGGATCGTCAACTCGCAGGCTATTATGCCCTGATCAATGCGGATGTGCAGTAGCCGGCAAAGAGGTTTGACACGAGCAGAAAGTCATGTAATGAATAAATGAATAAATGAATAAGGACAGCATGGAGGACACATACAAGAGCACAGGTACAGGCTTACACATGCAAATGAAGGGTTATATCAATATGAAAATATATTTATACATCATCAAACAAAGCAATTATAGTATGTCACTGCTGTTAAATCAAATGTTGTTTTCTCGTTTGTTTTGGTGTATTTCACCGAGTCAAGTGCATTGGCGGTGGGTGGGTTGAGAGCAGATGTTGCTTTGATGGTGGTCAGTGGGTGAGTGTCTGTGCAGTAGGCCGCTGGTCGTGAGGAAGAAGGTGAGTGTGATGGTGGTTAGCTGATTGGCTGGTGGGATGCGAGGTGGGCCAATCAGCAGAAGAAGGTATGGGCTGATCGGAAGATGTGTGGAGGGGCTGTGTCGCTGTTCTCCACGCCCCTAGCAATGACAGCAGATAAGCACACACACACACGCACACGCACACACACACTCATTTAACCCAATTAATACATAAGTCGAAAGGGGATTGGTTCACCACAGGCAGACCGCCAGGTGGCGCCAGGAGGTAAAGTGATTTCAACCACGGAGACTCTGGTACATAAAGCCTGGCGTTAACTAGATGGATTACTTTAAAAGAAATAGGGCCTTGTTGTTGAAGTTGCACAGTCCAATGGTTTTTAGCTTCAGCCATATTGTTTTGAGAAAAAAACATGTCTCACTGAAGTTTAATATACATGTATACGCATACCGACAATAAGTTAGAACCAGTGTAGTATGTTTTGTTTTATTCAGATGAAAGCGTCACATTTTCAAAACCCAAAACACTTATTTATATCTGATCCTACATATTCAACTTAGCTACTGGTTCTCCTAAGGCATATTTACTGTTGTATCAAAGGAATACTAAATGAATTTAATAGAACATGTCATTATTGAAGGCGATGCTGTCCCACATTTCGACTTGCACGCCAAGATCAAATTTCTCTTTTGTTGCACTGCAAATATTTCTAAAGTTAACCATTTCAACGAAATCTTACTACTACATAATGTAAAGTAGAATACTATGATCAACTATATATATATTTATCTAGAACTATATCGCAGAAACTCAACGCCACCGGACTGTGGAACTTTAAGTACAGGCAGCTCTAAGTGGATATCCACTCCCGGGAAATCTATGACTTCCTGGAGCATTCCAGACAGTGACCGGGAAAACAATTTCCACTTTGGGAAATTCTAAAAATAGTCCACCCTGCTAGGCGAAGATACCTAGGTGATGTGGGAACAATGGGACAATGTGGAGTTTTTTAAAGGGGTGGGGGTGGGGGTTACGTCCTGGTAACATCTAAGGCTATATCAGGACGGGTACTGACTTGTGACAGTGCGCATTCATAGTGACTTTACAGTTATGTCCCACTGGGAAACCAGACTGCCAGCACCATAACCTGATATCCCATTCAGTCACATTATCCTGATACTGAGCTAACCAGTTCTTGCCCTATCCTAGTAAAGCCGAGCGCCAGGCTATGTAGTGACAAGTATCAATTTTGTAAGTCATTGGGTTTGACTCGGATGGGATTTGAACTCTCGACCTTCCGCATGGGAAGCATGCGCTCTTACCGATTCGACTACCGCATCCGGTAATGGGACAAGGTGTGAACGTGGATATAAATGAACTAATGACCAAAGCTGTTCAGCATTGAAAACAAGTTCTATAATGAACTTATATGTTATAGACAGGGTAAATAAACCATCATTAAATAAATTTAAAATATATTTAAAAAAAAAATTAAATGGTAAAGCAGTTATTGCCAGATATGTAGTTTTGAGACGAATTGACCTCTGAGATATGTATTTACTTTAACTTTCAACCCATAGCCATTTTGGTCAGCGGAAGCTGAAATTGTAACCTATTTAAACTTGTAACTGATATTTTTGAGTTAACAATTCCGGGGTTTTGTCTAATAGGACAAACTGGGAATTAAAACGCCCGAATGAATGACGTAACTCGATCTCGGAGGTTCTTAATGAAGACCTACCCGAGCAGAGAGTTTTTGATATTGAAAAATGTAAACATTATTTCCCGTGGCGCATGCGCTGTGAACTACTACAACACACAATATTAGTTCTTGCTGCTGCTGTCAGAGGGCTGTTCAGTTGTGGTGGAAATCCTCTATTAGACCTTTTCCACACAGCATGCTTCACAGTGACCTGCTACAGTACATTAGGTATGGCCACTGACATCAGAGGGTTGTTTTGGTGGTGGAAATCCTCTATAGGACCTTTTCCACACAGCTTGCTTCACAGTAAGCTGCCGTTAACCACAACATTAGTTCTTGCCACTGATGTCAGAGGGCAGGCTGCTAGTGGAAATCGTCTATAAGACCTTTTCCCCAGAGTATGCTGCACCGTGACCTACTACCCACGACATTAGTTCTCTTCACTGACGCCACAGCGCAGGATGGTGATGGAAATCCTCTATGGGACCTTTTTCCACAGAGCATGCTGCACAGTGATCTACTGCTCCCAACATTAGTTCTCGCCACCGGGCATCAGAGGGCAGGTTGGTGATGGAAATCCTCTAGTATGTATGCCGTACAGTGATCCGCTGCAGTCATCATTGGTTCTTGCCACTGATTTCAGAAGAGAGGTTTGTGGTGGAAATCGTCTATTATGAGCATTACAGACCTCGGCTTACTAAGCTCAGCACATCGGGTTCCCTGAAGCTTGTGCATCCATGAAAATGGCTGATTCAGCATGCCTGTGAGTGTGACTGACAGAAGAAAACCTTGATGAAAACAGTAACTGGTTACAACAGCCTATTTCAGTGGGTGGAGCTGTGTCATGTAACACTTGGAGCAGCTCTGAGTCACTCCTATGGCCGAGATTTTAAAAAAGAAGTAAAGCTTGTTTTAGTTACGACACCTCTAGAGCACATTGATGTTCATATCATTGGCTATTAGACGTCAGAGATATGGTCATTCTGACATATTTCTTTGGAGGAAACCCACTGCCATCACCTAGGCTACTCTTTCTGATAAGCAGCAAGGGGTCTTTTATATGCACTTTCCGATAGACAGGACAGCATGAAAGGGGGGGGGGGGGAGAGTATTCTGGGCGTGTGTTTGCAACATTATACCTTTACACCGGCGTAAATCAATCCGCTACACTGTAATGGGTCGTTTTCGCTGACGTCATCAGTTCCTGTGCGCGTGGTCGAAATCACCCAATTTGCATTGTGTGGCGCCAGCACGCAAATTAGGCTCTCTCTCCAGCACTGTGTGTGCAAGTAGTATACTACAAAGGTGGCCCTGCATCAGGAAGTTAGCTTTACCACCAGGCGTTGGCACATGGGGCATGACACGTGACAGGTGACAAAGAGAAATCCAAGTCTACATTGAAATTTCTGAAGTGCAATGCTGGCTACAACTGCCCTGTCTTTCATGACCCCCACGCCACTGCCCCTTCCACCTCCCCCTCCGCCCACCACCCACTCCAATTTCCAACCCTCCTCCCCCCGCCATCCACTCTGCCTTCCAACCTTCCTCCCAACAGCCCCCCCCCCCCCATATCGCCCGGCTCCGTCCTCCTCCGATCGCCCCCCCCCCCAGCCGCCCCGCCACCACCCACTCCTTCTACCCCCCACCCCCACCACCACCCTCCCTCGACACCAACACTTTTGGAAACTCTGTTTACGTGGTACAGCCTGGTTCTAATGATAAAAGGCCTGCTAGTGATCCGACTTGTGTCCGTGCATACTCGTGGCAACATTTATAGTGCTGGCCCACTGGGATACTGAGTCACCGGCACTATAAGTATAACTAGAGCATCTGTACCTCATTCCTGATAGACATGGGTGGAGGGGAACATAAATATATATACTCCTTTGTATTTATTCAGAAATTTAACATGAGAATGCCATGTAGTTCTCTCTCATTCTCCAACTCCCAAACTAGATGTAGAAATAAGTAATATGTTTTGTCAACGACTTCATCTCATGGCCGGACACTGTGATCGAATGGGTAAGAGCACACTGGCTGCCCATGTAGGAGGTCGGGAGTTCAAATCCCAGTCGAGTCAAACCATTGACTTACAAAACTGATACTTATCGCTACCTATCCTGACGCTCAGCATTAATAGCATAGGGCTGGTTTGTGGAATATCAGGATAATGTGACTGAATGGGATATAAGGTCATGGTTCTGGTGCCCTGTTTTTGTTTTTTTGTTTCTTTGTTTAACGACCCCCGAGCACACATAGTAGACACGTTTTTATTTGTTGTTCTGGTTTTTATAAAAGAAGTGATTTGATCAAACAGGTAGGTGCCCTGGTCTCCCAGTCAGACAAGACTACAAAGTTACCATGAATGTGCACTGTCACAATGTTGTACTTGCTCTGATAGTATCTTAGATGTTGGTAGGACATAAACCCCAATAAACAAACAATCGTTAACTACAACTGGTAGATCGGCTGGAAGATCACCTCTTGGGGAAGTCATACAGTTAGTTACCTTACTACACGCCTGTGGTTAAATAAACTCAACCCATCTCCTGTCGTGATCCTAGAAAAAGTTTTGAACTTACGTCATTGTGTGAATAAGTGCTGTCATTATCACTCAATAAAATCACTTTTCTAGCTCTAACTCTCGGTGGTTATAGCTCGTGACTAACCCTATGTAAATATAACTCGTCTTAAATATTGTTTTAGGTATTATTTTGCGTACAAGGGTAGGTGGGAAGACAACCATTAATGGTTACACTGTTCCTGCAATTTCTATTGTCAACAGGTTAGTCTATGTTTGTAGAATATGCATAGAAATTGTGAATAAAAATGTCTAATGTCTATGAGAAACCATGATTTTCATAATTTGTGTTATTGTACTGAAGCATTTAAAGAATGTATTATGTTTTTTTCTGCGCGTGTGTGTAAATAACTGCAACAACGATGGCTGGAAGCTGTAACAATGGCGAGTTTATAGTGTTGCCCCTCTGAGTGACCGTGTCACCACTACCGTGGCCGGATATCCCAACCTGGTTATATTATCCTGATACTGAACGAACCAGTCCTTTTCCTATCCTATTAATGTTGAGTGGTTGACTAGGTAGCGACATGTATCCGTTCTGTAAGCCATTGGTTTGACTGGGTTAGCACTCGATTTGTTTGTTGTTGTTTTACGTCCTAGTAATATCTAAGGTCATATCAGGATGGGTACCGACTTGTGACATTATAGTGCTGCCCCACTGGGAAATCAGGCCGCTGGCACCATGACCCGATATCCCACTCAGTCACATTATCCTGACACTGAGCCAACCAGTCCTTACCCTATCCTATTAATGCTGAGCACCAGGCTAGGAATCAACAAGTATTCCAGCTGGGTGTGTTCCCAGCTTTAGTTTCATGCTTATTCCAGGTGTAACGATTTCAATTTCCCCCCCTTTCCAAGTTCCCCCCGGGAATCTGAAAAAGTTTTTAATTTCCCTACCGTGAAATTGAAGACGTTTTCAGATTCCCGGGAGGGAAATTAAAAACAGTTTTCAGATTCCTCCCTCTATTTTCAAATTCCCCGCTCCGGGAATTTAAAATTGTTTAAAAAACTTTAAAAAACGTTTTAAAATTCTGACCTATAATATTTTTTTATTAGCCATCTTGAAGACTTTTGTGTCATTTGGGGTGAAATATGTTTTGTTGTACTAGTAATAATTTCCATTATGCTATTCTCTGTGTATTATTATATTTGTCATGAATGAAAAAAAAAAAAAAATTCCCCCAAAATGGGGGGAGGGAAAGTTAAAACGAGGAAGGGAAAATGAAAATGTTTTCAAATTCCTGTGGGATGAATTTGAAAACGTGTTCAAGTTCCCGTGGCGGAACTTCAATCAGGGGGGAATTTGAAATCTTTACACCGGGCGTGGTGGCCGAATCGGTAGAGCGCGGGCCTGGCGTGCGGGAGATCGGGAGTTTTGGTTCGAGTCAAACCAATTACTTATAAAATTGATACTTGTTGCTTCCTAACCTGGTGCTCGGCATTAATAGGATAGGGCAAGGACTAGTTATCTTGGTGTCAGGATAATGTGACTGAGTAGGATATCAGGTCAAGGTGCTGATGGCCTGATTTCTCAGTTCAGCAGCACTATAAAGTTGTCATGAATGTACACTGTCACACGTCGGTACCTGTCCTGATGTTGCCAGGACGTAAAACTCCAACAACCAACCTATTCCATGCTTATAGACTCCTTGTTCAAGGGTTAACCTATAACTACCCCCCCCCCCGAGCCACACACATCTCCATACCATCCCATCTCACGCCATCATCCCCCTCCACACACACACACATATCTCCATATCCTCCCATCTCACGCCATCATCCCCACACACACATCTCCATATCATCCCATCTCACGCCATCACACCCCTCCTCCCCCCCCACACACCCACATCTTCATATCCTTCTATCTCACGCCATCACCCCCCCCCCCTCCCCATGCGCACACACATCTCCATATCCTCCCATCTCACGCCATCACGCCCCTCCCCCCCCCCCCTCCGCCTCCAATCGGAATGTGACAAATCACCAACGTGATGCCAGAGCGAACACAAAAACCGGTGATTAAAAAACACACAAACAAATTACGCCTGTAATAGATTTCACGCAGAGCGAGAGAGTTGGAGAGATATTTAGGCCCGTGTCCGATGCCTTTTAATGTTGCCACTAAAATGTTATGATCATTACCGGTATTCCAAATGCCAGAAAGCTGCTGAACTGATGTAGGGGGGAAAAAGATGGGAGAAGGAAGAAGACCCGCTGAGAACAAATGCAATAACAAATGGCAATGTTATCTGTTGTGTAACAATGTTGTAATAATGACTAGAACAAAATCATAAGCTTAGCCAGACGGGATGACCGAATGAGTTAGAGTGTCCGTCTCCCGTGTTGGTAGATCGTGGTTTCGAACCCTGGTCGAGTCAAATCAATGACTTTAAAATTTATACTTGTCGCTTCCTTGCCAGGCGCTCTTCATTAATAGAATAGGGCAAGGAGCAGTGGAATGAGGAAGAGCAATCGTCTCATGCGACACTACAATACTCTCACCTGACACTACAGTACTATCATGTGACACTGCAGTACCCTCACATGACACTACAGTACTGCCATGTGACACAAGAGTACTCTCATGTGACACTACAGTACTCTCACCAGACACTGGAGTACCCTCACATGACACTACAGTACTCTCCTGTGATACTACAGTACTCTCACGGGTCACTATAGTACCCTCACATGACACTACAGTACTCTCACCTGACACTACAGTACTCTCACCTGACACTACAGTACTCTCACCTGACATTACAGTACTCTCACCTTATACTACAGTACTCTCACGTGACACTACAGTACTCTCACGTGACACTACAGTATTCTCACGTGACACTACAGTACCCTCACATGACACTACAGTACACTCACGTGATATTACAGTACTCTCACCTGACTACAGTACTCTCACGGTACTCTCATGTGACACTGCAGTACCCTCACATGACACTACATTACTCTCACGTGATACTACAGTACTCTCACATGATACTACAGTACTCTCATGTGATACTACAGCACTCTCACGTGACACTACATCACCCTCACATGACACTAGAATACTCTCACGTGATGCTACAGTACTCTCACGTGATGTTACAGTACTCTCACATGATACTACAATACTTTCCCGTGATACTACAGTCCTCTCACGTGACACTACAGAACCCTCAGGTGACACTACAGTACTCTCACGTGACAGTACAGTAACTGTAGAACAGAACAAGCAGCACATTCTCTTCCCCCCATCTACTTTTGTAGCAGTCACCAATATTGGCAAATTACTGGTGAAGATGAAGATTTGAATGGGAAGAAGCTTGAGTAACCGTTGAGGTTAATCGTTTATATAAGGCAGAAAAGCCTAAATAACGCAGTCGTCTTGTTTTATTCATTAAGTCTCATCGATCAAACTCGTATCATTCACCCCCAAATTCTGCTTTTAGTGACTACAAACTATGTCGACATCTTTGTTTAGTTGTTGGTGTTGTTTGTTTCCTGGAGATTTCCACTCATGGCGACTTTATAGTCCTGCCCCACTAGGATACAAGGCTGCTGGCACCATGACCCAATTTCCCAGTCATATTGTCCTGATACTGAACTAACCAGTCCTTGGCCTATCCTAGTAATGCCAAGTGCCAGGCTAGATAGTGACAAGTGTCAATTTTGTAAGTAATTGGTTTCACTCAACTGGGAATCAAACTCCCGACCTTCGACACGGGAAGCCTGCGCTCTTAGTCTTACCGATTCGGCCATCGCATCCGATCGCCTTTTTTCTTCTTCTTTACTTCATTTTAAATAAACAGATTTTTGTTGGTGGTAACAATTTCCAATGATTTTTAGGTAACATTCAGTCAATGGCGGGCGTCATACTACAGAATGACCACGAGCCTGTTGTTGCCTTGCCTCATTTGGGATCTCATTTCTTGACCAGCTGGCACCATTCCTGTGTCTCATTGCGACATTTACAGGGGCGCAGTGGCGATAAAAGATTTATAGCCACTTCTGATGGCTGAGGCCGTCCCCATATGGCCGTCAAGCACGGCACATAAAGACAAGCCGAAGTCACGTGACACGTTTCTATGAGGCCTGATATGATAGCACACCAATCATTTTATACCCTCCTATTTTGGCCGGGATGAGGAACTATAAATAAAGGCCCGTCTACACTGCGCACAAACCTAAACACCGTATTGTGAACAGCGCCCATCTAGAGTCATCTAGAGTAATAAGGATGAATGACCACTTAGTCTAAATCCAACCAAAGACAGCCTCGGTATGAATCAAGTTATGGAGTCACTGGTTCCAGTGCATAATGCTATCAATCTTGGCATAGAGTTGAGAAATTGGAAGAGAATGGAGGGGAATAACCTCGATGGTGGCCACAGAAAGCTCTCGAGTTGACTTTTAAGGTGTATTAATCTACATGCTTTAATACATTATTCACTTCAAAAGTAGTGGGCTACAATAGATAAGCATTTTAACCATATATTTAGCACATTAAATTGTAAAATCATGTTGTTCTTTCCATAACCCAGCCTTCCGACACTTTTTTCTAATGGGTTGTCTATCAGTTCTGTCACAGAGACAGTGCTGTCGGAGTAACTAGTGCCTATCTTGCTATTTGACCAGGACGTGGAATTAAATAAAGGCCGGCTTACCCTGCACACAAACAGAAAACTCTTCTGTGAACTGCATCCATCCTGATATTTGTCCAGGACGTGGAATTAAATAAAGGCCAACCTACACTGCACACAAACAGAAAACTTCTGTGAACCGCGTCCATTCTGCTATTTGTCCAGGATGTGGAATTAAATAAAGGCCGGCCTACACTGCACACAAACAGAAAACTTCTGTGAACCGCGTCCATTCTGCTATTTGTCCAGGATGTGGAATTAAATAAAGGCCGGCCTACACTGCACACAAACAGAAAACTTCTGTGAACCGCGTCCATTCTGCTATTTGTCCAGGACGCGGAATTAAATAACGGCCGGCATACACTGCACACAAACAAAAAACTCTTCTGTGAACCGCGTCCATCCTGATATTTGTCCAGGACGTGGAATTAAATAAAGGCCGGCCTACACTGCACACAAAGTGAAAACTCTTCTGTGAACCGCGTCCATCCTATTATTTGCCCAGGACGTGGGAGTAAATAAAGGCCAGCCTACACTGCGCAGATATTAATAAAAACATGTTTTGAACCATATTCATCTAAATGAATGGTTCTCAACAAGGAGCCTTATGCCCCATAGGGGGCGGTCCACATAGCTGGGACCATAGGAATGAAACAGTATATTAGGAAGCCACAGATATATTTTAATGGGCCATACAAATTTTACTTCAGGTCGTTACCGTAATCCACATAATCCTCACATCACACGATATTAATATCAAGAGTAATGTCATTCAATACTATGAGTGGTATGCTCCTGTATTGCTTAGTAACGAGTAATAATTGTTTATATATATATATATAAATATATATACCATTCTTGAAAAAAATTGGCTTGTCTTTGTTCCTGTTGTGCAAATGTTATACATTATCAACAGATTTAATCGATATATTGCCTCATATATATTTAATAACATTGGTTGTATAAATGTAGTTTTATACCTCAAACGGCTATAAATTATGAGTCAAACAGTGCCATTTATATATACAAAAAGGTTGAAAATCGCTGATCTCAATATGTTGTCAAAGTTGTGGAAGCATTCCACACACAGTCTAGAAGTTACTTTCGGACACATCCCTAAGTTTATCAACTGTAATGTATTCCACCGGACGAGGTGGCCGAATCGGTAGAGCGCAGGCTTCCCGTGCGGAAGGATGGCAGTTCGAATCCCAGCCGAGTCAAACCAATAACTTACTAAAGTAATACTTGTCGCTTCCTAGCCTGGTACTTGGCATTATTAGGATAGGGCAAGGACTGGTTAGCTCAGTGACAGGATAATGTGATTGAGTGAGATATCATTATCATGTCACGGTGCCAGCAGCCTGGTCTCCGAGTGGGGCAGCACTATGAAGTCACCAGGAGTGCACAGTGCCACAAGTCAGTACCCATCCTGATATGACCTTAGATGTTGCCAGGATGCAAAACTCCAACAAACATATTGATGTATTTCCCATTCGCTGACATGTCAGGAAACCCTTGTTGAACAGTTCATGCGTGTGCAAATAAGACGGCTGTGTTTTAGCAAGCCAGGTTAGAGCTGCAAGTCTAGCAATGCAGGCAGACACTGCAATTACTGGTTGGTTGTTGGGAGTTTTAAATCCTGGCAACATCTAAGGTCATATCCGGACAGTTACCGACTTGTGAAAGTGCAAACTCATGGCGACTTTATAGTGCTGCCCCACTGGGAAATCAGGCCACCATCATTATGACCCGATATCCTACTCAGTCACATTACCCTGACACTGAGCTAACCAGTCCTTGCCCTATCCTATTAGTGCAGAGGGCCAGGCTAGGAAGTGACAAATATCAATTTAATAAGTCATTGGTTAGACTCGACCTGGAACCGAACTCCCGATCTCCCGCACGTGAGGTCTGCACTCTACAGATTTGGCCACCGTGCTCTGTGCAATTAGTGAATGGTATGCAATGTTGACCACTAGTGCATGTGGACAAGCGGGTCCGCAATACATCACATTGCAAGGTCAATGGGATGTGTTGATGACCTTTCGAGCAGGTGTCTCTGGCATTAAACATTGATACTCTGACAGTACCAATAGACCTTTTCCGCAGAGCATGTGCAGTGACCTGTAATCTACAACATTAGATATCCGCGTTACCAACAGAGTCCCTTCTTTTGGTTTATTTCATTTTAGTTTTTGTGTTGGTATTTTGGGGGTTTCTTTTTTATTGGGGGTGGGGGTGGGAAGGTAGATTAAGTTTAGTCATGCCATTTCTCAGCGCTGTAGCACCTGTTGGTGGTGAAAATCCTGCATAAGAGTTTTTTCAGGAAACTGCTTCGAAACGGACATATAGTTATTGCCACTATCACAAGAGGACGGGTTGGTGGTGAAGATTGTCGCTAAGACCTTTTCCACAGCATGCTGCTGTCAGAGAGCAAATAATTATCATTGTAGAGCTTACATGTAGAAAACACAGCATGTAGAAGGATAAGAGCGTCCGTCTCCCATGTGGTCGAATCCTGGTCGAGTCAAACCAATGACTTAAAAATTTATACTTGTCGCTTCCTAGCCAGGCGCTCGGCATTATTAGGATGGGGGCAAGGACCAGTGGAATGAGGAAGACCAATCGCCTGCGACTGAAATTTTCCCTGCTTAAACAACTAATGTACCAAAAAAAAGAAGAAGATATACAGCACCGGCCAAAGGCGTCAGTAACTCGGACATTTGCCCGGAGGGGGATAAATATAATTTCTAGAAATTCTATTAAATGGAAATTAAAGATTTGATTGGTTATGTTGGCCTGCTAACATGATTAATTCGCTAACGAGACACCGGGCGGCGCAAGTGGTCGGGAGAGGTGTACCCATACGCTCAGTTGACCTCTGGAGCCTGAGCCGGTCACAGCCAGCCACACACGGTTTGTTTTTGTTACTCTTCCAATATAGAAAATTAATGATGTGCTGGAGGAGTGCCGTAGCTGGGAGCGGAAAGAAACATGTTCTACGAAACAGTTGCAAAGTCTGGCTGGGAAGTTACAACATTTGTCTAAGTGTGTTAAGCCTGCTATCAGATTTTCAAACAGTGTTCTCTGTGGCAGAGTGGTTAGAGTGTCTGACTTTTGTCTAGGTCGGACGCCTAATCTGAAGGTCGGTGGTTCGATTCCCCGTCCCCCTCCCACCTTTGGCAATTTGGATTTCCACCACTGTGTATAACTTACAGTGTCATCAAAGGCCGGTTGCTCTCATACCATGTCTATGTGGTGTGGGAGGTTAAAAATCCCTTGGGTCGGTAAAAGTGTAGGCTCGGGCTTTCTATCGACAAACTGTCTAATGGTGAAAACAAGTCTATTCAGACTTATCCATGATGGGCAGTATAAATCTTCAATCTACTATAGGCATTCAGGAAGTCACCTTATGTAGGTCAACACCCTTTCGATAAGGACTTACTCCTGGATTTAGAATGGTTTCAGAACTTCGCGCAGTCTTTTAATGGTATACAGTTAATTCCGACTGAGTCAAGGAAGGAATGGCTCATAGAGTGTGACTCAACACTTAAAGCAGGTGGGGCATTTTCGGCCACGGCATTTTATACGGCGGTATATAAGCCTGAGCTGCGGGCTGCTGGGCTTGCAATAAGTCAGTTGGTTTATTTATTTATTTATTTATTTATTTATTTATTTATTGTTGTTTTACGTCCTAGCAACATCTAAGGTCATATCAGGACGGGTACCGACTTGTGACAGGTGCGCACTCATGGCGACTTTATAGTGCTGTCCCACTGGGAAACCAGGCCGCCGGCACCATGACCTGGTATCCCACTCAGTCACATTATCCTGACACTGAGCACACCAGTCCTTGCCCTATCCTAATAATGCCGAGCGCCTGGCTAGGAAGCAACAAGTATCAATTTTTAAAGTCATTGGTTTGACTCGACCGGGACTCGAACCCACGACCCCACGATCTACCAGCACGGGAGACGGACGCTCTAACTCATTCGGCCATCCCGTCCGGTCAATAAGTCAGTTGGAGGCACTCAACCTTGTACATGCATTTAAGTTACTTCTCACTCCTTCTCCCCATCAATTTCTGGTTAAAGTTAATACTGATAACCTGGCTTCGCAACAAGTTTTAGAATCAGGTAGAGGTAAAGAAAAGGTCCTTTGTGCATGTGCGAGACAGCTCTGGCTTATTGCTGCTGACCTTAATGTTGAACTAGAGATTGTGCATAAGCCAGGTGTGGACTTAGTATTGGCCAACGCTCTGAGTAGGGCCCCTCACTCCGAGTCAGCAAGGGAAAAAGCTGCTCATTTTTGTTCTGATATGGGTTTGACTGACATCTTTGTGGATGTGACTCTTGATCTGTTGCAATGTAAGTTGTAATTGCTTGTTATATCTGGAAGATAGTAAAATTGTTGGCTCTATCTTCCAGGATACTCGCTAATACACCATCAGCGACTGCTAGAATCATATGAGGGGACGCTGACCCCGCGGACCTGGAAGAACAAGGCGGGGCATGTCAGGCTCTATCTGGAGTTGTGTGCCCGTCACAAGGCGAATGCCTTGTCGCCGACTGTGTATGATCTGTTATCGTTTCTTCTTGTGCTTAATGATCGGTTAAAATCGCCCGCGGCGGTGATGAATTATTTGAGCTCGATCAAGGTCTGGGTGTCCGGGGGCTCGGGAGACGGTAAAGCGTTTGAGGCACCGGAGGTAAAAACATTCAAAAACGGAATTTTTAAGTCCTCCAAGCATGTGGTTAAAAGCGCGATTCCGATCTCCACGGAAGACCTTAAGGCTTTCTTGTGCCACCTGACACCCATCCCTCATGTCCTCGTAGCTGCATTTCTGGTGGGATATTTTACTCTCGTTAAGCAATGCAATCTGGCTCCTGCTCTCACCGGGTCTCGCATACACCCGCATGTTCTCCGGTTCAAAGATATTAAAGTAGAGTCAGGGTCATTATCGGTAACCCTTAGGTCAACTAAGACACGACCAGCTTCTGCTCCACCTGTAGTCTTCCGACTACCTGCATTGCCCGGTGTTGCGGTTTCCCAGGGACACCAGTTTGCCAGGGACACGTCGCTTCTGCACATGCGTCAAAATCGAACAGCATCATCACTAACCTTATAAATTTAATATAATGTTTTTGGTAAAGATGTTTTCTATATGTGTACCAAACAATTTGTTTCTAGATGGTGTAATTTGAGAGATATTTGACTTCTTCTGTATTTTCTGTATGAACATTGCTCACGACCATTGACAATGCCTTGAGTTTGATGGTACGCGCAGTCCAAAACGTTCGTTTTATTAAAAAATAATAGAAATCAAGAACCCTAACCTTATAAATTTAATATAGTCTTTATGGTAAATATGTTTTCTATATGTCTACCAAGTGATTTGTTTCTAGATGGTGTAATTTGAGAGATATTTGACTTCTTCTGTATGAAGATTTGCTCACGGCCGTTAACAATGCATTTGAATGGATGTGTTCCTGGCAAACTGGTGTGCCTCGGAAACCGCAACACCGGCGCTCAGTGCTGCCCCGTGCGGGCGTGGTCCGCTTACGCTCAGGGTCTAACGCCTCATGGTGATTCGCCAGCTTTCTTGCTTCCCATGGGCCTACCACTGACCCTCCCGACGCTCAAACGAGCCCTCAAAGTGTCTTCTTTCAATGCCCTAGACTGTGACAAGGGTTTTACCCTCCACGGGCTGCGACGAGGAGCTGTCAGGCCTGTCAGGTGTCTGGCCTGACCCTGGACCGGATCATGTCAGCCGGTACCTGGCGCAGTGCTGCTGTTAATGCATACCTACGAGCCATCCATGTGAGTGCAGCCCCCGCAGCGCTCGGTAGGTTGTTGGGTTGAGCGCTGCTAATACAACGGCCCATGCAGATTTGTGTTGCAGTAATCGTATTTTGGTGTTGTATTATTGTTATGTATATTCTATTCCAGGTTAACCAGTACCTGCTATAGATATTCTATTCACTGAGTAGATCTATCTTCTCTGTGTCTGTTACTTAAAAGGCCTTGTCGCCGAACCGAGATGCTTAATTTGACTTCCATATTGAGTTCCAGAAACATGTATTACTGCTATGATCTTGACCTTTGAGGGCCTGCGAACCATACAAGTATCGAACTATAAATATTTTTTCTAAGAAGGCCCTGTCGCCAACTCGATTTATCCAAGCTTGATCACTTCATTGAAGTATGATTTGTTTTGGTCAGATGTAATAAATCTGTTTCCAAATATATATTCATGACTTGTCTTGGTGTCTCGGCGAGCGAATTATTGTAAGAGCGCTGAAGTTCAGCTTGCCTGGGACACCAGCAACCTTAGGGCAGACACTGATGAACTATCTGCAGGTTGGATCCTGAAGGCCCCTCAGCTTATTAATTTGTGTTTGTAATTCCGGTGACTCCCGTAATTCAGGGACTCCCCGGTCACTTTATTATGCATAATAAAGCGACTCCCTCTCTATCATGTTGTGATTCCCCACCAAGTTTCTTTTCATAAATGTTTAATAGTTTTCTAATATGAATTGATTGTTGCCTTTGGCTAAAGGAATCACAAAGAGTTAAACACACATTTTCTATTTCAAACAAACTATCTATATGATATGCATACACACATATACATCAGCATACATAGAAATGAGTAGCTATACATATCATGTCTTTAAAATAATAAAGAGTCTTATAGAAGATGAGTAGCTATACATATCATGTCTTTAAAATAATAGAGTCTTATAGAAGATGAGTAGCTATACATATCATGTCTTTAAAATAATAAAGAGTCTTATAGAAGATGAGTTGCTATACATATAATGCCTTTAAAATATTGTTTACAGTAGACATATTATGCCTAATAAAGTGACCGGGGAGTCACTTAATTATGGGAGTCAGAATATATTTCAGCGGCCAATTGGAGGCTCATAAACTAGTGCATGGGAATGTGGGAACCCTCGAAAGTACCTCAGCGCTTGAAAGCATGTGGGCTGGTCTTCAGGCTGCTCACGGGTAACTTAGCACAGGGAATAATATAAAGCGAAGGTGTGCAGAAGGCGGAGATTCACAAGGTGGAGACAACTGACACATTCTAACGTAAATAATACACATTGAAATACACATAACAAGTTACACATCTTTAAACAAAATCCTGAGCTGGTAATGGTAGAATAACATTTGTATTCCATGATTCGATGTCTGTAGGACCTGATTGCTTCCACATGCATAGCACTGAGCGCAGTGGCCGAATCGGTAGAGCATGGTCCTCGCGTTTGGGAGATCGGGAGTTTGGTTTCCGATCGAGTCAAACCAATGACTTGCAAAAGGGATACTTGTCACTTCCTAGCCTGGCCTCAGCATTAATAGGATAGGGTAAGGACTGGTTGGCTCGGTGTCAGGATAATGTGGCTGAGTGGGATATTGGGTCATTGTCTGATTTCCCAGTGGGACAGCAGTATAAAGTCATCAAGACTGTGCACTGTCACAAGTAGGTACACCTCCTGATATAACCCTAGATGTTGCCAGGATGTAAAACTCCAACAACCAACCTCGTGCATAGCAACCATTTCACCTATCAAGGTCTGTCTGTGGGAGAGTGCGCATAAAAGACCCTTTGCTGCTTATCAGAAAGAGTAGCCTATGTGGCTGCAGCGGGTTTCCTATAAAGAAATATGTCAGAATGACCATATGTTTGATGTCCAATAGCCAATGATGAAAATTAATGTGCACTAGAGGCGTCGTTAAATACAACAAGCTTTACTTTTATTTTAAATATTGACGGAGTACTGTGATTAAAGTTGCTACAGTGGCACATACAGGATTACATCGTGGAAAGGCGGGGAGGGGAGGGGGGGGGGGAGAGTGGAGTTGCCCTCTCAGATGTTAAAGCAGAAGTACTCGTGTACTCAGCAGCTGAGTGGGTAATTCTGTGAGGAGGCAACAGATGGCGCCTCAGCGGAGGGAGTTGGAGGGAAGGGGATATAGGATAGGAGACGGAGGAGGGAGGTTGATGGAGATGTGGAGGGAGGAGGGAGTGTTGAGGGTGGGGTGAAAGGGGCTGGAGGGAGATGGGCGGTGTGGAGAAGAGAGAGGAAATGGGGGAATGGAGTGGGTGGAGGATGGTGTGGATGGATGGAGAGAGGAGGGATGTGTGTGTGTGGGGGGGGGGGGGGGGGGGGGGGGGGGTATAGCGGGTAGGAAGGACATGGGGAGGAGTAGAGTCCGATGTGTGTGGTCCTATATGATCGGTACCCGCCGCGCCTCTTCTCCCGTTTCTATAACGCCAGGAAACCGGGCGCTGCTCAGAGCTGCTCTGAGCTGCTCGGTGACTCGGTAATTGGCAGATAACCCAGATTAGGGGCCTCCCGCATGCGCCTCCACATCAATTATGAACAGACATTGTCTCGCACTACCTCCCCCGATACCATCACGCCCCCTTGTATATGTGTATGTATATTTATATGTATATATGTGTATGCATCAACTCACTCAATCCAGATTAACCTGCCGTTTCCTTTATTAATGAATCCAATCTACCAACCTGGTTGTCACAGGCATTATTGCCATTGCAGCCGAATGGGGCCGAAGAAATGCTGCTGCTTCCATGAGTATACACTAAGCAGGAATACAATGAGATCTTCTTTGAAGATCCTTTTTTGGGGGTTTAAATCACATAGGCTACGTTGTTGTTGATGAGAGAAAGAAGTCGTGACTCGATGGTAAAGCGCTATGATTCAAAGTTCACAAAGATAAACCGGGGCTTTGAGTAATTGGTCCGGTGTGTGTGTGTGTGCTGGATAAAGATGTGTACGGGCAGGATTAGGGCTCAAAGATGTGTTCCTATTTAAATGGTGTACATTAATACCGACGAGAAAGGTTGATTGTTGGAGTTTTACGCCCTGACAACATCAAAGCTCATATCGGGACGGGTTCCAACTTGTGACAGTGTGCACTCATGGCAACTTTATAGTGCTGCCCCACTGGGAGACCAGGCCACCAGCACAATGACCTGGTATCCCACTCAGTCATATTATCCTGACTCTGAACCAACCTGTCCTTGCCCTATCCTAATCATGAAGAGCACCTGGCTAGGAAGCGATAAGTATCAATTATTAAGTCATTGGTTTGACTCAACCAGGGTTCGAATCTCATGATGTACCAAAACGGGAGACGGACGCTCAACTCATTCGGCCATCCCGTCTAGTCGTACATGTATATTATATATGTATATATTATATATGTAGCCTATATATGTATAAATATACATGTATATATGTACAGAGAGAGAGAGCGAGCTAGAGAGAGTACATATTTCGGCTGAACAGCACATCCTTGTCCCTTCATCACCACATCAGTAGTATATATGCTGCTCCACCAGTACAGCACTGCTGTGCCCTGTTTCATTAACCCACCTCTCAGTCAGCGCCTTTTGATGCCCCCTTCAAGTCTGCCATGTCTGTGAAGCCAAGGCGGGCCGGATGTGAGCAAGGAGCTGCGGCTCCTCTCTCCTCTCCTCCTCTCTCCACGCCTCCTCTCCTCCCCTCTCCTCCTCTCTCTCTCCTACCCTGCTCTGCTCCCCTTACCATCCCCTATTCCTCTGCCCTCCATCTGGCCTTTTCTCCTCCTGCCCCTTCCGCCTCCCGTCCCACTCCTCCCATCAACTCCTCCCCCCTCCCTCCCTTCTCCCCTGCCCTCCGCCCTCCCCCTTTTCTTTTCCTATTCCCCCCCTCCTGACCCTCCGCTCACTTCCTCCTCTGCCCTCATCCCCTCGCTTCCCCCTCATCCCTTCCTCTACTGATCCTCCCCTCCCCCTCCTCCCCTGCCCTCATCCCTTCCCCTCATCCATCTCCCTTCCTCTCTTCCTCTACTGATCCTCCGCTCACCCTCCCCTCCCTTCCTCTCCTGCCCTCATCCCTTTGCCGTCATCCCTCCCCCCCCTTTGTTCCTCTACTGATCCTTCACCTCCCCTCCCTTCCTTCCTCTCCGGTCCTCATCTCTCCCCCCTCTTCCCCTCCACACCTCCTCTCCCCTTCCCCTCCGCGCCTAATCCATTCCCACTCTTCCCCTCCCCACCTCTTCTTCCCTTCCCCTCCCGCCTAATCCCTTCCCCCTCCTCCTTTCCCAGCCTCGTATCCCCTTCCCTCCCCTTCCCTTCTCCTCCTCTTCCACCTCGTGCTCCATACGTACACGTGAGCTGCTCAGCCAGGTGTGAGCCTTCTTGCTAACAGCACATATTGACCAATTTCATATGACGTCAGCACATGTATTTAGGTCAGTGCGCGTGCCGGTCGGCTGCAGAACAACATCCGGTCACACTGCAAACTCAATGGCTATGGGCAATCTTCATAGAAAAAATGTGAAATATCTCTAAAACCACAACACCAAGAAACAAACTGATTGGAATACACATAGAAAACATGTTTACCAAAAATATTATATTAAATTGACGTTTTGTACGGTGCGTATTGCAAACACAATCACAATGCGTTGTCAATGGCAGTGAGCAATCTTCATACAGAAAAAGTTAAATATCTCTCAAACCACAACACCTAGAAACAAACTGATTGGAATACACATAGAAAACATGTTTACCAAAAATATTATATTAAATTGATACGGTTAGGGTTCTAGATTTCTATTAATTTTGAATAAAACTGACATTTTGCACTACGGGTACGGCAAACTCAATGCATTGTCAATGGCAGTGAGCAATCTTCATACAGAAAAAGTGAAATATCTCTAAAACCACACCACCTAGAAACAAACTGATTGGAATACACATAGAAAACATGTTTACCAAAAAGATTATATTAAATTGATATGGTTAGGGTTCTGGATTACTATTAATTTTGAATAAAACTGAGGTTTTGCACTGCGCGTACGGGCAAACTCAGTGGCAGTGTGCATTCGTTCTGCAGCCAAGCTGCGAGTGCATGTACACAATGTTTACAAACATTGAAATGGGTCTATAGTCACCCACTTCTGTGAACTTGATATACTTACAATTATAGCACAGGACCAACTCTGATATTGACATCGTTAGAGCTGAATGAGTGACTGGGGTTTTCAGTCCTACCAAAACATGAAGACAAGAGGGCTACCATCCTGGGAAAATGCACACGCAAACCGCCTTTATAGTGCTGTCCCAGTGAAATACCTCCTAGCTGCTACCATGACCCGATACCACACTCAGTCACATTATCTTAACAAGGAATCAACTAGTTTTTCTCCATCCCGGTAATACAGAGAATCAGGAAAGGTAGTGGCAATATCAATTTAGTAGGTTTTTGGTGTGACTCTATCTGGAAACATGCTCACGACTTCCAACACCTTCATTCCCACAAATGGCCTATTTCTTCTCGTATATCCTAATTGTGTCTGTCTTTCTTATTTTATTTTAAACAAACAAAACCTAATCAGATGTATTAGAAAAACTCTGGAACAATCAATAGGTTAAAGCTGCATAGTCTGATGAAAGCGTCAGATTCTCTCAACCGAAATGCTTACTTAGATTTGACCCTACATATCTAATTTAGATATCGGTACACTTATTAAATATGCACTGTTGCATAGAATATTAAATCAATTTAATGGAACCTCTTCCCGCTGAAACCAATGAGATTCGGCATGTTGACCTCCATGCTACAATTAACTAATCTGGCATGTTTTCACTTAAAATATCACCAGAGTTATCCCTTTAAAGTCAAAATTATTTCAAACTAACAGTCGTGTCAAACCAATGACTTAAAAATGTATACTTGTCACCTCCTAGCCAGGCGCTCGGCATTATTAGGATAGGGCAAGGACTGGTTGGGTCGGTGTCAGGATACTGTGACTGAATGGGATATTAGGTCATGGTGCTGGTGACCTGGTCTCCCAGTTGGGCAGCACTATAAAGTAAGCATGACTGCACACTGTCACAAGTCAGTACCTATCCTGATATGACCTTCGATGTTGCCAGGATATAAAACTTCAACAACCAATCAATCTTATCAAACTAACTTAAAATCGATTATAGTTATCAACTTAATATATTCATCCAAAATCATGACAGAAAATTAAAACCATCGAGCTATGCAACTGCAACACATAGGTTGGTTGTTGGAGTTTTACGTCTTAGCAACATCTAAGTTCATATCAGGATGGTGCAATAAATAAGTCAAGTTATATATATATATAGAGAGAGAGAGAGACATATATATATATGTTTATTGACTACCTTATTATTGATGCGGTGGCTTACTTGCTTGTATGCCCCCCCCCCTCCAACCATGTGACCGGTGGCGCCGCCACCGGCACGCTTCGATCCTGGGGCCATATGCAGGAGTCAGTGTTAGCGGGGTTTGGTGTTAGAGCCTATTACCGGTTAGCTATCGCCGATGTCACGAACTGTGTCAAGTCGTATGCAGGAGCACGTAACACTTTCATTATAGCTAAACGTGAATTTATTTACAGATTTGGGAAATCCATCTGCATCTGTAGCGATATATTAGGCTTAAATATACTAAATGCGATCATATTTAACAGAATTAAATACGTAATAAGTGAAATTTGAGGAAATTAACCCTAAATTCGAAGCAATATTAACGCTGTCGCCGTAACGGCGGCGATATTAATATTTATATGTTCGAATCGACGAGCGTAAGGTAAACAAATCACCGCAGCCGCCGCATCGACGTCGCTTTCCATACTGGCAGCGGCGGCGATTTGTTTACTTTACTTTCGTCGATTCGAACATATAAATATTAATATCGGCGCTGTTGCGGCGCCAGCATTAATATTGCTTCGAATTTAGGGTTAATTTGAATAAATTTCACTTATTGCGTATTTAATTCTGTTAAATATGATAGCATTTAATAGATTTGGACATAACCTTATGCTAACACCGCCTGTAAACGTTATATGAAACGGGGTTAGTGTCGCGGACCTTAAACGCGTGGTGTTAGGCCTATCACTGACTCATGCATACCGACTTTTCGGCGCTAAACCAGAAATCCCCTCTAAACGTGTTTTGGCTCGCTAACAGTACTGACTCCTGCATATGGCCCCAGGACGCTACACTGTCAGCGTATGAGGGTACAGCAAGACTTCGGTAAATAGGTATAAACTTTAGCTGGAAAACCCGTTGCTATGGAGAGGCAGGGTTGCCTTGCAGGGTGGGAGTCGTTAGGTCTGATGAACACCCCAATATATGTAAGGCACACATTTCGCGAGTGGGCGGGAAGTCAGCAATGTATTATAAAGGAGCATTTGCCGCCACAGCAGCCACGCCACCATGCGGCAGAGCATCAGATTGCTTCCGGTTATTGCAAGGCGGATTGCTTTCATATATATGGCAAGGCATTTAGCCACAAATTCTGAGCCAAATAAGCCTACATGGGAAAGCTGGTTAATCCGATGGATTTATTCAAACTTTAGAAAACTAAATAACTTTTCTAGATTTCATCCTACGTATCTGACTTACATACTGGTGCAGTCATTGAATATATAAATATATATATAACAACCTACAAAACATAAATAAGAAATAAGAAAACCAAAAAGATTATTACTAAAACTAAAAACCAAGGATTTGAATCAAATTGGACTAGTGCTGCCCAGCGGTGAAAACAAGTACTAACACACATATCCGTTATGAGGAAGGTAAATAAATTCATCACCAAAAAAAATAATATATATATATATATATATATATAACATTTACATATATATTGCAGCTTAGTGTTCATGTGTTACACTGTTACGCTAACAAAAGAAAAGTTCTGGGATTGAACATATCCTCTGGTTATCATTTCGGTGTGCACACAAAATTTAATTTTAATTTAACATGTTCTCACATAAAATAGTCCCAACGTGAAAGTTGTAAAAGTCGATGAAAGCATCGAATTGTCTAAACCAAAACACTTACATAGATTTGAAGATACTGGTTCACTCATTTCACATTTATTGCTGCATAGAACTTCGAAGGAATGCTTAGTCTATTTGATATAATCTGTAAAGCCAAAGCCTAAAGCCCATGATGAATAGGCTTTTAGTGTGTATGCCGACATTCATTAAACTTGGTTCAATTCTTGTTTTTAATTTACAAAGTATGGTTGTTGTTTGTTGTTTTAGGTTCTAGCAACATCTAAGGTCATATCAGGACGGGTACCGACTTGTGAGAGTGCACACTCATGGCAACGTTATAGTGCTACCCCACTGGCAGACCAGGCTGCCAGCACCATGACCTGATATCCCACTCAGTCACATTATCCAGACACTGAGCCAACCAGTCCTTGCCCTATCCTAATAATGCCGAGTGCCTGGCTAGGAAGCGACAAGTATACATTTTTAAGTCATTGGTTTGACTCGACCAGGATTCGAGAAAGCATGGTTGTAGAACTACACTAGTCAATCATGTGAAACCTGCTAACTGGCCTATTACGATAGTTATCAGTTTGGAGGGTTTCTCAAAATCAATCATCTTTCCTGGAGATTATAAAACAAAGATATCAAGCTGTTGTCCAAAGGAGTTTTACCAGATACCAGAAAACGGTGCCCAGAGGTGGGTGGGGAGGGGGGGGGGGGTGTCTAGCACATGTAGCGTAAGGGGTTGGGGGGGGGGGGGGATATACAACGCCACAGTAAAGGTTTATCAGGACAGCACAAAATGAGAATTACTTGGTGAATCTATTGGTTGGTTGTTGGAGTTTTACATCCTGGCAACATATACGGTCATATCAGGACGGGTACCGACTTGTGACAGTGCACATTCATGGCGACTTTATAGTGCTGCCCTACTCGGAGACCAGGCCAATGGTACCCTGACCTGATATCCCACTCAGTCACATTATCCTGACACTGAGTTAACCAGTCCTTGCCCTATCCTATTAATGCCAAGCGCCAGGCTAGGAAGCGACAATTTGTATGTAGGCACGACCTTTACAGGACGGAATAGTCGAGAATATGGGACAGCTGCTTCTTGGGAGCGAGGTGATGGGTTCAATTCCGCAGGCGAGTAAGACGTTACTAAGTTTAAGCTTGGTGCTACTTTGCCTGCTGGTGTTCTTAGCATTACCAAGACGGGAAAAGGACTTATTGGCTCAGTGTGTCCGTATAACATGACTGAGCAGGATACTGTATCACAGTGCCCGGCCGGCCAAATCGGAGGGGGCAGCAGCACTATAAGTATAAAGTCATCATCAGTGCATCACTGCTGTTCTGTCCTCCGTTTCTCCTCCCTCCTCTCCAACCAACGGCGACTGGTACTCAAGTACTTTGTACTTCTGACTACCCACAGAAGTTTACACTTCAGCCAAAATCGGACCGATTAATCAGTGCCGCTTCAAATCTGCAGGTTTGCAACCTGTAACTGTGTTCTCTGTGACGGAGTGGTTAGAGTGTCTGACTTTTTTCTAGGTCAGACTCCTAATCTGAGGGTCGGCGGTTCGATTCCCCGTGCCCCCACCTCTGCCAATTTGGATTTCCACCACTGTGTATAACTTACAGCTCTCATACCATGCCTATGTGGTGTGGGAGGTTAAAAATCCCTTGGGTAGGTAAAAGTGTAGCCTCGGGCTTTCTATCGACCAGTAGTGGAATGAGGAAGACGAGTCGCCTATGACTGAAAGTTCCCCAGCTTAAACAACTAATGGACCAAAAAAAACTAAAAACTGTAAAGTTACAAACAACCAGTCAGTCCGTGCATCAATCACAAGTTGGTACCCGTCCCCAAAAAATGAACTTGGTTGTTTTTAGGGTGTAGTATTAGTAAAATCGCAATCACTCACGCAATTTAATCAGTATTTATAGACAGTGGCAGCAGTGACCTTTCTAGGTGGAGAGAAGTGGCCGATCCTGGCAATGTTGGGTTCCGTAGCCGACGGGAACATCCCGGGAGAGATAAATGAGGCACGCTCATATCCCGTTATGTGGGCCAGTCGGCTGATCGATTCCTTAATGACTCTTTGACTGCTTAATGCCATCAGTTCGATGGCACCCGGTCCAAAGGCCATTGATTCTCGGAGTAGACTACGCCTATGGTGAGCATCAAGGTTAGGTGGAGGTTTTTTTTCTTGCTTTAACTTGTTTATTTTATTATTTTATTTTTGGCTATTTTGTTCTTGTATTTAATTTTTACTTTTAAATAAGCTCTGCCAGATTTGATTACTTAAATAGCAGGTCACCAAAATGTAGCTTCCCTGTCGTTCTTTATTTCGTCACCCTAGACGAGGTTTTAGTTTAAAAGTTGCGTGTTGCGTAGTCCGATGGCTTCGAGGTTCTGCCATTTAAAAAAAACCTACACATTTTACATATTCTTTTTAGATTAAAAAAATATACTAGGTTGATCATTATGATGCATGCTACTTTAGTTTGAAATAACGTAGTGTCGTGGAGGAGGCGACGAAAATGGGAAATATCGTGTCTAGAGCAGGAATCGAACCCACATCTCCATCCGGGATAGTGTACTAACCATTACACCACCTAGGCTCCCAGATGTCATCACCCTGTCCAATCCTATCTGTCTATGTGACTCCTTGCCTGAGGGGTTAGTGCAGACTACTACACCTACGTTGGAATGGGTGGGGACGTGATCATTTCAGGCGTGCAAGGAACCGCGGACCCTCACCCACCCCCCACCCCCCTCTCGCATGGGAGAGGGGTGGGGGCTGCCTCACAAACACCCTTAGCTCCTCCCCAGCCTCCCGATTCGTCCTCCTCTCCCCCGTTGTCCCTTCCGCCAATCACTTTGGTAGATCGTGGGATTCGAACCCACGGGTTCGAATCCTGATCGAGTCAAACCAATGACTTAAAAATTGATACTTGTCGCTTCCTAGCCAAGCACTCGGCATCATCCGGATAGGGCAAGGACTGGTTGGTTAAGTGTCAAGATAATGTTACTGAGTGGGATATCAGGTCATGGTGCTGGTGGCCTGATTTCCCCAGTGGAGCAGCACTATAAAGTTACCATGAGTGCGCACTGTCACAAGTCGGTTGCAGTCCTGATATGATCCTATATGTTGCCAGGACGTAAAACCCCAACAAACAATCAAGCGCCAATCAAGCTCCACCTCGCGCTCCACCTCCCCCGGCCCTCGGCCCGCTCATGCCGGTCAGTCTCCAGCATGCGCTCCGACCTATCATTTCACTTATTTACTGCCAGCGGAGTAAGTTACTCTGCCAATTGCAATGTATTTTACAATGCCTAGTTTCATCCTCTCACAATGCCTCATCGCATTCACCATCCTCACTCACTCTTACCTCGCTCACCCCTTACATGACCTTGTATGACCTTGCATTTATATAGGTTATAAGGCATAGACAATGGGTTTCAAATCATTTACATAGGTTATAAGGCACAGACAGTGGGCTTCAAATCAATTACATAGGTTATAGGTATATATACAGAGGGCTTTAAGTCATTTAATGGGTTGTAGTACATAGACAAACGGCTTCAAATCATTTACGTAGGTCTTAAATCATATGAAGAGCTTCTAATCATTTACATAGGTTATAGGCATATATACAGAGGGCTTTAAATCATTTAATGGGTTGTAGTACATAGACAAACGGCTTCAAATCATTTACATAGGTCTTAAATCATATGAAGAGCTTCTAATCATTTACATCGGTTATAATGCATAGAGAAGGGGCTTCAAATCATTACATCGGTTATAAGGCATAGCCATAGACCTTCAAACCATTTACATAGGCTTATAAGACATAGATAAAGGGCTTCTAATCATGTACATAGGTTATAAGGCATAGAAAGGGGACTTCAAATCACATGGGTTATAGGCCAATACTCCAGGGATGTTTTAAACATTTTTAAATATTTTTAAAACATCCGGGGCCGACCCTGGACCACCAATGACCAGCGAAGGATCACCATGGATCACCAAGGACCAGCCAATGATGAGCCATGTATTTACCATGGATGAATCCTGATCACCCCGGACCACGCCGGATTCATGGTCCGGGGCCTGATCCGGGAAGGTGTGACTGGGGCTTTAGGAAATTTAACAGAGCGTGTCTTGCTGGAATTTAAGATGTCCAGCATTTTGAGCGTGTGCTTGGGTGGCAAGGTGGGTGTGTTTTTGTTGTTGATGGTTTTATTTGGATCGGGATGGCAGCCAGCCAGACACAAACAAGATTTATTATTTACGTCTTGGTGGGCATGTGTAGGTGTGCGGATGTGTGAATGGGTGAGTGACAGTGGATTGGTTGGTTACTGGAGTTTTACGTCCTGGCAACATCTAAGGTCATATCAGGATGGGTACCGACTTGTGACAGTGTGCACTCATGGCAACCTTATAATGCTGCCCCACTGGGAGATCAGGATGCCAGCACCATGACCTGATATCCCACCCAGTTACATTATCCTGCCACTGAACCAACATGTCCTTGTCCTATCCTAATAATGCTGATCGCCTGGCTATGAACCAAAAAGTATCAATTTTTAACCCATTGGATTGACTCAACCAGGGTTTGAATCGGTGCGTTTGAATCTCACGATCTCGCAAAACGGGAGACGGACACTCGAACTCATTCGGCCATCCCGTCTGGTGGTGACAGTGAGATGGCCCACTTGGTGGGTGTGGGTATGGGTGTGGCTGTGTAGATGTGGGTGTTGCTGGCGACTGCTTAAATCAAACAGTCTGGTTTATTGATTCATTATCGATACCATTTATGGAAAATATGTCCTCCTGCATCTGAGATCCGGTCTCTGCTGGATATCAATCACTCAACCCGGGCCTAAGTCCAAACCTAAGTCGTCGTAATATAGATTATTGACTTGGCTGGATGCCAATCTCTCACATTCACTCGAGCACTAAACACGTTAACCGTGACTCCACATGGAACATTAAAATAGCGAAATAGCGAATGGTAGACAGGAAGTGTGAACACATATTTGTCTCTCATTTTTGCTTGAGTGCAAGTAAATATGCAACACAAGGATGCATAGTCCAATAAGTTTGAGTTTTTGTCATTTTGCGAGACAAATATATTAGGGTCATTATTATAATCTACCTTACTTTAGTTTTAAGTAACTTTTATTCTAAATGGCTAACTTTTGAGATATTTGAAGTGCAAGACTGCCAAATTAATTTTGGCAAGGATGCCAAAACTCGGACACCATAGGCTTCAGTACTAACAGGTTCTAGAAAATTGAATTATTCTACCCTTCTCTGCAACAACAAATGATTAATAAGTATACCAGTAACTAAGTTAGATATGCAGAATCAAATCCAGGTAAAGTTTTTGGGTTTTGAAAATTTGATGCTTTTATCGGACTATGCAGCTTTAATCAGAAATGTTGTCTTCATTCAGGCCTCCCAGGGCAAGCAGATATACATCTTCCTGGGCTTAATGTTGCAAAGTCCAATGGTTTTGAATTTCGTTATTTTTTCTGAGATAAATATATTAGATCGATCACTAGTATCTACTTTACATTAGTTCAGAGTTACTTTTATTTTAAATGGTAAACTTTTAGATATGGGCTTGGATTCTCTTCACTGAGATTCCCAACTGTCTTGCTTTAGAGACCATGGCCCCCCCACATTGAGTGGGATGCGTAGAGTCCAGTATCAAACCTTGCCTCTTTGAGCACGTTGATTGTCCATCTTGCGAGGGTGACAATCACCACATAATATCCTGTAAGCCTTCTAGCGAAATTGTCATAGACCATTCAAAATGTCCTTTAGTGCGAGCCAATGCTAAGTTCTTATCTATTTCTAGTGATTTGATATGGGCTTTACCATATAGAATAGCAGGGGCATAGGCTATCATGATTCCTATCAGTCTTGCGACCTGTCTTATCTTTGGCTTACTTAACTGTAGTAATTGGTTTGCCGTGAGCAACTTTGTGAAGATACATGCGGCACACACTAAACCATTCGGTATACATGTGAACTCATAAAGCTCATCATCCCAACAAAAGCTCAGTAATTCAATTAAGGCCGAGACAGAAGTATATGTATATAGTGGGAAGAACTCAATGAACGTTATACAGTTTTGGTCAGTAAGAAGCCAGATCAGTCTCTCTCGTCATCTCGGGTCAGCTCTGATGGTGAGCTCCCGGACTCGAACCCTCAGCCCTACCTGTTTTCCTTATTTTTCGGTGTGGGTGGGTGGGCAAAGAAATGTTGTTGGTGGTTCAATGGCGATGGCTGCAGCAGTTGTGTCCTGGTCTGAACTGAGGCTCTAGGGTTTGTGGGAAAACTCCCAGTGTCGCCTCCTGGTGCCAAACTCGCTTACAGGCATTAGTTCAGGCAAGATCCATAAGGGGGCGCCAGTGCAGTTCGGCGGCCACTATGTTAGTGGCAATGTGTAGTGTGGGGGAGTTTTATACAGATGGTGTTGCCGGCGGGTCAGTGGGTTCAATAATGTCCCATCTCACCCAAGAATTATCCATGTTAACAATAACATGTACAATTCAATTAAGGCCGAGACAGAAGTATATGTATATAGTGGGTCTTTATTACATGGAAGAACTCAATGAACGTTATACAGTTTTGGTCAGTAAGAAGCCAGATCAGTCTCTCTCGTCATCTCGGGTCAGCTCTGATGGTGAGCTCCCGGACTCGAACCCTCAGCCAATTACAAGGAGGGGGCGGGACGGGAGCGTATCTGGGCCTTAGGGACATAGGTATGTACCGCAGCTGATGACCATGAGCCAAGCTCCATAATCTCTCGTAGTGACCCGCCTGCCGCGGCACAAGCCTGTGCCCCTCCCCGCCTGAGGCTGTGGAGAGTGTATGCCTGGGGGTGTGCATGGCCGGTCGCCGCCAGGGACAGGCGCAGTGTGGCGAGCAAGGTGTAGGCCGTCAGTGGTGATCCTTCTCGGAGGAGAAAGGCCGGCCCTTCTAGTGGGGGCCTTTGTAACCTCACGTAGCTGGTCCAGGCTGCCACTGGGCAGCAGGCTGACCGAGGGAGAGGAGGGAGTAGCACTGTGTATGCTTCTCCGGGCCTCCAGCGAGTCTTAGTGGAGCGGACCGTAACAATGAGTCCTTCCGACGTAGTGGTAATGTCGCTGCGTTTGAGCGTGTGGCCCTGGTCGGAGTGGGCGTGGCTGGTGACGAGGTTCCCTTGTCTGAGTAGGGTATTGTATCCTATCAGTATTGCGGCCACTATAACGGCCGCGTTGGGTCCTATAGTTGCAAGGTGCCTCACCACCCGTTTAATGCTGTTCGGTGTCAGAGGGGGTGCTTGTGAGGTGACATGAGTGGAGAGCCTGAGTACACCCCTCTTCATCAACGTGACAGGGTATGAATCAAAACCAGAGGTGACACCACCAAAGAGGAGGACCCAAGTCCTGGCCCCACTCAGGTAGTTGAGCACGGTGCCTGGTGCGTTTAGGGTATCGTTGAGGTGAAGGATGTATGCTAATAGATCATACTGCGCCGGCGCCAGGGGGTCGAAGTTTTGCCTGTCTGCGAACTGGATGTATTTCTTCGTCTGCACAGATTTGTTCTTCCAAGTCCCCAGAGCCAGGCCAGCAGTGTAGACCTCGAGCAGTCGTTCGTGCAGGCGGGGAGGGTAACCTGGGGACAGAGAGCCAAGTAAATGCGATGTACCCAGGCTATCCTACAATCCTACAGTGAAGACATCATCAAATTTAACTACCCGTTCGGTTAAGTTGAGGCTACGTGTCATGCATACAGCCCTAGCGTTAAGTGCAGCGTCTGTGGTTCTCCGACTTAGGGCATCTGCAAGGACCAGGTCTTTGCCCGGCTTATGAAGTATCTCGATTTGGCAACAGTTTGTGGCAGCAAATAGCCAGATTTCCCTGGCGCATGCCGTAAGGACCCGATCTTTACCAGCGCCGGATGAAAGGACTTGCTGGCTTGCTGAGTTATCGGTGTTGATAATGATTTTGTAGTCTTCAGGGCTGCTGGGGGCGAGAGTCCTCATTGCCACGAGGAGGTTTATAGCCTCCAGGTGCGCGATGTTTGTATGTCTGCGTATCATGTGATCCGGGTAGGTTTGGGAGTAGAAGTATTCTTTCGAGAAGGCACCCCCGGCGACGAGCGAAGAATCACACTCTATCACCCAGGTTTCCTTCTCAACAGGCTTGAGTAGCACTATCCCATTCGATCGTTCGGCGAACCGAAGGAACCATTCAACGTCGTTGAGGAGGTCCTTGGGTACATCGTGTTTGCCGTTATGTGGGGCGGCCCGGAGTGCAGAGAGGATTCGTGACATGAACCTCCTGGCGGGCTCCACACACTTTGCTATGTGTTGGAGCCTGCCTACCAGTGTCTGGAGATCCCTCCTTGAGGCCTTCTTTTTGTTCGTCCAGTTCTGACACTCGGTCAGCGTTTCGTTGAGCTTGTCAGTGGGGATGGTCACTGTCATGGTCTCTGAGGATATCACAAATCCAAGCCACGCGAGTGTCTTTGTGGGCGGCACACACTTGCCTGGCGAGAGGGTGAGCCCAAGAGTCGCTGCTAGCTCGGTGAAGCCATCGTATGCTGCCTGGGCCCCGCTGTGGTTTTGGGCCACGCCCACAAAGTCATCCAGGTAACAGTGCACGTGATGCCCCAAAGAAATGTTGTTGGTGGTTCAATGGCGATGGCTGCAGCAGTTGTGTCCTGGTCTGAACTGAGGCTCTAGGGTTTGTGGGAAAACTCCCAGTGTCGCCTCCTGGTGCCAAACTCGCTTACAGGCATTAGTTCAGGCAAGATCCATAAGGGGGCGCCAGTGCAGTTCGGCGGCCACTATGTTAGTGGCAATGCGTAGTGTGGGGGAGTTTTATACAGATGGTGTTGCCGGCGGGTCAGTGGGTTCAATAATGTCCCGTCTCGCCCAAGAATTATCCATGTTAACAATAACATGTACAATTTCCGATCAGGTTTATAAATCGGCACTGTACAGTATGCATCCCTGATATCCACACTAGCCAGCCTTGCGTCACCAAGACTCTAGCCATTTCTAGGGAAAACATTTTAAAATGTTGATACTCGATTAATTTGTTTAACTTCATTAAGCCCAAAATAAGTTTAATTTCCCCATTTGGTCTGGGTCTGGTGAAAATATTCTAAATAAATTTGCCAGCCACATGAAGCACTGGCTCAATAATGGTTTTTTCACCAAATTTAAGGATTTGCTCATTCAAAGCCTCCCTTTTTGCCAAATCAAACCGATATGGAAAAGGTATGCTGTTTTGTATTGGCTGTTCCATGAGTGGAATCCTAACTCCCTCGACTAGGCTAAGGATAGTCAGATTATGGGTGATGTTATTCCATTCCTCTAGGCAATTATTGATATTACCAGCCTTAAATTCGCTTACAGGAGTTTGGGTTGCGACCTCTACTTGTTCCCTGGGCGGGGAAACAGCTTCTGTGGGGTGAACTCCCTCTTGAAGGGTCAGTTCCCATCGGTCCATCCGAACGACTGCCTCTGACCCCTTCCCCTGGCCTGGTAGCCATAGTTGGTCCCAAACCGGCCTCCTCGCTGTCCGGTGCGCCGGCTGCGAAAATCCTGGCAGCTCTTTTTGAAGTGGCTGGAATTCCAGTCGAGTCCGTTCTTTTTGTCGGTCTCCATGTGCTTTCCACATTTAGACCCCATCTCGACTTGCTCGAACAAGTATTGCAATTGGCCCCGAACATATTGGTTTTATCCAAGGGCTTGCCTTTGACCGGCTTGGGGGCAAGGAATAGAGTATATTCCTTCCCATCATTGTCCATGACCTTCTTTGAACGTGCACCCTCCTTGCCCGCCTAGGTGTAGACAGCCTTAAAGACATTGTCAAAATGTTGATAAGAGATGAAATTGAGGTGGCAGTAAGCAGCGCAATTCCTCCGTCCATCTCTGCACAAAGCGAAGAGAACTTGTTCTCGCACATCATCAGATTAGCAATCGGCGTTATATGATGCAGAAGCATTATGCGAGTATAAAGGCGTCGAAGGGAATTATTATTACTGGCCATTATTGTGACTGTACATGCTACTCTGTGGTGGGCCTCTCGGTCCACCCCAAAATCATGTGACTGGTGGCGCCGCCAACAGACTAAATCCTCCCCAACGGACGCGTCACAATAGCACTCATGCATGAGGATTATTTGGAGAAATAATCATATGTGAACGGTAATCATGGTAGGTCCTTTGGCGTTAACACTAGGATGGCATGATGATATTCTCATAAAAAGAAAATGCAATGAAAAAGTTAATGCCTTATTTTTTTTATAAAGCTATACTTAAAAAGTGTCCAACAGATTCCTGATAAACCTGCTCCATGAGGAAATGGACAAAGGTCAGTCCACAAAGTTGCTTGTTTCATTCCATTATGTTGGTTGGTTGGTTGTTGGAGTTTTACGTCCTGGCAACATCTAAGGTCATATCAGGACGGGTACTGACTTGCAACAGTGCACACTCATGGAAACATTATAGTAGTACTCCTCTGGGAAAGCAGGCTGCCACCATCATTATACCATATCCCACCCAGTCACATTATCCTGACACTGAGATAACCAATCCTTGCCCTATCCTATTAATGCCGAGGACCAAGCTAGGAAGCAGCAAGTATCAAATTGCTAAGTTACTGGTTTGACTCGACTGGGAATTGAACTCATGATCTCCCACACGAGAGGCATGCGCTCTATAGGTTCGGCCACTGCGCCCGGTATCCATTATTTTTATATGCCTAATTTCAAAAATCAATTTCGGGAAAATAACCTAAGCGCGTGGATGGCGAGCGCAGTGCCATTGGGTGGCCGTGCAGACCTGTTAAGACCCTGTCTGTCCCTTTGTGGTCGACAGCGCGATGGATGTGGGAGTTGGTGATATTAGATGGCAGATCATGTAGGTCCCCTGCTGGCTTTGATGAGCTGCCCGTTCGCCCATGGTTGGGTGCGGCGCGGCGGCAGGAGGCGTAGAGCGGCGCGGGGCGGGGCGGGGCGTGGCGGGGCGGGGCGGGGCGGGGCGGGGCGGGGCGGGGCGGGGCGGGGCGGGCGGGGCGGGGCGGGGCGGGGCGGGGCGGGGCGGGGCGGGGCGGGGCGGTACGGGTCGGGGCGGGGCGGAGAGTTGCGGGGCGGGGCGGGGCGGGGAGAGGTGGGGTGAGGTGGGGCGAAATTGGACGAGGTGGGGCGAGTGAGGCGGGCGGGAGTAGGGCGGGCGGGGCGGGGACGGGGCGGGAGCGGGGCGGGGACGGGTGGCGCGCTCCCATGTTCCCATAAATCAGCGCGCGGCGCGCCGTTTGTGCTCGGTCTGCCCACGAGAACATGCCGTGACCAGCGGTACTAGCGACCGGCCTGAGCAGAGCACTACACCGCCCCCACTCTCACCCCCACCACCCCCCGCCGATCTATCTATTAGCAATAACAACAACGGACAATCGCTCATGATGAATAAGTACGGCGTCATAGTTACCACCTTCACACATCCTACCAGTACCAGTGGGCTCCCAAGTATAGTGCATCAGCCAAGCCCCCTAAAATAGGGTCGTCGGTACGATTTTAGGGGAGGCAAATTGCCACTATGTTTTTCTGAAAGATGTGTATCTCTAGAGTATATTTCGATATGATAGCAAGTGAGATCAAGTAGCTTTTTGATTTTACAGTCTTATAAGTAGACCCCCTATCGGATTTTTTTGGAATTTCATGAAAGTGAGTGGTTTGTTTTGTATTAACAGTCAAAAGAGGTCTATAAAAGCCCCAAACATCAAGCTGATGAAGTAAATATGATATTTGATGGTCCCCCCAAAAAGGTCTGATGGTGGAATCCAATATGGCCACCAAAAATTAAACAAATATCCAATTTTTCAATGAGTATACATAAATGTTCCATTGACACTGATAGTAATGTCAATACCATTCATCTTGTAGATAGGGCTTCATTTATACTTCTTAATATGCACATAGAACATGTGCAGTCTGAAATATGTTTATTACAGTAAAGAGCATGACAACAATTCAATTAGGCAAACACATAATTGTCAAAAATCATTTCTCTCTGAAGCAGATTTTACATTATTTGGTGTTTCAACTTGTAAAATATTCCGATTTACTGCATCGGGGGGGAATGCAAATGTTCTATTACTGATCAGGTATACATGACCAGGTGCATGTATGTGTATATGTAGGTGCTGGTGGTGCCTGAGTGAGATGTAAATAGACATAGTGGTGCTGGCAGGACTGTGTGTAAGGGGCACTCAGAGCCTACCCCCTCCCCCTTCTGCTAGGTAGGATCACCACACTCAGGCTCAAGGCATGTTGTGGCCAGGGGAGCTACACAGCTTGGCAGTGGTGGGCAGATCACTGGTAACCATGGGGACCAGGAATGCTGGATCCCTATCGGTAGAGCTAAGAATGCTTGTTTCCCATTGGGGGAAAGGGGTGGGGTGATACTCTACAATGAACCCATGCACCATATAAATAATAAACCAGAGTGATTGACTCTCTCTCTTCTTTCACACTTTATACTCTTCCTTTCTCTGTATTGATTTCACTATAGCCTGCCTACACAACCACAGATTTGAGCTTTAGCCATTCTACAAAACTGGTGACCATGACGAGTGGTAAATCTATTAGTTGGAGTAGAAGATTCAACTTTACTTTATGGAGACCTAGTCTTTACAAACTGTTCACATATCCTAACATGATTTGTTTTCAACATTATGTACACACACAGACATGATCTGTTTTTAGTTATGATAACAAGTAAGTTACACAAGTGTACACATGTCTAGCTATCAATCTCGTCATCATCATCATATTTTGCATCTTCTGCAGTGTAGTCTGTCTTCTGTGGATGGCTGGTTTCCACAATCCCTCAAGCAGCACATGGCTACATTTCAAGCAATTCACCAAACACTCGCATGTTGGCAATTTGCATGTCCTGGTACACTTACAGGATAACAAATCCAGCACAGCCTGGGGAGCTGGAGATCCATTCATCTAGTCGATCGTCAGATTACCACCTTCCAGCTTCCAACCATGGGACTGGGAGTTTCAGGATGTGCTTGGAGGCTCTTCTTCCAAATTGCTGCTTGGAAATTTGCCTGCTGTGAATGCTTTGTGAGTGAATCTTTGCAAGGTGGAAGTTGATGTGAATCAATTTCTCCTCTGTGCGAACAGAACATGTGATATCTCAATTGATTCACATCTGTAGTCACTGGTTTTCCTGCATACAACAAACACACCACCTCCTCTAGTTTGGTTTGTAATTCCAGTGAGACATCCCAGTTTTCACCCAATTGTGTCAAGGTTTCTTGCACACTGCTGTTTTTCTTCAAGATCTCCAACACACAGAGTTTTCCTTTTCCAGCAAACGCACTCACCATGTCGCAGCCAGTGAACATGTGCAGTCCAATGAGTGCTTTGCAAACATCGGGGCCAATTGCGGAACATAATGTTCCTATGTCAATTAATCGTGTCTGGGTGTGTGTTTCACATCTCAGTTTGATTGAAAGTGTTTACTTGTCGAGTTAGCATCCATGCCAAATTCTTGTTTTGTGCTTCTTGTGCAACTTTTGCATGGACACCGGCAGACACCTCAATAATACCCATGGCATCTAGACCAACTCGCTCTCCAGATATGTAACATTGGAGAGGCTTGTCTTCAACTACAACTGAACGCTGCTTCATCTTTGGTAAGACTGGAAGAGTTATTTTCGGAGGGTGTGGACCAAATACTCTTGCTTGGATGGCAATGCCATTCACCCAGTGAGATGTCCCTCCACCTGAGAGGGTCTCCTCCAGGCGGTCGATGTGGTCAAATGCTAGATTTGTGAAGATATAGGGCTGGATATTCTCTAGGAGGACCACAGCCTGGGTTGACGTTGCTACAAGTCTCTGGAGGCAAAGTGCAGTGTCGTTCTCCTCCATCTGAGAATATGATATTTCACGCCCAAGTCTGTTTAGCATTTGGATAAGTTCTACATTACCTGTTAGAGTTTTCACTCCATAAGACAATAGGATATCCTTCGGAGGTTTATGTCATCCACAGCATAGATCAGATTCTGGGCGAACGACTGCGTCAGCATATCTATTTTCGGAGACATGGCCTTCTTGTTGGCTTTGCCAGTCAGAAGAACTTCCAAGAATCTTTTCACTTCAGCTGGTACGAATATCAATTCTTTCTTTGTGACCATGGGATGATGCAGCCATTGACTTGGTGCTTCCATATTCTTGATTGATTTCCCTGATGACAGATGAGGCTTTGTCGAGTGCACGGTTGTCTGGAGATGATTTTTTCTTCCACACAGCTAACTCCTGCTTCGTTGCTTGGTACAATAGCGATGTGGGATATGGTCATCGAATCCAGTACCACTATCAATTTCCCTTTGTCTTTTGGAAATATATCGATGCTGCTTCAAAAACTTGCTCTCTACCTTTCTCCTTATGTGTTTTTTTGTTGATTCCCGTACACAGGCTACACCATTGGATTGCATCAGTTGTGTGAGCTTCTGTGTCAAGCTGTTGAGAGTAACAACATCAGGTGTATCTAGCACTTCTGTGCAAATAAAGGGAAACAATTCTTTACACGAATCGCATTCTATGTTGCGATACTCAACATCTTTCTGTATGCTATTTTTATTTTATAAAGCAAATGAAGCAATTAGGGACTTAACATCTTTGATTGATTGATTGATTGATTGATTGGTGCTTGCTTTACACCGTGTCGGCAGCATAGGCCATATTCACGGTGAGAAATGTTTGTTTTTTGTTTAAACCATCGCTTTTACATGTAAAAGCAAACAATCAATTATGTGCCAATAGACACGCATTAAATTACAAAGCTCACAATTATATAATTGTGGCCAAGGGAAACAAATTCCTGTTTTTAAAATAAAAAGGGGAAAAAAAAGTGTTAACATCTTTATTATTAACAATTGCCCTAGATTAGTTAATATGTCACACACCTAGCCATTCAAAATACTGTGACTAAAATTTCTATTCCCTCCTCCACCAAAATAAAAAGAAATCGAGGTTTCCCCCCCCCCCCCCCCGCCCCGGAATTTGGTCAATTTTCAAGATTATTTTCAAATGTAAGGCGCGTCAAGAGACACCTTCACATTCAAGGCCTTTTCAAGATTGTGCGATGTGTCATGGGCCATTAAATACCCTACACTAGCAAGGAGGGCTGTCACGTGACCACCTGCTGGTTTGGATAGGTGCGTAGACCCCTACATTCCCCTGTCGTGGCTGTGGAAATGTGGTAGAAGAGTAGTGCAGCAAATAGGCAGGTCTGACCTCAGTGAATTGTCTTGAATCTTGAATAAAGCTTTGCTTTAAAGTTTAAAGGGTTAAAGGTTTGGAAACATTTGGTAAAAACAAGCCAAACTAATTTGGTTTGTTTGTTATTTTACGTCCTAGCAACTTCTAAGGTCATATTAGGATGGGTACCAACTTGTGACAATGCACACTCATGGCGACTTTCTAGAGCTGCCCCACTAGGAAATAGGCCTCCAGCACCATGACCCGATATCTAACTCAGTCCCATTATCCTGACGGTGACACTGAGCTAACCAGTCCTTGCCCTATCCTATTAATGCCAAGTGCCAGGCTAGGAAGCAACAAGTATCAATTTTAAGTCATTGGTTTGACTCAACCGGGGTTCGAACCCACGACCCCATGATCTACCAGCAATGGAGACGGATGCTCTTACTCATTCGGCCATCCCGTCTGGTTTTGAGTAAAGGGAATACATATCCCTTCTACAATACTTAAAACAGTTAAGTTATCAGTTATCAAGTTCCACTCGTCTAAAAAATGCTTAACATTGCCAGCTTTAAATGCGCTTACAGGTGTTTCTGTGGCCTCAGAGGTTTGCGTTGCTACCTCTACTTGTTCCCTAGTCGGGGGAACGGCTTGCTGGGAGTGTACTCCCTCTTGAATGGCCGGTTGCCGTCGTTCCAGCCGAATGGCTGGTGCTGCCCTCGGCCTCTCGGCTGGAAGCCGTAGGTCGGGCCAGACTGTCCACCTCTGCCGGTCGCGAAAATCCACCCGGCCCTTCTGGAAGCGTGTGTTGGCATCAGTGGATTTCCTCTTAACGTCCATATGCTTTCCACATTTGGATCCAGTTTCGGCCTCTTTAAAGAGGTAATGGAGCTGCCCTCCAAACATCTTGGACTTATCCAGTGGTTTCCCCTTCACTGGCTTGGGCGGTAGGAACAGAGTATACTCTTTCCCGTCATTGTCCACCACCTTCTTAGAGCGGGCCACCTCTTTACCTGCGTCAGTACAGACAGCTTTGAAGATGTTTTCAAACCGTCTGTACGACAAGAAATTACTTGCCGTGGTCAACATGGCTATTCCCATATCCATGGTCCTGGCCAAAGATCAGAACTTGTTCTCAGTCTGCATGCGATTGGCCACTGGCACAATCACTGTTAAGGCTCCCAGTACCGCCTTATGTACGGTGTGCAGGACCCCTTCAAACTTTTTGCAGTCCTCACTCAGGCGGACATCTCTGTCCATCTCCTTGATGATGGAATCTGGTATCCCCTTGATCCCCGTAAGTTTCTCACTAAGCTTGGTGATAACTTCGGCGGGTTTGAACGTAATGAAATGACCTTTAATGGTCTCCTGCATCATGGTCATCGTCAACACTTTCTTTGCCTTCTCAACGGCACACTTCTTCCTGACCTTGCCTCCGATCTTCGCATACACTCCTGTACGCTCAGTATCCAAGTCCGACTCTGTTGACGATGAGTCGGAGGAAGAATCCGAAGAAGAATCTTTCTTCTTCTTCTTTGTATGGAGCTTCTTGGTCTTCTTCTTTTTCATGACCTTCTTTCTCGCCTTGGTGAATTCATCTCCCGATGAACTCACTGCCTTCTTTGGCTTCCTATTCTTTTTCAGAGGAAGTGGTTCCGGTGATGAAGGCTAGGAAGCGACAAGTATCAAATTTTATAAGTCATTGGTTTGACTCGACCGGGAACCGAACTCCCGATCTCCCACACACAATGCCCGTGCTCCACCAATTCAGCCACCGCGCTAAATTATCTTTAATCTTGAATGAAGTTTTACTTTAAAGTTTAAAGGGTTAACTTTAGACACATTTTTTAAAGTAAAAACAGACCAACTTAATTTGGTCTACACACCTAATTGGCGAATACAGACTTTGCATGGGATTTGTTTATTTGTTTTCAAGTATAGCTGCATAGCACAGGAGCACCAACTTGCAAAAAATGCTGAGTAGATGCACCAGTATCTAAGCTGGATTAAGTGTTTTGGCCGTGAAAGATTGGTGCTTCCATTAGATTTTGCAGTTTTGGGGTAATATAGAGTAGCAGCCTTGCTAAATATGCAATCATGTAGATGACTGGCATTCTCGAAGAAACCAATCGTATTCTATATATGGAGGTGTTACATTACCAGCCACCCCCATAGCATAATGGAATCATCCTAGACCAGCATCGAATTGGGATGAGCGGCATTGTTGCTAATGGGCACTGCTTGTAATAACTGGTGCTGAGCAGGCGATGCACTCAGCAAATGGTTGTCAGTGTTTAGCTCGCGAGACAAATAAGTGTTCACACTTCCTGTCTACCATTCGCTATTTCGTGATGAAAAGATATCGAAAGCCAAAAGCGGAGCTACCATTTCAGAGATGGTGTTGATTACTGTCACTGACACTGTATCAGTGACAGTAGCTAAAACCGCTGTAACTGGGGACGGGAAAACCATCATGCCATACACTAGATACAAGATTTATTTGTCGTTGCTTTACGTCCTAGCAACATCTAAGGTCATATCAGGATGGGTACTGACATGTGTGCACTCATAGCGACTTTATAGTGCTGCCCCACTCGGAAATCAGGCTGCCGACACCATGACCCGATATCCCACTCAGTCACATTATCCTGACACTGAGCTAACCAGTCCTTGACCTATCCTAGTAGTAGTAATGCCGAGTGCCAGGCGAGGAAGCGACAAGTATCAATTTTAACATAATAGGTTTTACTCGGCTGGTGTAGTAAGTTCAAAACACTACCCCACAAAAACACTACGGTACTGTTTTCAACCTAGGTTCAAAACACTACAATAGAGATTCAACCTAGTTGAAGGTAGGTTCAAAACACTACTGTGGTCATACTGAAAACACTATCCTCAAGTTAAAAACACTACCTTTAAGTTCAAAACACTACTCTAATTGTTTTAATACAATTGCTGCATAGTAATTATCATTTGTAGTAGGGTGGGGCAGTATGCAGTAGGGTCGGGCAGTATGCAGTAGGGTCGGGCAGTATGCAGTAGTGTGGGGCAGTATGCAGTAGTGTGCGGCAGTATGCAGTGGTGTGGGGCTGTATGCAGTGAGGTGGGGAAGAATGCAGTCGGGTGGGACAGTGATACTAATATGTGCAGCACCATGAGCGTATACTAATACGTGCTAAATCGCCGCAGCACCATCAGCATATTTTTATACGTGGTGCAAACGCCGCAGTGCTATCAGCATATACTACTAGTAGTATGTGTGTCCTGATGTGACCTTAGATGTTGCCAGGATGTAAAACTCCCAATAACCAAACCAATTAGTATATGCTTCAAACGCCACAGCATGGTCAGTGTATACCAATATGTATCAGTAGGTTACATTTTGCGGCATTACAGCCCCGTGTTATGATAGTGTTTTGAACTTGGGTAGTGTTTTGGACGTACCATACTGGTAGGCTGGTAGTGAACCTAAGTTGAAAACACTACCGTAGTGTTTTGAACTTAGGTTCACTACCATCCCGACCTTCCGCACGTGAGGTCCACGCTCTACCGATTAGGCTACCGCGCCCGGTCTAGATAAAAGATTCATCTCTGACTCAGTTCAGAGGTGAATGATTGATTGATTGATTGGTGGTTGCTTTACGCCGTGTCAGTAGCATAGGCCATATTCACGGCGAGAAATGTTTGTTTTTTGTTCAAACCATCGCTTTTACATGTAAAAGCAGACAATCAATTATGTGCCAATAGACGCTCATTAAATTAGAAAGCTCACAGTCATATATTTGTGGTCAAGGGAAACAAATTCCCATAGAAAAAGAAAAGTTTGATTAATAATTGATAGAATTTATTTAGTAAACTATATGAGGTGGTACAGTCCAGCTGTCCTCAAAAAGGCTAAAATGTTTTCTTGTTTTACTTTAGTGAAAAGGTCATGCATACTGTCTGCAGTGTAGAATTGTTGGCGCAGGGCCAAAAAATCAATGCAACTTAGTCAAATGTGTTTGAGTGTCAGCGGGGACTGACACACAATACATTCAGGGGGAGGTTCCCTCTTGAGCAGAAAAGCATGTGTACGCCATGAGTGGCCAATACGGCAGTGGCTAAGGACCACTTTGTCCAGCTGACCTCCCGCATGAGTCTGTGGTGGTTTTCCCACAGATGTTTCAATTTCTTTAAGTTTATTAATGTTTTCATCCCACTCATGTTGCCATTTGGATTTTATGTGGGTGGCTATTAGTGGTTTCAGATCAGAGTGAGCGATCAGACATGGTTCAAGATCACAGTTCAGGGCCTTCTTCGCAGCCCGATCAGCTCGTTCATTTCCTTGTATGCCATTATGGCCAGGCACCCAGCACAGGTGGATGTCATACCCATCCGTTGCCAGTTGGTTCATTTTATAAATGACCGTTGCTAGAATAGGGTGATCATTTTCAGTCCAGCAACAGCCAGGAGGCAAGAGAATGAATCACTGTATATAACATAGTTAGTGTGGTTGGATACCTCGATACACTCCAACGCGAGAAGGAGTGCTTGGGCTTCTGCAGTGAAAATCAAACTCTGATCGGGCAAGTGTACCCCAAATCTTTCCTGTCGGCAGACTGCCGCAGCACCTACCCGGCTTTGGTCTTTCGAACCATCAGTGTATATGGAGAGGTGGTCTGCAAACTGGCCTTGAATCTCTGCATGCAGTCCTTGGTACTCGAGTGGATGTGTCCCAGACTTCCTCAGTTCCGTGAGATGGAGGATAACCGATGGCTTCCTCAACGACCACGGTGGATGTCCTGGGACTTTGGCATCCTCCAACAATTCCAAATCCACGCCCAAGGCCTCCAAATGAGGTTTCATTCGGAGTCTCAGTGGCCAGATGTAATTCGGCCTGGCTTCATACCTGGATTCGTCATGTCGCCCGAATAGACAATTGTGTGCAGGATTCAATGCATGCACACAAAGAGGTGAATGACAAGCCTATGTAAAGGTTGGTGAGAATGTGTTTCATTGTTGATGGCCTTAGTTTGGCATCCCTACCTTATATTGATCAAAATTCAATAGCTACACAATCCGATTGTATATGGTTTCCCACCACAGAATGTTCTCCAGAGTTTTCATATCACATTTGAGCAAGGCACGATACAAAATCGGTTTGAATCGATAGAGTCCATGCAGTACATCTGCCACATTTGAATGAACTGGTTCACCACCCGACTTCGTGTTTGGACGTCAACCAACGACAGTGACTACATCCTGACCTCGACCTCACAACTTTCTGCCACTTTCAGCCCAATGGCAGCCATGTGGGTATGTGGGTTCTGTCGATTCATTACACATTATTACTGACGCCTATGGTGTCAGGTTTTCCACATGCACAGTATGCAAATTAATTGTGTATGCTTTCACTTCAAATATCTCCAAACTTAATCATTTTTAATCAAATTTACTTAAAATTAAGATAAGTTAAATTATAACAATCTATCCAATATCATCCAATGTCATTATGTATCTAACAGAAAATGGGAAGAACTCAAATCCATCGGACTGTGCAACTTTACATATTCGCTCCACACAACCATACAGAATAACAGATAGCAAAGCGAAATATCGACAGTACTCAGAAAGGATATGCATACAAGCAATTTGATTTATGACCTTTATTCAAACACCATCATTGTTGTACGGCTACATACTTAAAACTGACTTGCCTGTTATGACTCTACATACATGTATATTGCACAGAATCAATATTATAACTAAGATTTCCTTTACACCGATCGGATGGAAATTGTCAACCAGGACACTATTCATTGTCAGATGATTTTTAAAATGCAATGACAAAACCTTCTATTGTGGTAGTCCAGCGGCATAGAAAACGGAAGTTGATCTGTCGCTTGGCAGACCGCGCATGTCATTTCCTGCCTGGGCCGGTGACTCTCGATGTGTGGATAGTGCTGGTTTACTGAGCTTGTTTGTTTGTTGTTGTTTTTCATCGAAGCAACATCTAAGGTCATATCAGGACGGGTACCGACTTGTGACAGGGCGCACTCATGACAACTTTATAGTGCTGCCCCACTGAGAGACCAGGCCGCTGGCACCATGACCCGATATCCCACACAGTCACATTATCCTGACACTGTGCTAACCAGTCATTGTCCTACCTTATTAATGCCGAGAGCCAGGCTAGGTAGCGCGAGTATATATTTTATATGTCATTGGTTTGACTCGGCTGGGATTCGAACTCCCGCCCCTCCGCACGGGAAGCCTGCGCTCTAAGCGATTCGGCCCTACAGAGTTGTGGCGACTAGGTGGTAGGGGGGTGAGTGGCAGGGGCGTAACCAGATTCTAAAGTTAGGGTTATGCACATTAATAAAGGTGCCAAAATGCATACGGAATCATTTTTAATGCATTACACTTTTTCTTTTATATTTAACATCAAAACACAAGGAAAGTGCAGTTTTAAAGGAAGCACAATTTGTATTATGTATTTAAAATCGAACACACAAGGAAAATGCAGTTTTAAAAGAAATACATAATTGTTGTTTAACAAAAATTTAATATCAAAACTCAAGGAAGATACTTTTATCGCACAGGGGAAGTAAATAGCTATACAAAAAAGTTATTGAAAAAGTACCATTTTTTAATGAATGTGCTCAGGGGAAGGGGGGGGGGGGCGACCGCTCCCCTGCTCCCCCTCTAGCTACGTCACGAATGAGTGAGTGGGTGAGTCCATGTGGTCGGTGAATGGAGGGGAGGCGAAGAGGTGAGAAAGTGGGGGTGAGAGAGTGGGCGGTTGGGGGGAACCGCATAATAGACTAGATCACCGTTCCGACTGTGCATGCGCTGAAAACGGCGCTGGCAGCAAAGCAAAGGCGTGCAGCCATTGAGTTTGCATATATATGTGTAGGGCAAAACTTCGATTTTATTCAAAATTAATAAAAATACATAACAATTTGGCACAAACATGGATGGATGGATGCAATATAATAATATAATGAATATGTTTAAGACACAACTCTCCATAATTAAGCATTTTGAGCTAAGAAACATACAATTTCAGTCTCTTTACAGGCTGATGTTTACATCACCATTGATTAGACATAAGTAATTCTTGTTCTAAATATTAAAATGTCAAATGTGTGAACAAAAACTTGTTTCAAAGAAATATATAACCAATATTTGATTAACCCTACTCATTTTCTATTTCTACATATGTCATTAACCATAGGATATTTATAAATAAAAACATGAATAAAATAAGTAAAACTGACTCTGGCTATGGCTCTAACACTAGTCTGAGTGCCCAGATTTGTCTAAATCTAAATGCACATGGCATAAGATGTGCATATTATATTGATGTAAATGCAATGCTGGATAAAAGATTAATATCTTAATTTATTATATTACTATTTTTAGTTAGTGCCCTATGTTTCAAACATGAGCTGAGATGAGCTGAAACTAGCACATTTTATAGCTGCACCCAGTGTATTAGCATGTGCCAGGTGCTTCTCGCGGGTTTGTTTTGCTTTGACACATCCCACAATGCACCGCGCCGCTGGAATGGCGATGTAATCTATTCCTTGTACAGGTAATAGGCCTGTCACACTACGACGTAAGGAGGTAACGTGAGCCGACGTAGGTGAATTATGGTCATTACGTTGATGAACATCGAGTTATGTTGTGGTTAGGTTAGGCTGATGTCGATTTACGTCGAGTTACGTCAGGTTATGTCGAGTTACGTCAGCACGCGTCCAGGTTTTGGACATGTCCAAAACTTTTGACGTAGCTCGACGTGATGCAGTGACATTTGGATGACGTCACTCACGTTACGCCGATGTTAGACGTGCGGGAGGGATGCATTGGCTACATTAGATCAACGGTGCGTTATGTTATGGTGACGCACAGGGAGGAGGACTTTGCGGCTCACGCCGGCGATGTTGGACTGATGCCAGCCTCTCGGTGGGTCGACGTTGACTCACGTCGGAGAAAACGGTTGTGTCGGACGTGACAACGTTAAGCGACGCTAAGCGGCCGCTACTGTCACGCTAGGCTGACGTCGCGCGCTGGGGTTTCGCTAGCCTCACGTTTACATAATTAATAATTCCTTTGACCTCTCTCGTTGTCACAACGCTAGACCGACGTTATGCTCACGTCATTGACGTCCAACTTGGGCCCGTATTTGCATATTATGCCAAGATTTTCGACGTGTTAAATTTATTTTCACGTTGTCCCTAAGCTAGCGCGTTACGTTGTAGTGTCACAGGTCCATTATCTAGCTTGCTGAAAGGTCGCAATTGTCACGTGACACTGGCCAAGTGCTTCTGTGAATGCAAAAGGCTCGGGAGTGGAGACTGACTTGTCCGTGTAGATCAGCTCCCAGTAGCGTCTCACCAGTTGACAAGCTGCTCCAATGTACCGATACGTGGGGATTTGGAGCAAGGAGAAGTGTTGAACGCCCCCCCCCCCACACACACATACCTATAATAGATTCAGTGAGTAGATAGGCCTACATTCAAGGAAACATTCACCCGATATAGCCCTCAATGAAATGTGTAGTCAATAGGCAATTTTCATCCATTGTCAGCAGGCATTAAATAATGCGTGCCACACAAATATGAGTAAACATAAGTAATGAAAAGCATACAAGGAAACATTAATATCTTGCCAGTGAATCGATTTTCATTCCGATGTTATGAATATAGTTGGTTTTGAGGTCCCCCTTTTTGTAAGATCTATAAATATATACAGTTATTAGTTTGATTATTATAATCAGCATTACTTTAGTCGAAGCAAATTGCACTATTTAAATAAATAGATAACTTGGAAGTTATTTGAAGTCAAAACATGAAAATTTGTGTTTTGGTAACCAAGTCAAAATTCTGACATCATAACAGGTTCTATTACATTTCCTTAGTCTGCCATCTATGTAGCATTACATGTTTAATAAGTGCACCATTATCTAACTTCAATAAGTAGGACCAATTCTAGAGGAATATTTTCATTTCGAAAAGCTGATGCTTCATCGGACTATGCAATTTGAAAAGCATACAGGTAAACGTACATGTGTTGGAAGTGAATCGATCTTCACTCCCATGTTATGCATATAGGCCTCGTGGGAACCGGGTGTTCAAGTCATTCGGCCATTTAGTCTTATTTTGAGTATGTGCCACGCCTATCTTTGTCTTATAGCGATCCTACGCCTAAGTGACCGGTAACCAGACAGGATGACCGAATGAGTTGAACACCTGCTTAAGTGGTTTGAACACTGCCAGCACTGGGTTAAAACTCAGGCCGAGTCAAACTAATTACTTAACAATTACCTATCCTGGCATTTGACATCACTCGTATGACAGTGTGCACTGGAATGAAAATGACCAATTGTCCATAATTGAAATTTCTCCTGTGTAATCAACAAACTTAATCAAATAAAACAAACAAATATGCACTGGGTGTAAGTTGGAGCTGAATGGGACAGCATTGTTTATTTGTTGGCCTATTATGCCATTGCAACATCTAAGGTCATATCAGGGCGGGCACCGACTTGTCACTAAATACTCATGCTGATATCCCACTCAGTCACATAATCCTGACCCGATATCCCACTCAGTCACATAATCCTGGTACTGAGCAAGCCAGTCCTTGCTCTATCCTGTTAATGCCGAGCGCCGGGCTAGGTTGCAACGAGTATCAATTTTGTTAGTTATCGGGTTGACTCGGCTGGGATTTGAACCCCTTACCTTCCGCACAGAAAGCCGGCCAGCGCTCTCACCGATTCGGCTACCGCGACCAGTCATGCGGTAGGTAGTCTTGATGGCCCACCGGGCGCGGTGGCATATTCGGTTCCCGGTCGAGTCAAACCAATGACTTTAAAATTGATACATGTCGCTTCCTAGCCTAAAGCTCAGCATTATTAGGATAGGGCAACGACTGTTTAGCTCAGTGTCAGGATGATGTGACTGAGTGGGATATTGGGTCACGGTGCCGGTGGCCTGATTTCCCAGTGGGACAGCACTATAATATCACCATGAGTGCACACTGTGACAAGTCGGTACCCATCCTGATATTACCTTAGATGTTGCCCGGATGTAAAACTCCAACAACCAACCAATATAAATGGCCCATGAGGGCACAACGTCCTGCTGACGAATTGCTAGTGAAGCGGCACCGTCTCAGCAAAACCGGCCGCTGAATTATTAACCGGAAGCATTCCCGCGCTCCTAATGGTGCGGGTATTTTGCGGCGAGGCCAAAAGAAGATGAATGGTCCAGGAATACATGGCGGTACAAGGCGTGGGGCGGCATGACAGGAGAGGAGACGGTATGAGAGGACAGAGCAGGCGGGAGACAGGCTAAACACACCAGGGGCTCTCAGCCCGGTAGGACTGATCAATAGCTATGATAAATGGAGAACAGGGGTAAGGTGGCATAGAGGTAGAACACTGGTAGAGTGGTGGAATATCTGTTGCCTTTTGTGTGGGTTTTATAAGACTAGTTGATTAGGCAGGATCAATTTCAACCACCGACTTGTGACACCGACTTGTGACAGTGCGCACTCATGGTGACTTTATAGTGCTGTTCTAATGGGAAATCAGACCACCGGCATCATGACCGGATATCCCGTTATCCCACTCAGTCACATTATCCTGAAACTGAGCTAACCAGTCCTTGCCCTATCCCATTAATGCCAAGCACCAGGCTAGGAAGCGACAAGTATCAATTTTAACGGCTTTGATTTGACTCGACTGGGAACCGAACTCCCGGCCTTCCGCACGTGAGGCTGGCGCTCTACCGATTCAGCCAATGCGCCCGGTGATAAAGGGGGAACAGGGGTAAGGTAGTCTCGTATTCGTAGTAAGACACTGGTAGAATGGTCGAATATCTGTTGGCTTTTGGGGGATTTTGGGTATTTTTTTTTTGTACACCAGTTGATTAAGCAGGATCAATTTCACCCGCAGACAATTGTTCTTCCTCGTCCCATCGATCCTTGACCTATCCTAGTAATTCCCAGCGCCAGGATAGATAGTGTCAAGTATTACTTTTGGTTTGACACGTTCGTGGCTCGAATCCATGACCTACTGCACGGGATGTAAGCGCTCAACTATTGGTTCCTTGTTTGTTTGTTCGGAGTTTTACATCCTGGTAACATCTAAGGTCATATCAGGATGGGTACCGACTTGTGACAGTGCGCACTCATGGTGGACTCTATAGTGCTATTATACTGGGATACCAGGCCACCAGGACCAGGACCTGATTTCCCATTCAGTCACATTATCCAGACACTGAGCTAATCAGTCCTTGCCCTATCCTAATAATGCCGAGCACTATGCTAGGAAGCAATAAGTATCAATTTTGTAAATCACTGGTTTGACTCGGCTGGGATTTGAACTCCCGACCTTCTGCATGGGAAGCCTGCGCTCTTATAGATTCGGCCATCAGCGTTTAGTCCTGCGCTCAAATCATTCGTCAAATCCCGCCCCATGTGTCTTACCTTCCTAAATTGTACTGAATAATATATGTCCATTGTGCAAGTATAAATAACGGAAGGGCGCATCACTCTTATTTTGTACCAAGCTAGCGAATGTACCTGGTTCTACATACACTGTAATAATGACGACCCCGTCGACCCTCGACCCTCAACCTTATAACTGTTATGCGCCTTCCCTCGGCTTCCTCACGCTCTCTTTTCTCCACCACTCTCCATATATGCCTACCTAGCTGAGTATATGTGTATATATATATGTATATATTTATACGTGTAATATGTGTTTACACGTCTATGTGTAAACGTATAAACATATATATATACATATACACATATGTGTACATATATGTGTATACATATATACATATACATATATATATATATATATATATATGCATACTAGCAAACACAAGTAGACGCACGTAGACACAGGTAAACAGACACAAATGGACGGACAACAGGCATACAGATAGACATGAATACATAGATAGATATACAGATAGATAAACCGGCAGATATGCAGATATACAGACAGATAGATAGATAGATAGACAGATAGACATACATACAGAGAGATATAGATAGATAGAGGATCCCTATATTTAGGTAACCTTTTCGTAGATGCTATGTGGATTAGTTAGAGAGACAGGTGACGACCAGGTTAGCCATCATAAGCAAGTTATTAGAATGCTAGGCTGGTATATATCTATATATCTATATATATATATATATATGTATATATATATATATATATATATATATATATATATACAATACACACACCAGGATGCTGGTACTAGTGACGAGGGGTTCACGGGTACACCGGGGGTCGGGTGGTTACGGTGTATGTAAGAAGACCTGCCGGGTGGGCGGGATGTACCGCAGGACATGCTAATGGCGGAACCGTCGGCATGATCGCAGCTGTTTCATAGGTGTGGGTGTAGTGGAAGCTGGTTTTGTCACAGAGAGGTAATGGAGGAGGATGGTGAAGGGGGGGGGGGGGGGGGGGGAGTGAGTGGGAGCACATCAGCAGTTCACTGATGCGCCCCGTGCCTCCCGGGTTCAATCAATAACACGGGACGCGCATCCTGCCGACAGAAACTGCAGGGTACCGGAAATGATTATTGGCTGGGTGCGCAGGGGTGGGGACGTCGGCGAAGGCAGGTAATGCGAGGCGAGCGTCGGGGGGGGGGGGGGGGGGGGGGGGGGTGAGCAGGCGAAGGGGTGTGGCGGTGTAAGGGGGGGGGTATGCGGTGTACATTTCATAATGGTGGAGACCGATGGGTGGGTGCGGGTTGGGGGGGGGGGGGAGGTGGCTGGTAGTCCAATAGGCATATCCTATCCACTATCAATGCATCAGAGACAACCCAAAGGTGGGCGATCTGGAGTGTCGGCGGACTTGCTCGCTGGTGGGTTATCAGACAGGTGGAACAAAAGAAGACCACTGCTATGCTGTTGAAGGAAAGGGATTTTAATTCAAAGAACACTATCCATATCCCAAGTGAAACAAAGGGCACCAGTTCTGAGTGTCTACATGCTGGTTGGGGCGTCATCGCGGATTGTAGGCAATCAAATCTTCTCTGTAGATCTTGTTGTTATTCATTGGCGGAGAATGGTCAAAATCTAACAACAAATATTGATGTTAAAAACTAAAAGAAAAACGTGTGTCGACGACTAGGAATCCATTCTGCCTTCCCAAGAGGGAATTGGGGATGGTGCTAGCTATTTGTGGTGATATAATATCATATCTTCTTAGTAGGTACCTGGATGCTCAGAAGAACTGGTGATATTTTCCTGGAACATTCTATTTTCTGTTTGGTGCATGCAGTTGGGTGGGTGAGGTGGGGTGGGGGGTGGGGTATATGGGCCTATATGTATGAGCCAATTTTTAACCGCACCGGGGTTAAAGGAGGGTGCCGCGTTATCTAACCCCGGGGTTCCAAATGTGTCAAGAGGGATGTATGTGACCAAAGCGCAGCTTGGTTAGCTAACCGACGCGCTATTTATAGATTTGGGAAATCCCTCTGACATTCGTCGATTGGACAATATGAATATCTCCGCCGATGTAGCTGCTATGTTAATATTGCTTCGAATTTAGGGTTAATTTAATGAAATGTCACGATTTGAGTATGTAATTCTGTTAAATATGACAGCATTCAATAGATTTGGGCCTAATATATTGCCATCGATTCGGCGGCGATGGCGGGAGCCATTTTTATTTTACGTTGGACAGTATGGAAATCGACGTCGCTGCAGAGGTGGCGATTTGTTTACTTTACATTCGTCAATTCGACACTATTAATAGCTCCGCCAATGCGGTGGGAGCCTTAATAACGGTTCGAATTTAGGGTTAATTTGAATAAATTTCACTTATTATGAATCTAATTCTGTTAAATATGGTCGCATTGAATAGATTTGGCCCGAGTCGGTCACTAACCCGGACGTTAACCCAGGCTCAAGTTGGGGTTAGTGAAGGCGACGTTAACCCTCGAAGAGTTTGCCTAACCCATGCACATACATTGACACTTTCACCGCTAACCCGGGAAATCCGCACGACGCATGGGTTACGACCGCTGGCTCATACATATAGGCCCTGGTGGGCAAGAGGCACTGTTGCTTAGTGTTAGTTTCATAGGCGGCGCCGGCTTGTCTATGGGGCCACAGCAGGAGCTCAGGGGGTTGATTGGCAGTCCTCGGTATGGATTCAAATAGAAATTAATGGAGTTTGATTGTTTGGATGCTTTTATCCTAACAACATCTAAGGACATATCAGGATGGATACTGACTTGTTACAGTGTGAACTCGTGGTGACTTAACAGTGCTGCGCCACTGGGAGAAAAGGCTACCTGCACCATGACCTGACATCTCACTCCGTCACATTATCCTGATACTGAGCGAACCAGTCCTTGCCCTATCCTATTAATGTCGAGTGTCAGGCTCGGTAGTGATAGGCCAAATTGTAAAAAGTTAGTGATCATCCTTTTGAAATAAAAAATCTGCGTCGGGCGAGCGGTTTTTATTTTCATTTTTTATTTTTCTGGCATATGTCGTAGACATAATTCATAACCATACGCGATGACCGAATGATTTGAGCGGCCGCCTCCCGTACTGGTAGGTCGTGGGATTCGAACTCCTGGGTTTGAACCCTGGCCGAGTCAAACCAATGACTTACAAATTGATACGAAAGTTGAATTGCTGCCATCCTGATGCATTTTTAACAGGTTAAAACAATAATTAAAAATTGCAAGAATTCAGGGCAGGCGATTTTTCACCCATAAGTGGGGACGATCACCAATTTCTTTTTTTTTGGCCTAAGTATACATTTATATAAGCCACTGAATTGACTCGACCGGGATCTGAATCTCCCACCTTCCACACGGAAAGCCAGCGCTCTTGCCGGTTCAGCCACAGCGTCCGATGATTAGGTAGGGGAGGATTTACGACGATGAAGGTGTGCGAAATGGGGTTCCTGTAATACATTAGAATGGATGGAACGTGAAGGGGGTGGCGTATGTGAGACGAGGGGTGGAAGACGGGGGGGGGGGGGCAGTGAAGGGGAGGGGTAATGTTCTGTGGAATGGTGTCAGTATGCTGGGTGGGAGGGACTCTGCGTGTCGATAGAATGCGCCGACGTCATGCAGTACATTTATTTCTTTTTTTCTTTTTTGTTTGCAGTGGGACCAATGCAACACGACACACTACACTACACATACAGCTCAACTACACGCCGGACCGAAGAGATTCGCTGCCACCCCAACGCCTTGCCGTTACAACGTTGTGAAGATGTCCCCAGCTTCTACAACACTCCACTACGAAGTTAAGTCTTCAACCACAGATTGGGCCGATTTATCGGAGCCTCTCTACCCAATGTTGCATTTCTGCAACCGGTAACCATCATAAGGTTACAAACACCCCCAATCGGGACCAATGCATAATATGCGTAATACGAAATCGTGGCAATATGAGTGATGGTAAAATAGGCATGTGCAGTGTTATTGCAATGCTTGCGCATACTATATGGTAGGACTATTCTCAACACGGAATGTTTATAAGTACCTACTTAAACAAAATAAAATAGTAGGCCTATTGGCATATTCATATAACATAGATTCACATATCCCTTGATCTAGTGACTATTTAGACTATTAAGTCACGATTGATATCAGAGGCATATTTGAAATCACAAATACATATCTGATATAACCTGACATGTTGCTAGTATCCAAAGCCCAAACAAACAAATCACATATATACATAAATTATAAGCGTATACTTGGCATTTAACTCATTATATGTATATATGCGTGCATACATGCATACATATTATATAGACGCGTTTATCTGAATTTTGAAAGACAGTTGTTGTTGTTGTTTTGGGGAGTTTTCAGTCGCATTGGTGCGCTGAAGGCTGCAAATCTGCAGCACTGAATGGGCACTGCTGAAAGCAGTCCCATGTGGTCGGGAGTTGGCTTCCGATGGGTAGTGATCAGAGGAATTGGGGGGGAGGGGGGAGGGGGGAGGAAAAAGGCAAAGACAGTTGTCAGAATGATATCGAATTAGATATGGTACGCCAAGTGTTATTTAATTATGTGCAGCCTTACATTATCGAAGAGGGGTATTAATTTACTACCGAAATATACATTGGCAGTGTGCGGGCCTTAGTTCTCTTCTGTATTTGGTGTAGTGGTTTTGTGATAATGTGACTGCCGGTGCGTACGAAAATATATCGACAATGAGTGTTTGACTTTACGTTTATCCAGACTCATATAATCCATTGGCCAACGTGCTTAGTTCACTCAAATGAATGGGCGTAATGGGTTCGTTGGTTGGTTGTTGGGGTTTACGTCCTGGCAACATCTAAGGTCATATCAGGAAGGGTACCGATTTGTGACAGTGTGCACTCATGGTTACTTTATAATGCTGCCCCACTGGGAGACCAGGCTACCAGCACCATGACCCGATATCCCACTCAGTCATATTATCCTGACACCGAGCCAACCAGTCCTTACCATATCCTAATAATGCTGAGTGCCTGGCAAGGAAGTGACAGGAATAAATGTTTAAGTCATTGGTTTGACCCGTGGGTTCGAATTCCACGATCTACAAAAACGGGAGACGGACACTCAACTCAATTGGCCATCCCGTGGAGCAAGATGATATACCCGAGTATGGCACACAAAATCTATGCATGAATGGGTTGTTAATTAAATATATTTACGAACATTGTCACCACGTAGGCCTAGACAGCGCCCATTTCTATATACTACTCACACCAAACACAGCGTCAATCCTACCGGAGATCGCCACATCTAAGTTGCCCAATTGCATAGCACTGACTCTCATTGCCATTCCGACGGTTCAGTTGACATTTATATCGATTCGCCTTGTACAAAACCTCATTCGGTAGTCTTTATAGGGTTTCTAAGAAGTCATATATACTATAATTTGTGGGGTTTTGTGGGGGTTGGGGGTTGGGGGGTCTGCTTCGTAGCACTATCAAAGTTTATGTCAGGTATTGTGCACGCATGGCAAAGTTCTTCATAGTGCTGATCAACTGGGATACTATGCCATGTCCTCAGTCACATTATCCTAAAATTGAGCTAACCAGTTCTTGCAGTATCCTCTTAATGTCGATCACCAGGATATGTCGTAACAAGTATCAATTTGATAATTAATTGGTTTGACTCGGCCAGAGTTAGAACCCACGACTCCCGCATGGGAAGCCAGAAAGCGCTCTTGCTAAATCAGCCATACCTTGATACCTTGATACCAGATGTACGGAATGTTGAAGGCATAATTTGCCTGTTGGATATTTCGGTCTCTATTCTGCAATACTTGAAAAGTTGGTCACAGAGTTTTGTACTGCTCATTTTTCCAAAATCGGTCTCTTCTAGCTTTAAAACAGTTCAGGGTAGGACTTGAGATGACATTATCAGGTAGTGATTACAGTCAGTTATTATTCTTTGGCTGAAGAAGTGCTTCCGAAGTTCCAGGTTGCATCTGTTTTTGTAGAGCTTGTGTTCATGACCTCTTGTATGAATGGTGGTTTCAGGTTGCTGGGGAAAGAATATGTGAGGGTCTATGCAGTCAATTCCCTATACAATTTTGAACGCTTTTATCATGTCACCATGTCCGGTGGGGGTACTATCATGCTTAATTAAGTCTCTGAGCCCACACTGGTCTAACAAATAAGATGGAATATGTCAAATGTCATTGTACGCTTTCTTTTCCCTGGTTTGACTATTTTTTAAGCCCTAATACTGGTAATTTTGTTTTCATGATTAAAAGCACCGCCGAAAATATCATATTACAAAATCATGTTTTAGATATTCGTCCAATTGACTGTGACTGTATGTAGGCCTACGTGAACATTTATATGTAGTGTTATCCTTGGACTACTCATGTCCCCATCGTTGTCTTTTAAGTTATAGTTAGGGCCCTGTATGATGTATGTAATATATGCCTACCATACCTACACCATGAGATAATAGGCACTCCGTCTACAATCGACTATGGCTTTTCAATAATTAGAGAGGCAACTTGCTTGGTCAATCACAATGCTTGTAAGACAATACAAGTTATCTAAACACCAACATTAGCTGTGTTGAAATGAATGGTCCCGTGCACAGCCATAGAAAGTAGTCAGTGAAAGCATCACTGAGAAGAAAACACACCTTCCTAACCACACCTTTTCACGATTAGAGCATTTGATCACAACATAATAGCACCGCATGAGATTGATAATTAATTAATAAGTTGTACATGGAAACATTGCATGTTTCTATGGCATAGCCATTTGCCTAAGCGGGAAAAGATGCAATATACTCACTGGCGGCAGTCATGTTACCATCAGTGGTGGGCGTCGCCGTACTCCAATTCCAACCTGCCGTCGAGGCGGTGGTCCAAGTCGCGTTAGTTGTACCCGCCGCCATTCACATAATTAATTCATGGCGACAAGAGGAACAATCAACTGAATGTCTGCACGGACGAACCGCAATGGGTACTCCAATATACTTCCAAACTCTCCTGTGCTGGTGTCATGCACGACGACTGCTTATTCTGACAATTTCTTGATTGTTGACAGCTTCGACAGCTCCCCCCCGCGGGCGGATCGCTGGATGCAGCGGTGACCTGAGGCAGCGCAGGGTCAAGGCCAGCGCGATACCCGTGCAAGGTGATTTCCGGTGAACTGCCAATGACATCAAAATGCCGTTCCCAGTCGCCAAACTCGGCTACCTAGCCATCAAGCAAATATCCAAACCATTAGCACATGCTATTTCGAGAAAGGCTAAGGCGTCTCCACTTCTGAGAAAATGTATTTCGGTGCCAGCGCAGTGTAAGTAGTCTTACCATGAACACCAGGCCCAGAGAGACGACCATAAAATTCATCTAATATCACTCACCACTAACTTTACATCTGCAAACACCACTATTATAACTGTTTGTTTGTTTGTTGTTGTTTTACGTCCTAGCAACATCTAAGGTCATATCAGGACGGGCTATTATATGACAGTCACTTGACGTAAATTGACCGACCGAGGTGGAAGGAGGGTTAGTGGGGCTGTTTGTCATACAAATCAACGCATATGCGATGATATGGATCATATGGCTGGGAACACCTGCTTTGTAAATATATGAAAGTCCCTAGTTACTCCATCAAAGGCATCATGACTCATTCAATCAGTCATTGTCACATTGTCATTGACTGGTCATGAACTGGGCTGCTAAACTACCCTATGGCTGTGCGTATGCTATAAATAGAAGAAAAAAAGTGCCTGATTGCTGCGTTATGGGCATATTCTCACCAACCCACAATCTAACCAGTTTAATATATTCTTCGCATATTTATCTTTCATAGCCCATTACTTTTGAAGTGCAGAATTTATTATATAATGTAGATGTAATGTGTAGTACACTTTAAAAGTTGAATGGAAAGAATCCAGTGGCTGCTATTTTGGTATGGCCACATAATGATGGCATTCTTTTCCAATTCAGCAACTCTACTTCAATAAAATATATATATAAAAAGATGCACAGCTTCCAGGATCCACCCAGCTAACGCCAGCAGATTCAAACTCATTACTACATATGACAAAACTGAACAATGCATCCTCACCACATGTTGGGGGCCCTGATGGTGGAGTTTCCGCAACTTGTCCTGCTCAAACACTCTAATCTAAATTCTAGAGCAACCGTCACAGGTTGGTTTCAATACTCTTACTCAAGCAGTTATTGCTTGGATTGAAACATGGTCGTTGTTCACCCCTGCTGGATTTGAATATTTTATCAGCGTATTCCACTACTATCTCTTTTTTTGCTGTATGGAATGGGGTTGAATTTGTCAATTTTTTTACTGCTTGAACTTTGGCATCAAAATTTCGATGTGCATTTCACAATTAATTTTGCATTATTTTATTTCAAATATATTTACGGTCAGCCATTTATAATGAAAGCTACTTCACAATAAATCAGAGGGGAGATAATAACGATCAACTTAATATATTTAACTCAAAGCCCGTCAAACTATGCATCTTTTAAAGTAATATAAATATATTGGATGGAAAATAACGTCGTTTATTAATATTAGCTTCATCTTCATAACCATTGCCATCCTTTCTCTGCGAACTGGGCGCGGTGCCTGAATCGGTAGAGCGTGGGCCTCATGTGTGGGAGATCGGGAGTTCGGTTTCCAGTTGTGTCAAAGCAATGACTTATCAAAAGTTTATACTTGTCGCTTCCTAACCTGGCGCTCGGCATTAATAGGATAGGGCAAGGACTGGTTAGCTCAGTGTCAGGATAATGTGACTGAGTGAGATATCAGGTCATGGTGCCAGCAGTCTGATTTCCCAATGGGACAGCACTATAAAGTCACCATGAGTGTGCACTGTCACAAGTCAGTACCCGTCCTGATATGACCTTAGATTTTGCCAGGATGTGAAGCTCCAACAACCAACCAAGCAATCCTTTCTCTGCAGTCTACCACAGCTTGGAGACGAAGGTGAGGATGCGCCTGCTGGGTTTCCGCTATGCGGCAAAGGAGGTGAAGCCGCTGAATGAAGAGATGGCGGTGGAGCTGGGCGCCGAGATGCTGGGTGAGATTGTTATCTTCATAGTTGGGGCAGCCATCATCGGGGCTGAGTACACACGGCAGGCGAGGAAGGAGCAGTCAAAGGAAGACGCGCAGAACGCCCGCCTCACGAAGCTCGAGGTGTACATAGAAGAAGGGGACCTCGCTTTGGAGTACCAGAAGGCCCAGATAGCTCGACTCAACCGGATCATTGAAGGCCAAGACCTTGGGCGGAAGGCCAGTTGTGATTCAATAGACAAGATAGTTGACAATAGGGCAGGGGTTAAGCTGCAGGTGCAGCGGTAGCCATGTTAGCGGAGCGAAGTGCGGGACACTTCATGGTGCCCGCCTGTCTGTACTGAAAGGCATACCCATGATATGTGTGTAGCCTCGATTCACATAGATAAAAGATTCACCCCTGAGGTGAATTACAACCCTATGTAAAAGTTGGAGAAAATGTGTCTCACTGTTAATGGTTTTAGTTTGGCATTCCTACCTTCTGTTGATTAACATCCAATAGCTGCAATCCGATTGCATATGTTTTCCCCTCAACATATACTCTCCAGAGTGTTCAAATCACATAATATCAAGGCATAATGACACAAAATCAGTTTGAAGTAATAGTAAATCCATGAAGTAAATTCATGTTTGAATGAACTGGTTGTACCACCTGACTATCTCAGCCAATGAAAATGGAGCTAGATTGGATTATTACCCAGGAACCTCTCAACTTCCTGCTAAGTGGATATGTAGATTCTATCAATTAAAACTTTAAAGTTCATTTATCTACTGGACTTAATCTACTAATCAGTTCAAAAGTTGTGGGTAAATATATCAAGGTGTGTGAAGAATATATTTAGGTTTTTACATTAAAAATGTTTGTGCTCATTTCATTTACCCCCATTTTCTTCACTTTTTATATATGGTAATTCTTCACCCCTACTGTAGTATGGGGTGAATCCTGTATCTACGATTCACAGTGGTTGGTAAGCAGTCCGCATAGTCCTTTGGAATGTGTGTGTGTGTATATATTTTGTGGCACCCGCTTAGCGAACCGGTTGGCATTTATAATTAGAATTTTCTGATTTAAGCATTTCATGAGAAAATCTGACTTTAAAAAGTTGCATAGTCCCGGTTGTTTTAGAATTTCTGCCATTTTCTGAGTTTGTTTGGGTTAGCTTTTATTTTAAATGGCTAATTTTGGAGATATCTGAAGTGAAAAGATAATAAATTAATTTCGGCAAGCGTGTCAAACTGTTGACACCATATGTTTCACCAGTAATAGGTTCTATTAAGCCCCTGTCACATCTCGCCAGATTGAGCAACAGACAGAATTGTCTAGTCCAGTGGCGTTTGGGCATGAAAGTATCAAAATGTATTAAAATGTGTCAAAATGTTGTGATATCGGGTCAAAGGCCGCTGGAGGAACGGACGGAAAGCGGACTAAACGGACTCAAACTGGACCAGAGCCATACACGTCGATCTGGTGGCATCCGGTCCAAGTTTTGTGCATGCTCAAAACTTGCCACCGTACACGCCGGATATCAACGGCTATGCACCGGACTTTGCCGGATATCAACAGATTGGGTTTCTTTCCGTTTCCTCAATCCGGCAAGGTGTGACAGCCATTTCAAGTTGGCTTAATCTCGCCTTCTATGGACAAACAATATGTGTACCAGTATCTAAGCTGGATATGTAGGATCAAATCTATTTTGGTATTGAACAGTTTATGCTTTCATCGGACTATGCAGCTCTAGAAGAAGAAATTTAATTATTTTTTAAATATCATTTTTTGGTGAGATTGGTACAGGTGTGAGATGATGGTTAGCGATACAGGCGCAACTATGTGGCGCCACCAGTCGAGCTGAGTGAGTCGGACCTGACCAGTAGATCACTGGTGAAGTGTCAGTTATGGATAAGCAAACTAGTGGATTGATGGAGTGCCAATTAGATATGACTGAAGTTTTGCGGTCAATTTGCATGACAAATTTCTCCGGCCAAATTATTTATTTTAATCAAATTAAAATAACTGCCCCAAATTAATTTAGACAAATTGGAGATTCTAAACCACCCACCCACCCTCAGATTCGGACAAAATGTGCGCCGAGAAAAAAAGGTATGTTTTGTTGTTGTTATGTTTGATGCTTTAAAAGTAAATATAAATAAATAATGATAACTCAGTAAGTACGTGAAGGCGTATATTAGGCTACTTTTGTTCTGCTAATTTGATCAATTCTTCAACAGTATCGTGCATGTTTACCAACTGGCTAAAGAATTTTGATATTGGCTTTCAGGAGTGAATATTCGTGTTCTATAAATCATTATATAATCGTCGATGTCTCTGGTGTTGTAAGTCTAATATACTAAATACAAAACGCACTCTGCCCTGAAGAAGTAGTAACTAATGATGACACGATTCAGCCCATCAGAGTGTGTGTAATCCAGTAAGGTAATTACTAATAATAAGGTGGGTTCATGTCTAAGTATTACATATGTGTATATAACAGTTTATTACAAACATTTATTTAATCGTTCCAGCCAATCCATGGATTTTTTTATGGATATATGCATGGCATTGTGAAATGCCAGTCACAAATTAACTACTGTAATATATTAAGTCAGACATAAAGTGTCGCTAAGTCAGACTTGTAAAAACGTTTTTTCTTTTGAATTGGATACAACTTAGTCTGGTATCGAATTTGTAGCTTTCCCCCCAGATTACACTCGTGGTTTTTAATTGGTTGGAAATCCATGTTATTATAATCTCACTACTTGGCAAGTAATTACAACTGGGAAACAATGTGAGGTACAGTTGAAGAGATATGGTTACTTTGTGATAACAGATATATAACTATCATCTTTAACGGTCGGCTCCTTGGTGGAAGAACAAACAAATCGGCCATTTCCCAATTAAAGTTGCATAATTCGATGGTTTTTAGTTTCTGTTATTTTCTTCCATACATGTATTAGATTGATCGATATAATCTACTTTACTTTGAACTAATTTTAATTTCGGAGGTATTTCAAGTGAAAACATCCCGAATTAATTTTGGTAAGCACCTCAAGATTCTTGACACCATAAGCTTCAGCAGTAACAGGTTCTATTGAATTGGTTTAGGGAACTCTTCTATGCCTCGACAAATACATAGTAAGTGCACCAGTAACTAAGTTGGATATGTTGGCTCAAATCTAGTTAAGTGTTTTGGTTTTGAAAATGTTATGCTTTCATCAGACTATACAGCTTTAGCCCTGGCCCTACGCCACCCTTATTGCGGGGGAGGGGGGGGGGGGGGTATCGCATGGTGCCTCCTCCAGTGTTGGTGTATATAGCCCTCCCCTGTGCCCACCTATCAATACTGACTATTGTTGACTAACAATGTGGTTTCTAGCCATGTGTCTGTTTGCTAACACTGACTAAAGGGACTGTTGCTATGGTCACTAACCTATCACTCACTGTTTTTCTTGTACTGTTTAGATTTCGTTTAGTATCAAACTGATGTATATCCATTAGACACTTTTATTTCCTATATCATAGTTATTTATGTGTAGTTAATGTTTATAAACCCATGAAGAGGGTTGTTTTTAAAAAGAATTATTTAATATTCCACTTTGGTTGAGTGGCTATCGTCAGGACTTGTTGTTTGTACACCATGTCAAGGAGGAAGGCTATTTTAATTGTGGGGTGGGAGTGGGGGGTACATGATGTCAAGGATAACTAACCAAATTGCCTGATCCCTAACCACTGCTATTCCACTTTGTTTTTTTAGTATGCCGGTTATTCAAAAGTCGTTAATTGTTTTACATCATAGATGCACTGCTTTGGTTTCGATTTCCATTTACTGCATTACATGTCATACTAGTTATCCCTACAGCACTGTTTCCGGGACAGGGCTGATAAACAACCCTATAGAAAGTTTTGGATGGCTGGGTTAATAGACAGTCTCATGAATTCACAATCTAATTCGTTGGATGTATTGTTAATATACTTATCCATTACTTTTGGAGTGTACAATTGATTAAATTATCTAGATTAATAGACTTTAAAAGTTGAATGCACAGAATACTAGCCAGCAACTTGGTGTGGTGGCATTCTCTCCAAGTTCATCAACGCTATGCCAATATAGATAAACACTATTGTGTTGGAACCAGGATCTCCACATCTTGTTTTCAGATCGATCCCGCAATGGGTACGTGGTTGTGATAACCAGTCATGGCATAACAATATGGAAGTATCCTATTTTACGGTTGAACTGATATTCACAGTAAGGTTGCGCAGTACTGTTATATCGAAATACCCTTTGAAGCCGGTGAAATTTGGGAAGTTAAATGTTTTGTGAAATGTAAAAGAAAAAACTCCGTAAAAACTCGGAACCTTCCATAATTTAATGGTTTGAAGCTAGTTTTGTAGACTAGTGTAAACCCCATATCATCATGTAAATAAAAGCATCGAACACACTAGATTTCAATTCCCATTATTAAGCACATCAGAGGTATTCAATAGCCTAGAAGGTTCCATTGACGAAATTGTCATAGTTCTAATTGATCATGTCGTGTCAGGTGCGGGAGGTGGGGAGTGGGAATGGGTACAGGGTATACCAATGGCGATTTTATAGTGCCAAGACCCGGCGGGATGGCCGAATGAGTTGAGCATCCGTCTCCCATTTCAGTAGTTTGTGTGATTCGAATCCACGGGTTCGAACCCTGGTTGAGTCAAAACAACAACTTTTAAATTGATACTTGTCACTTCCTAGCCATGCGCTCGCCATTATTAGGATAGGGCAATTACTGATTGGCTCAGTGTCATGATAATGTGACTGAGTGGGATATCAGGTCATGGTGCTGACAGCCTGGTCTCCCAGTGGGGCAGAACTATAAAGTCACCATGAGTGTGCAGTCACAAGTCGGTCCCCACCCTGATATGACCTTAGACGTTGCTAGAAGTAAAACTCCAACAACCAACCAACCAACGTATAGTGCTATCCTCCTTGGAGTCTGCCGCCAGCACAATGACACAATATCCTACTCAGGCGCATTATCCCGATACTGAGAAAACCAGTCCTTGCCCTTTCCTAGCCTAGTAGTGTAGAACGTCAGGATAGGGAGTGACTAGAATCAATTTTGAAAGACAATGGTTTGAATTGGCTAGGATTCCAACCCACCACCTTCCGCAAGGGAAGCCAGCCAGCGCTCTTACCGATTTGGCTAGCGCGCCTGGTTATAAGTAGCAATAGTTCGATAACACAGCTGGATGTGGGTATTCTGTAACCACAGACAAGTGGAATAGCTGGCATCTTTGCAAACAGAAAACTTTACATTTATTTATATTGTATTATCTACAAAGTAGCTTTATTATTACCAAACATGGCACCTCCAGTGTTTTGCAAATTGATCACTAAATACTGTTGTGCATGGCAGGGCATATGGAATGTATATATACACATTAATGCTTCGGTTGTATTTACATAAATTAGAAGTACTGCGTCGATTATGCAGAATCCCATGCTACATACATTACTGGCTCTTTTTCCCCCCGTCACATTTCTCCGATACCACCAGAATTAATAGCGAGAAAACAATCCAAGGATATCAGAGTTTCACCCTTATAACAAAACCTAAATAAATTAAGGACCTATTCAGTTTATATCTGCACAACCAAAATGGAACATGTATTACTGCTGATGAACATCTTAAATGTCGACTTGTGGAGTTGCAGATTACACCTTATGTTAGGGCATTGTTAACATTAAAATGTTGGAAAGAAAAGCAAACAAAAGAAAGAAATAATACGACAGAACAATTGAATTCCAATTAAAATATATAACTCATGTATTTGCACATTATTTTGATGTGTACAACTACCGCAGGTAAAACTATGGGTTAAAATAGGCAATTAGCATTCATTGAAAAATAAATGCATGCAAAAATGTTCCCACAGGCTCAATTAACTTCTATATATATTTTTTTAATTAATAGAAATGTGGGGTTGGAAATCATTTCTCATGGAAAATTTTGTTGGACTAAAGAAAATATTTATTATAAAGTTTACCAAGAATTCAATTATTATGATAACAATATATGCCAATTAATATTGCGTAGCTGTATCAAGACTATCCACCTTGTTGCTTAATTTCATATTTGGTTTTCAGTCAAGTAGCTGCAACAAGATTTGTGCGAATATTTCACTTTTAAGGAACACCAATGCATCCCTTTTTTTTTTTTAAGGGGAAAAAAAGAGAAGATAAATACACTAGGTTGGTTGTTATAAACTACCGTACTTTAGTTTGAAGTAACTTAATTTAAATGGCTAACATTGGAGATATTTGAAGTGCAAATATACTAAATTAATTTAGGCATGCACGTTAAAATTGACACCATAGGCTTCAACAGTAACAGGTTCTATTGAATTGACATAGTATGTATCCCCTTCTAGGCAGCAACAAGTGCTTAATAAGTGCGCCAATATCTAAGTTAGATATGTGGAATCAAATCTAGATAAATGCTTTGGTTTCGCCAATTTGATGCTTCTATCGGATTATGCAGATGTAAAGAAATATATCCATCCTGACATCGCAGCATCTATGGTGAACCACAGGAATTCTCTGAAATCGTATTTAAAAAAAAAGATAAATCAAGTACAGGGGTAAAAAAAAAAGTACGGTTTTGATAGGTCCGTAAAATCATGAAGCTTCTTATAACCAGTTCAATGTTGTTAGGATTACTGCAAGAATTTCATGGAGGATTCAGTGGCACACAGGCCTCAATGTCCTAGCGTTGTTTTCATGAACTCCTGGAGGCGATTGAGTCGTTCATCTATCTCGGATATCTCGGCAGATCTATTGAAGTAGTCACCGTCATTATCTGCAAAATTAAGAGAAGGTAATAACTTGGTTAATTCATGTAGTCAACTCAAAGTTATTTGAATTACAGTAAAACCTCCATAAATCGACCGACCTTGGGACCGACTTTATGTGGTCCGTTTAGGGAGGGGTCCTAGTTAGAATATGGTTACAATGGTGTTGTTGGGACCCAAATAAAGCGATTGATATAGGGGAGTTGTCGATCTGTGGAGGTGGCCGGCTAGAGGTTTTACTGTATATATACTCAGGGATGAAAGTGATCTCAGAGGAGAACAAAATGGAAATCGATGTGGAGGTGGGCGATAAAAAGAGTCACAACAGTTTTGTTTGTTTGTTTTACATCCTAGAAACATCTACGGTCAGGGTACCGACTTGTGACAGTGCACACTCATAGTGACTTTTTAGTGCTGCTCCAGTGGGAGACCAGGTTGCCAGCACCATGGCCCGATATCCCAGCCACATTATTCTGATACTGTGCTAACCAGTCCTTGTCCTATCCTATTGATGTTGAGTGTCAGACTAGGTAGAGACAAGTATCAATTTTATAAGTCATTGGTGTGACTTTGCTGGGATTCGACCTTTCGCATGGGAAGTCTGCGCTCTACCAATTCGGCCACCACGTCTGGTAGTATGAATGTTGATATTTTTTTTTATAGAGTAGATGGCATTCTCACGGATGACAGGAGTGTACAAAGAAACAATTTATTTTTAAACATGGAAATTAACAGCGAGGTGGACGATATTATGGTCACAACTCACAACAATGACAGCAGAACACTCTCCAACCAGTCTGCAATGACCTAGTGCTAAGACTGCTTGGAGAATGAGTAGTCCATGACACCCGACTTCCGGTATTTCCTCTCGATTTCCTGACAGTGGTAATATATGAAAAATTTCCAGTTTTCACGGAAACCCAACCCCTTGTATCATCATTTCATGAAAGCTGCCTGCAAAAGTGTTGAAGTGCTGCTGGCTTTTGCAAGTTACCAGTGGCATTCTCTCGGGGAGCAAATAGAGGTTTCACACCCCTTGTATAGGGATGTGACCAACAGGTAGCCACTGTTGCCACAGCAACCCACCAATCAATTTAACCCAAATAAATCCCAGAAATTCATGAAATCACAGAGATTCTTAGTATTTATGAAATCAGAGATCCTTAGTGGAGCGAGCCTTGTTATGTACCTGCTCGTTACTCCCACAGTACTGTCTAGCATTGTTGGTAAACAACTCATTAGAAAAGGTGTTACGGAAATAACCACATAATTTTATAATCTAACGTGCAAAATATATTGTCCAAATACTTATCTATCACACCCCGCTTCTTTTAGGGATAATAATTGATGAAATCATGAAACAATTCAAAAATCTAATCGAGGGCATTCATTGGCCGCCATCTTCTCTTTGCATTCTCTCCCATTTCATCAACTCTACTTCAATATTGATCAACACTAGATGCTAGAACCAGGAGCTCCACCTCTTATTAAAAGTTTATCATACCAAAGCAGTTTTGGCCTGGAATTACACATAGTCATTTACCCTTACTATGGGTATCTTATATATCTACGTGCCTGGTGGCGGTGCCTTGTTCTCCTTCTCCCAGCCTATCCTCGACTTGGTCTTGGAGGTCTGGCTCTCCGGAGTGCTGGCTAACGTGAGGAGAGTTAAGAACAACCATCTCTAAAAGCAGCATAATCTGACGAAAGCATCAAGTTTATTTCTAGCATTTCAGTATGCACACCTAAATTATTTTAGCATATTATTACTTCGAGGTTAAAGTTGCAAAGTCCGATGGTTTTTAGTTTCTGTCATTTTCCTGAGAGAGACATTAAATTGATTGTTATAATCTACCTTACTTTAGCTTGAAGTAACTGCTTTGAAATGGCTAACTTTTGAGCTATTTGAAATGCAAATATGCTAAATTAATTTTGGCAACCATGCCAAAACTCTGACACCGTAAGCTTTTTCAGGTCACATTCAATTGACTCAGTGTTCCCTTCTATGTGGCAGAAAATGCTTAATAAGTGCATCAGTATCCAAGTTGTAGAATTAAATCTAAATAATTGTTCTGATTTTGAAAATTGGATACTTTCATCGGACTATGCAGCTTCAACCCTTTAAAATAAAAGTTACTTTACAAAAGGGAAAAGTAGATTATAACGAGGACAAAATCGTAATAGCATCTAATTCTGTACTTTTAAGCATTGCTCTTGTCAGTTAGTGTAATTTCCCACTGAGAAAACTTAGGATATAAGGCTTCATATTACCTACACATCGGTTTCTAAATTTGTCCAGACTTAATCCTTGTGATATTTTATATAGCATATTAGTTCTTATATAGTATATTAGTAATAAGGTATTGGATATATACAATTCTGGATATATACAATTCTAAATATAGATGTATATATATTTCAAATTCCAATCAAAGCAACTATGTACTTGTTTGTTTGTTTTACGTCCTGGCAACATCTAAGGTCATAGGACGGCTGTAAGTACTGGATATCATGTATATGTTTGTATGTGTGTGTGTATCATGGTTTTAAATACTAGTGGTAAATAAACAGAAACAAAATGGAGAGTCATTCGATCATAGCAAGACTTCTCGCTTTGATACTACATGACCACAAACCATATGGTGTGATTATGTCGAGATCTAATCTCAACACTGACATGGCCTCAAACATCCACACTGGAGACATGCTTAATTATACTTCAAAAGGATATGGTATTTTCTTAGCCGCTCTGTTCGATCCTGATTTGGTGTATGACTGCGGGGAAAAAAGAGAAAACAAAGACTATGTTATTCATCATTTCCATTTCAACAGCTTAACCAGTGGCACATTAACACACCCTACTGTTGAACATTAAACTGTTCGCTAGGTACGGAATAACAATAGTTTTTACAAATGCAAGACTATTCCCCCCCCCCCTTCTCCCCCGATGACTTCACCCAACGATAATGAAACAAAAATGAATACCTGATGGGAATCAATTGCAAGAACCATCATACACATCCATCCCAAATGCACACTACTTTGGTTAATACCTAGGTATATGATTAACTATGTCCATCTTTACCAAAAGTTTGTTTTATTTAACAACGACACTAGAGCACATCGATTTTTATCATCGGCTCTTGGATGTCAAATTACTTCTTTACCAAGCCATACAATCATTTACAGATGGCCAGAATCTATTTTGCCAAGATTTGGCACTCAATATATCGAAACAGAACCCATAATGAGGCTACTATAATGCATTACTTTTGATAAATAAGTTGGTATCAATTTTTTTAATAAATCCACTATCTTGTTAACTGAGATTACAAAGAGAATAGGGGGCTATGGCACTATAATATATCATCTTTATATACCGCACGCACACACTGTTGTAGTGATATAATATATAAATACACACAGTGGGGTAGTGTTAAAAAATAGTGCGAACGCCGTTCCCACTCCTGAACTATTATATATACATATATGATACATATATGACAACGACGAATACTCTTGTTGAACTTACAACGTCTGGACTCGTTAAGACATCATTTGATGATCGCTGACGTGGTCTCCTGCAAAATGAAGACAAAAACATAACATGATACAGTCACAGATCAGCTCTCCTGCCTGAACTTATTGAATGCTAGAAGTGGACAAATTATGAAAAATTATGATTCGAATGTCATATTTAGTCAAGCAATATACTTAATTATTAATAGAGAGAGTACACAGCATAAAAAACAGGTTTGGTATAGAGTCAGTTGGTTGGTTTTACGTTCTGGCAACATCTAAGGTCATATCAGGACGGTATAGTGTCAGAAAATACTAAGTTTGCATTAATTTACTTTAAAAAGAAGAAGAAAAGCATTGTATGCACATAGAGTAGTAAAAGCCAAAAGGTTCAAATAAATGTACAGTGTTGCCAACCTGGAGGTACTGAGCACCCGTGAGGCTTTGCATTGTGGGCATGGAAGCCAGGTGGCGGCAGCCTTCCGCGCCCCAGAAATTGTTTTTAAAAGGGCTATTTGAGGCCATTTCAAAGGGGTTATACAGTACAGAAATTCGTACAAATGTATCCGCATTGGGAGATTTTGGGGGTAGATCCGTGACTCGTGAGGTGGCTAATCAGAACCTTCAATTTCCGTGAGAGTTGGCAACACTGAATGCATTACAGAAAAATATGTGTATGTAGTAAGGCGGACAGGGAAATAGGTGCAGTCGTTTCAATTTCTACAGTGTGGAATTGTTGTACAATTTTCAAATAAATTAAAAGGACAATTTCATGGCTTTTGGAGACCATACAGCTTTTGCCTACATTCGATGATTAAGCAGGGGAAGTTTTATTTGTGGATAGTTACTCCTCCCCATTCCGCTGCTTCTTGCCCTATCCTAGGTAGCGAATAAGTAAACACTTTTATGTCATTGGTTTGATATACTCAGTCGGAGCTTGGTTGGTTGTTAGAGTTTTACATCCTGGCAACATCTAAGGTCATATCAGGATGAGTACCGACTTGTGACAGTGCGCACTCATGGTGACTTTATAGGGTCACCCCACTGGGAAATCATGCTGCTGGCACTATGACCCGATATACCACTCAGTCACATTATCCTGACACTGAGCTAACCAGTCCTTGCCCTATTCTATTAATGCTGAGCACCAGGCCAGGAAGCGACAAGTATCAATATTATAAGTCATTGGTTTGACTCGACCGGGAACTGATCGCCCGATCTCCTGCACGCGAGGCCTGCGATCTACGGATTCGGCCACCACATTCGGTGTCAGCCGGAGCTGTTCCACACGTTCAGCAACTCGCTCAGTAATAATAAAAAAGATATCTCTGCAGGCAAGGGAAGCAATAACCACAGACCTCTACTGCTTCGTTGAAAGGGATGAAAGTGATCTCCGGCAAAAACCAAAGAAAACCGGAAATCTATGGTGAGGTTATCTGTAAATAGTGTTGCTTCACTAATAGCATTATTATCCTAGTAATTATTATTAAAAGAGAGGAAACCGACATCAAATTACGTGAAAATGAGGATATTTTCCCATCGGGTAAACACTTCTCAGGGAATAGAGAAAAATTCCCGGAAGTCAGGCTTCAGACACTACTCTCCTAGCACTATACCAGCTCCATTCCCCTCAGCAGTCAGTACATACTATCCTTGGAGAGCGTTGTATTGTCCATGTGACTGTGCCACAATCACTCCTTGCTTCTCAGTTTGTTTGTGTCTTATATCCTAGTAATATCTAAGGTCACATGAAAAGTGGTTTGGACTAACCAATTGCTGTCACAGGGTTCGGATACATGTGAAGATATAAAATTCAAGGCATTTTCAAATTTTTTTCAAGGCTGTTTTTTATAGGAATTCAAGACTATTTTCATTTGGATTTCAGGAAAAAACAACAATGGTGAATGGCCATTTCAGACTAATTTAGATCAGTGGGAAGAGTTTAATGGAATTCAAGGCTTTTAAAGACCAATTACCCAAATAGGTTACATTCAAGGCTTATCAAGGCCTTGAAATGGGGCAAATGAAGTTCAAGACTTTCCAGGCCCTGTACAGAACCTGCTGTCATATATCCCTACTTCCATGGCATTTTGTGAACGTTAATCCGGGATTATCAAATCCTGGAAATATCCAACGTTCGAAAAAAGAAAGGGATTCCTACTGACCAATTGCTGTCATACATCCATGGCATTTTAATGAACGTTAATCGATGATTATCAAAAATGGTCGAAATCTGCGAAATTGCGGAAATCCGTGAAATGGCGGAGATCTTTCCATCCCCAGTTGGGGACTGACCTCGTGGTGGTCGTGGTGCGCTTGGTGTTAGAGTGCAGGGAGTAAGTCGGCCTGTAGGAAGGCGAATTGGAGGGTGCGAGGCGGCCATACCTGCAGCGGCCCTTGGAGCTGTCCGACGCCGCCACGATGTCGCTCAGGGACTCTATCGACGACGTCCGGCTGCGCATACTACCAACTAGCAACGGAAAGGCATCATCCGCATCACTAAAACACCCATTTAATTCAATATGTCAATGACCTACGTGGTGTATATCGGAAATGAACGGCTAGTGCGACTTTTTTTTTTTTTCAAATAAAATTAATTTATAAAAAAAGTTAAACCCGATATTAAAAACCCATGCAATATGACCATGACAGAGCATAAGCAGAATGTAAAATAATGTAGACACTTAGAAAATATTATATTTTAAATAAATAAAACATAATGCTGACACTTAGTCAATATAATACATTTAAATAAATAGAAAATATGCAGACACTCTCTATATCATAAAGCAGAAAACACTATATCATATAGCAGAAAGCAGATATTTAGTGAAGATTTACTTTTGTTTAAAGAGAAATATCTTCAGTGGATATTATAAATTTAGAAAATATGCAAACATTTAGTCAGTTATTTACCACACCATGTGTTTTAAACAAAATAATTCAATAAATATTACATTAGTAAAAAAATGTAAACACTTAGTCATTTACCACACAATGTGTTGGGTTTCTTTTGGTTAAAAAAAAAAGAAGTCAGTAAGTAGAGAATATCTAAACACTGATTCAGTCATTTACCACACGATACGTGGTTTTATTTAACTCGGGGATGAGGGTGCGGGTAGAATAGTCGTTGCCAATATCAAATATCATAATATATAGTCGTTGCCGATATCAAAACACCCAAGCTCATTTTGATATTGGCACACCGAGACCCCCCCCCCCCCCACGTAACCCAAAATGCAATCCCATAAAAACCATTTAAAATAAAGGAACTACAAATATACTTGCTTCACATCGAACGAATAGCAATCTGAACGAATGGGAAAGAAAATCACAGGAATAAACTGAAATGAGTTTTTTTAAGTTTTTTAGTTTAAAAAAAAATTGAGGCTGTATTTATACTGTCCATAGCATATAAGCCCGGGTACCCAGGCTTGTTTTCAATGCTGGCCAGTTGTAGTGTTGGTGTTATCTTACCTCACAGTGGCTCCTGATAAGGTATTTGATTGCCTGCATTTCAGTAGCAGATAGATAATTGGTTGGTATGGTTAATAGCCTATGTTAGTTTTGGGGGGATTTTCTTGGCATATATATGTTAATATTAAAGACATGTGTGAAGTGATTTGTCTAAATATGTAAGAACTATGGCCGGAAGACCAGCGCTCCGGGACTGAACAAAGACTAATTCAGGGGGAGACAAATATTTACCCCCCCACCCCCATCTACCCCACCTAATATTAACAAAACACTACAGAATACATGATATTCAACGCGTTTCAGTCAAATACCATTTGCACCTAATAACCAGGTTCAATAGCTTCATACTTACCCGAAGACGACCTGGAGTTCATTCGTTGTCTACCTGTAGCGGCGATAAAACCAGAAAATTACGTCATTTTATAGAATGGGCGTATCAGTGTCCCCACTTTTTTTTCACACTTCTTTTTTATTGCCTTTTTAGGTACTTTTTAGGATCATTAAAACTTTTTTAAGGACCAAAAATGAAGAATTTCTACAGCTTTTTCAGCATGTAATAACTTTAGGTTCCCAGTATGCTCCACTAGTTCTATTGCCCATCAAAAGTTAATTACTCAACTATACGAGGTGGGTTGATTGATTGATTGGTTGTTTCTTCACGCCATGTCAGTAGCATAGGCCATATTCACGGTGAGAATTGTTTGGTTTTTATTCAACCATCGCTTTTACAGAATCCAAAAGCACAGAATCAATTTTGTGTCAGTACACTGTGGATTTAAAAAGATCACAGTTACATAATTTGTGGCTAAAGGAATTAGTATTTAGATAAAAGTTAAAGGTTGTTAATTGATCTAATTGGTTTAATGGACTATATGGATGATATAGACTAGCTGCCCTTAAAAAGGCTAAAATGTTTTCTTGTTTTACTTCCGTGAAAAGGTTGTGCATGCTGCTTGCAGTGCAAAACTGTTGGCGAAGGGCCAATATTGATTGATTGATTGCTGGTTTCAACAAGGCTGATACATGATTACAGCCTATTAAATAAGTCAATAAGATCATGTCAAAACAGACCCATCCATGTGGTCTGTCGTATATTGCATTACATGTAATCAGTAAGGTCCGTTACCTATGTTTCCGTCTGATAGTGGACTGCGTCTGGACTTTTTCCCTGCAGCCCGAGATAACCGCGGTCTGGAAAACCGTTTGCTGAAAAAAGAAATTCCACTAGATTTAAATCTACCGATTGGGTCACCGCGTCCGGTAGCCTTAGTTATATAAAGCCACACTAAAATTAACAAATTACATGCAAATAGTTCTAACAGTAGTAGAAGTAGTAACTGTTCACAATAATAGTGTTTATACTACTAATATTAGTAATAATAATGTGGTCTAGATATATGAGCCACACTCAAATTTACAAATTATGTGGAAATAATTCTAACAGTAATAATAGTAGTAACTGTTCACAACATTAGTATTTATAATAAAATAATCATATTAATAATAATAATGTAGTCTAGTTAGATGAGCCCCTGAAGGGCAAGAGGTGTGGGTTCGAATCCTGCTCTAGGTAAAGTATTTCCCATTTTAATCAGTCACCATAACTGAAGGATAGGGGTCCGTGATGAAGACTTTATCTTAAATTAAAACAATACATGTGGCAACATCTGGAAACCATTGCAACCATCTGTCCGCAACAGCAAGAGAATCTACATCAAATGTTGATTATTTAAAACTAAACAGCCTTGTAATTACTTATTTAATTCTGCCTCCTTCTGTTTCCTCGCCTTTTCCTTCACAAAGCTTGTTGGGTCGAACCGCGGATATCTGGCACCTTTAATTGAAAAATAAAAGCATTATATAATCGGGGTGCATAAATTGTTCAGCCTTGTGGAGCACAACAGCTAGATAGCGACACAATTGCAGGATGTTAGCCAGGGACATGCTACGTTGTGAGGTTTTTGTGAAATTGGTTGGTTGTTGGGAGTTTTATGTCCTGGCAACATCTAAGGTCACATCAAAAGGTACCAACTTGTGACAGTGCACACTCATGGTGACATTATAGTGCTGCCCCACTGGGAAATCAGGCCACTGGCACCATGACCCAATATCTGACTAACATTATCCGGACACTGAGCTAATAAGCCCTTGCCTTATCCTATTAATGCTGAGCGCCAGGTTATGAAGTGACAAGTATCAATTTTATAAGTCATTGGGTTTGACTCGAAGTCTGAATTTGGGGCAGCTACCCTGAAATTGTGTCGCTTTATGATACAGGCTAATCAAATGATGGTGAAAATGAACCAGGATTAGATAACAAAGAAAACAAGCTTTATAAATACAGGAATGTTAGTTGGGACATAAAATCTTTTAAAAATTAAAACAAAAAGAGGGATACATATATAGCATTATACGTATACCCACACACACTTAGAATCCAGCTTCAATACATCACTTCCGAGATACCAATGACGGTGTCCACCCAACCACTACCAAGGCCTCTGACCATGCTATGGTGAGGACACTGCTACACATACAGCAAGTGGTATTTTATGTAGTGTAGAATGATTGAGAGCACAGTTTCACTGCAACTCAATTCAGCAACAAAGGCAAGGCAGGAACCATACTAAGAAGCATGGGTTCTAAGTGAATATAAAGTATAGGGCCTATAGGGCTGACAGGGACACACGCCCCACTTCCGGGTGTGTAAATCCATCAGACCGCAGCTTTAGTCCTTCCCCAGGGACCAGCGGAAAGTAACTCAGAAACCTGTATTGAATGACAACGCTAGGTTCTCCAAGCTGACAAGCTTAGCCTATCCATGTTGGCAAGCCAACCCTAACCAGACTGGAAAGCCAAACATAACTAGACTGGCAAGCCAAGCCTAAGTAGGTTGGCAAGCCAAGCCTAACTCGGTTGGCAAGCCAAGCCTAACTAGGTTGGCAAGCCAAGCCTAACTAGGCTGGAAGTAAGCGGAGGCAGTGAACGGACGGCAGCTGCTCCATGTGTTGCTTATCGATTATTATTTTGGATACTTGTTTGTTTTTAGTTTGTTGGGGCTTTACATCCTAGCAACACCTAAGGTCCTATTAGGTTGGGTATCAACTTGTGAGGGTATCAACTTGTGACAGTGCGCACTCATGACAACTTTAATAGTGTATCCCCACGGGGACACTTGGCTGCCGAAGCCATGACCCAATATCCCATACACTCACATTATCCTAATGCTCAGCAAACAAGTGCCTGCACAATCCTATTAATGCACAGTACCAGGCTAGGTAGCGTCAAGTATGAATTTAGTACGGCATTGCTTTGACTCAGCTGTGGTTCATACCGATTCGGCGATCCCATCTGTCTGCAGCAAAGCACATATCACTTAGAGCCCGATGGATTAGTGGCAACAAAATGGTGCACATCCGGGTCAGACTATATTTTCAATTTAGGTACACAGAATAATTTTAACGGAGATGATGAGTATAAGACATTTCCGAACTCACTCCATCCACCCCCCGAACTCACCACACCTTTTTTTTCCTCCATTACATTTCACTCGCCTATTTTCCGCCCTGCTTCTCCCAATTTCCCATTTCATCCACCAACGCATCTCCCCCTTACACCGAACCGATTTCGGAACGACGACGAATATTTGATCGGTTGCAACCATAGTAGCCATCACTTCGCTGACCAAAAATCGCACTGCAAACACTTCATTATATATCCGACGAAATGAGTACCTGAGAAAATGTGCTGAGTGTGAGGGTGAGAGAGACACACAGAGAGTGAGCATGAGTGACAGAAAGAAAGACAAAAAGAAGGAAGGAAAGAAGGAAGGAGTGCAGGCAGGAAGGAAGGAAATAAAGAAAGAAGGAAATGAAGAAATAAAGAAATAAAGAAATAAAGAAATAAAGAAAGAAAGAAAGAAAGAAAGAAAGAAAGAAAGAAAGAAAGAAAGAAAGAAATGTAATACCCTCCTTCACCTTTTTTCATTTAACAAAATTAACCCTTTAATTAAAAGCACCATTCTGCAGAATCTCAAACGCACCGGCACATGACGGCGAGGAGGCCCTGCTGCGCTGCGACTCGACGCTGTTCGCCCGCGATCGGTTCCCACTGGCCCCACTGCCGTCGCTCTCCAGAGAGTGGTCCCTTAATCGCTCGCACGACGACGATCTACGCCTCTCCAATGAAGAGTTCCTACCCCTGCTCGATGACCGGTCCCTCGGGCGCTCCAGCGACCCGGTGCGCGACCGCTCGAATGAGTTCTGGCGTCTCGCCGGACGGTCACGTGACATGCTCAAACGTTGGCTGTTGAAGGAGTTCTCCCTCGACGAACCGCTGCGGAAGAAGGAGGACGTGCCCGACCTGTTGGCGCCAAACCGACCGCCACTGTTTGATGGGGGGGAAAAGGGAGATATTAAATCATGTTAATAGATGCCGTCACTTCTGAAAGACATACACGTTTATGATGTCAACCAAATTAATTGTTATTCATACAAAGCACAGTAAATTAGATCATAAAGATCATCCTAATATATTTGTTAAAGTATGGCAGAAACTGAAAAGCAGATGTAAATTAAAAATGACTAATTTTATTATCGGGTTTTATACAATGCACTCTGAAAAACAATTTGCTTCTAATTCTCGTCTCCCTTTTAGCTGTGTATAAACAAACAAACAATCAAACAAATAAATCGTGGTGGTAAGAAATACAGAAGAAACAACAAAAATAAAATAGCATACATTTAAGGCAAATGAATAACTTAAAAATATACTAAAAGTACATCATCAAGCATGTTGGCGAGGCTAACATGGGTAATTTGTGAACGAGGCTGCTCTACTTTCTCACTTTCCTCGGCCCTGCTACGCCCAGCACCTCGCCACTGCTCTCCTTCCTGCACACATCACTTCCCCACCCACCTGCCCCCTTGCCTGGGGGGTGAGCGCTGATCTCCTCTCTGCCAACTCCTCATCACTGCCTGCTTACTTGGACTCATCCTGTCCATCTTCTCTCCTAGCTTTGATTAACAGCCCACCAGTCTGTGCAACTAGCAGAACGATTGTGCCCAAGCCGCCCGCTTGAATCACTGGGCACATGCCTCCCGCTTGAATCATGAATCACTGGGCCCATGCTGCCCGCTTGCCTCACGAATGCCAGACCTCCAGCAGGTTACTGATTACTTTTTTATTAACAAATCTCTTTAAACCATCTCCTGTCTGTCTAATTCTCTCCGAGTGAAGTGAATTATAAGGAAACCATTACCGTTTGTATATTGCCAATTCATTTGTCAGACTTTTAAGGCGGGCTTTCAGGTTCCTCTCACTGGCAGTCAGTTCTTCAACCTAGACAAGAGATATACATAGTGTGGAATAAGCATCGCCATGAAGTGCATAACAGTAATAATATGAAATGGAAGTACCACTGAACATACTCTTTCGCATCTGACTTGGAATGACATTGACAGAATGTCAATAGCGATCACCAATGCGACACCAGGCACTGGGAATTGAGAATTGACTATATCTAATACGGACCAGACGGGATGGCCGAATGAGTTGAACGTCCGTTTCCCGTTTTGGTAGATCGTGGGATTCGAAACCCCGATTTCGAACCGTGACCGAGCCAAACCAATGACGTAAATATTTATATTTGTTGATACCTACCCTGGCGTTTGGCATTATTAGGATAGGGAAAGGACCAGTGGAATGAGGCAAGGACCAGTGGAAGGACCAGAGGAAGACCAATTGTCCGCGATTAAAATTTACCCTGCCTAAAGCTGCATAGTTCGATGAAGAATCAGATTTTCCAAATCAAAACAATTATCTAGATTTGATTCTACATGTCTTAGATATTGATGCCTTTATTGCTACCTAGAAGGACATACTGAGTAAATTTAAAAGAACCCGTTATCGCTGAAGCCTATGGTGTCAGAGTTTTGAATTAATTTGACATGTTTGCACATCAAATATCTCAAAAGTTAGCCAATTAAAATAAAAGCTACTTCAAACTAAAGTAAGGTAGATCATAACAATTAATTCAATATATTTATCTCAGAATAAATGCGAGAAACTCAAAGCCATCGCACTATACAATTTTAACCAACTAATGTACAAAAAGACACTACCTGATCTTGTAAATGACGGTAGGCGGTACTCCGCTTGGCGGCCTGACGCTGGTACTTGTTCTTCTCGCACATGAACTCTTCCTCCAGGGTCTTGAGCATCGACTTGAGCATGCGCACTTCCTTAGTAGCCGAGCCAACTGACGTGGAGCTGAGCTCACGTTTCAAGTTCAGATACTCGTCCTCAACCTCCTCCTTCTCCACCATCAGTCGTTCATAGCTATGGGTAGTATTAGTCGAAATCTACAACACCTATCAGCTCAGCGCTACACCAATACCGCAAGTTGCCCACTCACACACTCCACATTCTAGAAGATGATACTACAGGGCACCAAACCTCTTATCCGGCTTTCAGAAACCCGGAATTAACAGGAAAATGGCTATTTTTGAATCGGTACCTGTCCTGATATGATGATCTTACATGTCACCATGACGTAAAACTCCAACAACCAACATTAATTTTGCATGCTTTAATGTTGCATGTTTTCACTTCAATTATCTCCAAAGTTTACTTCAAACTAAAGCAAAGTAGATTGTACAGATCAACATAACAAGTTATCTAACAAATATGACAGAAAGTTAAGCTATCAGAATGTGCACTTGTAAGCTACTTTTAATCCAAAAATAACTTTTTACTTGTTACCGTAAAAATGAATAATAGAAACGGCATCTCTAGGAGAAACGACACTATACAACTGCTGCTGAAGTTATTTTTCATTAGCAATATCTCTATTTATAAAAGAATAAATTAAATTAAAATAGCGAAAAATAAGAGAAAAAGAGGGGAAAAAAGAGAAAGAAATACTTAAAGACCCTATCACACTACACTGTATAGCCTCAGCATATGCCGATGTATGTGATTTTGCGCCAACAGGTTGGTGTATGCTGAGATACGTTATGGGTACGTTTGGCATAAGCAGTGTTCATTAAGAGCACGCTGATAAATGCTGTCTTACACCGTCGACAGTTTTTTTTAACCTGTTCGAATCTTTTTACGTATGACAGTGTGTGATTTATACGTTAGGCATACGCTATATGTACGTTTGATATTCTTCAGATGAACGCTAGACATACGTTGAAGTACATTAGTTGTAAGTCCAGCAGGTGAGAACGCACAGCCCGTGTATTGACAACGTATGAATAACTCACTTCTAACATATGTCTAACCTATGTGTGATGTTTCTCCAATGTGTCTTGACGTATTTAGACGTATAAGACATACTTCTGGCGATGGAATAACTTATTTAAAGGCCCTATCACACTATGCCGTATAGCCTCAGCATATGCCGACGCATGTGATTTTGTGCCAACATGTTGGTGTACACTGAGATACATTATGGGTACGCTTGGCATAAGTAGTGTCCATTAAGAGCACGCTGGTAAATGCTTTCATACGGCATCGCATGCCAAGGCCCCGAAAATTTGAAATTTGTTTCATAGGTTGGGCATAGACTGATGCAATATGCCGTAGTGTGATTGGGTCATAAGTAATTTCCAGTTCGATGAGATTACTATTCAAAATGCATATTTGCATGAATCACATAATAATTAAATGAATAACATGAATTGCTTTACTCACTCTTTTTTCAATTTGTCCATTTCTCGTGACTTATAGTCTTTTGATGTCTACAAACAATAAATAAGACCAGACCATCAAATGTATTATAAACTCAGAGAACATGCGTACGAGAATGTGAAGCATTGAGTATTTAAGGTAACATTTTCGTAGATTCCCCGCACAGGGAGTGTATTTAGATGTTCTAAACTTTAAATAGGTTTTGTGTATTAAGCAAATAGTCTTAATTTTATTTAAATCTACACTAAATGAAATTAAATATGCATGCGCAAGAAAACAGTCTACCGGTATATGTTCTAGACAGAATATAAAGGGATGTGATTGGCTACCAGCTAAAAACTCTGAAAGTCAAGCCGCGGGTCTGGGGCAGCACCCGCAAAATCTCACGCAATTTAAGGGTCTTTAAAGTAGTATTTTCAGTAGGAAAATATACATTTTTACTTAATTTATACAAAGTAACACTTAATAATATGGCTTTACGCCCCCATATAACACCAAATACTGTCATTAAAAATTAGGAAATCAGCAAATCCACGTAAAAAAACACATCCCTAAATATATGTTCTAGACAGAACAATACATGCTCTAGATGGGACACAATCATACCTGCTGTTTTACTGCTTTCAACTCATTTCGTAATTGTCGAATTGTGTCTTGTAGCACACGGGGGTCTGGCTTTCCCATGTAAGGTAGAGGTAGAGGATAGTGGATTCTGAACATAGAAGACAAACCCTCTTTATTATAACTAAGTATAAACACACTATCAGCAATATTATACAATCTAATAAACACACATACCATGTGTATAGTAGAGAACTTATTTATATATATATATATATAAAATTAGAATACACATATAAACGCCTGCCTCCCCTTTGGGTAGATCGTGGGATTCGAACCCACGGGTTTAAAACCTGGTTGAGTCAAACCACCGACTTAGAAATTGATACTTGCCACTTCCTAGCCAGGTGCTCGGCATTATTAGAATAGGGCAAGGACTGGTTGGCTCACTGTCAGGATGTGACTGAGTGGAATATCAGGTCATAGTGCTAGTGACTTGGTCTCCTAGTGGGGCAGCACTATAAAGTCGCCATGAGCGCACATTCACAAGTCGGTACTCATCCTGATATGACCTTAGATGTTGCCAGGATGTAAAACTCCAACAACCAATCATACACATATAATACACAAAAGAATGATTACAACACGAAGTGGCCTTACTAACACAAATCCTATGATGCACGACTAGAAATTTTAATAAGCTGGCGCCGGCCCGACATATCTTCCTTTTAAATTTGTCACAACCAGTCAGCTATATGTGAAAATACTGAATACCTTAGACTATATTAAAATCAAACCGACAGTAGTTAATGGTGAGCATTTAATGAACGCACTGTTGTGGACTTTGAAGCCGCCTCCCAACCCAAGTCTTTCTGAACAGCATATGCAACTTTCATTTTTCTTATCTTTATATAACAAAATTTGTCTTACAATCTGTTATATATTAATATATATCTATTTTTTTAAAAGAAAATACGGGTTACCTGTCAAATTCGACGGTATAGGTTAGGATGAGGTAGCGTTTCGAGTTGAGTGCCGGGGTCTTTGCTGCTGGCGGGATGTTGCGCGTCCCCGAGCCCGCCTTCCGGTTTCTCAGCGACTCCAGGTCGGCGTAGGTGAGCAGGTCAAGAGAGACGGCGTCGCTACTCTGTAGAACGCAAGTGCATCACACAGCAGGGTTCACACAAAAAGTTGGCAACCGGCCAACAAATTCAATCAAGAACATTTTCAAGGAGACACGCAACATTTTGATACAAAAATTGTATTTAGACAGAACTGTACATAATCGGCTGACATTTACAGGAGGTTGGGGGAAAGCGGAATTAGGGGAGGGTGGATTTACAAACACTCATAAATATAAAGATAAATTCAAGAACATACGAGGGTACTTAAACCAAATATCTAAAATCAATAACATTCAATACCTTTGGCGATGCGTGCAAACCCCTTGCATATCTTTAGTACCATTACAGCTTGCCCAAAATGTAAGGGTCTTAGAATGATCATCTGGCAAGTACATAGCATACGGGTGCAAGGTGCCAGCCTAATGACTTGAAGTGTGTAGAAACTCCCCATCTTTCACCATCCTGCTTCGAGGTCATTTTAGGTGGTCACAGTGTCGGCTATATTGCATTACTCGCCTTTAGCTGTCAGCCTCAGCAACACCGTTGAGCCACCTGGTATGATTATTTGTTGAATTGTTGAATTCAATTTATTTCGGTATTTTTTTAATTATTTTTTTTTTATTGAGGCTGTATTTATACTGTCCATAGCATATAAGCCTCGGTATTCAGGCTTGTTTTCAATGCTGGCCAACTGTAGTGTTGGTGTTATCTTATCACACAGTAGCCACTGATGAGGTATTTGATTACCTGCATTTCAGTAGCAGGTAGATAGTTGGTTGGTCTGGTTAGTAGGCTATGTTAACCTTTTGGATTTTCTTGGCATATATGTGTTTTATTTGTTCTACTCTTACTACTATACTAGTCTACTCCTATTTACATATCATAGGCTTGTACGTAGCTTTGTGGTGTGCTATCTGGCTATTTTTGGCATGGTTACTTTCCGTTGGGCGTCCCGCTGGTGGGCCGTGACATATCACATGCCCCTTTGTAGTGCAGCTTAGTGGGGGTTTCCTAGCCTTATTTTAGACAGATATTTTTTGTATGTTTTTAGGTCAGGAATTTGTTGGTCCTTTACTGTTTGGGCATTCCACACCTTGGCAGCCATTTCCAGCGTGCTTCTCTAGTGAACTTTTATTTGGCTTCTGGTCTGCTTTAGTAGTGGCACATTATTTCCTCTAGTAGCCCTTTCTGGTTTTGTTAGGGAGTTTATTGTATGGTATGGAAGATGTTTATCTCGCCACGCTAGACAAGAATATGTTTTCCAAATCTAGCTGTTTAGGTTTCTCCTGACTGATAACAGATGCGAGAATATTACACACACACACATATATTTTTGTCAACATTATTTGTCTGGAAACGCTGAGATGTCGAGCTGTGAATTTTTAATTATTTATAGATGTATATGGCAGCAAGTAATAAGGGCAGAATCTTATGATACCAAGATATAGTAAGCATTGGTAAGCTCAATGAGGCACAATTATGTAATAATCGCAACGAGATAGAAAGAAATATGTGAAAATGAACAAAGGGAAAAATAAAACAAAACCTCATAAATAAGAGCAGTGTAGTGGCATATCACTTCAGTGTATTGTATATAGCTGTGGACATGGATACCTAACACAAATTAAATCAAATTTAATTTTAAAATAGAATAATTTAAAGACTTGCTAAACGTTCACCTTTGTTGTCACTACATCTGACTTACCTGAGTGAATCCGGATTCAAGCATGCTGACAAACACAGGGAACTGCTTGTAATTTCCGGTTTTATGTGTTAGATCTTCAATATCTGGAAACAAACGACTAAATGTTAAATTAATGTGACTAGGCCTCGGGACACTATCCATACATAACACATCCATACAAAAAGAATAGAGTGGTAAAATTGTCTTAACCACTCTCTGAAAATCAGAATTACTAGTATACAGTTCGGGTGTGGAATCATTGTTTCCTTAATCAATGACCATAGTCAATTAGATTGCATGTTATACAATTTAATCAGTTGCTACCAGGGACTAATTTCCAGTAAACCCAATTCGACGGGAATGGACTGAAATCACTATAGTCTATACGAAGGACTTAGGGTTATACTGCACAAACGTAGGGTTATACTGCACAAACGTTAAGTTGAACATATTACACAGTTCGTACGCATTTGTTTTTTTGCCTTTGTATGGTTATGGACCGCTTGGGAAATGTAGCAAATTTTTAGGGAAAGAGTGACAATAATATAAAAATCGTCATGAACTCGACTTCACATGTGCCGTGGCCTGGACTGATGAAGTATTACAATGAAATAACTAATGTATTCAATCACTGTTACACTGACATAATGATAATGACAGTCTTTATAGATAACAGATTTGACAAAAGTAAAACTAGTATAAAATATTTACTCTTGATTTATTACCTCAGCCTGAGCCTCGGGAACACTGTTGAATTAATTGACAATAAATTATTCCACCGATTTGACTTAACTCACTTAGTCTTAGCCTTAGGTATCGATTAAAAATAGTGTGAGCATTTCAATGTAGCTTACATGCCGCATCAAATGATCCTCGCCATTGGTCAGCAGTGAGTCTGTCTTCCACTTCCACGATTAAAGTATCAAGTCCATTTGGAGCATTCATGCTTACGACGTACTCAATGCCGCGAAAAACATACGTGGCAACTACGGTCGTATTATCTGCTGAATCCATCGCGTTAGAAAAGTTGGCGACAGTACGACCTATAATACTACTTGAATAATCCCATTAATGCTGCATATCGGCGGCAGGCAGATCTCGTATAGTATACCACATTGACATGTCTCTCCTTGTCAAGTCTGAACCTGTCATGAGCTGGATTTTACTACTTACAAATACAAGTACTGAGTAGTAGTAGAAAACATGACGTTGCCCTTGCCAAGGCCTTGTCTCACCATTGATACATGGCTCAGTTTTACCAACCTAGACACCCAGACTTCAAAAGTAATTGCAACACAAACGCTAGTCAATATAAATGTCTAAGTAATATTATTAGGCTCGAACATTATAAGTAAGAACGTAAATTTCTTTCAAAACAACCGCCTAGATACTGAGAAGTGATGGCCGGAAATTGCTTTTGCGCTTGCGCGACGTAGCTTGTTCTGGGTGCATGTGTTACGTTACAAAGTTGGGAAATGACATCGGTACCAGCGTGAACAAATGGCACTTCCTGTCAGCAAAAATAGGTTCGATTTTGTGTATTGATGCCTGATTTTGTAAACTTCCGGCCACACGTGAATTTGACAGGAACCTTTGCCATGTCTGGAAGGTGTTATGGCTGTGCAACAGGCTTTGGTTTTTTCAAGAAAGAGGTAAGGGTGGGTGTGATGTACATAAGTGGCAGTGCCACTTTTGGTGTGAGCTGCATCCATAGAACCATACTTATTACTTGATACTTGAAGTTGATACGACGAGTATGATGATAATGATCCATTCACTCTCGTTGACGTTGTCACTCGTGAGGTGCCCCAGTCGGGGCCCAGTAAAATTTTTGTAAATTATTCCAAACATTCAAATTATAATTTCATTGGAAGCTCCAATGAATCAAAAGCAATAGGCTTTTTGAATTTTTAAGATATTCCAAAAATTGAATGAGCGATGTGCATTTGAAGTTTGTTAAATTTAAGATTTTTTTGTATTCTCGATGTCGGACATCCGGGCACTTTTGGGGTTCACGGCGCACGAAGGGTAAAACAAATGCCACTCTCATAGAAACAACATTAGAACTACCCTATCTATCACAGTGATTTCTGCTTTTTGGTGCTTTGAAAGCAAATTTCTCTTGTTTCTATTAAATAGTTCAGATCTTTCTCTATAATTTCATGTTCAGCTTTTTTTTTATCAGCCAATTAGAAGTTCTTGAATTTATTTGGCGAAAATAGTTTTTGAGGCCATGATCTGGTAAGGCTAACACTGGCACTGACACTCAGAATATCCCAACTTTCACTATTATCTCTGTTTTTAATACTTTCAGAAAAAATTGCTCTTAGGTTAAATTAAATACCTCAGATCTTCCTCTTCAATCGCGCATTGAGATATTTTTAATCGATCCGATGAAAGTTTTTAAATTTATTTTACAAAAATAAATGCTCCCCATAGACATAGCATTGGCGCAGCACACATCACGGCGGTATTTTACCCTTCGCGAGCTAGTTTCCGGGGTTGTGACGTCATGCCGACATCGAGAATATAGGGTATTCACGTGACGTCATCTACCAGATGCGCGGCCATTGTCATGATTGTGGCGATATCAACCCGTAAACAACCTATAGGCCGTAATCGATTAACACGACCCGGGCGACTCTGGTCACCCGAGGCGTCAGAATTTCAAATCTAACACTGTGAGTGGAGTCGAGAAATACAGGTGCCGTGTGCAAAACTACTTAGATCAGTGGTAGAAATCGTGTGTTAGCCACAAGTGGCCAATCCCCACTAGGGCCGTAATCGATTAACACGACCCGAGCGACTCGGGTCACCCGAGTCGTCAGAATTTCAAATCGAACACCGCGAGTAGAGTCGACAAATACACGTGCCGTGTGCAAAACAACCCGACCCCAGTAACCCACCTCTTAGCTGGGGTTTGCAAGGAGCGATGACATCACATTTGCGCTGGTACCGTCCTGCATGATAACAGCCACCGGTACCAGTCATACATCTTTTTTTTGTTGTAATAACAGATTAATGAAATGGAAATATCACTAAACTATGCCATCATAAAAATAGTTAAATCATATTTTGCTGTAATTATATCGGCTACTAAAAAAACAAATAAAAGGGCCACCATTTTTGTCACCCGAGTGTGGAGAAGCTTATTCGATTATTCGACCCGAGTATGCAGGATGTGTGCATGCGCCAAAAAGTGGCTCGGGTGACCAGAGTCGATTAATCGATTACGCCCATAGAGTGCCGGTGCGCGCAGTGCAAGACGTATATTTCATTCAAAATTAATAGAAATGCAGAACCCTAACCTTATCAATTTAAATTAATCTATTTGGTAAACATGTTTTCTATATATGTGTACCAAGCGATTTGTTTCTAGGTAGTGTGGTTGTAGAGGTATTTCACTTTTTCTGTAAGAAGATTGCTCACGACCATTGACAATGCCTTGAGTTCGCCGGTATGCGCAGTGCAAAACGTCTATTTCATTCCAAATTAATAGAAATGCAGAACACTAACCTTATCAATTTAATATAATCTTTTTGGTAAACATGTTTTCTATATGTGTACCAAGCGATTTGTTTTTAGGTGATGTGGTTTTAGAGATATTTCACTTTTTCTGTATGAGGATTGCTCACGACCATTGACAATGCCTTGAGTTCGCCCGTAAGTGCAGTGCAAAACGTCTATTTCATTCAATATTAATAGGAATGCAGAACCCTAACCTTATAAATTTAATATAATCTTTTTGGTAAACATGTTCTCTATATGTGTACCAAGCGATTTGTTTCTAGGTGGATTGGTTTTTAGAGATATTTCACTTTTTCTGTATGAAAATTGCCAATAGCCATTGAGTTTGCAGTGTGACATGTGTTATTATTGTGGTTACTATCGCCACAATGGCCGCACTATTATTGTGGTTACTATCACCACAATGGCCGCACTTCCGTTTAGCGTGACGTCAGTGCATACCCTATATTAGCTAATGCACTAGAGAAGTGCCTTATTTAGGGCTGTCAAATAGACTAATCATAACAACATTTCTTTGTAGTTTCTTTATTAATGATCACATCCTGATCAAACATCACACAAAGGTTCTTCTTGGTATACCAAATCACCCCAGCTTATCACCACTTTAAAAAAAAAAATAGATCACAGGAAAACATAGGTTTCCATGGCAACCATAATACAATCACTCCCACCTCCATGTCCGTTTAGCGTCCGTAGAATCGTGAGTTGTTTATAGAATAACATGAAACTTTGTATTTAAAACCTTTAGAATGAGCTCTTTACATTCATGCAATCCGCTAGGCTCTACTCCTATTATCCAATGAGTATTAGGCATGTGCACATCACAGTATTTACCCGACTTTCACTCCGGTCGATAATCATGAATATTTATTATTATTGAGGATATTAATTTTTTAATCTACCATATTCATTTTTGTATACCTGTTTTCTATGTATTGACCAATTTTCATAAAAATTGGGTGATGAGCAGATGCATTGTGATGATGCATAATAGGCTGTGTGATGACTCACTCACCCCAGCCGGAACATTCTGACCTAGAGAATCCAGTAAAAACTGCCTGACACCAACTTTTGGCCGCCAGATTCTAGAGTTGCGATTCCAGTTGTAGTCATTGTATGACCATTTTTAGGAAGAAAAAATGCTAAAGTTTCACATTCTGATAGTTAACATGCACATTCCTGGCAGTCTTACCTCTGATTTTTGCATCTGAAGACTTGAATGGCTTAGTAAAGTGCCTTTCAAATGTCGTACAACACTGAAAATAGTCTCTATCTGCACCTTTGGTGCTTCAAAAACGAATGTAACAATGAATGTCCTGTGCATGTGCTTCATGTGTGGTGCCGTTTTTCGACATGACTGTGCTGCTCAGGAGGTCGCAAAAAGTTGTACGAGTTTTATAGGTCCGCCGCCGACAGTGGCGCCCCGGGCGGATTGTAGGGTACCTACACTCGTGTCGGGACTCGTCTGACTCTGACTCACACTCTGTCTCTCAGACTCAGACTGAGTTCAGTGTCGACTAGTCAGTTCACATGACACTAATATAGTAATAGGTACCCTCGTAAAATTTTCAAATTATTCCAAACATTCGAATTATAATTTCATTGGAAGCTCCAATAAATCAAAAGCAATATGCCTTTTGAATTTTTAAGATATTCCAAAAATTGAGTGAGATATGTGCATTTGAAGGTTGTTGAATTTCAGATCTTTTCAGACTTTTGTAATAATTAGCTAATGCATTAGAGAAGTGCCTTATTTAGGACTGATTATAAGAACATTTCTTTGTAGTTTCTTTATTAATGATCATATCCTTATCGAACTTCACACCAAGGTTCTTCTTCATATGGCAAATCACCCCAGCTTATCAAAACCAATAACAACAAATTAGATCACAGGAAAATGTACGTTTCCATGGCACCTGTAATGCAATCACTCCCACCTACAATATGAGTCAACTGTATCTTTTTTACAATAATGGTCAGATCCTGATGAAATTTCACATCAAGGTTCTTATTGGTCTGGCAAATCACCTCAGCTTATCAAAACTGATATTTAAAAAAAACAGATCACAGAAAAATGTAGGTTTCCATGGCAACCATAATACAATCATGCCCACAACTGCAGTTTCTTTATTAATGGTTTGATCCTGATCAAACTTGATACCAAGGTTCTTCTTGCTATGGGAAATCATCTCAGCTTATCAAAACTGATATAAAATATTATATCACAGAAAAATATGGGTTTCCCTGGCAACCGCTATACAAAACTGACTGACACCTACAATACTCTGCCAGATTCTAGACTTGCGATTCCAGTTGAAGTGATTGTATGACCATTTTTAGGAAGAAGAATGCTAAAGATTCACATTCTAATAGTTAGCATGGACATTCCTGGCAGTCTTCCCTCTGTATTTTGCATCTGAAGACTTGAATAACTTAGTAAAAATGCCTTTCAAACATCACACAACAATGAAAATAGTCTCTATCTTTGCTGAAATCTTTGGTGCTTCAAAAACGAATGAAACAACAAATGTACTGTGTGTGTGCTTCCTGTGCAGTGCCTTTGCCCGACTCGAGTCTGCTGCAGATGAGGTCGCAAAAAGTTCTAAGAGTTTTATCGGTCCGCCAACAGTGGCACCCCCAGCGGATTGTAGGGTACCTAACACTGAGTTACAGGGAGTGACTGACAAGTCAAGTGGCAGGCTATCTAAGAATGTGAACTCTTGTAATTATATAGCAAACTTCGAGGATAATGCATTATTGTATCATCTCAGTTTATTGTATATATATACCTTGCAGAGAGTTAAAATAAAAGAATTGAATTGGATTGATAACTTGGAAAGTACATGTGATGCATTAAGTGACTTACCGACTAAGCAATTTTTTGTTCTGTGTGTGTCAATATCTCGTATAAATAAAGTTATCGAGATAGGTACCATAGATCAGCTAAAATTTCAAAACACAACAAACAGTATAAATGTAAGCTCTTTCAACAGACCTTGCTGAGACAAACTCAAATCTGTTATTATTTTGAAAATATCTTAATACACAGAAAGTTATGGCATTTTTAATGTTGGCTTAATTGTTATATTTAGTCCCAATTCACCATTATAATAAACTGTGACCTTTGCCACAGCTTTCTAGGATGTAAGTATTTTGATTTTGGTATTTTAATGTATATTTTTGGTGAGATTAGTTCATGATCTTTCCAGTGAAATCAAATTTATGAGAATACTCCAATGCGAAAGCAAGAATCGGGAAAACGCGATAATATTTTGCCATATAGTATGATAGATGTGGTGAGCGACGCGCCGCCATCGGTATTTGACATACCTACTAATGACTTGCAAGTCCGCGTGAAACGGTCCTCACGCGTCGTCCATATAGAGGAAAAAGTTGACCGCGCACAAACAGTCCTTATAAAACATTGTTTTTCTCATGTTTTATGTATGGACAGTACAAATGTTGAATGGTAATTTGAATGTTTAAGATATCAACATTATAGTCATTTTCCAGGAAACAATATGTGACAGTTCAGCTGAGAAAAGAACTCAAAAGTCACCCAACTTTGAGAGCTCAGCCACGTTAATCGGTAAATGCCCCCGATATAAAATTAATATAATATGGTTGTTGAACATGTTATCTGTGTGTGTGCCAAGCGATTTGTTTGTCTGTTGGGTGATTTGAAAGTTATAGCACTTTTTCTGACACTCACCTCTGCCTCGCACCATTTGGCATTCACACCTCGGTGCCACTGAGATGAAATACCAGGTCAAAATCCCTGCCCATATAAACCAATGTACTTACTGTGAGGTAAATAGCCCATTTTGGGGGTACATTATACACTATAACTTAGCTTCTACATCTGATATTTGAAATTTTTCTGCAAATCTCTAATAAAGTTAATAACTATTATTATTTATAAAATATTAACTCAATATCGTTCTGACTTCTGTTCATCGAAATTCGAATATATATTATAAGATTTAAAATAGTATCCCTCATATCTAGAATAATATTTCCACTCTTGCTCTTCACAATCTTTCACTGTCCCTGGATACCATTTTAAAATCCCATCAAAAAGTGCTGTGGTATAAATTCACTCTAAACAGCAATATTTCAAGCCAATTAGATTTGGATTCCATGTGTCTGTGTCCATAACCCAGCAATCCAACACTTTCTACAGGGCTGTTTAGAAGTGCTGTACTCGAAACGTACAGGGTTGTGTGAGTAATGAATCTCCTTAGGGGTGAGGCAAAATAAAAAGGTGGGGAATAGACATCTATAATTTGGCTATATGTTGTTTGTTTATAATGGTGTTTTTTGTTCAAGGAACATAGAACTATGCTTAACTCTATAGCTACATCATCTCACCCAAAGCGACAGGAAATATATACTTAATTTCCTTAACTATGAAATTTGTGTATGCGGTTTTATGTTCACAGCTAGGTTGCAAAAACTGCGGATTTGCTTTCTGCAAAAACTGTTTAAGCAAGAAAGCCCCTGTGCCAAAACACAAAAATCAGGTCTACAAGGTCTGCAACAAGTGCTACGATGTTCTCACTGGGTTAGTATATCATGGTCTAGATTTTAGTCGTGCAAATTTTAATGTAAATCGTAACTCAATCAATCAATCAATAGTTCCGTCCTCTAGTCGAGGGTTGGATGCAATGGTTCTCCACTTGTCCTGATGGTGTGCTGTTCTGATAGCCTGTGAATATTTCAAGCCTGTCCACTGAAATATTTGTAAACCATGATGTTCTTGGTCTCCCTCGCCCTCTGCTGCCATTCACCTTCCCTTCCAACAATGTATGGTATATTGAACTCTGACGAATGATGTGGCCAAAATAAATAAGTTTCTTTGTCTGTATAGTGGCAAACAAGCGTTTCTTATTTTTAATTTTTCTGAGAACTTCTTTGTTGGTGATCTTTGTCCATGATATTTTCATCATCCTTCGATAAGTCCACATCTCAAATGCTGCTAAATGTTTGTACATTTTCTTAGAGATTGTCCATGTCTCAGCCCCATACCTTAGAGTAGACCACACATAACACTGAAGAATACGCTTCCTTGTATGTATTAATATCTTACTTGATGATAACACTATACATTTTGGAGAATGTTGTTCGGGCTATTGTTATCCTTCTCTTAATTTCTTCCTCACATCTCCCATCATTTGTAATCTTTTGTCTGAGATATATGAATTCAGATACCTGTTCTATGTTTGTGCCATCTATGGTTATATTGATATTTGGTTTATCTGTCTTTTTACTTATAACCATTGTTTTGGTCTTCCTGGCATTCATCTTCATGTTGAATAGTATTCCAGCTTTATTGGTTCTATTCACAATATCTTGTAGGTTTTTCTCACTGTCTGCTAGTATTACACTGTCATCGGCATATCTAAGATTGTTGACGTTCATGCCACCTATTGTCACTCCCTTGCAATCTTCAATGTGTCTGAAAATCATCTCTGTGTACAGGTTAAAAAGACATGGTGACACTACACACTCCTGTTGAACGCCTTGTTTAATCATAACTTCATCCGATAGGCCCTACTCCATTTTTATAAATGCACATTGTGTCCAGTATAAGTTCACAATTAGTTTAATGTTTTTGCCATTGACACCAATATCTTGTAAACATTTGATTAACATTTCATGATTGACTCGGTTGAAGGCCTTCTCATAGTCAATAAAGCAGGCATAAACATCCTGGTTCATTTCACAAAGTTGTAACTAATGCCAAACTAATGTATGTAATTCTTGCACATTCTATATATTTGATGGAAGAACCATTTTGAAATCGCATATCGTGCATATTACACCGTGTAAAATGGAAGGCGATAACTTAATATCGCCCTGTAAGACTCGTGTGCACATTTCTGTCCACAGAAAAGTTGATCCCGCCGCCCAGCAAGCTTCATTTTCTCCACCCGAAGCATACAAGAAGTAAGCATATTTATATATCATTTTAACATATAAATTGTATTCAATTTAATCTAGTAGTCTTTATTCTATCTTATTTATGGAGAGCACAAGGGTCGGTGGCGACAAGTATCAGTTTTGTAAGTTATTGTTTTGACCCAGTTGGGAATGAGGCCTAATCTTCCGCCTGCCAACACTCTTACTGCATCCTGTCTGGGCCGCGTTCAGGGTCCGTCTCGGAGACGCCTCGGCGATGCTTTTTGCCTTATTTCCGTTCAGAGTGGTCTCAGAGACGCCTCCCTTTTCAGACTGGAGATGAAAAGTACCTCGAAAATGCCCGCCGCATTCAGTGGTTTCAGCCAATCACAGTGCAGCTTTTCCATTGCAAATGTTCGCTGCCTATGGGGGTGGCCATCTTTGAGTCAACAAACTGCTTTTTTTCTTCTTCTTTTTTTTTGGTCCATTAGTTGTTTAAGCAGGGGAAATTTCAGTCATAGACGACTGGTCTTCCTCATTCCACTGCTGGTCGATAGAAAGCCCGAGCCTACACTTTTACCGACCCAAAGGATTTTTAACCTCCCACACCACAAAGACATGGTATGAGAGCAACCAGCCCTTGATGATGCTGTAAGTTATACACAGCAGTGGAAGTCCAAATTGGCAGAGCTGGGGGCACAGGGAATCGAACCGCCGACCCTCAGATGAGGAGTTTGACCTAGAAAAAGGTCAGACACTCTAACCACTCCGCCACAGAGAACGCAGTTCAGATTAGCGTGATGTCACGGCCATCTCCGAGGCACCTCCGAGACGGACCCTGAATGCGGCCCTGGTAAATATTATGTGTGTGTGTGTGTGTGTGTGTGTGTGTGTGTGTGTGTGTGTCTACATATGTGTGTGTGTGTGTGTGTGTCTACATATGTGTGTGTGTGTGTTTGTCTATGTATAAATTCTACTTTTATAATGCAGCATTCATATAAGTTTGAAATTGACAACTATGTTTTTAACAAGACAATACGTAATACATTGTGCACCAACCGTATTTATGGTGGCGTTCCATGTGCAGGAGAATGGCTGCTTTAGACAACCCCAAACCGGCAGATTCTGCCGTCACGCCCTCACGGAAACCCCACTACCCTGCTAGCATGACCAAGGAGGACATAGCCATAGCACAGAGACTGGACGACCTTAAAAAAGCAAGGAAAGCAGGTAACTAGCCCTGGATATATATGGTTGCTTTGAAACTAAGTTTAAGGAAGAAAGTTCGTTTAAAGCACATTCATACGCGCACTTGCACACACGAAAACTGTGTTCTCTTTCCTGTCATTTAAAAGTGATTGTGCAAATTATATATGTTTTCATAATTTACATCAAGCACCAACAAATATTTGTACTCTGCAAACAGATCCAATGATATTGGGTCTATTTAGTTTTACAATATACTGACTTGCGCGAACTTCCTATGCTCTGTATAAAATATCTATAATCAATACAGTTTTATTATTATCATTTAGTACCTACGACACATGCCTCTGGGTCAGTCCATGACTCGCGCCTCACCTCTAAGGAGGAATACTCTGTACTGACCAGACACTTCTGTGTGTGTGTCTTTGTTCTTTACTTTATTCTTTTCTTTCTTTCCTTCCTTTCTTCCTTCCTTCCTTTCTTCCTTCCTTCATTCGGTCCCAAGGTTTGATTAGGGAGAACCAACCTCATGGCACTATCGTGAGCATTGTATAAGTGCGTCTTTATTTATTAACAGTGGAGCATCTGCCAGATGAGAAGGAGATACGTCAACGGCTTGACGCTCTACACAAGCCGATCCGCCCGGTTCCACCTGATCTAGTCTCGCCAGGTGGCGGCAATGGAGGATCTGCTCAGCCAATCGTAACTAGTCAAAACCAAGCCCAGGGAGCGGTATGGATCCTTTCTATAGTTGCTCCCTATAAATCGATATATTAAGAAGGTCTAGCCACCATTATAGTTAAAGTTGCATAGTCCGATGGTTTTGAGTTTTTGTAATTTTCTGAGATAAATATATTAGATTGATCGTTATAATCTATCTTACTTTAGTTTGAAGTAACTTTCATTTTAAATGGCTAACTTTTCTGATATTTGAGGTGCAAACATGCCAAATTAATTTCGGCAAGCACACCAAAACTCTCACACCATAGGCTTCAACAATAATAGCGTCCATTAAGCTCTCAGTCTTCCCTTCTGTATGGCAACAAATGCTTAATAAGTGCATCAGTATCTAAGTTAGATATGTTGAATCAATTCTAGATTTGTTTTGGTTTTGAAAATGTCGTGCTTCATCGGACTGCAGCTTTAAATGAATTTGACAAGAGCCTTTATATTCTCTGATTTACCATATCTGGAAAGTGATATGGCTTCACAACAGGTTTTCATCTTTTCAAGAAAAAGGTAGTGATGTGTGTAATGTACAGAAGTGGGAGTGCCACTTCTGGTGTAAAGTACATGATGTGAATCACTGTTTATAGCCACTGTCGTTAACTCATTCAAGATCTGTTGGGAAAGAATATATATATGAATGGCCAGTTTAATAATCTGAGAAATGTATGCAAGACATTTTACCAACATTTCCTTTGTTTTTTTCACACGTAAGGACAAAGAGGAAGGCCATCTAAGGTCAGAGTTTTGTTTCACTCAACTACTAGCAATGATTAGGCTATTTGTATTCTTACTTGGGGAATTTTCACCGATACCCATTGTGCTCTAGCTGTTTCAGATGCATGCTATTTTGTCCCCTGTTAAACGCCTTATAAATGAAATGACACTAAGATAATATCGAATGGGAGAAAGTAAAACGAAAGTACGACATTGATAAGAAAAATGAAGCTTTGACAACTTGAGAATTGTGTGAATAGTCAAAATGCTTTTGCAAATGGTAGTGTAATGCTTAGACAGCTATAACAGTCTATCCAATTCAACGTCTGTTGGTGTCAGGAAACATCTAAAAAATGGTTGTGTGGTCCGGTTCATCCTTGACACTGAAAGGTGTCTGGAGTATGCTGCGTGTCGCTTATCAAATTTAAATATTACCAACTTAGGACGATGATTGATTTATCGCATTTATAAAGCAGGGCTCAACGATCTCCGCGATTTGACGGATAACAGTGACTTTTTGTAATTGGTGATTTGTATTATTTTAAAAGAATTGTCTATGATATTCAACATATGCTAATATATTCTCTGGACTTTCTCAAACTCTCAAATGTCAGGAATATTACAAAAATATCCAACCAGTACTGACTGGCGTTTTATTCTCATCAAAATACTTAGTATTGTCAGAGAATCATGGGGAAAAGCTGCATATATCTGGTTTCTCTCCTACTGAGTCATAACACTATGCTAATTCCTTTACTCTGATGAGTACTATCATTGGTGAGCATTCCAATTTCCTTGTTGTTACCTTATTTTGTTGTAACCATATTTTCTTTTCTCTGCGATCACTTTCATTCCTGATAAAGTGAAATATTTCGCATTTCAGTCATCTGATTTTCGTCTGATATACAGACGGACGAGTTATTTGTTGTCGACTTGATATTGAAGCTGCATAGTTCGATGGGTTTTAGTTTCTATCATTTTCTGAGATGAATATATTAGGTTGATCGGTTACATCAACTTGAAGTAACTTTAATTTAAAATTACAAACTTTGGCCAAAACTCTGCCCCCGCCCATAGACTTCAATAGTAATAGGATCAAATAAATTTTCTGAGTATGCCTTTCTATACAGCTGTAAATGTTAAATAGGTGAACCCGTATCTAAGGAGGCTATGTAGGTTCAAATCTAGGTAAGTGTTTTGCTTTCGGAAATGTTATGCTTTGGTGGGACTATGCAACTTTAAAGCGTCATTTAATCACGCATCGACAGGTGGCGCCACCTTCGACGAGGACGTCCCCAGCACCTGACGAAGTGCACAAGTTGATGACCCGGTACTCAGAACTTGTCCACATTGACCAGAAGTACAACCTTGACCCAACGCCCGCTGCCGTGTCATCGGGCGCTGCACTGCCTCTACACACCCTACATCAGGGAGGTAATGACACTCACAATAAAGTAGATTTAATGGAGCACTCTTACTACCAGGACCGGACGTGCTGGTCGAATCGGTTGAGAGGGTTTTAAAGTGGCCTGGTATACCTCGTGGCGACGGAAACCATACTCCGACAAATGCTCTCCAAGCACAACTCTGCATAGTGGAATGTGGAAGACCAATCGTCCACGATTTAAATTTCCCCTGCTTAAACAACTAATGTAGGCCTCCCAACAACAAGAACAACAAAAATTAGAAAATGGTGGTTTTAAAGGTTAGACAGTGTTTTAAAGGTTAGACAGTGTTTTAAAGGTTAGATGGTTTTTTTAAAAGGTAAGATAGTGCTTTAAATGTTAGATGGAGGTTTTTAAAGGTTAGATGGCGGTGTGTGCTTGAGTTAGTGTTTGAATGTGGATTGACTTGTTTCCTTATTTATAGCAGACCCAATCCTGGAAGCTGTGAAGGGCCTGGCGGGCGGTCAGGGAGAGGAGGAGAAGGAGGCAGAGCGCACTGCCCGGGAGGCGGAGGAGGTGGCCCGGCTGATTCAGGCGGCCTCACGGGATGCGGCCCAGGAAGAGGCGGCCAAGGCCCTCGGAGACGCCAATGACACGGAGCTACGGGCGCGCCTTCACAAGCTCAGGGGCGCCGCACCCGGCCTGCCACAGCCTCATGTACCGACAGGTAACATTGTTAAGTTGAGTTTTATTAAAAGTTGCATAGTCCAATGGTTTTGAGTTTCTCTGATGCTTTCTTTAAAGATAAATATATTAGGTTGATTGTTTTAATCTACCTTACTTTACTTTGAATTAACTTTTATTTTAAGGAGCAGGACGTGAATTAACTTTTATTTTAAGGAGCCGGACGTAGATTATACGGTAGGGTGTCCACCTGTGATGGTGTCGATCATCCTATCGATCCTGCTCACAGGACCCATGCATAAATAAATATATTTAAGATTGTAATCGTCTTAACATTGCCTATGGTTTTCAGAAGAATAATACTGATGGTGTAATGTTACATATAAAATACGAGGAGCACAATTCTAAAGTAGGCATTGGTGGATAGCTATAATGGAATGGTACAGCTGTGCCGCTTGTTTTGAAGCAGAAGGCGGGGAAGAGGAAGAGAGTGAAGAAGTCGCTGCAGAGAAGGCACTGAAGGAGATTCTAGGAAGGAGTAAACTGGAAGCAGATGCTGAGATACAGGAGATGGACGAAACACAAGCCATTGTGGACAAGGTTGGTTGGTTGGTCGGTCGTTGGAGTTTTACATCCTGGAAACATCTAAGGCCATATCCGGACGGATACCGACTTGTGACAGTGCGCACTCATGGCGACTTTATAGTGCTGCCCCACTGATATTCCACTTAGTCACATTATCCTAACTGAGCTAACCAGTCCTTGCCCTATCCTAATAATGCCGAGCGCCTGGCTAGGAAGCGACAAGTTTCAATTTTTATGTCATTGGTTTGACTCGACCAGGGTTCGAATCCCACATACCAAAACGGGTTGTAGACAAGCCGTTCATTGTGTCAATTAGAGTGTGTGTGTGTGTGTGTGTAAGTGGCTAATTTTTAGTGTGTATGGGGGGGGGGGGGGGGTCTTAGGTGAGGTTAAGAGTGCCCGTGTGTTAAGTTGGGGGGGGGGGGGGTATGTAAGTGTAGTGAGGTGCATTGACCACACCCAGGTGAGAAAGAAAATCCACAATAAAAACCCCACTGTTTACTGAATTAAAATATTTTTATTTTACGTGAAGTATAAATTATTGTTATTTAATATTGCATAATCCGATGGTTTTGAGTTTCTGTAATTTTTCTGAGTTAAATATATTAAATTGAATCTATCTTACTTTAATTTGAAATATCTTTTATTTTAAATGGCTATGTTTTGAGATAGATTGATTGATTGGTGGTTGCTTTACGCCATGTCGACAGCATAGGCCATATTCACGGTGAGTTTTGAGATATTAAAAGTGTAAACATGTCAAATTAGTTTTGGCAAACACACCAAAACTCTGACACCATTGACTTTAGCAGTAACAGGGCCTCAGTATTCTCTTCTATGCAGCAACAAATGCTTAATAAATGCATCCGTACTTAAGTATCTAAAAGCAATTGTAGATAATTATTTTGGTTTGGAAATGTTATGCTTCATCGTACTGTGCAGGTTTAAATGCGTTGTACTGGTTTCAGTTGGAAGAGGCCCCCGAGTCTGACCCTGAGGACCAGCTGCCATGGTGCTGCATCTGTAACAATGACGCTTGCCTCCGCTGTTATGGCTGCGATGGAGACCTCTACTGCGATCGCTGCTACAGGTGACAGATGTGGGAAATTTATCATCTATAAATCCAACCATGCGCGAATAAATTACCACCATAAACCAGGGATGTGGCTCCGATTTCGCGGATTTCCGCGATTAAAAAAATTATTTACTGATTAGCGTTAAACAAAATGCCATGGAATCAGGATGTAAATGACAACAATTGGTTAGGTCGAATCCCGTCCGTATAGTTTGTTTGTTGTTTTACGTCCTAGCAACATCTAAGGTCAGCGACAAGTATAAATTAATAAGGAAGCGACAAGTATAAATTTGTACGTCATTGGTTTGACTCGACTAGGGTTCGAACCCACGATCCCACGGTCTACCAACACGGGAGACGGACGCTCTAACTCATTCGGCCATCCCGTCTGGTCTACCGTCCGTATATGGCCTTAGATGTTGCTAGAACATAAAACCCAAACAATAGTTAAGTATGGACGATAATAGTCACAAGAACAGTTGAAACCTGACTTCCAGCATTTTGCTGCTATTTGCAGACAGTGCTAATCCTGTGGGGGGAAATCCGCGATTTCGCGGAAATTCGCCATCCGCGTTTCCGCTGGTTTTCTTTTTGCCGGAGACCATTTTCATGCCTGATAAACACCAACGCAACTTATGAGCGTATTATATGCAAGGCTAAATTAGTTGTTTCTTTTTTAGGCCAGTTTCATTGTAAATAGCAGCCAGCGGCGATTTTAGGATAAGCAATTTATATGTTGATTAATCAACGGGTGTTGGTGGGGGGGGGGGGCGTCAGTGAATGAGGAGGGGAGGGTGTGTGATCGATAGTGTTCACTGTTACTTTGTTTGCATGATATTTTACTATTGTGCCAAATTCAAAGGTACATAGGAGACATGGTTGTGGAATTTGCTGTCTTTTTAACAAATATATATATTTGGGCCTTTCAGTGATTAAAACGGTGTTTGTTTGAATGACCAAAGGTATGTGTGTGTGTGTGTGGGGGGGGGGGGGGTTGTCAGTGAATGTGTGAGGGAGGGATGTGAAGGAGTTTTTTTGTCTCCAGTTCTGACTAGGAGTAACAGAAAAACCATAGACATCAACATTGAACAAATATAAGCACAGGAAAAACAAGTGGCATGCAACGATAAGAAGTTAGACAATTATTATAAACGATAATTAAAAACAATTTCGTCAAATGCCATCGATTATTACTAATTTTTTAGTTTTTTTAATCTCTTTGTGTTTATAGAGAGGGGCATGATCGAGAGGACTATGCCGACCATAAAACAAAGAAATTCGTTCCAATGACAAGCTCGCCGGACCTAGCATAAATGGTACTTATATTTAACACTAACAGGGTTCGTGCTAAGGTCATATATTGGATTTGACAAAGATATGACCGTTAAAAATGTCATATATTGGCATGATCTTGGTCATAAGGTCACGGTCATATATTGGCATGATTTTGGTCATAAGGTCATATTGAATTTTGTTTAGATGGGCTTTAACACCTCCACATGTGGCTCTAACACACGCACACGCACACACCACCACATTTTTATCGGGAGTAAATGTATTTCTTGCATTATTTGTGATAATTATTAGTCAATGCAGTATTGTTAAAAGGGTCTTGTATTAAATTAAATGTTTTGCGACTTCTCGTATTATGTAGCAATTGATTGGAAATAAAGCATTATAATTAATAATGGAAATACCGGATTATAAACTTCATACAGAAAAGTCATAGGGGAATCTAGGTGATGCAACGGTCATAAAATGGTCATATTCTATCACCAAAACTAGCATGAACCCTGTATAATATTCAATGAATTACCGGCCTGGATGCATTGTCAGGTTTTTAATGTGCTCACCATATGGATCCAAGAATGTGTCGTGGGGAGTTTTCTTTCAAATTAAGGCAATCAGTATATGTACATAAAGTTGCTCTCATAATATATATCCCCCATCAAGCCGATAAGATGATAACTGGCCTGTGAGGTAATAGTTTTCATAGCTATGGTTTTTAGAAAATTTTGCTTGCTTTTTTTACTGCTACAAATTTCTAAAACTATTATAGTGGGGGTAATGAAAATGGGAAATATTGCACTTAGAGCGGGAATCGAATCCATATCTCTTGCATTCCGGGCCAGTGTGCTAACCATTACACCACCTAGGCTCCCTGATGTCACCACCCTGTAGACCAGACGGGATGGCCGAATGAGTTGGACGCCGTCTCCTGTTTTGAGAGATCGGGGGGGTTCGAACCCTGGTCGAGTCAACCCAATGACTTAAATATTTATACTTGTCGCTTCCTTGCCTGGCAGTCAGCATTAATAGAATAGGGCAAGGAATGGTTGGGTAAGTGTCAGGATAATGTGACTGAGTGGGATATCAGGTCATGGTGCTGGTGGCCTGGTCTCGCAGTGGGGCTATAACATTGCCATGAGTGTGCACTGTCACAAGTCAGTACCTGTCCTGATATGACCTTCGATGTTGCTACTGATATGACCTTAGATGCTGCTAGGACGTAAAACAACAACAAACAAACAAATGACCACCCTGTCCACGCCCACCTGTCTATGTGGCTCCTTGCCTGAGAGGTCAGTGCAATGCAGTACTGTGTTACTATTGTTACTTATTCTATTTGTCTACTTGTGCTTGCAGAGTGGCAGTGAGGGGATATAGGCGGATACTGAAACCGATTCCTTCCAAATGAGGGCCCTTCACCTAGGATAAATGGTGCTTATTAATAAGCTGGATGGAGGCATTGTAATTGTAGTCCAGCACTTGACATAGATATGCAATCCAATGATGTTCGTATTTATAGTATTGTATAATGCTGCGGAGAATAATTTTGATGTATTGTTGTACAAAGCGAGTAGTATTTAAAGTAATTAAATTTAGTTTTTTAAATTTTTATATGGAATTAAATAGATGTAACTATTTTTAATATCTCTTCAGATATGGAAAGAAATAATTTATACTGCGAGTCTATCGTTGCAAATACTTCCGATACCAATTACATTCCTCAATTATATTAGCCATATTACTACAATGTCACTTGAATGTCGTTCTATGCTCATCAATGCGTTAATCTTAAGGTGTTAATCTATTCAATTATTGAAATCATGCCATCTGCATTTGTATAAAATATCATCAATAGATATTCGGTCACGATAAAACATCTGCAGGTGGAATTTCTTTTATATGTGTGTGCCTTCCTTTACGATACGAATGTTACTTATTTGGTCATGTGATGTCATTTGTAACTTTGTAACTTATTCACATGAAGTGAACATCCACAACATGCAACCATCACATGATTTTACACAGGGATGAAAGATCTCAGCGATTTCGTGGGTTTCCGCGATATTTGGTGAATCGGCCATTTGTGTTGTTTCTAACATAGGTTGGACAAAAAACGCCAATAAAGAAATAATCTGTTATAGGGTTCCCCCGCCCCCCGCCGCCGTCTATCAAATATCAACACACAGTTTCCTCCTTCCACCCCCCCCCCCCTCCCAAACAACATTTGCAGCATTTAAATCTGCCTCAGGCTGGTGACTGCTGGTGTTGGGTCAGCAATTCTCTCAGAGCCTTAGGAGTCCTTCACAATTATTAACATTTTCACAAGTGTACAAAACATACACTTAATTGTTCATGACTTCACATTCCCTCCCCCTAAAAATGTACAATGAAAATGTTGATATCTTACAATCATTTTTAGAAGGCATATTCCCCCCCCCCCCCCCCACAATGTACGGTTGTATGCTAGTGGAAATGTTGATAATTGTGAATGCCCCCTTAGCACTGTTAGGTTTCATCCAGTACTCTCTGCGCACCAGTCGATTCGCACGTTTACAATGCTCAACACCTTGGGTCCAGCATACCACATTTAGTTTGCATTTTTTCACTTTAAATACATCCAAAGTGAGCCATTTATAATAAAAGCTACTCAAACTTAAAGAGTGATGTTTATTCTGATATATGTATCTTCAAAAAATATATAGATGGGGGGGGGGGGGTCTTATGGCAGAAACTCTAAATCAATGGAATAAGCAACTAACTAAATTGAGTCCCTGACCTCACTTCCCACATACACATTTTAATTTTTTTAAATTATGTTTTAGTGAACAATAAATAAAGGCTTGTAGCTGATTCTGTATGGTGCTGAAGTATTGGAATGGTTGTCTCTGTCAACTGAGCAATGAGGATGATTCTGACTCTTAAAGCTAAGATCCCATATATGTGGTGTGGTATGCAGCATGCAGCATGCAGCATAGATATCGACGCGATTTTCTTTCTATAAAATAGTCAAAGTTCCTGTTTGTTCTATGGCAAACGCATTCGCACCGATCGGTCCATGTAGCGATCCACTTGCCGCGTTCACATTCGGACATATGGAAGCACCACTGTGTATTTATATGCTTTGCCATTTTTTTTGCCGCATTCGCATACATGGAATCTTAGCTTTCGACATGTTGAGCAGTGACTTGTACTTCGAAATAGTGTGATTGGCAAAACAGCAGAAATCAGGAGCAATACTTCGATTAAATTGATAAATTTCCACAGCGTTCAATTTCAAACTGTCCAATCGACTGAATTTCAGCTCAGTGCTTTGTCACTGTGTTCAATGTTTAAACATTATAAATAGATAAATAAATAAAACAGAATCATAAACATAGAATGTTTATGCCATGAAAAGAAACTGCAGTACTACTGCTATTGCTAATGAGGATGCTGCATTAATGCCGTGCTTTTGTTTCTCGTTGCAAAAACATGTCTTGTTTAATAAACATACTGATGAATTTTGAATAACTTGTCTACATTTCTGTAGCTGATTTAACGGGTTCATTATCCAAAATACAGCCAGATCAGGGAACACAGTTGACAGAACAGTCATACTGGCAAAAGCAGCGAATGCAGATCACCGTGATTTTGCCTATGTGTGTAGATGTTCAATGCTTCCAAAATGTGAATAAATAAATGAACAAATAAATAAGTGCAGTTACTAATATTATCGAATATGGTTCCCCGTTACTTCTAGCAACCAGCCGATGTGCATGTGTAGGAAATCATGATGTAAACAATACACAATGTGTCAATATACAAAGCTTGCTAGATCATAGATGAGACCACTCAGTGGCACTGGCACTAGCGACATTGCTCATGATTTGTGTTAGGTTGATATCAATTGACAGCCTGTTTGTACACAGGATCTCCGTGAGCAGGAACAACTTTACACTATGAAATGTTCGACTGATAAGATGTAGTTACTCCCACAGCCCTGAGACGGGCTGCTGAGCAACCCATTAGAAAAAGTGCCGTGATTTGGGTGAAGGAAATGGGACCACTATGCTTGCGACCACATAAAAAACGGGTGGTTGCAAAAAGGTCTCTTTTTGGTCTAATCTTGTCTCGTTCATTTTGAGTGAATAATTTATTAAACCATGTAGATTAGTATATAGAAATTTTAATCAAGAGCTTTCTGTGTCCGCCATTTTTGTTTTGTTGTTGTTGCATTCTCTATAGCCCTGTTTACACGGGCGAGTTAATTCGCTTTATATGACTCGCCTTGCCTAGTTCGCCTCACATTCGCCGTGTAAACGCACCACTTAAGCGGATTAGGGCTGATTCGCTTCATATGATGCGCTTTTTGTAGATCGCCTAGGGTGGTTTTATGAAGCGATTTCAGCTGGTTCCCGGGCGGCGGTACTATAAAATAGTAGTGCGTGCCGGAAACAGGTGGAGCAGTAACTAATCGCTGGTACCTGGCAGTGTTAGGGCCCGATTACGCCGAAATCTAGTGAATGCGATCATATTTAACAGAATTAAATCCTCAAATAATGAAATTTAATTAAATTAACCATAAATTCCAAGCGATATTAACGTAGCAGCTACATCGGCGTCGATTCGATGAGTGTAAGTAAACAAATAGCAGTGCTCGCGGCTACAGGCAGAACTAAGGCTGCTTGTTCCCGGTCGCCGACAGACTTTCAAACTCGCTCGTGTAAACGCGCCACTAATTCGCTTCATATAAATCGCATTGTCTAATTCGCTTCAAAATTCCCCGTGTAAACACGGCTTATCACTTTTTCAACTTTACACCAATATAGATCAATACTGGGCATTGGAACCACTACCTCAGTTAATTCCTATTTGAAACAGTTTTTGCTCTAATTTAAGCATAGGTGTCATTTGCCCCTAGAGATGGGGTATTTTATGTACCATTCAAAAGAAGTGCACGCACCAAAAGCAATGTGATGACCCTTAAGGATGGTGTGTCGTGTGTGAGCACAGTGATGACTGTACACACAGTATATATTATATTTCATATCCACCCCAGGACCCGAAAAGAATTTGGCTTCCGTACACCCCCCCCCCCCCCTTTGAAATATTTTTCACTTTTTAATTCCCATCATCTGGTGATAAAAGATAGATTTGCGAGTTATCATTTAGATTGCGAGTTATCATTTTAGTTTGACTCGTATTCACAAATGAAATGTGACTATCTGTTGGGAAAAGAACTAACGCAATTGGTAACAGAATTAAAGGGGACATTTAATTTTATTCAAATCACAGATTTTATAATAACAATCTCAAGCTGGTGTGTGTGTGTCACATAATACACAGTAGTAGTGGGGAGTAGTTAGTTTGGACGCTGGGTGGGGGCGCTACCAATAGCGTCATGGAATAATCGGTAGTAAATGAATGGGAACGAACGTTATTTACATAATTCCTTGAATAGCACATAATATATAGTTATACTACTAATCTTACCTGGGTACAAATGATGAATAACTGGTGTTTTCCCGAGGTACTAACCTCGGACAGTCGTGGGTCAGGGAGAAGGAAGCACATCCGGGTCCAACAATCTTCTATGTACTTTATAGGATAAAAAATGATCTTAACTATTTATGGATACTATTGTGTTTTCGTTTTGGTTCTAGCGAAACATGATAGTCATGGTAGGGTAGGGTAGGTGGGCCCTGACCCACGACTATCCGAGGCTAGTACATCAGGAAAACACCAGTTATCCATCATCTGTACCCAGGTAAGATTTGTATAACTATACTATTTTACCTCGGTACTATGACGTAATCTAATTTTTTATAATTTAATGTTTAGTGTAAAATATTAATTTTGTTTCTCACCTGTTGGTGAGTAGGCGAGTCGCCAGGCCGCTTGGTTTCTTAGTCATTTGTTGTAATGTTTTGCAAACGATCTAGCCGTCTTCCACCCAGCGTGTGCAAGGATTCTCTTTACCGAGATTCCTAATTGTCTTGCCTTGGAAACCATGGCTCCACCCACGCATTGAGTGGGATGCGTAGCGTCCTGTATTGACTTCTGCCTGTTTAAACACCTTCATGGTCCATCTTGCAAGTGTGTCTCTCGAGATAGCTTTATGCGGTTTAATAAAGCTGATTAGTAGCTGTCTGGAATTACTAATTCCACATGACTTGGATATATATGTCCTAATGGCTGAAACTACAAATATCCGTTTATCTTCCGGAAAACTATTTACATGTACTATGGACAGTGGATCCCCTGTGCGATTCGACTTTAGTAATGTCTCTAAATCGAATGTTGCCTCATCCTTATCTATTTCTAGTCCATCCAGTGAGAGTGCCACAATCGTTTGGCCTCTGTGTCTCGTCACTAGCAGTAATAGCACTGCTAACTTAAATCCTAGTTCCTTCATTGATAAATGTCTATTACTAGGCCATGACTTGAATAACTTAAATACTATCGACACATCCCAAAACCTATTATATTTGGGTTTGGGTGGGTTTCTTTCATGCACCTAATGGGTTTCTTGCACCTAATGGGTTTCTTTCATGCACCTAATGAACCAGTGTACCGAATGATGTTTTCCAATCGTTTATCCATATATTCTTGCTAGAATAATTGAAAGCGCACATCTTGCTGCATTAATTGCACCAAATCCTAATCCTTCATCTTCTAGGATTCTTAGAAATCTTAATATTTGGGCTATTGTAGGTTTTAATGGTTTGACTCCTTTTAGAAGGCAATGAAGTCCCCATTTCTTTAAATAACTTGTGTATAATTTCACTGTTCCTTTCCTCCAGGCGTGTGAAATAAGTCTTTCGTTCATTATTTTGTCTAAACCATATTGTTCTAAATGTTTTCTTAAAAAAGGAATGCCAAAAGAGGTGTTGCCGAGAAGTCTCCGTGGACTGTTAGTGGTCCCTGATGTTGTAGGTTGTTCCTTTCTCTTGGGAATCTGACCACGTCTTTTGCTGCTGATGTTATTGCCGCTAGCCATGGTTGTGTTTCCCATGCTGGTACTATCAGTACTGTGTGTGTGTGATCCACCTTGATCTTCCTGGCCAATCTGCTGATAATGCTGAATGGTGGAAATATGTAATAGAATTTATTAATCCAAATTAACGAAAAGGCTCTACAGGTTTCTGGCTCTGGATGCCAAGACACATATTTAGGTAACTTTTTGTTATTGCGCAATGCGAATAAGTCAATTTCTGGTTTGCCCCATTTGTGACAAATGTGGTAGAAAATACTTTTGATTCAGTGACTGTTCTAAATGGTCATGAAAATGTTGGCTTTTCTTGTCAGCCAAAGTATCTTGACTGCCTGGAATATGTGCTACTGTTAGCCATATCTTGTGTTTCTCTGCCCAGTCCCAAATGAGTTTAGCCATATAATTACATGGTTTGGAACGAGTCCCACCCCATATTACGTATGTAAGCCATAGCTGTCGCGTTATCTGTTAAAACCATTACATGATTTTTAGGGATGTGAATCAGACTACGGAGTCCTAGATAAATGGTTCTAAGTTCTAATACATTAATGTTATTGGAGATTTCATCTTCCATCCAACGACCACCTGTTGCCTGTTGGTCTCTATGAGCCCCCCAACCTTCTAATGAAGTGTCTGTTGTAACTGTAGTGTTGGGCTCTTTCATTCTAATGGGGTTGGGTGAATTGTTAATGTGTAAAAGCCATCAAATAATACCACTTTGGCCTTCTGGTGAAATCGCCATGGGCGCTCAAAGTTTCCTTTTGTGCGTGCCAACACCAAGTTCTTATCTATCTCTAGGGATTTAATATGAGCTTTGCCATAAAGAATAGCTGTTGCACATGCTATCATAATTCCTATCAATAGTGTGAGTTGTCGTATCTTTGGATTGTTCAATTTTAATAATTGATTTGCTGTTATTGTAAATTTATCAACTTTTTGTTCTGTTAATGAAATGGTCACTTCTGTGGTGTCAATAAAGAATCCTAGAAACTTTAATTTGTTTGTTGGTGTTAGTACTGATTTAGTTTCATGTTTGTAGAACCCTAATGTTGTAAATGTTTCACATAATTTGTCTACTGCTGTCTGGCATTGTTGTGTTTGTGCAACAATAAATGAATCATCAATATATGGAAGCATAATGTCCTTCCCTGTGAAAATGTGTGGACAGCAAGCCAGCCCATTCGGCATACCCGTGAACTCATAAATTTAGCCGATCAAGTTTATAGATAGGTACTGTATAGTATGCATCTTTAAGATCCACACTGGTTAGCCAGGTGCTTGCATTACTAAGTCTCTTGCTGTGCCTAAGGAAAACATTTTTAAATGTTTGTATTCTACAATAAATAATGTTAGATCTAAAATTAGTCTTACATCTCCATTTGGTTTGGGTTGCAAGAAAATATTAGATATGAATTCCCCAGCCATATGTAGTGCTGGTTCTATAAGCCTTTGCGTTCTGAACCGTGAAATTGGTAAGGGAAAGGTATCCTATTTTGAATAGGTTCTTCTATCAAGGGGATTCGTGCCCCTGCAGCTAGACTAAGGATAGTTAAATTATCCATAATGCTATTACATTCCGGTAGGCAGTTATTGCGGTTACCAGCTTGAAATATGCTTACTGGCATTTGCATAGCCACTTCTATTTGTTCCCTGGGCGGGGGAATGGCTTCTGGGTATTGAACTCCCTCTTGAATGGCAGATTCAGGGATCCCTTTGATCCCCGTGAATTTTCTCGGCCATTTTAATTATGACTTCGGCCGGCTTAAAGGTGTTAAAGTGCCCCTGTATCGTCTTCCTCATAAGTGTTGTTATGTGGACTTTCCTTCGCCTTTGTACCTCGCACTTTTTGGTTTCCTTTCCACAGGATTTTGTGTATTTCCCCGGGTGCTTTGTTTCTGAGTCAGAGCTTGTTGAAGACGAGTCTGAGTCAGAGTCAGAGGATTTGTATTTCCTCCTTTCCTTTGTCTTTTTCTTGCTTTTCTTCACAAGCGGCTTCTTTTTATGGGCCCTCATATACTCATTCCCTTCTGATGAGTGGGCCTTCTTTTTGTGTTTGCGTTTGAGCGCAGACACTACTACCTCTTCCTCATCGTCAGACGAGGCTTGATCCTATGAGAGGTCCTCCCACTCAGATTCATCAGAGTCCAGCTCTTTTTCTTCGTGGCCGCCAGTCTGGAAGGAAGCATCTCCTCCATCTTTTGTTGAACAAGTCTCGCTACTTGCTCATCCAGATCAGCTGGGCCGGTATCGTACCCCCCCCCCCACCTAGTGTGAATCTCTTTGTTCTGGCGAGGGTGACCTTTGTACCCGTGCCGGCGGTGAGTGGTCTTCACTGAGCGCATGAGATGCCTCTGCCGTACTCCGATTTGTAGCCATGGCTCGGAGACTGAGTAAAAACAAAAACCAATGGTTAGACATTGTTTAGGGCTGAATATCACACTGATAATTAGAGTATAATTATACTAGGTGTGTATTATGGCGTTAAAACAGTTTTTAACGCAGGCGTGTGCCTAATAGACTGTCGCAGGATGATGGTATGGGAAACCCAACTGATCCAAATGAGGGGTAGGGACCAGTGTAACGGTCCATCCCACAATCTAAGTACCTATAAACTTCTCCGAACTGTGGCTTTCTTCACCAACAAGTTGAAGACAATTCTATATGACTCTGAGGCACGCGTTAACGAGAATAACAATTGGGGAATTTTAACAAGACCCAGGAATAAATTGTAGCGATGTAAATGGCTCATATGTAATACGATCGAAACAAAGCTGTAAAACAGTGATAACTTATCAAAAAGTTTTTAAAAACTTTGTACGTGAATGCTAACATGAACTGAACCAACGTATCGATTTTGAAAGATACTAACCTGGTTGGTTTTGTAGTTAATGTAGAAAAACTGCCAGAGCTGCTCACAAACATCCTCCTGCTGTAAGCTGATTATGCTAATTTCCTGGACCCGGATGTGCTTCCTTCTCCCTGGGCTACGAGTAGCCAGAGGGGTAGTACCAAGGTAATTAAAAAATATACATGCATATATAAGTTAGCACAATTCCTTGAATAGCACATAATATATAAGTGTTTTACTGTGACGGTTGTGTAGGCCTACCTAATGATTAGTCGCCCATGTACACATGACACATAATCCAACAATAATTCAAAAGCACCCCCAGCAATACAATGTATCACCATGTAAATCTATAATTGGCAATGACATACATGACTTGCATTCAGATTTGTTTAAGCACCAAAGAAAAACGATTAAAACAAGGTATCTAAAATTCAGAATAACAGTTGATAGGTATAGACTACATCACGGTTGCATTGAAAACGGCATTGGGAGCAAAGCAAAGCCGTACGGCCATTGAGTTTGCTGATACGTGTAGGGCAAAACTTCGATTTGATTCAAAATAAATAGAAATACATAACAATTTGGCACAAATATGGACTGAAGGATGCAATATAATAATATAATGAATATGTTTAAGACATAACTCTGCATAATTAAGCATTTTGAGCTAAGAAACATACAATTTCAGTCACTTTACAGGCTGATGTTTACATCACCATTGATTAGCCAGAAGTAATTCTTGTTCTAAATATTAAAATGTCAAATGTGTCAACAAAAACTTGTTTCAAAGAAATATACAACCAATATCTGGTTAACCCTACTCATTTTCTATTTCTACATGTCATTAACCATAGGATAAATAAAAACATGAATAAAATAAGTAAAACTGACTCTGGCTACGGCTCTAACACTAGTCTGAGTGCCTAGATTTGTCTAAATCTAAGTGCACACGGCATAAGATGTGCTGACTATATTGATGTAAATGCAATGCTGGATAAAAGATTAATATCTTAATTTATTATATATATTTTTTTAGTTAGTATTCTATGTTTCAAACAAGAGCTGAGATGAGCTGAAACTAGCAGATTTCATAGCTGCACCCAGTGTATTAGCATGTGCCATGTGCTTCTCACGGGTTTGTTTTGCTCTGACGCATCCCACAATGCACCACGTCACTGGAACCGTGATGTAATCTATTCACCACGGCAATGTGATAAGAGGAGTGCCTCTTTAGCTATTACCAATGATATTACTGATACGATGCTAGTAGCTTATCCACACACCGGTCAATAAGCTACCAGCTGTCAACGCCCCCTTGCACTAAGCAACAATATAGCCTACTCGGGTGACTTAAAATTACAGAAGAATCACGGCTGAATTTTAAAATCTTGCAAATGGCTGCAACTTTTATACATGCATAGTTGTATGTAGCCTACTATATAACCTATGTGCACACTGTGGTAGAAAAGCGGTGTATCATCTTATTAGTCAACCTATGTGTAACAGTGCTTGCAGAATTTAACCCTTTAAGGCCTGAAGCACCCAAATGCGTCCGTAATGTTCATGTGCTTACAGTCTGAGAGTGCTGAATGCACCCACAATCGGGTAGGACTGTATTTCTGATATGATATACACATTTTCAGGAAAATATTTCTAGAAATGCAATTCAAGTAGAGTTATGTAAAACAATTCGGTCCTGACTCAAGGGACTTAAACAATTGAAATCTGTTTCAGGCTGATAGGATTAAAGCAGACCAATGCTCGTGTACTGACTGTATTTCATCCTTAATACTAAGAAAATCCTCATTAAACAACACCGGATAACATATATTTGAAGAAGAAGTAAAAAGAAGGAAGAAATCACTGCAGCAAGAATGTCCCCAATGTAAATATGATACTTATTCAAGACTCTCTTCTTCGTCATTATGCTAATGAGCTATACCCGGATCTGGGGGGTCGGGGCGCATTACAAGCATTTCCTGCTAAAATATCAGTGAATCCCTGTTTGTTGGTGTTTTTCGACCTTTGCAACATCTAAGGTCATATCAGGGCGGGAGGGAACCTTTAGTAAATATAATAGTATACCTTTTGGTAAAGCCAGCTCACATGTCAGTGAGTTGAATGATCAGAAAATTGATATTTTTCAATGGGAAAATTTAACACACATTTTTTTTAGGAATGTCATTTTTAGGAATCTACTCACCCAACAAGAAATTAAATTTTAACGCGTGCAGAACAGAGCCCTCAGAATAATATTCAAAATAAAAATATTAGGCATGCAGGAAATGCCCACTTACTAAGTAACACTAATGTACAAAAGAGCAAGTGATCCACAAAACATAGATAAAAACAGAGCTACAATCATCCGAGTTCCAAAACAAGCCACCAGTAAATTAATTAAAGCACTGATCTTTGTGGGCAGCAAAATGTGGAATTGCCTACTTCACGGGATTAGAATTTATAAACCTAATTGGTCAGACAATAAGATAAAGAAACAACTGAATGCATGACCAGAGAGAGCTGTGCCCACTGTGGTCACACCCTCCGGTATACCGGACCAATATATAGGGAGGGGGGGGGGGGGGGGGGGGGGGAGGCCAACAGGGAGTATATATATTCCCTGCTGGCCTCCCCCTCCTTATAGTACCTTCCCACCAACATCAGGATTCCTCACGCCAATGAATATATTGATTTATTTATCTACAGAACAAATCAATAGGCAAGAGATATTGACTTACTAACACACAAAAAAACAACTAACACCCAAATCTTACTGTGTACACAACAACATAATAAAGAAAAAGAATATCTGATGACATTGAACTAAGTCTAAGTAAATATAGGTATTAATATCTAGTGAATTGAAAATCATAAGCCAGCACCTAAAACCTTACGTGTAAAGGTAAAATTATTTGATCTACCTCATACTCAATACTTATTCCACTGTGTACATTTTAATTTAAGATTTACTTCACACTTCAATTTACTATATAAACCATGTAAAAGAAATAGCTATATACCTGTAACATTTACAGTAGGAAGACCAGAGCTACATCACTGACAAATGATATACATGAATAAAATTCTCTTACCAACAAAAATGAAAACATGAAATGAACCGCGCTTCCTCATGTAAAAAAAAGATAACACCTATAAAACAAATTTTCTCAAAAAGGAGCAAGATATGCCTTAGCATCGATATCTTTGATGTTAAGAAAGAACAGTGTCAGTACTCAACCACCGCATAAAGAAATCCCAGTTTTGTTTGGTGTTTTATGTCCTAGCAACATGCTGCCCTATTGGGAGACCAGGCTGCTGGCACCATGACCCGGTGTCACTTTATCCTGATACTGAGCTAACCAGTAGTTGCCCTATCCTAGTAATGCCGCTACCAGACGGGATGGCCAAATGAGTTAGAGCGTCCATCTCCCATGTTGGTAGATCGTGGGTTCGAACCCTGGTCGAGTCAAACCAATGACTTAAAAATTGGTACTTGTTGCTTTCTAGCCTGGTGCTCGGCATTATTAGGATAGGGTCAGTGTCAGGATAATGTGACTGAGTGGGATATCAGGTCATGGTGCTGGTGGCCTGGTCTTCCAGTGTGGCAGCACTATAAAGTCACCATGAGTGTCCACTGTCACAAGTCGGTACCCGTCCTGATGACCTTAGATGTTGCTAGGACGTAAAACAACAAACAAACAAACAAAATAATGCTAGCTACCGACAAGTATCAAGTTTGTAGGTCACTGGAAATCCTATAGGAGAATCGCTTACACCCACAAAAGAACACTATTTTATGATTTGATAACCCACGAGCGGTTAATCGTGAAAGTTGTAATTCAAAATGATAGCCAACTTTAATACCACTGGGGTAAGCTTAGAAACTATCCAAAGAAATGGTAAAAGAAATGACTTAATTTCAGGAAACTGATAAAGTATGTCTCACACGATGTCATCCTGAGGTCGAGCGGGGATTCCCACAACAACAAAACATTTCCACAGTGTCAAGTAAGTGAGCCACGTCAAATAGATCTAATCAGCCAATTAAGCACAAGCATCATAACGCAAAGCAATGTAGAACAAATAAATCAAAGGTCCTGAATAGTTACTTACCAACATCATGCCTAGCTTCCCATGTTATTTATTACTATGATTTTTGTCACATAATAGCATAACAACTGTCACTAAACATATTAGTGATGTTCTGAAGACCAGCGTTCCAGTATCCTTTTCAAAGGAAGCAATATACCATCAGTACCACCACCACATAAAAATAACAACACATAGGTGATCTTAAACAGGGTTAACTATAACCGCTAATGCATTGATTTTAGGTCGATTGCGGTCCTGCTCTGGTCTGTACTGTTGAGCGGGCCGCAAAGGCTTCGAACTTAGGTTGATTGCCGCCCTAGTCCTGATCTTAGATGTTATCGGGACGTAAGACTCCCAACAACAACCAAGCAACTGATTGCCGCCCAGTCAAGTCCCAGTCACACTATGGATTGCGACCACTTTGGACCACACAACCCACCTCCTTGCGACCAAACCAATGGCCGCTGACCTCTGGGCAACCATTTTGGTATCAAGGAGATTGGCGACCACTGAGGACCCCTTTGCGAACACCCTTTTTTTAATTGTAGTTGCAAGTCGTAGTGTGATCGGGTATAAGGCGTGGAAATTAGGTCAGTTAAGGCCCTGTCACATTACGGTGTATGGCGTTAGCGTATGCGGTTTTCGACCCATACACCATCATACGCTACGCACGAGGTCCCAGCGGCATCTGAAGCATATGCCCAGCGTATGCCTAACCTACCCCTAGCCTATGGCGGCATATTCAAAGCGTATCCCGACCTATGCGCAGCGTACTGTGATGAGGTTTGACGGTTGTGATTCACAAGTTCAGCGTACGCCCAACCTATGCGTAACCTATGTCGGCGTACGCATAGCATACGCCGAGCGCATGAGTCATACGCCAAAATTCTTTGAGCATGTTGAATTTTTTTTGGACGGACGCGCGTATGACGGCGTATGACGTATGGGTCGAAAATCCATACGCTAACGCCATACGCCGTAGTGTGACACCACTTTTACAGAACGTTGGGGGTACGCAAGAGACACCCGGCGGGTGTCAATCCAGCGTATGCCCAACCTATGCCGACGTACCCCTAACCTATGCGCAACCTATGCCGGCGTATGCATAGCGTACGCCTAGCGTATGAGCAGCGTATGATCCATTTTGAGCAAGGAAATAGGCTTGTTGGAGGATCGGCGTATGCGTAGCGTATGGCGGCGTATACCGACGTAACGCGCTTACGCCGCCGTACGCTCCCACAAAAAACCCTAATGTGACAGCCCCTTTACCGCACAGCTCCGGTTGGTATGATGAGCCTTCTGGAATTACCAGAAAACGGACCTGTTAAATACAATTGGGTTGTTTACTTTTAAGTGTATATTTAGGGGTCTCCAGAAAACCGGAATATCCCAAAATCTGGGCCACATCCGGTCGCAAGCTTTCTGGATATTTCTGGATACGTGGGCCGCGTTCAGAGTCCGTCTTGGCGACGCTTTTGGGCCTATTTGCGTTCAGGGTGCGTCGCGGTGACGTCTTGGCGACGCTTCCCTTTTCAGATAGGAGACAAAAAGCGCCTCGAAAATGGCCGCCGTATCCAGTGGTTTCAGCCTATCACAGCGCAGCTTTCCCATTGCAAATGGCCGCTGCCTATAGGGGTGGCCATCTTTGAGACAACAAACTGCTTTTGCAGTTCAGACTAGCGTGACATCACGGCCATCTCCGAGGCGCCTCCGAGACGGACCCTGAACGCGGCCCCTGTATTAGTAGTTCTGTGAATTCACACAAGGAAAAGAAGGATGGACATATATATGTGTGCTCCTAATAGCGTGCGGTCTACCACTACTTTAAACATAAGCATAACAAGTTAGTTAAATAGACAGGTCAATCCTGAAGGGGTAATAGTGTCAGACGCTGCAATAGATCGCAACCCATAGTAGCTCAACTCCTTCAGCTATCTTGTGTGATATAATATATAGCCTTTTTTTTAGAAGAAAAAAAAAGACAACTATATATGAATAAATATATCAATAATAAAAACCACAGAACCGTAATTATAACCCAGCTTAGTACAATTAGCTATGTTTAAGGGTTACTTCTGTCAAGCAGGGAAGTACATGTGTGAGAAATCTGTGATTGTAAACAAACACTCAACAGGTCTATCCGGATAGGTAGCTAACAACCAAATAACAATCACTACCTACTCACTAAACAAAGCATGTGAAACAGGCTTGGTTATAGATAAAAGATTCATCTGATACTTGTAGTACACGGGTGAAGGACTACGTACTGTAAATACGGGCGAAAATAGCTTTAGTATGGAACAGGAATTAGAAACTGTGGCTCCAGTATCAAATGGCTACCCATATAGACACAGAGTTTGGTGAGATGAGTGAGAATGAAAAAAGACAAGATGGTGGTGCTAAAACGCCATCGATTTCACTTTTAAATCTTATTAAACTAGATATTTTATTATATTTTTCAACGCAAAGGTAGCGGGGAAATAATAAGACATATGTAAAGAATAATTGTTGCTTCTTAGATGGTGAAATTAGGCTCTCATTTCATTTCCCCACGCATTTTCAACCGTTTTTATATAGGGTTGGTATTCACCCGTGTAATGTGAGTACCGGGTGAATCCTTTATCTAGCTTGGTTAGAGCTTCATCTGACATGCCGGATTGTGTTTGGTGCCCCTACCTCCTCCCCAACAAGCCCCATCCTTCGCTACAGACCTTATTCTTGAAACTCACTTACCAGCAATAACCACGTTTCCTGATGACAAAACGTTGTATGGTTCTTTTTTATCATAATTGTTTCTAATGTAGATTGCGGTGAAAATTTCGTAGCAAATATTCTACATCTGAGAAAAACAAAATTCCCTGTTTATGTGTTAATCGCCTCCCTGCACCCACTGACACCCCCAACTAGAGTGATGACTCTGGTCAGCCACACCCCGTCCCAAGTAGTACCTATAGTGACTGCCTACACACCACTGTGAGTGTGAGCTGCTCCACCAATGTACCGCGTGCATGCACATGCAACCAACCAACCAGCCCATAGACCATCCCACCAAGACACTCTCTCCATCCCTCCCTCTCTTCTCTCGTAGCCCACCATGTGTGCCCCCTGAGACTAGCAAAGTACACTGCATCAGTTTTCCGGAATGATGTAATGTGCACGGTGAGAAGAAACCTGATTAGTGGCCTGCTCGGTGCCAGCGTTGCCTCGGCCTTTTTATACTGATACATATGTTCCGCCGTCTGGAATACCATTCCTTTCACATGTAGTGGACTGTAGTAGAAATTTGAGAAGACTCGTCTACGTCATGACTTCAGTCACGTGACTCTCCCGACTAGCGCGCGTCCGTTCCATCGCGACGATCCTCCGATGTATAGTGCGGGGACCTTGACATCTTGGGTTCTGATCGGGAGCGACCATAGTAGGTAGATTCTGATCCCTTATCGGCACCCTCCGTGTGACCTGCCGTCACAGCGCCCTGCATTCCGTGCCTATCCTGTTCCGTTGAGTGGCTGTCCTCGCGGTAACCGCACATGTCCGCGTCTTGTCAGTTCCTGTGGGGGTTTTGATTGCAGTTATCCGCACGTATACCACGATATCTATTTTCGTTATACCCGCGCGAGTCCCGGCTGTTCCATGCCCTGGCCCTGCCCCTGCTCCTGTTTGACGAGTGCCTTGCATTATCATTCCTGTTAAATGAATTGTTTAAACTAGATCCATCATATTCTGACCCGGCTCGATTGTTGTCATACTTGTAGCTATGGTCACCATCATTGGCCTTTGAGCTAAAAGAGCTGGGCTGAGAGTCCCGGCTGTCCGATGCCCTGGCCCTGCCCCTGCCCCTGTTTGACGAGTGCCTTGCATTATCATTCCTGTTAAATGAATTGTTTGAACTAGATCCATCATATTCTGACCCGGCTCGATAGTCGTCATACTTGTAGCTATGGTCACCATCATTGGCCTTTGAGCTAAAAGAGCTGGGCTGAGAGTGCTCCTGATGCGATTGATGGGGGCTGGACCTATCCCCAAGGTCTTCGTCATTTGTGTCCTTCTTGTGTGGCCTTTCTGGATTTGATGTGCTACATTCTTCGAAGTCTTTAACTAACCGCCGACTCTCATTTGTTATCACAACCTTCCCCTTTGGAGATGCAGATCCTGAAGAAGGAAGTTCAGGCCATTCATTATGAGAAATGTCCTTTATCGGGCTTAGAACTTGGTCACTTCTAGCTTCATTTCCTTCGTGCCTAGTGGCTGTATCCCTTCTTCCCTGATTATGAGAGCAATCTTCGTTTAGCACAGTTCTTGGTGTGCTGTTTCGCTCAACACCAGTGTCATCCAGATTACACGATTTCTGCTCTTCGACATCATATTCCAACCATTGCAATTTGTCATCAGCAGAGAGAAATCCCTGGTTCAATTCTGCCCTCACCTTCTCCAGAATGATCCCCATTAGGTTTCTACCATAACCATCGCTGCCCCAACCCCACTCGTAAGATGGCAGGTTGTGAATGATTCTGCGATCCCCGGTAGCAAGAAGTTCATTATAGAATAACGGGCAATCGACGGCCTTCCTGCGGATCACATTCGTCATGATTTTGGTTTTCATCTGGTTCCACTTTGCGGAGACCTCAGGCATGTAGCGGTTGGCAACTGCCTTTGCTTTTCCACCATGGCGAGCTTTCAGAATCTCAACACCAGCAGTGTGCTGCATGTCATGAGCCTCGGCCTTTTTATACTGATACATATGTTCCGCCGTCATGAATACTATTCCTTTCACATCTAGTGGACTGTAGTAGAAATTTGAGAATACATTATCCTCGCCATGGAAATAAACGTTCCATTGCGTAGACTCGGCCAACCCGCTATCAGGCACAACACCGCTGTCCTCTTGCGACCCGAGTGAAGACGCCAGCTTCTGACTGAAAGAATGAAACTCACATCGCATCATATTTGCTGCATTGTGTTCACGTTCACCTTCCCTCTCCAGCTTTCCAACAACCTGTGTCAATTTTGCTAGATCTTTACTCATGTGGTCAACACGTGAGGCGATCCGCGAAATTTGGGATATGATGGTGTTATTCTGCTCCATCAGCCTCTCCTGAGTTACCTGGCGCCGGTCCAGGGTATTGCCCGATGTTGGTCTTTTGTTATGTGACACCGAGCCGCGTCCTTTAACGACATGGTGGTTTGCGTTCGGCAAATCACTCTCTGTACTGAACGGTAGCGATTGTGCAACCTCATTCGATTGGGCCATCCTAGAAAAAGAAGAATACACTGTCATTAAATTACCCCTGTCAGCCTTTTTAGTTGACCTGTGATTTGGATTTGGTATTTTTGTCTTCGTATTTTTATTTGCGGGAAGGAAGAGTCGATGTCGGATTAGGGGACGTTATCTGAAAGAGGGGAGTTGCAAGTGTGCTTGTATAACTGAAAAACACTTTTTCTTCTTCTTTTTCCCCCCTCCATATATACGCTAGGTGTAGGGCCTATCTAAAGCCGTGTTCACACACGGGTGTTAAGTCGCCTCAACTAGTTCGCCTTGTCTAGTTCGGCTCACATTCGCCGTGTGGACACAACATTAAGGCGGATTAGGGCTGATTCGCCTCAACTAGTTCGCTTCATGTAAACCGCGCCGCGAGGTAGCTTATATGAACCGAACTAGCTTAAGTCGGCCCACCTTCCCTGTGTGGACAGTAGCGGTTTACTTGAGGCGGATTAAGCATGTCACACTATATAATATAATTTGGTCTATGAACCAGCTAGAGGTGCACAGATATTTTTTTCATCATTTATTTTTAGGTTTTCACTGCCCAGCAGAAGTTTTGACCGTTCCAAACCAATACGATTCAGCCCATACATATCTAGGTCAAACCCACACTCTCTCGTGGTGACGTCGACTAACTGAAACTGGCGCTGGTTAGTATGGACTTGCTCATGCGCAGATATCGATTTCCGCCTTAAACCTCTCCGTGTGTGGACACGACACTAGTTCGCCTCATCTAGTTTGGCCTAAAGTTGTGTGTGTGAACACGGCTTATGAGGGTAGGCGGATTAATTTCAAATGGAGTGACGTCAAAAGCTGTGGTCACACACAGACCTTATGTCGCCTCAAGTAGTTCGCCTCATCATAAGCCGTGTTCACACACACAACTTTAGGCCGAACTAGATATGGCGAAAACGGGCCGTTTATTAATGCTGCAGTTCTTGCAGCCAGTGACCGCTAGGTCACAAACCCACCAATAAGTAAGCCTAACAGGTAGTTGCTTTTGATAGTGGTTGGAGCACTTGTTTGGACCGTCCTACTCTTCCCATCTCTTGTTAGGTATGTTTGTATGTATTTACTTGTGGATGTATATGTGGTATGTGGATGTATGTATGTGTGGATACATGTATGTGTGTATGCATGTATGTGTGTATGCACATATGTGTGTATTCATGTATGTGTGTATGAGTGGATGTATGTGTGGATGTATGTGTGTATTGTAACATAGCAGTGAATATATGGAGACTGCTTCCTAACAGGTAGTTTGCCTTTTATAGTGGGTACAGCACATGTTTGGACCATCCTACTCGTACCATCTCTTCGTTAGGACTGGCCTACCCAGCAACTATATAAGGAGCATAGTCACACACTCTCGGCACTCTACTGCCAGACATCGAGGCGTCAACATCTCCAAGTCAGTTAGGCCTGAAACCTGATCTGGCTAGTTACAGCTTATGGGATGGATTCAACTTGCTGAGCTTCTACAATATGGATCAATGGACATGAGGAGGATTGGTGACTGTGGTGTCTACCTTTTCCCACATCACTGCTGCTTAGCCTGACATGCACATCCATCATCAACTGAGACTCTATACCTGTATGGTTGGCGAAGGCTCACAGACAATGAATCATCTATATCTATCAACTCCTCAAGGCAACTGAGACATAGAAGAAGCACCAAGAGGACTGAGTGTATCTATCATCCATATGGACTACACAGACAGTTGTGAGTGTAATATCATACCATTGAGAATTTATATGTAATTGTACACTTTGTAATTGAGAATATATGTAATAACTTGTACATATTTGTGTATCGTTATTTGTCTTCTTTACTAAGAATAGAAGATGTTCCAAATTCTCTTTTCTCCTCACTATATTAGCTAGTCTATAAGATTAGGCATTAGTTATTATACATGACAGTATGTATGCATGTATGTGTGTATACATGAGTGTAGGTATGTGTATATATATGTATGTGTAGATGTATGTATGTATGTGTGCATGTATGTGTGTATGGATGGATGCATGTATATGGGTCACTCTCCTGAAAACTGGCCAGGAGTGTCAGATGGAGAGTTAAAATCTAATATTTGAATTTTTTACATTTTTTTGGTTGCTAGGACCTAAAACAACCACAAACAAATATCGATCTGAGCTGGTTTAACGCGCATGTCTGAACGCGCCACACTTACAAACCTTGGTATGTGTGAACGCGCTGCTAGTTTGACTCATCTAGGTCGCCTTATCTTAGTCGGCCTAGCGGTGTACATGTGACCACAGCTTAAGGCTGAGACCCATTTGAAACAAATCCACCCATACATGAGGACTATTATGGGTCATTCCGTGTCAAATCAACCAATTTTCTGACAAGTTTCCACCACACATACATTGAAAAAAAATCATATCCTGAAAATGTCAGCTTAATCAGATCATTTTCCAGGTCATGGCAGAGGTTTGAAATTTTGTGATTTTATTTGCCGATTTACAATGTTTTCGGGGTGCGAATTGCCGCGACAAATTCAAATATCTTTTTCAGAACTAAATAAAAGCTTGAATAATTAACACAGACCTTAGAAATTTGGTATTTAGACTAATTGGACCACGGAGAAGGCAAATATCAGGTCATTTTCAATGTCAGATGTGTAGGAGAGGAGCTGTGGTGTCATGCAGCGCCCGAAGTCATGACTACAAGAAGCAAATAGAAATATTAGTAGATTCTACACATTATTTGTACATTTGGTTACTAGCACATATTGCTACTCAAAATCCATTATTGAAGCGTTCAGTTCAGATTACGGAGTCAGAATTGAGCACTTCAATGAGTAATGAGTACTTGTAAGCGCACAACTTGTTTGACATATTAAATATGCGCGTAGGCCTTACGATAGTTGTGCTGGTTTCAGTTTCATGGTGCTGCTCCTGATACAGTAATATTCCTAAAAAACGAATGGAACCTTTTTACGAATCTCCCTTAAAATAACCCGACCCTGCTAGGCTGCTTGCTTAGTCAAAAAGTGTTGTGTGTATGTGTGTGTTTGTGTCTGCTAAAAATAATGACAGAGACACCTGATGTAAATGTAAGCCTACTATGTAGGCCCCTATAGACCTATTTCATATGACGTCAGCATAGGTATCTAGGTCAGTGTGCGCGCCTTTTGGCTGCAGCGTAACACAGTCACACTGCTATGAGCAATCTTCATACAACAAAAGTGAAATATCTCTAGAACCACACCACCTCGGCACAAACTGCTTGGAACACATATATAGAAAACATATTCAACGAATAGATTATATTAAATGTATAAGGTTAGGGTTCTGCAGTTCTATTAATTTTGAATAAAATAGATGTTTTGCACTGCGCATACCGGCAAACTCAATAGCAGTATGCCTTCGTTCTGCAGCCAAGCTGCACGCGCATACACAATGTTCATAAACATTGAAAGGGATCTATAGGCTATAGATCTAATACAATGCTTTTAACAATTAAGAAAATGTACGATTGACAAAACATAGCTATAGATAGGCCCAGGCTATCTAGGTCCAGGCATGCTGCAAATAATTCACCATCATTAAGTGCCTGTCACACATTAGCGGATTGAGCAACGGCCATAAACCAGACAAAGAATTGTCTAGTCCGGTGGTGTTCGGTATCAAAATGTACCGAAATGTTGCAAGGGCTGCCGGACGAAAGGGACAAGGAATGTACATTAACGAATATCCACCGGACGATAACCAGATGACAACCGAATGTCAAACGGACGGACCGAACATCGACCGGACTGTTCACGGACGCGGCGAAAACATATACTGACCAGATTGTATCTTCCTGAATGCACCAGATTGTATCATTCCTAAATGCACCAGATTACATCGTTCCTGAATGCATCGGATTGCAGCGTTCCTGAATGCATCAGATTGTATCGTTCCTAAATGCACCAGATTGTATCGTTCCTGAATGCACCAGATTATATCGTTCCTAAATGCACCAGATTGTATCATTCCTGAATGCACCAGATTGTATCGTTCCTGAATGCACCAGATTGTATCGTTCCTGAATGCACCAGATTGTATCGTTCCTAAATGCACCAGATTATATAGTATAGTTAGACGAATCTTACCTTGGTACAGATGATGGATAACTCTTGTTTTCCCAAGGTACAAGCCTCGGATAGTCGTGGACTAGGGAGAAGGAAGCAACATCCGGTACAGCAATCTTCACCTAATTATTCAGGATTAAAATGAGCTTAATGATTGGAACTCCTCATGTTTTCTTTTTGGCACAAGCAAACATAATAGTCGTGGCAGGGTGTGGTGGGCGGGCCCTAGTCCACGACTATCCGAGGCTTGTACCTCGGGAAAACAAGAGTTATCCATCATCTGTACCAAGGTAAGATTCGTCTAACTATACTATTTTACCTCGGTACAACGCCGAGGGAGACTTTACGTAGCCTCATTTTTATCCTCTATTATCTGATAAACATAGTAATTTTTCAGTTGTAAATTCCAATTTTGTAAATTCTCACACATCTTCTTAGTTGGTGAGTAGGCGGGTTACAACCCCGCCCATCTTTTCTAGTCATTTGTTGCCATATTTAGCCAACGACCTTGCCGTCTTGCAGCCGGCATATGCTAGGATTCTCTTCACTGAGATTCGCAATTGTCTCGTCTTCGAGACCATAGCACCTCTTGTAAAGTGCGAAGCGTAGCGTCCTATGTCAAAGCCTGCGGACTTGAGCACGTGGATCGTCCAACTGGCGATCGTGTCTCTGGATAAAGCCTTATGTGGCTTTATGAAGCTTACCAAAAGCTGTCTGGAATTATGTATTCCTTTTATCTTGGATATATAAGCCCTAATGGCTGACACTACACAGTTTCCTGTCATGTGGGAACCCATTACAAATGAATCAAGGAGAGGGGATCTGTACTGTTTGATTTAAACAATTTTCCAAATCAAATGTGGCCTCCGTGTCATCAATGTCTAGGCCAGTAAGTAAAAAGGTCAACAATTACTTGGGCCCTATGACTGGTTACCCAAAGTAACAATACAGCTAATTTTTAGTTTAATCGATAGATGTCCATGACTAGACCATTTTCAAGAAAACTTAGATACCCCTGAGACATCCCAAAACCTATTATACTATGGTTTAGGAGGGTTTCTTTCATATAATGACCTCCTGAAACACTGAAGAACTTCATGTTTCCCAATTAATTCTCCGTCAATACTTGTTAAGATGACCGAAAGAGCTCATCGAGCTGCATTAATGGCTCTATAACCTAATCCATCATCCTGCATCATTTGTAAGAGGCGGACTACCTGGGCAAGGGATGGTTCCATTGGCTTAACTTTATGTATTTAAACAAAAAAATGCCTTATTTTGTGGATGGCATAAAACTTATTTATGTAACTTGTTATTCTTTCTTGATTCCAACAAATGAATTTATTGAACCAATATCATTTAATGACCAGTCCAAATAATCATGCTGAGTAACTTTCTCTAAACCAAAGTGTCGTAAATATGTGTTCCGAAAGGAATGCCAGAAGGGGCGTTGTTAACACATCCCCACGAATCATTAATGCTTAAAAATCTTTCCCTTATGTGTAGGAAAAATATAAAGTCCTTAGCTGCTAGGGCTAATACTTCCAACCATGGCTGCATGTCCCAATCAGGGACTATCAAAGCCCTCCTTGCTACTCTGCCGATTAGGCTGAATGTTTAAGAAAATGTAATACAATTTATTTTCCCCCCAAATCAAAGAGACAACATCCACTTGCCAAAATTTTTGCTCTGGATGCCATGAACAACTTTATAAAATGTTATTATTTCATGATGCCAACAAATTATATGTGGCTTCCCCAATTCCAATTTAATTTCGCTCTCTTATTATATGAGTTGGACATTGTCCCTACCATGTTGCGAATGAAAGCTATTACTGTAGTACTATCTGTCAACATCCTGACATAGCATTAGGGCAAGCCGGCTAAACACATAACCCTAAATACACTGCTTCTCAACTCTAGAACCTTAATATGATCTAAATTCTTCATCAAGCCAACGGCCTTCCAAAATCCATTTTAGTTCTGTCGTATGCTAACTTCTTATCCATTTCCAGCAACTCCTAACTTTGTAAATGTGGTACCTAAACCATTTACTACATTTTGACCAGCTACTTTTGTCTGCCCACCAAAACATGAATCATCACTATCCGGGAACATACCTGTCCCTCACTCTTCATGAGCGGGCGAAAAAGAACAGTTTGTAAAGAAGGCAGAAGCACAAGCTAAACCACTTGGTAAACAAGTAAATTCATATAGTTGTTCATTCAAAATAAACCTTACAAATGTTTGGTGTGCTTCATAAATTGATCGGCAACTGCCTGTGAGCAGCTCGACTGCGACTGGGCCATAATGAATGAATCATCAATGTATGGAAACAAAGTTATTTTTACCTCCTGGAAAAAACTGTTTCCGTGGCCATCTGAGTTTGCATTGCAACCTCTACTTGTTGTCTTCTGAGAAATAGCTGAGGGTATTTGCTCCAGCTTCATGAGCCTCTTTTCTAGCCCAGCAGAGCTGGAATCTGGCCTGCTTTCCTCCCCTAACACTGTGTGTACCAGGGAGGCTTAAACCCTCACCCCCAGTGATGAGTAATTATCATCAGAAATGGGAGCCTCGGTCTTACTGCCCTTCATAGGCAACTAACCCTTAAATCCAAGATCTGTAAAGATCAATGAAAATTAGAGTGCTCAACCAACTATTTGTTTGTTGTTTTTCGTCCTAGAAAATCTATAATCATATCCAGACAGGTACCGTTTGTAACAGTACATACCCATAGCTAATAATGGCCAAAGTACCTCTCAGGCCAGACACCCTGTAACCATCAACTGAAAGTTTGAGTGTGGCAACCAACTAATTGTTTTTATTTACATCCTAGAACATCTAAGCTCATATTAGGATGGACATGATGTGGCTTCAGCCAACATCTGTCTCTGCTCGGCCACAGGCGGGTTAAACGTAACGTGGCTTCAGCCAACAATGCTCTCCGTTTGTCAACAAGCGGCATAACGTGATGTGGCTTCAGCCAACATCGCTCTCCACTCGGCTTAAACGTGATATGGCTACAGCCAACATCACCCTCCGTTTGGTAACGGGCAGCCTAACCGGGATGTGGCTTCAGCCAACATCGCTCTCCGTTTGGTAACAGGCGGCCTAACCGGGATGTGGCATCAGCCAACATCGCCCTCCGTTTGGTAACAGGCGGCCTAATCGGGATGTAACTTCAACCCAGATCACTCCCCGTTCTCAACGGGCTATATAAACTGATGTAGTCGCAACCATCATCGCTTTCCGTTCGGTCCCAGGCGGGCTACCGTGATGAGGCTTCAGCCAACATCGCCCTCCATTTAGTAACGGACGGCCTAAACGGCATGTGGATTCAGCCAAAATCGCTCTCCGTTTGGTAGCACTAGCAGGCGCCAAAATGGGATGTAGCTTCAGCCAACATCAGCCTCCGTTTAGTAACAGGCGGCCTAAACGGGATGTGGCTTCAGCCAACATCGCTCTCCGTTTGTAACGGGCTACATAACCTGATGTGGTCGCAACCATCATCGCTTCCCTCTCGGTCACGGGTAGGTTACCGTGATGAGGCTTCAGCCAACATCGCACTTCGTTTCGCAACGGACGGCATAACCGTAATACAGCTCCAGCCATCACCGCTCACCGTTGGGCAACGGGCGGCTTAACGTGATGTGGCTTTCGCCAACATCGCTCTCCGTTCGGTCAGGGGCGGCAATTACTGGTGTTGGAGAACGTATTTACACCATTCCAACACAGGCGTGTAAGCTAATGTGTAATGTCGTAGGGTAACGGTATGGAAGCCGAAACCAAACGAGGGGTAGGGACCAGTATATCGGTACCCGCCCACACTCTGTTCCGTACACTTCTCCCTCCTGCGCCAGCAAGTTGGAGAAAATGCTACGAAACTCGGAGGTACGCCTTAAAAAAGTGGGGAATCCATAAAAGAAACCCAGGATTAATTTCCAACGTGAATCCATAAAAGAAACCGAGGAAAAATCCAATCGAGATGAGGCTCCCGCTAACATCGCTCTCCGTTCGGCAACGGGCAGCTTGTTGAACCAAAAACTTTACCTGTGATGTGGCAACCACCAACATCTACATGCATAATTTTAATTATAAATTAATTCCATAAAAATCTAAAAACGCCACTAAATGCACCATTAATTCGATTAATATTCATATAACAAACATATCTACACAAGAAATACGTATCCTCCTGTATTCTTGGCTTTAAACTCCTAAGAAAAACCGCTAAAAACAATAGCAATAATCGAATCGAGCAACCGACCAGAAATAAACAACACGGCGATGTCAATCTACCGTACCGACTCCCAAATCGGTTTAACTCCAATAAAATCTTTAATATTCGTCAATATATTTTAGTATTACTAGACTTACTTGTAAGTTGAAATATTACTAAGATTCTTACGAATCTACGAATACGAAGGTAAGGATCAGGGGAGAGGACAAGCTCGCGCATGTCCGGAAGTAGCCTCAGTTTTTGTAGTTGACGGCAACAAAAAACCTATTCACTTGGATCAGTAACCCCCCCCCCCCCCTTATCCCATCACCCTGTTCACAGAACCTTATTTGATATTTATACTCGAGTATTTGCGGTTCTATTTCTTTAACAAGGCGTGGGTGGGCGGGCCCCTGATCCTTACCTTCGTATTCGTAGATTCGTAAGAATCTTAGTAATACTTCAACTTACAAGTAAGTCGAGTAATACTAAAATATTCTTACTTCATCTTCCGAATACCGGAAGTTAAGTATCCGGGGAGAGTCTTCGTAGCTTGGTTTTTTGCTTTCCGACCTCTCCACCTTATACTTTCTTCCTCTCACTCCTCTATAACACCCTCTGAACTTCTGGCTTTTTCTAAGTTTTGTTAAAAACACCCATTTTCTTATTTCAAGTGTTTATTTTAAATGTGGTAGTTATAACTTCCATTAACATACTTATTCAAGCCTTCCCAGTGTATTTTCTCTTACAGTTTTTTAACAATTCTTTTATAACCACTCTTATCATAGTTAGTCATTTCCATATTGTGTTTTAATGTCTTTTCAATATCAGTCTCTGTACTTCGCCCGGATCTTCTAATGATTTGTGATAGAACCTGGCAAAGCTTGCGCTGTCCCGCCATGACGCGTTCCTCATTATGGCATTTAGGCTAGCCCCCAGAGCTTTAGCTGAGGACGCTGACGCTCCTCGTGTGCTGTGTCCTTTGTATTTTGATGTATCAATTCCAGCGTTTTCTAGTGCACTCAAAGTCCATCTTGCCAAAGTGGCTCTTGATATGGGTCCATGTGGTCCAATGTAGGACAACAACAGCTGGGAAGAGTACTTCCTTACTTTCACCGTCCTTTTTAGATACCTTTTTAAAGCTGTTACTACACACAGTTTGCGATTTTCTTTAAATTCATAAAACCTTATGGCATCCAGCGGTTGCCCCAGCTGGTTATGCTTTAACAGACACTTCATTTTGAATACAACTGAATCCTCTTCTCTCCTCATCCTATCAGTAGATAGCTTGAGAATAGTTTGTCCCCTCTGAGAGGACACCAGTAATAATAACATTGTTACCTTATAAGACAAAAGTTTTAAACTCATTGCAGCATTGTATCCTAGTTTTTCTATCCAATTTAGGACCACCTGCACTTTCCAAAAACTATCATATCTAGGTTGCGGTGGTCGGTGCTCATGGCAACTTTTGCAGAACCACCTCACTATGTAGTGTTCCCCTACTGTAGTTCCATCTATCCTTCTGGGCAAGATCAAGCTCAGCGCACATCTGGCTGTATTAATTGCCCCATATCCTACCCCACTCTCAAAATAAGTTCTCAAAAACTTAATTATTCCCGCCAACGTGGGGTTCATAACGCTAATACTCTATGGCCCAAAGGGCCCATTTATTTATATGAGTACTGTAGTTCTTTCTTGTTGACAATCTCCACGTATGACTAAAAAACTGTAATGACTTTCTATCAAAATTGTACCCTTCTAACGTTCGCCCTAGAAGCGGTACGCGGTTAACCTTGATGTTGTTAGACCTAGCCAAGCTGCGTATTTTGTCTGGTCGCTGACTCCATAGAGGTTCTGCTCCCCTTTTTGGAACTCGATTCTGTCCCTGGCTTCTCCTCGTAGTAATGGATGCCACGGTTGTGCGGCCCAGTGAGGAGCCACCACTATCGCACTGGCCCCGTCCCTTTGGATCTTCCTTATCACCCTGGGGAGGAGGCTGAAAGGTGGAAAACAATAAACGTACATATTTGACCAGCTCATTGAGAAAGCGTCTGTTCTCCAATTATCTGGCTCTGGTTCCCAGCTCACATATTTGTCTATTTTCCTATTTAAACGTGATGCAAACATGTCCACCACTGGTCCCAGATAGCTTAGAAAATCTTTGGATTTAATTCCCATTCGAGGTGGTCCTTAAATTTTCTTGATCTAAGATCCGCCAGCACATTATCTACTCCCGGGATATGAGTAATTGTTAACCAATTCCCCTTTTCTTGGGCCCATTCCCAAATTATCAGTGCCTCCCTTAGGCAATCCTCTGAATTTGTGCCCCCCATGTTTTTGACATATGCCAGTGCTGTGGTACTATCTGTTCTGACTCTAATATGAATATTTCTTCTTTTACATAGGCTTTTTAGGCCAAAGGCTATAGCTCTCAGTTCTAATGCGTTAATATGTGTCAATTCATTCGGATGCCATCTTCCCCCCGTTTGTTCATCCGTGTGCGCTCCCCACCCCTGGTGCGAAGCATCTGTAAACAATTCTAAGTCTGGTTCTGCTCTCCTGATTAGTTGTTATTGCACTGGCGTCAAAACCGATTTTTCTCTATTCACTCTGAATCCTAAATTGGTGAATGTTCTAGTGAGTTCCTCGATAGCTTTCTGACATTTTTCTCTAGTTTTTCCTATGACAAAACTATCATCTAGGTACGGGAACCCCACATGTCCGTTCTCTCCCCATTGTGCATAGATGGGTTTTAACAATTTTGTAAAGATACGGGGCCCTGGTGATAGTCCATTAGGCAACACCTGGTACTCCAGTAGTTTATTCCCTAGTTGGAACCTAAGAAATTTTCTTTGTCTTTTATCAATTGGAACTGAATAGTAAGCATCTGTGAGGTCAGCGCTCGCCATCCACATGCCTGGTTCCAACAGGTCTAGCGCTGTTTTTAAATTAAACATTTTGAAGTGTTTATACTCTATACGTTTGTTTAGCTCTGTTAGATCCAGGATCATTCTAAATTTACCATTAGACTTAGGCCTAAGAAATATGTTTGACACCCATTGTTCAGGGTCCTCCTCCACTTCTATTACCACTTTCTTTTCAATTAGCAATTTTACCTCATTTGTTACAAACTCTTTTTCTCGTGTATCCATCCTAAAGGGGAATGGTTCCCTCTCCTGTACTGGAGGCACTATAAATTTTATTATAATTCCTTTTACACAATTTAATATCCAATTATCTGACGTCAGATGTGACCAGTTATGTATAAAGTTTACAATATTGCCTGCAGTAAATATTTGGTCATTTAACAAGTGCTCCTTACCAGGCTTCAAAGTCTCTGAGTCACCCACCTGGATAGGATGGCTCACTTCTGAAAACCCCCTCCTCTGCTGGGGTTTCCCTGGCCACGCCCCTTACTCGCACTTGGGGTGTTCCCGTACTGGGCGTAGTCCTCAGTTGACCTGCCAAAGCGCTTCTCTGGTGGTGCCTGCCTAGATCCCCATGTGGAAGTCGCCCTGCCGCGAAATCCCCTTGCTCGTCCAGTTCCCCTGAACCTGTTGTATGGGAAGCTATGGTTTCCACGGTTTTGGTGGAAGAAGTCCTGACGCCTCTTTCCTTTATATCCCGTATTCGCATACATACAGTTGTCTGCAGCTCGGACCGACTTCATGAGTTGTTTGTTACGTTCACCTAGATTTTCCCCGAGCAGGTACTCCGTTGGTTCCGGCAGATCCCCATAAACGTCTCATTTCTGTTTTATGAGTTCCTTCCCGAGGCGCAAATGCACGACTTTGTTCACACTTTGCTTTCTGTCGACTCGCATCTGCCCATGCGTGTTATTTTAAGGAATTAAATGAACCCATACCTTATAAATTTAATATAGTCTGTACGTATTGACACTATAGTGACAGTGTCTTCTCGGAAAAAACCAAGATGGCGGTTCTTCGTCAAAATTCCGTACAGGGTAATTCAAATCGTATTAACACGAATAATTCCATTAATACTTCGTAATAAATTACAAAACTTTTACAAAATAATCTAAACATATTAATAAACAAACCTGTTAAATAATTCCTTAAAATTCCTGGTATTTCTGGAGTTATTGGTAGAAAAAGAACACTGATCAACGACCGCACGTGTTCCGCTGGCGACTCGAAGTAAACAAACCGTATCGGATAATTCAAATCGTATTAACACGAATAATTCCATTAATACTCTCGCCTCCATCTTGGCTATCTCTCCATGACTTTTCCTCCTCTCTCAGGCGCACTAATTCCTCTTTTTCCCTCTTTGCTCCGTCTCTCATCTCTAACATTTCTTGGTACATCTTTTAAAATTCATCCATTTCCGAAGCTTGAGCGCCGCACTGCGTTTGGCTTGTTTGACCTACATCCGGCAGTTTCCCGCGCGATTTTGGCTTCACCTCGCCCGCAGCCATTTTCTTCCTTTTTGCTTTCGTACGCGCTTCCACCGCCTCAGAATCATTCTCACTCAACCCTTGAGTGCTTGACAATTGGGGTGTGGGTTCATTCGTAGACATCATACGTGCCATTAACTTCGTCACACCACCAGACTTGTGCTTCAATCTAGCGACCACACCTCTTACTCGCCACGGTTAGATTGGGCTTTCGTGTTTGGCCGAGTGTGTGCTCAGGGCACGCACACTCGCAGTCAGTACGATCTGTAACGACAGTGTTAGAATCGTATAAGTTCACAGAGAACTTTCAGCAAATCAAAGCATGCACAGTCTGTCAACTTTTGTACCAATATTTGTAATAATAATCTATTCAATTTATCAACAACTTACCTTTCAATGTTCCTCCTCAACTCGCTGTTGCTTCCTCCGCTGCCGAGTTGCGTACTGAGGCTACTTCCGGACATGCGCGAGCTTGTCCTCTCCCAGGATACTTAACTTCCGGTATTCGGAAGATGAAGTAAGAATTCTAATTTTCATAGAATATTATTCTCCACAAGAAATACGTATTCTGCTGTATTCTTGGGTTTAAACTCATAAGAAAACCGCTAAAACCAATAGCGATAATCGAGTCAAGTAACCGACCAAAAATAAACCACACGACGATGTCAACTCTACCGTACCGGTGTCATGGTATAAAACCCCGGCCATATCGCATCCCCTGCCGTGAAGACAGTTGACTAAGCATTTATTTTTGTAAAATAAATTTAAAAGCTTTCATTGGATCGATTAAAAAAATCTTAATGCGCGATTGAAGAGGAAGATCTGAAGTATTTAATGTAACCTAAGAGCAATTTATGCTGAAAGTATTAAAAACAGAGATAATAGTGAAAGTTGGGATATTCTGAGTGTCAGTGCAATCTTCATACAGAAAAAGTGAAATATCTCTAAAGCTACACCACTTAGAAACAAGCTGCTTGGTACACATATAGAAAACATATTCGACGGATAGATTATATTAAATTTATACGGTTAGGGTTGTGCATTTCTATTAATCTTTAATAGACACTGGCAGTGTGTATTCGTTCTGCAGCCGAGCTGCGCCTGTTTACAAACTCTGCGCATGCGCAGAAGCCACGGCAGGGGCTGCGATCGGGCCGGGGTTTTATACCATGACACCGGCTCCCGAATCGGTTCAACTCCAATAAATTCTTTAATATATTCGTCAATATTCTAATATTCATAGAATATTGTTCTACACAAGAAATACGTATTCTGCTGTATTCTTGGATTTAAACTCATAAGAAAAACCGCTATAAACAAAAGCGATAATCGAGTCGAGCAACCGACCAGAACGTGCCCGAAGTAAACAACACGGCGCTGTCACTCTACCATACCAGCACCCGAATCGGTTTAACTCTATTAAATTCTTTAATATATACGTCCAAATTCTAACAATAATAGAATATTATTGTCCACAAGAAATACATATCCTCCTATATTCTTGGGTTTAAACTCATAAAAGTAAGCACTATACACAATAGCGATAATCGAGTCCTGAAATCCGACAAGACGTATACAAAATGGCGCTGTCAAAGTAGCGTACCGGCATCCAAGTCGGTTTTACACCTATATTTCTTTAAATACAGTCACCATAATCGACAAAATCGTACAAACTCATCTTCACATGTTCATAATGAAATATGGGAAATATTTCCTCCTACTTCCTGCGAATTCTGTCTTTATTGTAGAAAAAGACTGCTGCTCTCTCGATCACGTCCACCGCTCGCGAGTGGAATATGCTAATTGATGTACCTGATGTTGCTTCCTTCTCCCTCGGCCTCGAGTAGCCGAGGCGTTGTACCGAGGTAAAATTGTTCCTAATTGCACCAAATTCCCGCAACACTGTCAACGGACTATGCAGGAAGCAAACCCGAGACGTAACGGATGGGTACCATACATGAAACAGACTTAAACCGGTCACATCAGATATGAAGGTAAGGATCAGGGGAGAGGACAATCCCGCGCATGCCGGAAGTAGCGTCAGTATTCAAAGTTGGAGGGGAATAAAAACCTAACCTACTAAAATAAAACATCAGCGAACCTACCCAGTCCCCACATAAGTCTGATTTCTATTTTTGTTTATACTCGAGTAATATTTTTGTATCTTATCCTTAGGTGTGGGTAGGGTGGGCCCCTGATCCTTACCTTTGTATCCGTAGATTCGTAAGAATCTTAGTAATACTTCAACTTCCAAGTAAGTCTAGTGTTACTAAAATATTCTTACTTCATCTTCCGGATACCGGAAGTTAAGTATCCGGGGAGAGCCTTGGTAGCATGGTTTTTATTACCCGACTCCTCCTCCGTTACTTTCTTCCTTCCTTTCCTTCTTCCTCTTTCGTCCGTCTATGCAATAACAATCTTGTCTTTCGACATTAGACATTTTTTCAAGCGGTCTATTTACACTGAAACAAGTTCCAGTCCCAAGATTTACTGTTTCTGTGCCTATGGCTTTATTACCTTGTTAACCACATGTCAAACAGTAAGTTGTCAATATGCTTGAATTATTTATCTTATCTTTAACGAACACACGTCTTAACTCTGTCTGTTGTTTCTCAATAACAGTCTTTGAACCTCTCCTGGGTCTTCAATTGTTTTATGATAGTACTTCGCGAAGCTCTTACTATCCCACCAGGACGTGTTCCGCATTATGGCATTCAAGCTTGCTCCTAGCGCTTTTGCTGATGATGCCGAAGCCCCTCTAGTGCTGTGACCCTTGTACTTATCCATGTTAATACCTGCCAGGTTCATTGCACACAGTGTCCACCGAGCCTACGTTGCTCTACTTATGGATCCATGTGGCCCAATATAGGAAATCAGTAATTGTTTGTTCTCTTTTCTTATAGTTTCCGTTCTTAACAAATAATTTTTAACAGTCCGTACCACACACAGTCTACTATCTTCAGTATAAGTGTGGAATCTTATGGAGTCCAATGGTTGACCCAACTGATTGTGTTTCAATAATGTCTTCATTTTAAACACCACTGAGCTTTCCTCAAACCTCATTCTGTCTAACATCAGGCTTAAAATAGTTTGCCCTCTTTGTGAAGAAACTAACAACAATAACAACGTTAACTTATAGGATAATAATTTCAGGTTTAGCACCGAATTATTCCCTAAACTCTTAATCCATTCTAGTATTATGTTCACACTCCAATAACTATCATACCTTGGTTGTGGAGGTCTCCGCTCGTGGCAACTTTTGCAAAACCACCTGACTAGATAGTGTTCCCCAACGGTGCCCCCATCTTTCCTAGGCAAAATCAAGCTTAAAGCACATCTGGCCATGTTTATCGCTCCATAACCTACTCCTGTTTCAAAATACATTCTCAAGTATTTCAGAACTTCTGCTATCTTAGGGTTTAAAACACTGATTCCTCTCTCTATGGCCCAAAGTGCCCATTTATTAATATGCGTCGTATAACCCTTCTTCGTAGATTTTCTCCATGTATCTTGGAAATAGCTCAGAGTTTTATTATCTATGTTAAACCCTTCCAAGGTCCTAGCTAATAGAGGTACGCCTTTAATTTTATATCTTCTAGACTTTGCCGTACCCCCTCGCCACTTGGGTTGCCTGCTCCACTCAGGTTGCCAACTTGTCTTGGGAACGCCATCTCTTCCTTTGCTTCCTGTCTTATCAACGCGTGCCACGGTTGCGCCGGCCAATCCGGAGCCACCACTATCGCCTTGGGCCGGTCCCTGCCGATCTTTCTCACGACCCTGGGTATCAGGCTGAATGGTGGAAAACAATATATAAACATATTTTCCCACTTGAATGAAACCGCATCTGTCTTCCAATTATCTGGTTCCGGCTCCCAGCTTACATATTTCCCCACTTTCGCATTCAGTCTTAATGCAAACATGTCTATTCCTGGGGTTCCCCACTTACTACAAATTTCTTCAAAAATGTCTTCATTTAAGCTCCATTCTAACTGATCCCTGAATTTCCTGGATCTCAAGTCCGCTAACACATTATCTACTCCTGGAATATGAGTAATAGACAGCCAGTTCCCATGTTCCTGGGCCCATTCCCATATTCTAATTGTTTCAACCAAACAATCTTCCAACTTGGTTCCTCCCATGTTTTTTTACATACGCTAATGCTGTAGTATTGTCTGTCCTCACTCTTATATGTATATTTTTATATCTACATAGACTCTTTAACCCGAAATAAATCGCTCTCAGTTCTAGCACATTTATATGCATAAGCTCATCTGGGTGCCATCTTCCACCTGTCTCCTCTGTCTCAGTATGCGCTCCCCAGCCTGCCTGTGATGCATCTGTGAATAATTCCAACTGTGGATCTTCCCTCCTGATCATCTTATAATTGTGTATGTTCTCGCTCCACCAGTTAATATCTGCCAAACCTTCCTGCAAAATCCACATCTCACTTTCAAAATTCCCCTTGCTTCTCTTCAGGGCCTTAATCTTATCTCTTTCAAGACTCTTGAAGTGTACACCTGCATACTCTACTCCCTGCGCGTATGCTACCATGAGCCCCACTAGTCCCGCTATTGTTCTAATCTTGTGGGTTCTTTCCCCGAGAACCTCTCCTTTGACCTCTAGCATCTTACCCTTTTTCTCTACCGGTAGTCTTATCTGCATTGTTTCCGAATCCAACTCGAATCCCAAAAACATCAATATTTGCGTAGGCTCCAGCACCGACTTTTCTAGGTTGATCTTAAACCCCAACTTCCTAAAGCTGTTTCTTAACTCCAAAATTGCTTCCCTGCGTTCCTGTTTTGTTCTACCTATCACGAAGCTATCGTCCAGGTAAGGGAATCCTATAAACCCTTTTTCTGCTAAATCTGCATAAATTGGTTTTAACAATTTTGTAAAAATACGTGGCCCCGGTGACAGGCCATTCGGTAATACTTGAAACTCGAGTAACTTCTCTCTTGTTCGAAACCTCAAATATTTCTCATGGGTTTGTAAAATTGGCACTGAATAATATGCATCAGTCAGGTCTGCACTCGCCATCCAGCTGCCGCGTTCTATCAGATCTAGCGCTGTTTTTAAATTATACATCTTGAAATGTTCATAGCTTACTATTTTATTTAGTTCTGTCAGGTCCAGAATCATTCTAAATTTTCCATTAGGTTTCGGTCTTAGAAAGATATTTGACACCCATTGATTGGGGCATTCCTCTACTACTTTTAACACTCTCTTTTCAATCAACGATCTTACTTCTTCATGTACAAATCTTTTTTCCCCCTCCTCCAATTCAAAAGGAAAGGGCTCCCTTAACTGAACTGGTGTCCTAATGAAAGGTATCGTCAACCCCTGTACACATTTTAATATCCATTTATCTGACGTTAATTTCTTCCAACTGCTCAAGAAATTTACTATGTTACCTGCTATAAACACTACGTGTTCATTATAATCAGTACTAAGTAATGCATTACCAGGTTTGGTTTTTAACTCTGAGTTACCCACCTGGCTATGGTAGCTCACTTCTGAAAACCCCGACCGGAGTTCCCTCTACCTCTTGCCCCCGACGGGGCATTTCCATACTGGGCGTAGTCGTCCAACGTTCTGCCAAAGTGCTTTTCTGGCCCTTGCTGTCTCGTGCCCCAGGAGGACGTCAGTCTTCCTCCTCTGTGAGGTCTGAACCTGCCATATCCCCTTCTAGTTCTAGGGTAAGGAGCCCCGTAGCTCCTTGCCTGGTTATCTTGGAAAAATCTTCGTTTCCCTCTATACTGTCCTGATGTCATACAGGTATCTGAGGCTCGCACTGACTTCATCAATTACAAGTCTGTTCTTCTCACCGAGATTATCTCCCAACAGATACTCTGACGGTTCTGGTAAATCTCCACACACATCTCTTTTCTCTTTTATGATTTCTTTTCCCAACCGTGAAAACACTACCTTCTTAACACTGGCCTTTCTGTCGAGTCTTATCTGACTATGAGTGCAAACCAACAGTCTAATCGCGTTCAACATGTGCATCGCGTGTCCATTTAGCTCAGGATCCGCCGAGCCCCTCTGCAGTATAATATCCATTACCGGCGCTATCGCTGTCAACGAACCAACAACTCCTTTCGTCGCCGTCAACAGTGAGCACTCACCATCTTTCCTTCCTTCAGCAAAGCGTATCTCCTCATTTAAAGCCTGCACCTGTGCCGCTGGAACATCTCGTAATCCTGTGTACTGTCTTGAAATCTCCCGTATTGTCTTAAGTGGCTTAGGCCCACTACCATTGGGACCTTTGTAGTAATGATTGATAACTCCTGCCATCGATTCACTAATCACTATCTTCTGCGCCACCGGTTTCTTAGCTGCCTTATATATATTTTGTATTTCAGTTAACAGAGCACCCTCATGTAGGCCCGTATCTAATTTAAACTCTCGTTGTACTTTTGTTTTTGCCGTAGTTGCCATTGTTGACAATGTTTTCGACGTAGGTACCACGGCCGGAACTGTCTCCAACTCCGCCGCTGTCACTTTTGGCTTTGAGGGCGCCTTAAACTTGCCAAAAGGAGAAGGCTTTCTGAGTGTCTCCGTCACTACTTGCTCCTCGTCATTCGCGAACCCCGCTCTAAGCAGCTTCAATTGATCATTCATGTTTATCACGCTCACAGAATCACCATCGTCTTCCTCACAATACGCGTAATCGTCATCATCTCCTGTGTCGTACAACGCATCGTACTCCACTTCATTGGGCGGCCCGTCACCCTGACCTAAATATGACGTGTCCGTTGCCATGGCGTCCATTTGCCAATCTCTCGAATGTTCCAATTCCAGTCTCTTCTGCTCCGCTACCTTCGCTTCATTCCTCATTTCCACCAAATCTGCAAACATTTTCTTGAACTCTGACATATCAGGCAAGGTATCCGAGCTCGTAGAAGCCATCGGAGAGTTTTGTTCAACATTTTTAAGCCGTTGTTTAGCTTTTGCGTCCAATGGCGCCAACTTCTTCTTTAGTTTTACTTGTTTTGTACGCGGACAATCCACCGATTCGGACTCCGACGCACTTAAACTGTGAACAGCAGGTTTCACAATTGTCAGCTCTTCAGTAGTCATCATACGAGCCATCACAATCCCCGTATAGACTCTTGCCTTAAGCGACCACACCGATTACTAGTCACATAATTGAGTTACGCGCATTCGTTCCGGCCGAGAGGTGAACAGCACTTGCTCTCGCAGTCAAAGTTCTGTAACGACAAGCGTTAGAACTATCAGTGAAGGCATTATCATGAATCAAAAAAACCTCAACACATAAAGCAACAGTCATCCACCAATATTTCACCAATTTTCATTCATCAAATTCACTGGTTCCTACCAAAAAACCTACCTTAAAATGATCCTCCTCCAAACTCGTACTGGCTCCACCGCTGCCGAGTTGCGTACTGACGCTACTTCCGGCATGCGCGGGATTGTCCTCTCCCCGGATACTTAACTTCCGGTATCCGGAAGATGAAGTAAGAACCTGACCTAATCTCACCGGAAATACACATCAAAATACCAAAATCAAAATACTTAGAGCATACAAAGCTGCAACAATGTGGCAAGGGTCACAGTTTATTATAATGGTGAATCTAGACTAAATTTAACAATTAAGCCGACATTATAAATGACATAACTTTCTCCCCTATTAAGATATTTTCAAGATTACAACAGATTTGAGTTTGTCTCAGCAAGATCTGTTGAAAGTGCTTAAATGTATACTGTTTGTTGTGTTTTAAAATTTTAGCTGATCTTCCTACCATCATACAAATCAAATGTGTGTATAATATAATGATGTATGTATGTAATTTGTATGCCTATGAGTAGGTACTCCAAAGCGGACGTATACCGTGTCCGCAGCGCGAAATCTGACATATTTTAACCCTTTTTAAAATACTTCCATCTCCACTAATTCTGCTTCGTTTGAAATAAAGATTATATGAAATTAAAGCTTGTTATTTTGTCTTTTAGGGTATTTGATTTTTAATTATCATTATGAAATAAATTCTACTCAATGGACACTTGTTAGGGGGTACCATCGGCAGCCCTGTGCATGCTCGCCAAGTTTGTTTTCATCCAGTCTGAGGTACTCCCTTCCCTAAAATTGATGCCTTGGGAAGCACATTGACCTGAGCTAAAAATAACCACCAATGAAAGACAGAGAAGAAACTAGGCTTCATTAGCATATCAAGCATGACTGTTTTTACGTGGGAAATTTGATTGAACTGAAGGAGTGATTTCTTCCTCTACGTAACCAGACCAATATTTGGTTGAGATTTATATCATGCTCACCAAGGTTGGTCTGAGAAGTGACTGCTGCAAGAATGTGGCTATAAATTTTGTCTTTCTTTCTCTGATCACTTAGAAAAGTATGTCATCATGTAGGGCTTGTAATTCTGGTTATTTTGGTATAAAGATTGTAGTGATAGGACAATTAGAACGGGTGTTATGCTATTTTTCTTTATTTTACTGAATTTATTATTGGTGGTTGCTGGAAATTAAGGAATTTAGCAAGTTTGACATGAAATTTCAGAAAGAATACTAACACTAACAGTGATCGTCTGTGAAAAATTGAGCTTGTTATTTGTACAATAGAGAATGAGATTCTTTGATATTGGACAGATCATATGAAAATTGCTTCCAGGTGGGACCCTAAAAACCAAGATTTGGCTAATTTGGAAATGTGCACAAATCGGGGGTAAAAAAATCAATCTTTAAACACTCATAACTTTGCAGCTATTCAATCGACCTAATTGATTTTTATATCATTGAGATCCCATTTAAAAGATCTGTACAGATATATAACTTGTAATACTGACCTGTTGGGAAAAAAAATCACTTTGGAGTACCTACTATGACTGAGGCTATGTATGTGTGTGTGTATGTGTATATGTGTGTGTGTGTGTGTGTGTGTGTGTGTGTGTGTGTGTGTGTGTGTGTGTGTGTGAGTGAGTGAGTGAGTGAGCGAGCGAGCGAGCGAGCGAGCGAGCGTGCGTGCGTGCGTGCGTGCGTGCGTGCGTGCGTGCGTGCGTGCGTGCGTGTGTGTTTATTTATTAATTAATTACACACGCACGCACCACCACCACAACACACCGTTTAGAGTTTCCGACAGGCTTACCAGTTGCGTTGTGAATACGTTACATATGACATGTTCACTAGTCTAGTTCAGTAGTTGCTGTTGCTTCAATCGTGAACGCCCACGGTAACGGTTTCGGTGTGCAATGTCAAGGCCAATGTAATCATGTTTCAAACGTTAGGCCTATATATTTAATATTATCCAAATGGTATGAAAACCAACAATTCAACAAGGTGGCTTAGATGTGATTATAGCCCGCGTAGCCTACTTGTGTAGCCTAGCTTGTGCAACTAGTTGTGGACTAGTTGAGAAGTAGTTTCACTATGTTAGTATCAATATACTATCATGTCGGTGTGTCGGTTTCGATACCATGGGCATCGGATGATCGGTTTACCACGGGCCGTGACGGGGCAAAGATACGATAGCAAATTCCTAGTCAATACTTTAGAACGAACGCATTGACACACTACACAGTGAGAACCAATATTATTACGATGATGCCGTGACTGTAGCAATGTTGAATTCAAAGTACTTACCTTCTTATATGAATATTATTCGCAGGTATGGGCACGCTGATTTGTGACAGAGTACTAACTTGTAATCAAACCGAAACTTTCCTATCGTTTTCTTCATGCGCTTTCCCCAAATGGGGCTTCGCTTCCTATAGACTAGTTCGTCATTCCAGCCGCGGTGCATTGTGGGATGCGGGAAAGGAAAACAAACCCGCGCGAAGCGCATGGCGCATGCTAATAGTAGGTATGTGAGTCAAAAATTCAAAATCCTCCAATTCCAGTCTAACTGGGCTCATTTGAAAGAGGATGAAGAGACAAAGAAAATGACACTTAGATCATTGCAATCCATTGAGAAATAAATAAGTTATGATTTTTTCATTATTTTTAATTAGCCAAATTATGTCCTTAAACCAAATGAAGAAGGTGTGATCAAAACATACTGTGTTGTTAGTGAAAATGCTGTAACTTTCTTATTTCTCAACAAATTCACTAAATCCTTTAAGTACCTGTACGCCAGAAGAATTCTCTATCTAGATCATTCACAAAAATCATCATTGAACAGCTGGAAATAATTATTAATAATGATCAAACATAATAATTATTAGGTTAATGCCATATTTTTTTGTATTTCTTGAGTCGCCATTTTGTTTTCCCATTTGCTAAGAAAAACTTTCCTTGAGCTCGTTACTACATTTCTCTTGCAAATTTCCTCATGGTATTTCACAGATACATCAATAAATACATATAGAATGGGAACTATATGTTATAATTAGGGACCAAACCTGCTTTGGTGTGAAATTTTGGTGATGATTACATTTCTGTGCAATTTGCAGAATTTCTTGAGTCACCATTTTGTTTTTCCCATTTGGCATGATTTTTTTTTTTTTTAGATCTCCGCGAGCTCGTTACTACACTTCTCGTGCTAATTTCCTCCTGGTATTTCATAGATACAACAATAAATACATATAGAATGGGAATTTTATATTATAATTAGGGAACATACCTTCTTTGATGTTGAATTTTGATGACGATTGCTGTAAAAAATCTCTACAGTATGGGAAAATTCTTCCTGTACCAGAAATAAACTGCCATTCAGAAAAAAATGAACACGAGGTGATTGGGAAATCCTCATTACAAATGCAAAAACATATTTCTAGCCAATCAGGAAGGAATTAACTGGAGCCTGTAATTGGGTCGACCAATAGAAAACTGAGATCGGCGTCACAGGAAAATGGCGCCCGCAATGAAGCTCATTGGCGAGTTTGACTCATGTACCTACTAATAGACTACATCACAGTTCCGAGTGCGCATGTGCTGAAAACTGTGTTGGGAGCAAAGCAAAGGCATACGGCCATTGAGTTTGCCCATATGCATAGGGCAAAACTGCCATTTTGTTCAAAATTAATAGAAATACCTAACAATTTGGCACAAACATGGAAGGAAGGATGCAATATAATAATATAATTAATATGTTTAAAACACAACTCTCCATAATTAAGCATTTTGAGCTAAGAAACTTACAATTTCAGTCACTTTACAGGCTGATGTTTACATCACCATTGATTAGCCAGAAGTAATTTGTGTTCTAAATATTAAAATGTCAAATGTGTCAACAAAAACTTGTTTCATAGAAATATATAACCAATATCTGATTAACCCTACTCATTTTCTAGTTCTACATATGTAATTAACCATAGGATATATATAAAAACATGAATAAAATAAGTAAAACAGTCTCTGGCTATGGCTCTAACACTAGTCTGAGTGCCGAGATTTGTCTAAATCTAAATGCACATGGCATAAGATGTGCTAAATATATTGATGTAAATGCAATGCTAGATAAAAGATTAATATCTTAATTTATTATATATATATTTTTAGTTAGTGTTCTATGTTTCAAACAAGAGCTGAGATGAGCTGAAACTAGCGCATTTCATAGCTGCAACCAGTGTATTAGCATGTGCCATGTGCTTCTCACGGGTTTGTTTTGCTCTGACGCATCCCACAATGCACCGCGAGGCTGGAACCGTGATGTAGTCTATAGAGGAAGTGCACGTGACATCATCACTCAGCAGTCAGCGGCCAGCCATCTTGGATTATGAGCGCCCTCCCTAGCCATGTTGTGAATGCATGCAAATGCAGTAAAACAGAGTTTTCTTGTGTTCTGGGAGGTTATGGGCAGTTTACATCCAATGTGTTTACTTACAGCACTTTAGCAAGAACTTCTGAGGCCAAACTGCTCAAAACAGTGACAAATAAACCAACAAATCAGTAAATAAGCAGAATGTAGGCAGTTGCAGACCTTCTGTATGTAATCCAATATTGCCACCAAAAGTTGTCTTGTGACGTCATTACGCCCCCTCTATACACTTGGTGCAGCTATGAAATGTCTTAGTTTCATCTGATCTCAGCTCTTGTTTGAAACATAGAATACGCCTACCAACTAAAAAAATATATATGATAAATTAAGATGTTAATCTTTTATCCAGCATATAACATTTACATCGATCTAATCAGCACATCAAACCCAGATCCCACACACCAATTGCCATCTGCATTTAGATCTAGACAAATCTAGTCTCTCACACCAGTGTTTAGAGCCATAGCCAGAGTCAGTTTTACTTATTTTATTCATGTTTTTATTTATATCCTGTGGTTAATGACAATTATGTACAGCTAGAAAATGAGTAGTGTTAATCAGACATTGGTTATCTATTTATCTAAAACAAATGTCTGTTGACACATTTGGCATTTTAATATTTAGAACAAAAATTAATAATGGTGATGTGGGTATCAACCTTAAAGTCAAAAGTGACTGATTGTTTTATGTGGAATTGTATGTTTCTTAGATCAAAATGCTTAACTTCGGCTGGATCCAGGTGAGCGTGAATCCCTATCAAGCCCATGAGAAAAGCTCATATTTCTCTATGGCAAATCAGTGGAGTGGCATGTTCATGTTGTGTATTCCTTGTGTTGCTTATTTACTTGCACTCAACAAAAATGAGAGACAAATAAGTGTTCACACTTCCTGTCTACCATTTCGCTAGTTTTGTCTTAAATATATTCATTATATCATTATAGTGCATGTGTGCATCCATGTTTATGCCAAATTGTTATGTATTTCTAATAATTTTGAATAAAATCGAAGTTTTTCCCTATGCATATCGGCAAACTCAATGGCCGGGCGCATTCGTGTTGCTGCCAACGCCGTTTTCAGCACATGTGCACTCGGAATGATGATCTAGTCTATTGTCAGTATTGACGATCTGGTGTTAAATTCAGTTTCTAATGATTGGCACTTACAATTTACATAGTCCGATGAAATATCAAATTTTCAAAACCAAACCAATTATCTAGATTTGATTTTACATATCTAACGTAGATACTGATGCACTTATTAAGCATTTGTTTCTGCATAGAAGGCAATAATGAGTCAGAACCTGTCAGTGCAGAAGTCTATGATGTCAGAGTTTTGGCAAGCTTGACAAAACTAATTTTCCATGGTTGCACTCAAAATATCTCAAAAGCTTACATTTAAAATAAAAGTAATTTTGAAATAAAGTAAAGTAGATGCTAGGGATCGATCTAATATATATCCAAGAACAACAACAACATTAAAACTATCGGACTATGCAACTTTAATCATTAATGGGTCTATATGAACAATAATCTAGCAATTTTGGCTTGAAATATAATTATTTTATGTAAAAGAGGGCCTTTTAAACGTTATTCGCTCTATCAGCAACATTCAGACATCCTCACAAAACACTTGCGTGCAAGCTCACGTACATTTAGACCGCCAGGCTACGCGTTAGATAAAGTATTCACCCCGTACTCGCAGTACCGAGTGAATCTTTTATCCAGCTACGCGTAGACACTACGTTTATCTAAACTTGGTCTTTTATCTAGACTAGTCTACTCGAGTCAAGACACCATTTTAACACAACGCAAATGATTTCATGAGAAGGAATTTTATAGGACCATTTTTCAAATATATTTTAAATATATATAGGCCTACATATTATTAATTAGGTGTTTAACCAACTGCTCTTTTAGATCACAGAACGAGTTTGGCCACGTCTGTGTAGAAATATCATATATATATTACTAGTCACCGACAACCAGCATAGATCTCGCCAACTCTCGATTTGAGCGGAAGTGGAGTCACTCCCCTTTCAGCATGGCTGTTTTCGAAAGAGAGAAGAGCTCAAAGATTACATTAGACGACACACTACTTCTTACGTGCACAATAGAAACTGCTCAAAATGTGAAGGATCATACCGTAAGTTCCAGTATTACGTTTTTAATTAGTTTCTAATGTATCCATGGGCCGTGCGTTCACAAATCAGAGAAATGAACCAGTGTTTACATTTATTTATGATTTTTGCCGTCACACGAACTCAACTGTTATTACTGTACCATTCCCTTAGGGGAACTGTGGACTTTTTTTGCGAGTCAGGACTTTTGATAACGAATAGATTTACGCACAATGATCAAGAGTATGTACATGAACATATGCACGGACACAAACACAGACACTCTGGCATGCATGCATGCACATGCAGACACAAGCACTTGGCAACACTTGCCACTCACACTCACAGTTACACTGTCACTAGGTATGTGACAAAAAATTTCAAAGTTAACAGATTCCTACATAAAATACATCATTGCAAAGGTATTGTAAAATCCTTTCTAATGATACCCAAATCATCATCCTGTGACAATTATCAAGGTACTTGTGACACTTTATAAAAACCTTTTTAATGGGTAATTTTGTTCCATTGTTTCAATGGAAAACCAGCTGAATTCTGTGACCCATCTGTGCCTGGCAGCATGAGAAGTGACAATTAAACTTTTTTATCCGCCCTCCAAATCAATCTTCCGGTCCTCAAAATGACACCAAATCACACCCTAATATGGAGAAGTATAAGAAGAAACAAAATAAACTATTTTCAAAAATATTAAAACTTACCTTCAGGTAGCATTCCAGTGACTTAAACAGACATAAATTTGAATAAAGATTTTTAGTCACTTCTATAAATCGGACAGCAAATATTTTTGGATGTAGCAGTGGAGCAAAATGTGAACTATATCATGCATATGGTTGCATTGCTGGTAGTCGTACAATAAGGATTGCAAGTGAGATGGGGGAAAAGACAGTCATGTGTGCTCCGCGCACACACGTTAGGACAAGCGAGTACCGTGAAAACGGCGTGTTTTTCGCGTACCTACTGTCACTGTCTTCAAATTCGGCCGGAAATTAAGTTGATAGCTCAACGTTATCATGCTATGTTGTCAATAATTAATATGAATAAGCAATGCTTAGGACCGAACTCCCGATATAACTACAGCAAAGTATTTTATTATTGCGCGTGTATTTTTTTACTCCACTCGCTGTGTTCGATTTGAAATTCTAGCAACTCGGGTGACCCGAATCGCGGTTGTGATAATCGAATACGGCCCTTGTTTCCCTGGAATAAACTATTAATATTGTATTTGTGCATCCATGTTTATGCCAAATTGTTCTTTATTTCTTTTAATTTTGAATAAAATCGTTAAGGCGGTACGCAGTTAAGCCAATCGCTGTCATCCACCCTGTTTGGTGCATAGCTAAGCTCGATGAGCGATTTCCGTTTCCGTTTGCTGGATTTTGATTATTCTGTTATTCAACACGAGTTTACAAATGGTGGCGCCCATACAGGGCTATTTCCATTTCCGTTTGCTGGATTTTAGTGATTTCATTTCCCACCTCTATGAATACACAGGTATTGTTTATACATATATGTACACGTGTTAGTCCTCAGCCTCCCCGTGGGCGGGTCGGTATAAGTTATATTACAAGGAGCTTTTTTTTAATAAGAAAAAAAGGATATGCCCCAAAAAACTGCACCATATTCAATTCCTTTCAATCAGACTTCTAGATAAAAGATTCACCCCCATACTTACAGTACAGGGATGAAAACCAACCCATAAAGGGGGTGTAATGATGTCAGAAGACTAACTTTTGGTGGCCATATTGGATTACATACAGAAGGCTTACAACTGCCTACACTGTACTTATTTACTGATTTGTTGGTTTATTTGTCAGTGTTTTGAGCAGTTTAGCCTCAGGAGTTGTTGCTAAAGTGCTGTAAGTAAACACATTGGGTGTAAACTGCCCAGAACCTCCCAGAACACAAGAAAACTCTGTTTTACTGCATCTGCATGCATTCACAACATGGCTAGGGAGGGTGCTCGTAATCCAAGATGGCTGACTGCTGAGTGATGGCGTCACATGCACTCCCTCTATAGGAGGGCGCGGACATCTGGGTACTTAGCTAGGTATGTCAGATATCGATAGGGGCTCGTCGGTCACCTATAGTAAAATGTTCCTCCATTTTCACCATTCCGACCTTGATTAAAGTACTTTCGCATTGGAATATTTTCATATGTTATATCACTGGAAAGAACATGACCTAATCTCACCAAAAATATACATAAAAAAGCCAAAATCAAAATACTTAGAACCTAGAAAGCTGTAACATGTGGCAAAGGTCACAGTTTATTATAATGGTGAATCCAGACTAAATTTAACAATTAAGCCGACATTAGAAGAAATGTCATAACTTTCTTCCCTATTAAGATATTTTCAAAATTACAACAGATTTGAGTTTGTCTCAGAAAGATCTGTTGAAAGAGCTTAAATTTATACTGTTTGTTGTGTTTTGAAATTTTAGCTGATCTACCTAACTTAGCGCCCTAGCAACTATTTGGGTTGGTGAATACAATGGCAATCACAGCATTGAAACAACATCGGCGGTGTTATTGCGAATGTAAATGAAACAAAAATCACAAATCTATTCACTGCTACGATATAATTCTGTTATTTAGAACCATGAATATTCACTCGGGGGTTGAAATAATGTTATTTAGGAGCATAATTTACTCAATAAGTGATATTCAGTCAAATTAAACCCAAAATCCAAGTGATATTATGACCGCCGCCGCATCGGCGGCGTTATTGCATTCATAAAACAAAAAGCACAAATCTAGTCACTGCTACGATCTAATTCTGTTATTTAGAACCAGGAATATTCACTCAAGGGTTGAAATAATGTTATTTAGGAGCATAACGTCCTCAATAAGTGAAATTCGGCCAAATTTTTTATTTAAATTTTTTTTTTTATTGACGCGGTATTTACTCTGCCCATAACGTATAAGCTCCTGTCAGGGTGCTTGTTTTCAACGCTGGACAGCTGTGGTGCTGTCTTGATCTGTTCCTTTGCCCAGGAGTGTTTACATGTGTCTGCTCGGGTCAGCCTTCTGCAATTTTGGTTGTTAGTAATAGCCTATTTTAGTTTTTTTGTAATTTTCTAGTTTTTTTGTCTAGTCCGAGTAATGATACCTTGGCCTACTATGTACATCTACTTGGGTGACATGCAGGCTTGCGGGAGAGGATCCCATTCCATTCAGATTTTTGTAATTTGTTACAGCATCCTTTCACCTAAACCCTGTCCTTAGATCGTGCACTCGTGTGCTAGAACACACTCGGACCCTTTAGGACTGCGGCCAGGTGGGATGGCTGTGTTGCTTGCCTAGCCATTTTGTATTTCAGGGTGGATCAGTTGCATGACCGTGGCCTGTCCACTTCTGTGTTGGTTTGTGCCATTACACATACCCAGGTGGACTGTGCCATGTGGTGATAGCTTTCCTGATTTCCTTAATACTTAGGAGAGCTAATTTCCCTATTTTTTCTGTTTAGTGCCTACCACTTTTCCTAGACTGTCTTTTGCTTTCTGTGCCAGTACACAGCAAGCATTCACGGTGCTATGGGGCAGGTGTGGTTTTGTTGTGTCAGTAAGTAATTGTTTTCTTTAGGAATGTTTTGTAGTGGTCAGGGTTACGGATTGCCCGCAATTTTACATTTTGTTTGTTCCAGGCATGTGCTGCCATGGTTAGTACACTTCTCTCATGTATTTTCATGTTGCTTCTTTCCGTTAGGAGTATTGGGGCCGCCGTGTGTCTAGTGTCCCTGCGGGGGGCTACTGTGTAATCCGGTTTTGTGGTGTAGTGGTGTGCTAGTATTTTCAGGTGCGTTTCTCTTCTGCTTGTTAGTAGTGTTGCTTTGCATTTTTTGTGTAGTTCTATCATGGGATATCTTTTGTGTACTTGGAGGCATATTTTAAGGGCTTTATTTTGCATCACTTGTAGTTTGTTGAGTAGTTTGGTACTTCCCCCCCATGTATACTACATCACCGTAGTCGAAGTAGGGAAGGATCATTCCTTTATATATTTTGATTGCCGTGCTTTCAGTCATGTAGTACCTTAGTTTTGCCAATAGCCATATTTTATGGTTTGCTTTTTTGATAGTGTTTGTTATGCAAAGGTCATAGTTTAAGTGCCTGTCCAGGTCCACTCCCAGATACCGGTAGTTGTCTACCTGTTCTAACTCGTTGTTTCCCAGGAGACATTTTATTTTGTTGTTACCGGTTAGTCTGGTACCGAATAGCACCGTCTTCGATTTATTGCTATTTATAGTTATCTTATTTAGATGGCACCATTCAGTTAGTTTCATTAGTGTTTGATTTAGTTTTGTTTCGATCTCTTCAGATGTTTTGCCTGCAGTATATACCACAGTATCATCTGCATATAGTTGGATGTTTTCAGTGTCTAGCCAGTTGTTTAGATCATTTATATATATGAGGAAGAGGAGTGGTCCCAGGACTGACCCTTGTGGTACGCCACAGTTTATATTTTCCTCACTTGATATGGTTCCATTTATTGCTGTGCATTGTTTTCGTTTTTTTAGGTAGCTTGTTACCCATTTTCCCGTTACTCCTGTTATTCCCATTTGGGATAGTTTGCTGATTAGGATAGTGTGGTCCACCGTGTCAAAGGCTTTGCTGAAGTCTATGAACGCTGCACCCACTAGGTTCTTTTTATTGATATTATTTGAGATATCGCTTATTAAGTTAGCAATTGTTTTAATTGTCGAGTGGTATTTTCTGAATCCGCCTTGTTTACTGTTTAGTATTTTGTGTTCGATCAGGTGGTCCATAATGTGCCTATGCATTATTTTCTCCATTAATTTCCCAGGCAGTGGGAGTATTGAGATAGGTCTATAGTTGCCCAGGTCTTGTTTGTCCCCCCCTTTGTGGAGCGGGGTTACTTTGGCTAGCTTCCAGCAGTCTACATAGGTACCTTCTCTGAAAGATGTGTTGAATAGGCTACATAAGGCCTATTAAGTGATATTAAGGCCGCCGCAGCATCGGCAGTGTTATTGCCCTTGTTGCTGTACTTTCACTCGGATTTTGGGTTTAATTTGACCAGAATTTCACTTATTGAGTAAATTATGCTTCTAAATCACATTATTTCAACCCCCCGGTGAATATTCATGTTCTAAATAACAGAATTAGATCGTAGTAGTGACACACTTGATTCTAAAGGGAACTGCTGTCATCTGGTTGTTTTCACCGCGTCAATATGGCGGATCTTGTTGTCAACCAGAAGTGATGTGAACACGCCCCCTATTAGAAAAAACTGGCGAAGAATTTCGACATGGTGGGGAAATGATTTGAGCAGATAAATTCTTAATTTAAGAAGCAAAATATATTCTCCACATACATATTCATATTTACCCGTTACCAAAGACCCTATTATGCTAAGACGGCTCACTCAGCCTGTACTGTGTAATCAAAATGATCAAACCCACCACTTGGTGTGCTGGCTGTTCTCTTGGTTAAACAGTTGCTATATTTATATATAAATGTATATATGAATGTGAAAGATGTGTGATGATTGCGATGATGATGATGTGTATTTGTTCATAGCAATTTCATATTGATGTGTTTTCATACTTACCTATCTCATGTATAATACAATTGTATGTGTTTACATGTGAAACACCAACCAGCAGCCAGGCTGATCAAACCCATCACAAGGTGGCACTGCAAAATTTACATTACCATAGGAGAGATAGGGAGTGAGCCGTCTTAGTATTATAGGGTCTTTGCCGTTACTTCTGGTTTGAAAAATATAATAAAACATGTAGTTTAAGGAATTTAACAAAAAAAAACCAACAGCATTTTATCGCCACCATCTTGTCTTTTTGCATTCTCTCTCATTTCCCCAACTCTGTGCCGATATAAGGAGCCAGGGGTTCCACTTCCAGTTCCATACTAAAGCAGTTTTCACCAGCTTTTATATAGGGTTTGTGTTCACCCCTGTACTGTAAGTACGGGGTGAATCTTTTATCTATCAGACTTCAGAATCAGAGTATTGGATTAACTAGCACTCGTGTCTGACAAGGGATACTTACTTAAATTTTTGTTTAAAGTTTATTTTTAGCACGTCTTGATACAGCCTACAGGTGGGGGAGGGGGTGGGGGCTTCTGATAAGTCAACTAAGCCCCAGTCACACCTACCCGGATCAGGGGCCAGGCGAGCCCTGGACCGTGATCTAGCATGGTCTGTGGCTTGTCTGGCCTCATCCGGGGTCCGCCCCGGATGTTTTAACATTCGGGGCAGTCCAGGGAATTTTGATGTCCAGGCTTGATCCGGCATCGTCCGGGATGATCCGGGGGTAGTCCGTGCCGCGTCGGGGCTGTCCAGGTGTTTTTCGACCCGGATGAGCCATGTTTTAGCCACAGTTTAACCCAAACCAGCCACGGACTAGCCCCGACGTAGCCACAGACCACTCCTGGACTACCCCGATAAGACCCGGACATGCCGGATGGCCACAGATCAGCCACGGACAGCCCGGCTTACCACGGTTCAGTCCAGGATCAGGCGCGTTTTCGTATATATAGCAGGCGCAAGTTCACTTCATGTATCACTTCCTGCCTGACTCTCAGAGGGCGCACATCATGGATGCCTGCATGAGGCAGCGCAGGCAGCAACTTCAGCTACTGAACTGGCAATTTCAGCTACATCAACGACAGAATGTTAACAACATGATTATGTTGCAAGTTCTGCAAATCCACAGAAGACTTATGAGAAAACAGAGAAGAAGTGTGTGGGTTCGTCCATGGTTGGAGATAAGAATTCAATTTGGCCAGTTCGCAAATCTAATGCAAGAGTTACGTATCGTTATGTTCGAGGAGGTTCTCCTTCGCATCCTTCCCAGAATCAAGAAAGTGGAGACATTCTACAGAAAGGCGTTAACACCTGGATTGAAACTGTCATTCACACTGCGATACCTAGCCTCTGGTGACAGCTATCATTCACTCATGTACAATGAATAATTGCTGATGATGCGTTCACCCTGAGAAGGTGGTTGATGAAACCGTTCTCCAAGTGTCACCTAACAATTCCGGAAAGAATCTTCAACTACCGACTGTCCAGGGCATGCCGAATCGTCGAAAATGTATTTGGGATTCTAGCTCACCGCTAGCAGTGCCTCCTAACAACCACGACACAGAGGCCAGCGACAGTTGTGTCGATAGTGTTGGCATGTATCTGCCTACATAATTTGACGTGGATGCGGTACGCAGCTCGTCACAACACGGAGATGAACCAGGAGGACACCAATCACAACATCGTGCCTGGAGACTGAACAATCCTCTCGCCACCATCAATGGCACATGTGGGAACAGAATGATAATGGCTGTGAAATACCAGAGGCAATATCTTAGTGCCTATTACGTGTCTGAGGCTGGATCGGTGCCTTGGCAAGATGCTATGATATGAACTATTTCGAAGTGTGAACTGTTAATGTGGCCGCTCTACTTGATATAAAATTGTGGCAAGAGAACTGTACTTAATGTGCTATTATTATATGTGGGTGCCTACGGATGAAATATGTATCATTATTTTGAATCTGACATGAAAAGAAACCTAGCTAATAATAAAGATATCTTAAATTAATTTAATTTGTTTGTTATTTCTTGTTGTTTTGTTGTTGCTATAACAGCTTTAGTTATAATGTTATATATTATTTATATCTTCCGCATGGACAAGTAAACACACATGTAGTTGGACGAGATAAATTCTGGCTGGTACCTCTAAATGCCCAGACACAGGATTATCTCCGATCGTTCGCTAGTAGAGCAGCCACACGCATGTCAGCTGCTAACCTCTGTCCCATTGGTGCTCTCAAGTATTCGAACACAGCGTCCCGACTTCCAATGGCCCCTCTCTTTTATCTCAAGGATGGAGGCTCCGCATAGCCTCAAGAAAGTGGCTCCCCACCCCCTCCGGAGGCTGTGGCCCGCTCGCTCACACAAGCATTTTAAAGATGACAGGTAAAAAGAGTACGGCATAGATATCGACCCACCTAGCCTCGGTATTCTGAAAGCATGTCCCTCGGGGGGGTGAGGGGGGGGCTGCCACTTCTGCAAAGTGCCTACGTACCCAATAAACCGCGCACAAGGCCGGATTGGGTAGGGTTGACACCGGTATTCAGTGAACTCGCTCACGATACTGTATGGTATATGACAACCATACCAAAATCATCATCCCCCACCTGTAGAAGGCGAAGTCCGACTTGAGCAGTGAGGACTCTGACTCTGACACATGACACTTTCTGAGCAAGGCCCTAAACGTATGGCCGATCGTAGCGCCGTATGTCCTGGTGTAAGGAACATAACTGTGAATAATCTTACTAGCTGGTGTGGTAGCAGCGGAGGAGCCTGCTTAGCAGCATCTCCCAACATCCTGTGTATACCTGACATACACTTTTTAAAGCGATGATTAGTATAATCTATTGACATGCAGCCCAAGTCAGTTCACTAACATACTGTCTTATAGAACTGAAGCACATCCTCCGAGTGAGGAAAGACATATACATATGTCGTGGTGGTGATGAAAATGGGAAATATTGTGCCTAGAGCGGGACTCGAACCCACATCTCTTTGCATTCCGGGCCAGTGTGCTAACCATTACACCACCTAGGCTCCCTGATATCAACACACTCCCCACGCCTACCTGTCTATGTGGTTACTTGCCTGAGAGGTCAGTGCAGACCACTACACTCGTCCCCCTGGAATTGTAAGTCTTGTAATGCTTACAATTACATACATACAGGCAATGCACTAACACATACATACACAGGGTAGGTTCAATAACCATACAGCGCAAAGCTTGTACAGGATCCTGATCACGGCAACCAGTGTCGTGGGGGTGATGAAAATGGGAAATATTGTGCCTAGAGCGGGACTCGAACCCACATCTCTTTGCATTCCGGGCCAGTGTGCTAACCATTACACCACCTAGGCTCCCTGATATCAACACACTCCCCACGCCTACCTGTCTATGTGGTTACTTGCCTGAGAGGTCAGTGCAGACCACTACACTTACATAGTTGATCGGGTGGGCAGTGGTACGGTTCAACATTGTCAGCGAAAATCTCACAGAACTCAAGGTAGGCTTTCACCTGGACCGACCGGTCTGTTTGGTCCTGGTGGCGTAATGGGCTTCCTCAAAGTCCCCACATTCCGTCGGAGTCATTCCCAGTCTGGATTAACAATGAAATAGGTTGTGACAGCAGATGGCCCTTTTCACGTCTGCGTCTCTCACCCTCGCAATGTTCTTAAATTTGCCAAGCCGGTTCAGGCTGTCACACTACATTGTCATGTGTGTTTATATATACTGATTGCACATCAAAATTGTACATCCAGAATATCAGTCGTAGCCATTTCATGGTGGTTTTATTTCTGCTCCTAGCTGAGTTGAGAGCGGCACGGGCCTGAGTGTTGTCTGTGACGAACACCACAGTTCTATCTGACCAGAGCTGACCCCACCGGCACACTGCCACCAGGATGGGCCATAGCTCAAGAACATTAATGTTGTCGGTTCTGCAACCGACATCCCTAGCTTCCTCGAAGTGGTGCCCTAGCCACCCCTGCAATGCCTTCGCATCTCTGAATTCAAATGCACCGGCTATCCAATCATTGGAGTGGATAGCACCGAACCCGAATAGCGACGAATCACTATAGACGGAGATGCATTCATTGGCTGAAATGATGTTGGCTTTTCTATTGAAAGTGGCCGCGAATTCCAGCCACCATTTCAGGTCTAGGCGGAATTCCTCATTCAAGTGCACTTTGTGGTCACGTTTTTTGGCCGTATGCCCGGCATATACCCGGCATGAGAAGGTGCGGCCACCGTGGATGACTTTACAGAAATGTGCCAACACACCTGCCAAGCTTTCTAACTCACGTTTTGTGGCTTTTCTGCGCCGCAGGAACAATCACAACTGATCCTGCAATTTTGCCAGTTTATCAAGTGGCAAGTGAAGCTCCATCTTGATAGAGTCCACATCAATCCCCAGAAATCTACATATCTGGCTCAGGCAGGTTAGCTTCTTAAAGCTGATATAGAACCCAAGCCGACGCAGGATTGCCACCAACTTGAGCTGCCCTTCCCGGCACCTTTCCTCAGAGCGGGATACGACACAAAAAGCATCCAGATAGTTAATGCACTGATGGTGGCCATCACGCACCATGCACCGAACAACAAAATCACTTACTTTGGAGAAGACTTAAGGGCTGCTACTGAGGCCCATACAAAGGCGATTGTCCCTTAGATAAACCAACCCGTTGTCAAAATCCCAAGCAAGGCCCTGCCTAGCTCTGCACCCCAGGTGGATGTTTATGGCCCTGTAGGCATTGCTAATAACAACAGTAGAACAAACGTCCCCTTGCTGTAGGAGTTCGGTTACAGATTCAACAGAGTTGTAACTAAAGTTCACACGACAGCCCTGAGTGTGATCATTCACACATTCACCGGTTGGGCTAGAACAGTCCACGATGGCGCGGAAGTCGTCGTGCCCTTTTGGCACGCCGCCTATTGCGTGGATACATGCACATGGTTCATGAACAACAGTAAGCATTTCATCATCAATTTCACAGTGCAGTCGCCCGACATAGCAACACCCACCTCACCATTTTTGATAGAGCCATAGTTCTCTTTCTGATAATGACTATCACATTCATCATCAATCACCTTAAAACCGAAACATGTGCGCGCCTCTTAGAAGATATTCCCAATCGGGATCAATATCACTGCGACAGTAGCATTCAGAGTAGACGTGACATGGCTTAATCTGAGCTCGGACACCTTCTATAAGGAAACCACAATTATAACAACCGCGAATACAAGCGTCATATATATCAATGTAGCGTTCACACCATGTGTGCTGGCTGTTGCGGTCAACCATCCACAACGTGCATAACAAACCATCATTATTATCACGGCCGTGATCACGGCTGATCACATAGAACCAGTCACTCTTTTAGCTCATGTATGGCCGCACTGATACCTCCTGAGGTGCGGCCGTGTAGTTTCCCTCCGGGAGCAGTCTCAGACACGAGATCCCTGCCGGAGCCCGCATTGTCATCACGGGTTGACCCCACCCCAGCATGGCGTGACAAGGACGACTCCCCCGCCGCTGTGGTTACAAGGGTTACGGCACAAACTGGCGGCGGGAGCCGACGCCCCCACTATCATCGACATCACACACTTGTGAAGCCCCCCCCCTCCCCGACTAACTAATCTCTCAGAGGAAGTAGCCACCGGTGGTACAATCACTGTCATCACTCTCCCCAGACGCTAATCTCTAGGCATCGTGACTCAGTCAAAACATCTTGTTCGAACAGGCATCGATAGTATGGTTTTTACTCTTATATTGCAAACAAAGATGGTCCCACTCACTTTGTTCTGGTACAACCCTCTTTGTTATAATTATGCTCAAAGCATACACCTTTCATCTTGCTCGACCCCCCACTCGAGACCTCTACAGAGCTTTTACAAATCATCACTCTAGCTTTACTGTTACTCTTATAAGACCCAGAAGTGTCCATGTTGAAGTGCAATAAAGACAAACGGTTGTCCCCCATTTTGAACGCCCTCAGACCTTTGTCTCAGCCCTTCTCACACACCGCATTATCATACCCTCTATAAGCTTCGTCCGTGCAATTATTCGTCGTTGCATGCATACACATAGACGCACAGTGCCTGATATAGCATAACAATGAATCCATTTCCATCTCTACCTTAACAGCCCGTTTCATGGCCCACACTAGTGCAGCGTACAGCAATTCACTGAAAGTCAGTCTATTTGCGCTCTTCCTCCCCTTAGTGAAGCGATTGAGCGCAAACTTACTTCTCTTCTTTCTCCTCCTGCGGCGCTCTCTGCTCCAACTCCTCGACTCGTCCGTGTCTGACTCCTCAGACGATGATGTCGATGGCGGAGATGAATCCCCCAAACTTGGGCTCGAATCTGTTGCCGTGGACGCCTTCTTTTTGCTTGACTTCTTTTATTTTTTTACTTTCGGCGCAAGCTCTTCTTCTCGCTCGCTTTCTCGTCTGCCACGATCTCCTTCTCCAGCGCTGCCCTCAGCACCGCTTTGCGTCTCGACAATACACGCGCCTCCAACAGTCTGCGCACCTCAATCTCCTCGTCAGGCGGAATCTCACTAGCATTGCATGCTAGCCTAGGTTTCACCTCAGTACTCTCACCCAGTGAAAGCCTCAACATCGTGTCACCCACAATGTCTTCACTACTCTCACAGGCGACGATCTCCTCCACAGCTTCTGTGTCTTTGTTTTTATCACCTTGCATTTAGCACCGCGAGGTGGCTTATGCTCATCTCCACACGCCTGGCAAACGTCCAGGACCATGCTGACAACAGACAGCAGATCTCTACACCAACAACAAATCACCCACCCGACAGCGTACATGTTGCTGCATCGAACAGCTAACCCGTAGGTACTCAAGTAAAGTTTTCGACCGACTGGACGCAGATTAGAGGCGATAGCGCCGGAGGTCGACACTTCTGGGGTCGCCCATCGCCCTGATTGGCTGGTGCGGGCTGGAGGTTCCATCGGACGGGATAGCATAGCCGACACAGCGCCCAAACCCCAGCCGGTCACTGCACAATAGGCCCCCCTACAGCCTAAATAATATTAGCATAACTAGTTATACCCCACGAAAAGAAGCCTAGCTCTTAATAATGAAATCTTAAAATAATTAATTCTTTTTTAATTTCTTGTTGTGTATTGTTGCTATAAGAGCTTTACAGGTTATTCCTTGCATTTCATGTGCTATTTATTAAAACGTGGTTGTTTTCAGAAAAGGGGGGACGGACCTTGTGTGTGGCGGGCTCCTTCTGAGCAACCCTCTTGGATGCTGTTCTCTTCCCAGTTGGTTTGGTCATGATGAGATGTGTCCTCGGCGCTGCTGGATTTGGAAATGAGCCCTCCAGCGCCGCAGTCTTTTATACTCATGGCTGTCTGGGGGTGGTCCGGAGGTGGTCTGGGACTCGTCCGGGGGGTCTCCGGCCCAGTCCGGGTACAATCCGTGGAAACACCGGGGGAGTCTGTGGGTTGTCTGGGCTGGTCCGGTGTCGTCTGGGGGTGGTTCTGCTCAGTCCCGGGCGATCCGGCCTCTGGTCCGGGGCTAGTCCTTGGCTCGTCTGGGTAGGGTGACCGCGAGCCCCAAAACGACCAAAATAGCAATTTTGTCCGGGACAGTCCGGGCGACTGGTCCGGCTAAAAATCCGGGGCTTGTTGCTTCCTAGCTTGGCGCTTGGCATTATGAGGCTCAGTGTCAGGATAATGTGAGTGGGATATCAGGTCATGGTCCTGGCGGCCTGGTTTCCCAGTGGGGCAGCACTATAAAGTCGCCATCAGTGTGCACTGTCACAAGTTGGTATCTGTCCTGATATGACCTGAGATATTGCTAGGACGTATAACAACAAACATTCTATAGTTCCACCAAATCTGGGCAGTATACAAGGGAGTACAGAAAGTCCTAAATAAACTGACCTTGACATCAGCTGTACTCATGAAATTTCCTGATGAGCGTGTTTCCCTGAGCATATAACTTGCGATTAACTGAGCATATAACTTGCGATTAACTGAGCATATAACTAACTCATGATTGAGGCAGTGAAAATAACAATATAATTCAGTACACATTGAATTATTTATTTAAAGTGAGAAACAATATTTTATATTCATGGTTAGCAGAAACGTCTGTAAATTTTGAAAGTGTTATGGTTGCCTTGCAATCGATGAATCTAAATCGATAGACCTTAATGACAGGATTACTCTGCAATACATATTTATTGTAGTGCCAATTTCTGTGAGCCAAAACTTGTGGGTTGTTTGACCAGCCAACTGGGCAGACAATCCAACCTTGTGGACTATCTGATTTACCATATTTGATGGGATGTAACAGATAATTAGGTAATTGGTAGAGAAATACATTACTGGTTTCCATTTTCTGATATGTCATTTAGAATATAAAATATCATGGCCCCTCCAAAGTTAACCATTTTAATTAATCATTTTGTGGTATGCTATTAACACTGAATGGATGGAGATAGCTCACATAAATGGAACCAACTAAACAAAGTGTTCTTTTAATTAATTAAATTATAACAGAATTAAATAGCTGCTTAGTCTAGATACACCATTAAAAAGGTGCTAGAATACATCACTCGCTATCAGTATCATGTGTAGACTTTGCTACTGCTTCTCCACAACAATACACCTGTCGCCTTTCAATACTGCCGTGTATAGGACTACATCATTAAGACCCATCGTGGCCCGACGTTGGACCACCATTGGTACGTTACCCGGCGGTACAGTGACTTTGCAGCACTAGATGCCATCCTCCGCCATTCCGGAATCGACCTACCACTGCCACCAAAGAAGATGTTCGGGAAGATGGAGCGGGAGTTCATAGCTGAACGACAACACGGCCTTCAAGTAAGTTAGTAGCTAGTGCTTTCGGCATTCCGGGGCTGACACTCGTAGGCACTTGGAAATCCGCGTGCTTGCTGATGTTGCAGTTTCCGCGGGACACATCGCTTCTGCGCATGCATCAAAATCGAACAGCATCGCCACTAACCTTATAAATTTAATATAATGTTTTTGGTAAAGATGTTTTCTATATGTGTTCCAAACGATTTGTTTCTAGGTGGTGTGGATTTAGAGATATTTCACTTTTTCTGTATTTTCTGTATGAAGATTGCTCACGACCATTGACAATGCCTTAAGTTTGACTGTACGCGCAGTGAAAAACATTAGTTTTATTCAAAATTAAGAGAAGTGCAGAAGCCTAACCTTATAAATTTAATATAATCTATTCATTGAATATGTTTTATATATGTGTTCCAAGTGGGTTGCTTCTAGGCGGTGCAATTTGAGAGATATTTCACTTTTTCTGCATGGAGATTTGCTCACGGCCATTGACAATGCATTTGAATGTATGTGCCCCTCGCAAACTGGTGTGCCGCGGAAACTGCAACACCGGTCTCGCTAAACTAGCGCTGTGACGTCATCGCTATTTAGCGGTTCGTTTTTCGTCGTTCAGGAAAATGCGGATATAGGATAGTAGCTCTGCTCAAAATAGGCTACAAATGTACAATTTTGAAGCACACTAATTTTGACAGATTCTAGTTTTTGTCTGAGCAAAATCCAACAGGAATTGACAGATACCCAGCTTTCTGAAGTTTAAGGTAACTTTCTCTACATTATGACACTCTTAATATTTAGCAGACCATTTTTATTTCTAGGTAGACCAGTTATTTAATGTCTTATCTATAAAGATATGAAGTTTCATAGTGATCCGGATTTCCGCACTGGTGTTTTTACGTTCCGTAACTTTGCCTGTCGCGCCGAGGTGGCGCCGTTTTTCGTTGTGCGCGAAAATGACGATTACGCTACTCTAAAGTTGAAGGTAAGTTTCCCAGTCACACCTCCTGCCTGCCCACCTGCCGAGTTCGCTCATGCCTCCACCCGTCTCTTCCATGCTCTCTCAGATGTTGCCTGAGTCGATCAACCCAGTGATTCTTTATTTATTTTTAGTCAATAATTTGGAAGCCCCCTCCCATGCTAGCCCTGACTCGTTCACCCTGACCTGAATTGTTCACCCCGCACCCCTTTAAATACATGGTCAATTCCCTTAGTCCGTCACTTATCCAGTCAACCCAGCAAGACACCTACCTACTCCTCCTTCACTAGAACTCAACCCTACAGCCACGATCCAGAATCCCCTGTTTGGATATTGTTATGTAATTATGGATACAGAGAGAATAACAGAAGGTGCCTTCCTGCTTTTTCTTAACATTGGTTTTTAAAGTTATAAAATGTTTGCTATAAATGTGAGAATACAGTATATACATCAATATTAGTTATTAGTTAAAAATAACATTAGTAGTTTTAAAAAAAAAAGAGAAAAAAAGCATAATGCACAACCATAGCCAACGACATTTGCATTCATTCTTTGCCATTTTTATTTTCCAGATTTATCTCCTCCTGCTCCTTTGAAGACATCAAGTGATCTGCATGCCTTCATTGACATGGTTAAGGATGATATAGACTGTGGTGGTAAACTACAACGTATAGGTTTCATTCAAAGAGGACTAGTTCTTCAATTACATTCTCTGAATGAGTCAAAAAAGGAAGCAACCAATAGGCCTACCGCCAAAGGTTTAGTACAAATTGATTGGGAGAGTAACTTAATATATGTTGATGACCCTGACTGCATTAAATTAGATAGTGTGAAAAGTGCTATTGTAAAAGTACAAAAGTCATTCACCCACAAGTTCAAGAATATCCCACGCAGTGCACATCAACTTGTGTGTTTCTTGAATGAATGCTTTAACTTTCCTCTTAAGAGGATGCATACAAACTCTACTGCATGTACTGTTCAAAAGGCTGTGGACAAAGTTACTGGTGAATCCCCTATCAGTGTCAAACCTTCACCAAGGAAATTGAAAACTGACTGCTCAAACTGTGCACAAAAGAGACTTTCCATGAAAAGGTTAACGGAAACCAATCGACAATGCAAGGAGGACCTAAAAAATATGATTCTCTCATCTGCAAGGACAAATCACTTGAAGCAGGCCCTTGAGCGAAAAGAGACAATTGAAGCCAGACTTTGTGCTGACAAACGCAAGAAAAACAAAGAGATCACTGAGAAGGAGAAAGAACTAAAGTCCCTCAAAAGGTCTCTGGGAATCTTGCCTCTGAGTAAAAGAAAGATCAAAAAGAAGAAGCGTACTTGCAAATATGTGACGATGCTAGCTAGTGTGCAAAAGGAACTTAGCACATTAAAGATACAATTAAAGAAAACCGAACTGGAAAATGAAAGCCTTCATGGAGCGTTATTTGAGGCTCTTGAAGCACCAAGTGATATTATATCAGTGAAAAGGGATTCTAAGTCATTCAGTGCTGGCTACCGAAAGGCAGCTTATTCTTGTATCCTGCATCAAGTCCCTGTCGAAGAAACTAGTACCGTTATTGCGGAAGTAGTTCAAAACATCACCGGCTTAAGAGTAGATGCTACAACGGTTGCCAAGTTTGCTTATGAGATTGGAGTTCTCAAACGATGTGCAGGTATCCGAAGCCATCGTGAGTGAGGACAACCTCACCCTTGGGTGGGATGCAATGTCATTATCGGTAGAACATGAAAATGAAATTCATCTTATGTTTCCTGGAAACCCTCCTTGGGGACTTTAACTGCAAATAAACACGCTTGCAGGTGGAACTACTCAAGACTATGTCAATCACATCACAGAAGCACTACATGATGTCAGTGACACATATGCTAGATGTCATGATGTAAGTAATATCAAGTTACGAAATACAGTGATTTCAAAACTCAGACTGCGAAATCAGCTTGAGGAGGATCTAAATATAGAATTTCTATATTTGAATTGCAATGTTCATCCACTCAACGGCATTGCTAGTCAGGCACGGTCTGGACTGAAGCAACTTGAAAAGGAGAAGAACACCAGGGGGTTGCTATTTGGGCATGGATGTAGTGCAGACAATCTCATTTATTGTCTCTCAAAGATGAGATACAAACAAGGAAAGGGAGATCCAAAGGGCTTCAAAGCCTTTCTACAAAAGGAGGGGATTAAACCAAACCTCTTTTTCATTTGGCTGGGGTATTCTATTCTCTCCAATCCAAACTTCTGTTGTACTTACAGAACTATTGTAACAACAATTCAGGCTTGCATACCGCCTTCGTCAAGGAATATTCCAATCCATCAATCCTGTCACATCTGCGGGCTCTGGGTTTGATTGGGAAGCTTGTCATTTGTCCATGGATGACTGTTATTTATGGAAACTCTGCAGCCAAAACAAACCTTGAAGAGGTTCCTGAGCTAAAGTTGGTTTTAGCAAACCTCAGTGATTTGGAGCGTCAGCCTCTCAGTGCACTGATTACAAGGACTGATGTCTTCGACCAACCTGTCATAGGAGGAGGACCCTGTATTGAGAAGTCTACAGGATTCAGTTGCTGATGAAGGACTTGAGGAAGTGATCTCAGTGTTGCTCAAGTCAGCAATCAAAGTACTTATGCGTCAGTTACAGCCGTATCTGACTGGTAATCTATTTGAGCCATCAGCCGAAATGTTGAAGCAAACGGAATCAGCACCAACTCATAACATTTACAGTGAGCGAATTCTGGGTACGGTCGATCACCAGTCTCGTCGTGCCCCCAGCGCTACTGATGGCAAAGTAAAGGCCAGTCAAAATAGAACACTTGAGTGGCTGAACAAGAAAGATATTCAAGAACAAGAACATTTGATTTTTGTTGCAAACAAGAGAGGGAGGGAAGTACGCAAAATTAGAAAGGAGAGAAAACAGCTCATGGAGAAGGAGTACCTACGGAGGCAGGAAATAAAAAAGCAAAAGAAAGAGTGCACATATCGAAATGCTATTGAGAAGGAGGTGAAGTCAATGGTAGAATCTCGCAAATTACATGCTGAACTGTCCAATGAACTGCAGTTGACAAAAGAGCAAAAAAAATAACTCAAGATATTTTAACTGACCTAAAGATGCTGGTTGATAGGAGTGTTGAACATTTATGGTTTTCAAAGGAGGATGCATGCAATGTCTTGTACCATGGCCGTTATTCGTGTGTGGGCAAAGAAGAACGGTGTTCATTCAGTGCGTCTTGCCTATTGGTTGGACAAGGAATCACAGTATGATTGTGAAGACCACCACATGCCATTGTCAACTTTTATCACTGATTTAGTCCTTGGTGATCTAATATTCAGCTAATGCCTTTATATAGATTCCTAAGATGATTACCTTTAGTGTGATATGTTACTTGAGAGGGTTGTGTTGACCTATGCCAATGACACATTTTCCCCCCTAAATGGCCACTGGCAAATCCAAAATGGCCGCAAATTAAGAGAATGAGTTTTAAAAGTTTTAATTAGCCATCCACACCATTCATATTACTCATATCAATTGCTCATTCTAATCTTTTAATAGCATTTTTGGGTATGACTTATTTCACTTTTGCTCAAAAGACCATAGTTTTATTGTTAGTTGACCTTGACCAATAAAGGTCAAGATCATATGTCATCAGTTAAATAATTTATGAATCGGGTAGTAATTATATCTGTGAATGTCACTAGAACATTTTGAGACATTACCTTGGAAATGAACAATGTAGTATTACTTTGATTCAGTGTAGGTTTTCTTGTCAAGTCTGTCATAATTTTATCACACTTTGTAATGCTACTTACTATAGGCAAGAGGGTATGATTTCTGCACCTCGCGTCATATCTCGGGTTCTAATAAAGCTATTATAACAAATGAAATATGTTTGTTCAACATTTTGCAGCTTATTGGTAACAAAAACAGAATTTGATGCATTTTGGTTGTTTGAAAAAATGTCCAAGTGCATATGGAAACCCCCCCCCCCCCCACAAAACCCAACAAAAACACTCTTGCACCGTCCCCGTTTCGTAGAACTCGGAATAAGTCATGCTTTCGTAATCTGCACATCGTTAGCTTTATTTTGATATAACCTTTGAGGGGTATTAGATCAGTAGCTTTTTTTTCATTGTTTGGGGGGGGGGGGGCTTTTTGCTGAAATTTTTGTGTGTGCATAGTTTTATTTCATTTTAAATATATGCATATGGTATATGAAATTAAAGCTCATTCAGTTTTATTTCCAATGTGATCTATTAATAGCTTGTTCAAACAACGGTGATCAAGCACCGATTAAAACAAAACCGAATGCTTTCCTCAGATTCGTACTTTTTTTCTTCTGATTAACATGATGGACATTGAACCTGATGATGACGATAATTAGCAATTGCCGTAATACTTGTATTTTTTGTTTCATTGTCTTACTATGCAAGCCAAATAATTTTGGCTTCAAAATAGAGATTACATTTGATTTCATTCACAATATTTTGGAGGTAATTTTTTAATATAAACCTACAAATGGATAGCAAATCTTTATGAATTTCACAATTTCTTCGACTGTTCTCTAAGTACTGCCGGTATCTAATCGGAGATAATTCTTGCTGTCATTTGACATGGATTTGAACATTTTGTTTAAATTTCAATGTATGCAATGTGAATGTGAATAACAAGACTGATGGAATAGGTACCACTAAGCACTAGCTTTTTGATTGAATAAGGACCATCTTACCAAAACGGCATTAAGCCATCAGCAATCAATCATTGTGATACATGGTAGGTTCATCAACCATGTACATGATTCTAGTCGTAGAACCAGTGCTGTAGTGATGTTGCAGACAAAGAGAAAGTTTCACCTAGAGTGGGTTTCGAACCAACACTTCTGCCATTCTATGACTAGCATCCTAATCATTAGACTATCTAGGCTCCCTGATGCAGTCACGCTATCCACGTCTATCTGCCCTTGTATTCTTCATTACAGTCTACACCACTCGCCTTGCTTTTTAGCCCAAAAGAGGCGCTAACACTTTTTTTTTAAACCACATACATTTACTGAGCTAAATAAGTTAAAACAAATACTGGGATATGGTGGCTCATGATCCTATCTAAATGGAATTACAGTAAAACCTCTCTAACTGACCCCTCCACAGATCGACCACTCCCCTATATCGATCGCTTCATTTGGGTCCCAAACGATTGCCCATACAATACCATTGTAATGATTTTTTCTTTAACTCCCTAAACCGACCATCTCCCTAAATGGACCATTTAAAGTCGGTCGATTTAGAGAGGTTTTACTGTACATGGAATTGTCTGTAACTGTCAATGGTAACTAAGACCTCGTTCCTGTTCAATTACAGACATATCTAAACACAGTTTTGGCGCAACCATTTCTAGCAAATAACATAGCTACAAAAAAGTTCCTAGATCCTCACAACTACTCAGTCAACCTCCAAGGTGAGTCCACTACAATGTATTTATTCAGTTTATTTTGGAAATGGCTAGTGGCACATTTGTCAGCGTTGCCAACTCTTACGAAATTCCTGTGAGAGTCACGGAAATTGAAGGTTCTGATCAGTCGTGGATCAACCCCAAAATCCCATGTATTTCTGTAGTTTTGTCCAAAATCCCACAAATTTCTGTACTTTTGATTAAATACAAGTAAATATCATGTTATGCATATGCTAAAATATCAGCCTACAACCCCTTTGAAATGCCCTCAAATAGCCCATTTTTAAGCCATTTTAAAAGAAAATTCTGGGGACATGCCCACAATGCAAAGCCTCAGGGATTCTTAGTACCTCCAGGTTGGCAATACTGATTTGTGCATCACTAATATTCCATTTAGCTAATATTCCTACGTCGTGTAAGTTTACCCTTGTGCTACTGTCACTGTCCAAGTGCACATTTCAACTAAGGATATTTGTTTGTGCATTTGTTCGGTTTGCTGTCACAATGCTCTCTCAGGCATGACCGGAGGCAGTGGCCGAATCGGTGGAGCGCAGGCCTCGCGTGCGGGAGATCGGGAGTTTGGTTCCCGGTTGAGTCAAACCAATGACGTAAAAATGTATACTTGTCGCTTCCTAGCCTGGTGCTCGGCATTAATAGGATAGGGTAAGGACTGGTTGGCTCAATGTCAGGATAATGTGACTAAGCGGGATATCGGGTCATGGTGCTGGTGGCTTGATTTCCCAGGGGGGCAGCACTATAAAGTTGTCATGTGTGCCCATTGTCACAAGTCAGTACCCATCCTGATATGACCTTAGATGTTACAAGGATGTAAAACTCAAAAAAAAAAAAAAAACCTCTTGTCAGGTGTCAAAGTGAACAATTTGAGACCGTGATATTGACCCTCCCCCTGCATTTGCATCATAATCTTTTTTTTTACTTTAAACAAATTTTGAACCATTAAGAAATTGGTTAGCTACTTTAAACACATGTGTGACTGTAATTTCTCTGTATTTTCCAGAGTTAGCACTACAAAATATTTCCATGTTTTTCCGATCGGAGCCTCGGTGGGAAGTAATCGAACCTTCATCAGACCTAGGTAATTTAAAAGTGCAGCTGTGTCTGTGAATTTCTACACCCCTCTGTGGCTTCCGTCTGTCAATTAATTTCTACACCCCTCTGTGGCTTCCGTCTGTCAATTAATTTCTACACCCCTCTGTGGCTTCCTTTATCGGTGTAACTACACACCCAAATAATAATGATTGTGATAATCCATAGCGATGATATTAATAACTGTAATAATCAACTTATGTTAATCAATAATGATTAGTTTTTTTTTTTTAAGCACCATGAAATAAAATCACCAGACGAATGAGCTTAGCGTCCGCCTCCTGTTTTGGTAGGTCGTGGGGTCCGAACCCTTGTATGAATCAAAGTAATGACTTAAAATTTGATACTTGTCGCTATCTAGCCTGGCGTTCAGCATTATTAGGATAGGGCAAGGAGCAGTGGAATGAGGAAGACAAATTGTCTGCGATTGACATTTCCCTTGCCGAATCAACTAAGATACACACACATACAACTATATATATTAAAAAACTGTGATCAACTAATGATGATCAACTAATAATAATAAATAACAGCACAGCATGCTTTCAGGTTGGCGACTGAGGAAGCAATACTTCGTGGTTAAAGACAAGAACCTTCCAAAGGCTAAATTTATACTTTCTTGGGTAAGTTAATTCCTGTTATCGAAATTGTCTCTAAGTGCATGTTTCCTTTTTTTTCCCATTAACCAATTTTATTTTTAGCTTCAAATAAATATGGTAAATACTTAAAGTACAGTATTTAAATGATGCTCCTATTCTGTTGCAGTCGCAGTTAGGACCAGACCATTATCTTGCCGACAAAGACCTGGTATTCCTTATAAAACTACTAACAACAATACAGGTAATTATATCTACTGAAACTATGTATGTATGCACTGCCTGCACTCGGATCCAACGCCAGGTTTGTATATTTTATTTTCCATTTGGGTGATCCTTGACCATAAATTTCCATCAGACGATGTCTGGGATTAAAACTTTTATTTCTTTGTAATTCACTCAGGCGCGAGTGACAGTGTCGCGCGTCCGTTGGGGGACGATTTGGACTGGTGGCGGCGGCGCCACCAGTCACGTGATTGGGTGACGAAAAGCCAACCCACAGAGTATCATGTTCAGTAACAATAAGAGACAATAGTAGTTCCCTTCCGTGCTTTTATACTGGCATAATGGTTATACATCACATATATTTATTTTTATAAATGAATAGTTGGAAGACTGTGGGTAGTATATCCAAACTATTTATTGTCAGCTATCTATTGAAATCCCAGTTGGGTTATTCATAACAATTCTTGACACTGCCAAGTTTTGAAGCATCTACTACTTAACGGGATGGCCGAATCGGTAACAGCTGGTTGGCTTCCTGTGTGGAAAGACGTGGGTTCTAATTACAGCCGAGTCAAACCAATGATACTTGTCACTACCTAACCTGGCGCTTGGCATTCCTAGGATGAGGCAAGGACTGGTTTGCACAGTATCGCAATAGTGTAACTAAGTGGAATATCGGGTCATTGTGTCTGCGGCCCGGTCTTTCAGTCGAACAGCACTAAAAAGTCGTCATGGGTGCACAGTCATATATATGACCTTGGATGTTACTGGGACATAAAACACCAACAAACAAACCGTGGACCAATTACTTCACATCCTAAGAAGAAATGATATTCCCCCCGTTGTAATAATGTTTTTACCGTTTAATCAAACACGCAAATATAACAGCTATTTTGTGTGCGGATTCTCAAAGTATATTTCTTCAATTACTTTGTGGATTTACGAGAGAGATTTGACTGGTTTCTCCTCATTGCAGCACCCGTACATATATCCAATGGCCTGGGCCATGTCCAACGAAACGAGTGGTGTGGTCATTCGTAACTTCAGGGAGGCTGGAACCCTGAGAGATGTCCTTTGTAAGGTGAGATGCGGCTTCAACAACTTTAATTCGCACCAGACGGGATGGCTGAATGAGTTGAGCGTCCGTCTCCTTTTTTCGGAGATATGGGGATCCGAACCCATGGGTTAATTGTTGCTTGACGCATCCTAGCCAGACGCTCGGCATTATTAGGATAGGGCAAGGACTGGTTGGCTCAGTGTCAGGATAATGTGAGTGAGTGGGATATCAGGTCATGGTGCTGGCGGCCTGGTCTCCCAGTGGGGCAGCACTAGAGTCACCATGAGTGCACACTGTCACAAATCTGTACCTGCCCTGATATGACCTTAGATGTTGCTAGGACGTAAAACAACAAACAAACAAACTTGAATTCACACACTTTAATTGGTGATTGGCTTATTAGTACATAACTAGACACCTCTTCCAAACTAGACAGGTGGGATCAGATCTTTATAAGCTACTGTAGTAGTCTGCACTGACCTCAGGTAAGGAGCCACATAGACAGGTAGGCGTGGTTAAGGTGATGATATCAGGGAGCCTCGGGGGTGTAATGATTAGCACACTAGCCCGGAATACAAGAGGTGTAGGTTCAAATCTTGCTCTAGGCACACTATTTCCCATTTTCATCAGTTCCCCCCCCCCCCCCCACGACACTATTTTATATGTGCCTCATAAGGGCGGTCTTATGCAAATATAAATCAGTGTTTTCAAAATGAACCGGCGCGAGCGTCGTCTACATGCTCACCTCGGATCTGTACTTTTCTCACAACATCGACTATATACTACATTGTGCTTCGTGCGCCGTGGTGCCAAAGGAACCGCATCTGTAATTTTCTACTTTTACAATTCCAACTCGTATCTCAAAAGCTGTTGAAAGCACTGTAGATAACCTTTCATTTCGGATTATGTCTGATGCTGCTTGTGGCGCCCTTATTCAACGTCTAATACTTTCCTGTGATCTCTGTCAGTTGCACTGACAAATAATTACTAATGTTAACGCAAAATTTTATTAATAAATTCAATGAGGTGATTGCAATTCTGATAGGGTCTATACATGTAATCGATTTAAGTTGATCAATTATCTCCTGTGAATCCATGAACAAACGCAATGGCCGACCGAATGAGTTGAGTACCCTATTCCCGTTTGAAGTTCGCTAATAATTTATGCTTGGCACCAGGTAGCTTGCCATTACTAGAATAGACCCAAGGAGCCGTGGAATGAGAAAGACCAATTGTCTGCGAATGACAGTTCTGGTTAATCAATATATAATCAGTATATATTTTGTAAACCCACTCAATTTACCAACAATTAAAAAAAAAAAGATTAGCACATAAAAATTATGTGCGCATATATACTCAATTGTGAATAGTTTTTCTTTGAAACCTATTTCAGACAAAGCCACGCATGCCTTATCTCAAGAAGTATGGGTCTCTCAAAGACCCGGCCCCGGTGCAGTATCGCGACATACAGTTATTTGGCCGCCAAATCCTTGAAACACTGAAGTTCCTGCATGACAAAGGCTTCCCCTATGGTGAGTGTAGTTTCTATTAGCACAATTATCCAATGGAGAAACAATAGGCGCTTAGGCTGTTCTAGTAGACCATTTTCCACAGGGAGTGCGCAGTGAGTTGCTACCTGCAACGTTAGTTCTTTCCAATGCCGTCAGAGGGCAGGTTGGAGCAGGAATCCTCTATAAGGCCTTTTTCACAGAGTCTGCTGCAGAGTGAGATGGTGTACACAAGGGCCGTAATCGATTAACACGACCCGGGTGACTCGGGTCACCCGAGTCGTCTGAATTTCAAATCGAACACTGCGAGTGGAGTCGACAAAAACACGTGCCGTGTGCAAAACGACCCGATGCCAGTAACCCACCTCTTGGCTGGGGTTTGCTAGGAACGATGACGTCACACCTGAGCTGGTACCTGTAGCTACCACTACAAGTCCTTTTCGTTGTTTTAATGCTTTTTAAAAAATAACCCAGATTGTCAGCTTATACGATCCTAAAATACTTTAAATCCTATTTTACTGTACTTATATTGGTTATTTAAACAAATAATTAGGTTTTAGATTAAGCCACCATTTTTTCCACCCCGAGCATGCAGAAGCTTATTCGGTTATTCGACCCGAGTCTGCAGGATGTGCGCATGCGCCAAAAAGTGGCTCGGGTGACCAGAGTCGATTAATCGATTACGCCCAAGCTTAGTATGACACTAGCGCCACTACCGGCTGATTTCGACACTTCCTGGCTATTTTGCAGCTTTCTGTCTGGCCACCCAGAAGTTTGCTAATGAGCATAGTATTGACTATTGGCTGGATATTTATTGAAACTGCTTAGTCCTATGAAAGCAGAAAATTGGCAAAATGAGACCACTGATTTGATTTGAGTTTTATTTAACCACAAACATGTAGTAGGCCTAAGGTAGCTGTTGCGGTGATCTTCCAGCCGAGAAACCAAGGTCACATTAAGTTGAAGTTGATACTTGTGCAAAATACAGTGTTACAACAAATCGGCAATTAAAAGTTTAACCTAGAATCAGATATCTCCCGGTTGCTTCAAACAACATTAAAGGAGAATATAATGATCAACGTAATATATTTATCTTAAAAAATATATATATTGCAGAAGATCAAACACATTGGACTACGCAAATTTAAGACATTTGAATTTCAATTTAGAACCAGGCTTCGCATGTGCTGCCGGAAGTCTTTAATGTTCTTGAATTTCGATTTTTGGTTTGAGTAGCCTACCCTTAAATTTTCTTGAATTTAGCTGTGTATTCTTTAATGTTCTTAAATCTGGTGGTCAAGCTTTTGGATGAACCCTCATTATAACATCAATTTGAGATGAATTTGATTTTGAAAAATTCCTGTCAATGGGGTACCGAGAGAACTAAAATTCCAGAGGGGGCTGCGACGAAAGTCGGACTTTCTTGGGCGATAATAGAGTTAAATGTTCATATCCGTGCGACAGATGGGCACACTTCTAGACAATACATAGAAATCGTAACATACTCTTGAGTAAATTGTATACAACTTTAGTCTCAACATTTTGCATGTGTCCTTAAAAATGTTCTTGAAAATGTTCTTGAATCTGGTGACCAATATTTTGTCTGAACCCTGATTAGAATACTAGAGTAGTTTAAACCCCAGTCACTCTACCACTTTGGACCAAAGAACCTACCTCTTTGCGACCTCCTTGCAACCAAAGCAATGGTTGCCGTCCTCTGGCCAACTATATTGGTCAGTAGGATGTTTTTAGTGCAGGAGCTGCAACCTCATTGTGACCATTTTGGTCGCAAGAAGTTCAGTGACCATTGAGGACCTCTTTGCGACCACCCCATTTTTGTGGTCTCAAAGTGGTCGCAAGCAGTAGTGTGACTGGGGTATTATGTAACACCGTCTGCTGTGTGCTAGGACACCTGCACGCGGGCAATGTGATCGTTGAGGACGGACGGTGTAGGCTGCTCGACCTGGAGAACGGCCTGCTTGGTCTGCCCTCCGTCTACCGTGCCTTCTTCACCCAGTTCAAAAAGATACAGGTAGGCGAAGCCAAGCAAAGTTGGTGCCACTTTGCATGCGGTCTACCTGAGCATTTACACTTTAGCGTGCGGTCTACCTGGCCATTTGACCAGGAGCGGTGGCCGAATCGGTAGAGTGCAGTCCTCGCGTGCTTGAAACTGGGAGTTTGGTTCCCGGTCGAGTCAAACCAATGACTTATTAAATTGATTCATGTCAGTTCCTAGCCTGGCGCTCTGCATTAATAGGATAGGGCAAGGACTGGTTAGCTCACTGTCAGGACAATGTGACTGAGTGGGATATCTGTTCATGGTGGCAGCAGCCTGATTTCTCAGTGGGCCAGCACTATAAAGCTTCCATGAATGCGCACTGTCACAAGTCGGTACCCATCCTGATATGACCTTGAATGTTGGCAGGACATAAAACTCCTGACAACCAACCAACCTGGGCATTTACAATTTAGTGTGATCTACCTGCACTTTAACCCTAACCATAACCTTCAATTTGAGGAGGATACTGATGTGGGTGTTTGTTGATGTCGACCACGCGCTAGTGGTAGACCAAACACTGAAGTAGCACCGCAAAGTCAAATGTACAGTGCAAAAAAAAATCAAACAAAGAAAAAACTGTTGCCATAGTGGCTGTCGCCCGTCATTGTTGTCGCCGTCGTCATCGTCATCGTCATCATTTATGACTTATTATTATGACCATTTCATTCAGATTGTTCTTACTTTTTGTTGTTGTGTTATTACTATCAATGGCCGGATGAGTTGAGTGTTCGTCTCCCGTTTTTGTAGATCGTAGGGTTCGAACCCTGGTCGAGTCAAACCAATGACTTAAAAATGTATGCTTGTCACTTCCTAGCCAGGTGCCTGGCATTATTAGGTAGGTCAAGGACTGGTTAGCTCAGTGTCAGGATAATGTGACTGAGTGGCATGTCAGGTCATGGTGCCGGCGGCCAGTGGGACAGCACTATAAAGTTGCCATTAGTGCACATTGTCACAATTCAGTACCTGTCCTGATACGACCATCAATGTTGCCAGGGCGTAAAACTCAACCAACCAACCAACCTTCTTTGTTTAAATTTGTTATTTGTTATTTGTTCAGACCATGGAGGCCGTGGATGTGTACTCGTTCGGCCACCTGCTGTACGAGATGTGCTACGGGGTACAGCTGCACACTGCCACCTGCGACACCTTCTCCACGCACTGTGCCCCAGACATACGTGAGTCAGCCAATCTGAAATATCCGGTTGTCTTTTACATCTCTTTATATATATATATATATTTTACCTCGGTATACAGCCTCAGGCTAGCCTCAGGCTAGGGAGAAGGAAGCACATCCGGGTCCAGCAATTAGCATAAACAACTCACGATTGGAATTACGTTTCGTTGAGTTGCTCCCGCAAATTTAGTCTACACACAAGCAAATACGCAGTAAGTATAATCAAAACTGTGGTTAGCTTAATTATGATGCATTATAGCATCGTTATAGAAAGTTCAGAACTTTCTTTGGTCCTTTTTGGACTAGTTTCGTCGGTTATAAAAAACCAAGGATAGAACGCTCTAGATTCCTTCTCGAAGGAACGAAACCGATTCTTAGCGGTTCTGTCAACACCCGTGTGAACATGGGTAGAGATGTGGGCTTTGCCTCATCTCCTGTGGAAATTCTCTCGGACTCTAATAGAGAGTAATGTTGGAGATGCTCCTGGGTTTCTTTTATAGACTCCCCACAATATTTTCAGGCGTTTCTCCGAGTTTCGTAGCATTTTCTCCAACCTGCTGGCGTAGTAGTCGCAGGGGGGAGAAGTGTGCGGAACAGAGAGATGGGCGAGCCGATACACTGGTCCCGACCCCGCGTAAGATTTGGGCTTGACCCACAATCCACGCACAAAATTAGCTTATTACGCCTGTGTTATAACGGTCTAAACACGTTCTCTAACACCACTAGATGTCCAATTACGTTTTAAACAACAAAATTGTGACATTTATAAATACCGAGACTGACCAACATGTTTGGTTCCAGATCCCGATGGCCACGAAGCAGAGTAAGCGCATGGCAGCAGCAGCCGAGGGACGTGCTCCCAGGGCCTCGGACGAGGAGTACGACTCCTCACCAGTGTTGTCGGCAATGCCCTCACCACAGCCCGGGGCGCATATACTCTCCGAGCCGGAGGAAGAGACAGTGCCTGATGGCCCCACAGTTCCTGACTGGGAGGCTCGGTGGACGGCTATGGAGAGTCATATTCTGTCTCTCAAACCACCGCCGTCTCTTAAACGACATAGGCCGGGGTTCCAAGACGAGTCGGACTGGGAAGACTTCTCAGAGACAGACTCGGCGATTGAGCCGAGGGCTCCTCCTCCTCCTCCTCCTAAACGGAGTAAGAAGAAGAAACACGTTACTTCTTCTGGTGATGACTTCACCAAAGAACGTAGCAAGACCGGGCTTCGCAAGAAGCGAAAGACCAAGTCCAAGAAGTAGAAGAAGAAGAGGAAAGATTCTTCTTCTTCTGATTCCTCCACAGATTCTACTTCCACGGAATCAGACTCAGACACACAATATGAAGGTGTCTATGCTGCCATTGGTGGCAAAGTGTCTAAGAAGGTGGAGAAGCCGAAAGCTAAGCGGGTTAAAACTACCACGCTTATGCGCGAGACCATAAATGGTCATTTCCGTACCTTCAAACCGGCGGAAATCATCTCCAAGCTAGGAGATGAATTGACGGGCATTAAAGGTGTCCCCAACTCCATCATTAAAGAGATGGATCGAGATGTCAACATGATGGAAGACCATAAGAAATTTGAGAGCGTGTTACACATAGCGCATAAGGCGGTGCTCGGTATGTTAACGGCCATCACTCCGGTGGCAAATCGAATGCAAAGAGAAAACAAGTTCTCATCCTTGGCAAAAACCATGGACAAAGGCATTGCACTGTTAACAGCGGCAGGTAATTACTTGTCCTACCGAAGATATGAGAATGTCTTTAAGTTGGTTTGCACAGACGCTGGCAAAGAGGTGGCTCGCTCAAAGAAGGTCACGGACAATGATGGGAAAGAGTATACGCTCTTTCTGGCCCCAGAGCCGATCAAAGGGAAGCCTTTGGACAAAACGAAAATGTTTGGCGGCCAACTACAATACCTCTATAAAGAGGTAGAAACCCCAGCGAAAAATGGCAAAAATATGGATGGCAAAAAGAAGCAGGAAGCCCCACGCTTCAAAAGGTCACGAGGGGATTTTCGCCCACGACGGCTCGGCAGGGGTTCCAGACCGGGCTCACACTTCAGCCAGTCTTTCCGGGGCCGGGGCGCCTGCCCAGGCTGGACCGACAACAACGCACGGCCACTGGGCCGCGGCTTCAACTCCCCGAGACCCTTCCAAAGGGGCGGGTCCAAGTAGAGGCCCAAACACAGACTTTACAAGTCCCCGCCACCTCTAAAACCACACAAACTGTAAGCAACTTTGTGGCTGGGAATATTCATAATCATATTTCTGAATGGGACCAAATTACCAGTGATCAGGATATTTTACAAATAGTTAAAGGTGTTCAAATTCCCTTCATACAAATACCCGTACAAGGGAGAGTTCCGTTTCCCTATGAAATTGAACAAATTGAACGAGAGGCACTAACTGAACAGGTACAATTTTTTTTTACAAAGGCATTATCCAAAAGGTTACACACTGCCCTGGAGAGTTTATTTCAAACATCTTCTCGAGACCCAAACCTAATGGGGACGTTCGAATGATTCTGGATTTAACAACCCTTAATAAAATGATAGAATATCGACATTTTAAAATGTTTTCACTAGATACGGCACAAGACCTCATTACACCAAATGCGTGGATGGCTAGTGTTTACTTACAAGATGCATATTACACAGTTCCCATAGCGGAACAACATCGGAAATTTCTCCGTTTTCTTTGGGATAACCAACTCTATGAGTTTACCTGTATGCCAAATGGCTTAGCTTGTGCCCCTCATTTCTTCACTAAACTGCTTAAACCTGTTTTCTCACTTATGGCACGGAATGGTCACATAATGTTTCCTTACATAGATGATTCCTTTATAATGGCGTCAACACACATTGGTTGTGTAAACGCCGTTTTGGATTTATGTGCATTACTCACTAAATTGGGGTTTTATGTACATCCGCATAAGTCAGTGCTTCAACCAACAAAACAACTCAAATGTTTAGGGTTTATTCTTGATACACAGTCCCTCACAGTGTCGATAACAGAACAGAAATTAACTAAGTTTATGACCACAGCGACCCAGCTTCTTAAGTTACCGAAACCTAAGATTAGACAGGTCGCAGTTCTTATCGGGATAATGATATCGTATGCACCCGCTATTCTATATGGGAAATCCCATAATAAATCTCTAGAAATAGATAACAATTTAGGATTAGCACGAACTAAAGGTAATTTTGAACGAAAGATGTTTATTTCTGAAGAAGGGTTACATGATATTCAATGGTGGATGCAACATATCGCAAATTCACCCAATCCAATCCGCATGGCGGAACCACATACAGTAATTACCACTGATGCTTCGTTAGAAGGGTGGGGAGCCCATCGTGATGGGGTAGCAACAGGAGGTAGATGGCTACATGATGAAGAGTCAGATCACATTAATGCGCTCGAGTTGCGTGCTATTTATTTGGGTCTACGTAGCTTAGTAAAGATACCTAAATCACAAGTTAGAATACTAACTGATAACACTACTGCTATGGCATATATCCGTAACATGGGTGGAACCAAATCAAAGCCTTGAAATCAGTTATCTAAACTGATTTGGAACTGGGCACAGGCTCAACAAGTCTGGCTGACTGTAGCGCATATTCCAGGGTCACAAAATACACTTGCAGACCATAAGAGTAGAAAATTCCACGACCATTTAGAATGGTCCCTGTCAACACGTTTGTTTAAATTCATTTGTGCAAAATGGGGGACACCTAAAGTTGACTTGTTTGCATCACAAAATAATAATAAGTTACCCTGTTATGTTTCTTGGCATCCCGAACCGGATGCTTGGAAAATTGATGCATTTACTATTACCTGGGAAAATAATTTTTTCTATATTTTCCCACCGTTTAGCGTTATCAGCCGAGTAGTGAGAAAAATCAGCATGGAGGGGACACACGCCATACTGATTGTGCCCGATTGGGACACGCAACCTTGGCTGCCAGCAGTTACACAACTGGCAAAAGAACATATACGATTCCCAAGAAAACCCGGGAACCTAACGCACCACGGACCGCTAGTGGTTCACGGCGACGTGTCAGCGACACCCCTATTGGCATTCCTTTTCTAAGAAAACAACTGCAGCAATTTGGTTTAGACAAAATTACGGAAGATAGGATAGTAGCTGATGCATGGAGGCCAGGAACTGTTAAAATGTACACAACTTATTTAAAGAAATGGGGTGTACATTGTTTGCTAATGAAAGTTAAGCCAACAAATCCAACAATTGCACAAGTAGCTCGTTTTCTTCGTTCTCTAGAGGATGAAGGACTAGGATTTGGGGCGGTCAATGCGGCAAGATGCGCATTATCAATTATATTACCTAGAATTGACGGCGAAACAGTTGGTAAACATTATGTCCTTCATTATTTACTTCGGTCAATTTATCAAAGGAATCCTCCAAAACCAAAGTATAGTCGCTTTGGGGATGTTTCTATAGTATTTAAGTTGTTCCAGGCTTGGCCTCACAACTCTTGGTTAGGTATAAAACAATTAGGTTTTAAGGTTGCGGTCTTGTTACTATTAGTAACAGGACACAGAGGACAGACGATTGTTGCTTTATCCTTAACGGGATTAGAAATAGACAAGAAACAAGCTACGTTTGATTTAGCACAATTGCTCAAATCGAACACGCTGGGTGACCCTTTATCTACGGTTCACTTAGACTACTTCCCAAATGATCGTAAATTATGTGTTGTGTCAGCCATACGGGCTTATATATCCAAGACAAAGGACTTACGTGCATCACAACAACTATTAGTGAGCTTCATAAAGCCACATAATGCAATTTCAAGAGAAACCCTTGCCAGATGGACAATCAGGGTGTTGAAATTGGCTGGAGTGGATACGGGCAAATACTCTTCCCACTCAACCAGAGGTGCTATGGTGTCCAAGGCACGGTTGCTCGGTATTTCTGTGAAAAGAATACTAGCGCACGCAGGCTGGAAGACAGCTAAGTCGTTTGCAAAACATTACAACAAACGACTAGAAAAGCCTACCGGCATTGCAAAGCGCCTGCTCACCAACTAACAAGAATAGGTGAGAACAAAAACTTTGAATGATACAATTACTAATACAATGACACATAGACATGTTATAATAAGAATGAATGATATTAAGGATAAAAATGAATTATGTAAAAGTCTCCCTAGCCTGAGGCTAGCCTGAGGCTGTATACCGAGGTAAAATAGTATAGTTATACGAGTCTTACCTGGGTATAGATGATGGATAACTGCTGTTTTCCCGAGGTATAAGCCTCGGGTAGACGTGGGCTAGGGCCCGCCCACCACACCCTACCACGTCTATTCCCTTGGTGTACCATTAGGGGAAAATCATAGTATCCAATGTATTGAAAGATCATTTTTATCCTGAATAAGTAGGTAAAGATTGCTGGACCCCGATGTGCTTCCTTCTCCCTAGCCCACGTCTACCCGAGGCTTATACCTCGGGAAAACAACAGTTATCCATCATCTATACCCAGGTAAGACTCGTATAACTATACTATATATATATATATATATATATATATATATATATATATATATATATATATATATATATATAAACATGTGTATATATTTATAACATGTATGTATATATAAACATATATATATATATATATATATATAAACATGTGTATATATATACACATCATCAGTAGATACAGAACAATACTATGAAATTCCCTTGCGCTTATCTTCTATTATAAAGGGATCCGACATGGTGGCGAAATTGGTAAGAGTGCTGGCCTTCCTATATGGAAGGTTGGGGATTGGCATCCCGGCCGAGTCAAACCAATGGCTTAAGGCCCGTTTACACTTTTGACGGCGCAACACGGTGGTAAAAGGCGTTGGACGGTGCAAGCCAACGCTCCTATTTAGACTTTGCATCAACGCTTGACGGCGTTAGACAGTGCAACACGGCAAGCGTTGACCAAAGTTCAACTATTTTGAACTTTCAAGGTCAGCGCTTCCACATGTTGCGCACTCCCCACCGTTTTGCGGCGTCACACAGCGCTGACCAGCATAAAGTTGGCGGCGTCACACACCGTCAAAACTATAAACAGGCCTTTACAAAATTGGTACCTGTCGCTTCCTACTATCCTAGCCTGGCGCTCAACAGTATTAGGATAGATCAAGGATTGGTTAGTTCAGTATCAGGGTGATGTGACAATGGGATATCAGGTCATGATGCCAGCGGCCTGGTCTCCCAGTGCGGCAGCACTATAAAGTCACCAGGAGTGTGCACCGTCACAAGTTGGTACTCGACCTGATATGACCTTAGATGTTGCCAGGACCTAAAACTCCAACAAACAAACAAAAACAACAGGCTATATATAACCAGACTTAGATGTTGCTAGGATGTAGGTCCCTAACAAACAAATCTATTATAAAGTGTGGGTTTTTATTTAATTTTCCAAACTCTAATCACATTCTCTATGGGATGTTGAACATACCCATCTCTATGGGATGTTGAACATACCCATCTCTATGGGATGTTGAACATAGAATTTGTCAAATATTCGAGATAGAACACAAATCGCAGATTACAAAACACCCACCCAGTCAAACATCACGGAAATGTAGGAAATCCTGGACCTATTTCATGCCTGCTGGTTGATCGTGTCTCCTGTTTCTGTTTTCAGGGTCTGTGCTGGAGTCCATTTTAACTCCGGAAGCGTGTAAAAACGGTATCCCTTCAGTCTCGGATCTACTGCAACACCCGTAAGTTCACGCATGGTCATAATACTACAAGTTGCATGATCTGATTAGAGCATAGTAGTTTAGATTTTATTCTACGATATTTACCTAGGATACATAGTTCAGTCATTCATTATTTGGGGGCCTATAGAAGGTGTATTACCGTATATGTTCCAATAGACACGCACTGCACGAGTGCAGACACATGGATGCACGTCTATTCAAAGGTAAAGAATTTCATGGATTTGCTTTTGTCGTGCCTCTGAAATAAAGTGGGATTGTCTTATTTTATGTGCATGATCGTAATTTAGATGTGATTTTGTTGTGTCTCTGAAATAAAGTGGGATTGTCTTATTTTATGTGAATTCAGTCTGAATATGATCGTAAATTTGTGTGTGCTTTCATTCCTGAAATGGGGGGGTGTGCTTCTATTGGGTAGCGCGCTTCTATTGGGACATATACGGTAAGTCAATTTGAATGAGCCCAGTATAGGCCACTGAGACTGGAACTGTACTCTGACAAATGCTCTCCAAGCACACCTTTTCAGTTTGGGTAACTGAATATGTGGAGGGAGAGTGCCACTATTGCTAGTGTGCAAATGTAGCCTAAAGGGATTCACAGGCATTCTCGAGTCTGTGTGGAACAATATTTGGTCATGTGGGGGAACCATATTATGTCATGTGATGAGGGAATCCCACACGGGGGTGCATGTTCATTTGCCGTCTCAGTGGACTATACCAGGCCCCTTAGGCGACTTTAATAGAAGGCATCATTACACTGCTGCCAATCAGACACCGGAAATGGGTAAACCCAGCCGATGGGGGGGACCAGTGTAGATCTGGTTTGTGGGGCTCCTGCGCTACTCTGCCCTGTTCACACACCCACCATGTTCGGGGTCTTTCCGGTGCCAGTGTAGCCTCTGTGCTACACCGCTCTACACTCAAAACAGGTGTACAACAAAGCCCATGACGTCCAATATGTCGGTGTTACACTAATTTGATAGAATCCACAAAATTGTTCATTCATACTCTGAAAAGATTACTCAAACTATAGTAAAGTTACTTATAACGGTGAATCTAATATATTTATCTCAAAATCATGACAGAAACTCAAAAACTATCGGAGTGCAACTTTCATCGATGTGTCTTGGTTTCAATTGTCACCACGATTTTAAGGATTTCTATTTTAAAGCAGATAGATTGGTTACGGATAAGGTAAAATAACCTGTATTTTAATCTAGTATCTGAACTGAAATGCCATTGTGATCTATCGATAATATTAACTTGAACCACATAAAATAGTGATATTAAAAAAGTAAATATGGTGGGGATTTTTTTTTCATTTTTGTTTTCTTTGCTAAAAGAACAATAACATATAGATCTGGCTCTTTATAATAATTAGTTCAATACTTCGCTTGTCGATTGTAATTGGGTATTATTATTGGATTTACATTTAAAAGTGTAGAGCAGTATTGGATCTACTGGGACTAGTGAATCAAATTGCTCTACCCTCGGACGTGGGCTTTCAACTCTGTGGGCGTGGAGTGTATTGATTCATGTTCTGATCGTTCACTGTGGAAATCAGAATTACCGAAAATGTTGGCTTTGTTCTGGAAGCATTGTTCGATGAGGCCATAACCATGACCCACTAGATTGCGTAGCATTATTAAATTAGCAGGACTGAGTCCTCCGATAAAATTCTTCTATCAGCACTAAAACCACTTTACCTAATTCCCATTGAAACCAAGGTTGCAACAATCTGGTTCGAGTAGTTGGAACGCTTAGGTTATTTCGTCACTCCTTTATCGGGGTTTATGAATCCATGTAGGTTACTCCTGCAGCCCTGTTCCTGTGACAGGGCTGCTGAAGAACCCATTAGAAAACCTCTCTGAAGACTGGGTTATGGATATAATCCCAGGAATTTGCAATCTGATATGCTACATTTATGCTTACAATACTTGTTTATCGTATACCGCTATTTTTGATCGAAGAATTGATGAAATCATGTAGATTAATAGGCTTTAACAATCTAATCAAGAGCCTTCTGGGGCTGCCATTTTGTTTTTCTTTTGCATCCTTTGCCATTTCACCAACTCTACACTAATATAGATAAACACTGTACACTGGAACCAGGAGCTCCTCATCTTGTTTATACCAGAGCAGCTTTTGGTCGGATTTAGACAGTTATCATTCACTCCTATTGTGTATAAACGGGGGGGTGAATCTTTTATCTGTAAGATAATATTTTATTGCAAGATTATTATATCACAGATTGTGTTGTTTTAAATTAAGTTTATTCGTAAATGTGGTGTTGCCGCCATCTGACAAACCGGTGCTCAAGATCCCCAGTAAGATGAAGGAGTCGCTGCGGGAGGCCAAGGTTGCCACGGAGCGCCGACTTAAAGAGCAACAGAAACTGGTAGGTTTTAATATCTTGATACCAAATATACCGAATTTGGTAGGCTGATTGTCAGTTGTTATTCCAGTCCTACAATAGTTAACTTTTTACTAAAGGCGGTTATGATAATCTGTACCGTTCTTGTATCCAAAACCTTTCGAGTTGGGACTTAGAGCAGTTTATGGTTTGGGCGGAGACAACAGATTCACATAGGGAGTTCCATCTATCCACAATCCTGTGGCTGAAGCTGTGTTTCCTGAAGTCTAGACAGCATCTTTTTTTTAAATTTGTGGGTTATAACTACGGGTCGGGGTTGATGTTGGGAAGCAAAAGAAGATGGACGAGGCAATGCGGGGCATAACTGTTATGATTTTGTAGACCTGAATCATGTCTCCTCGCATTCTGGCCACACTTTGTTTGTTATGGTTTTACATCCTGAGAACATCTGAGGTCATCGGGATGGGTACCGACTTGTGAGATTGTGTAGTCATGGCGACGTTATGGTGCTGCCCCACTGGGAGACCAGGTCGCTTGCACAATGACCAAATGTGTTGTGTATGTTAAAATGTTACACGAGTGATGTTAACATATTGCTAAATTTGTATAAGATCAAAATCAAAGGGTGAAATAGGTTTTTTTACCCCCAACTATGACATATGCATGTGTAAGCCTTCATATGAACATGGATTCTGCTAGTATTCGTTGGAATGTTTTATGCTATTCTTTGGAAGGGTTTCAGTTTGGGTCTCCATGTCACACTTTATTGCCCAGTTTGAGAGAATGACCCAAGTGTTCTCAGGTCTGTTTGCCGTACACTTGCTCACCCAGCTCGGACAGGTGCGGCGACTGTCCAAAGCCCAGGCCTTCCACATGTCGGAAGACGAAAAGAAGAAGCGGCGTAAGAACAAGAAGGTGGGCATGGCATGTTGGTTGTTCAGTTAATCTAGGCTTAACATTGCATAGCCTGAAGGTTTTGAGTTTCTGTCATTTCTTGAGAAAAATATATTAGGTTGATCTGAATAATCTATGTTTCTTTAGCTTAACGTAACATTACTTTAAAATAACTAACTTAGGAGATATTTTTGGTGTAAACATCTGGAATTAATTATGCCGTGCTCGTCAAAGCTCTGAGCCTACAGGCTACAGCACTAAAATGTTCTATTAAATTGGCTCAGTTCTGTGCAGCAGCAAATGTTTAATAAGCACACCAGTATCAAAGTGGGATATGTAGGTTCAAATCTAGATAGGCGTTTTACTTTTGAAAATGTCATGTCTTTATCGGACTATGCAACTTTAACTGTACTTCTGTTGGGCGAAGGGTAATTTTAAAAGACTAATCTAATGCATAACTATAAAATACCAATCAAATTTGATTAAATTGAAGACTTTGAGATACAAAATTAAGCTTCCTTTTCTTAGAAATTGAAATTGTCACCCATTTCCATTGTCTCTCTTTTGGTACCTGGCTAATGGTGGGTTGCTTCTTCGCAATCGACTGTTGCGGCCTCTGTGAGATCTCACTGATTACAGGACAAAGTGGGAGGGGAGTGTCGTGTCTAATTCTTCACACCAACTGCAGGGCTAAATCTACACAATCGAACAACTATTCTGATCCATTCTTATATGTTAAAGAATAGTTTCACTCATTCCTCTTATAACCACCTAGTTATTTGTTTAAAATAGAAAGCATGCAGGACCGGGCGCTGTGGCCAAATCAGTAGAGCGCAAGCCTCGCGTGCGGGAGATCGGGAGTTCGGTTCCAGGTCGAGTCAAGCCAATGACTTATAAAATTAACACTCGTGGCTTCCTAGCCATTAATGGCTTCCTATTAATGAAACTTTTCTTTTTCTATGGGAATTTGTTTCCCTTGACCACAGATATATGATTGTGAGCTTTCTAATTTAATTAGTGTCTATTGGCACATAATTGATTGTCTGCTTTTACATGTAAAAGCGATGGTTTGAACAACAAACAAACATTTCTCGCCGTGAATATGGCCTATGCTGCCGACACGGCGTAAAGCAACCACCAATCAATCAATCAATCCTAGCCTGGAGCTTGGCATTAATAGGATAGGGCAAGGGCTGGATAACTGAGTGTCAGGGTAATGTGACTGAGTGGGATATCGGGGCATGGTGTCGGTGGCATGGTCTCCCAGTAGTGCAGCACTATAAAGTCACCATGCGCGTGCACTGTCACAAGTCGGTACCCCTCCTGATATGACCTTAAATTTTGCCAGGACGTAAAACTCTAACAACCAACCAACGAAGCAACCAAAGCATGCGGGCGTGCACACACACACACACACACATATATATACGCACACACACACACACCACTATGTACAAAACTAGTGAGAATGTGAGGGATTAAGAAAGTGCCAAAGATTTCACCCATTCCTCTTTCAGCCACCTATTTATTCATTTTAAATACAAAGCATTTGTGTCACACACACACACACACACACTCACACACACACACACACTCACACACACTCACACACTCACACTCACTCACTCACTCTCACACGCACACATACACACACTCAGACTCACACACACTCACACACACTCACTCTCACTCACTCTCACTCTCGCTCTCACACACACACACACACACGCACACACACACACTCACACACACTCACACCGCGATGCACAAACCTAGTGAGAATGTGAGGGATTAAAGACAAACAAAATGTCCATGAATCAAGACATTTAATGGAATGAAAAGAGGAGTCCTATTTTGTTATGACACCTGGTGCGTATGTGTACTTCAGAAACAGATGAGTGAGAAGGTGGTGGAGAATGGAGAGAATGGGTCGCACCCTGACCCAACCTCAGCCGGCGTCTCACCCGCGTCATCGACGTCGGCTCTGACGCCATCGACGCCCACGCCGTCAGGGGGAGCCACGGACAGCGCCACTGAGAACAATTCGGCACCGCCTCCACCAGGTGGGGTATTTATTCAGTGACGTAACCGGAGTTGGGGAGGAGGGGGATATGTGGAGGTGGCGATGTCTTCATTTTGATCTATTCACCGTGTGCTGAAAAAAGGGACAGTGTACATCTGCTCACTGTACCTACCTGCGCTTACCTAGCCTGCCTTAACCCATGTCTGCTTTCTATACTAGAGTGTTAACTTACAGCGTCACCAAAGGCCAGTTGCTCTCATACCATGTCTATCTGGTGTGGTAGGTTAAAAATCCCTTGGGTCAGTAAAAGTGTAGGCTTTCTATCGACCAACTGTCTAATGGTGAAAACAAGTCTGTCCATGATAGGCAGTATAAATCTTCAAGAACCCCCCCCCCCCACCCGCCTTTAAAAAACAAACCCCACACCATCCATGTAAGAGATTTGCTTCACTATGACTAGCACACTACAGAACAGAAGTTTGGGAGTCGTGTTGTAGAGGGGTGTTTCCCCGACGTTTAAAAAAAAAAATTCAATTATTTGCTCGTGGCTTAATTATACGAATTATGTCAAATTGCAAACACGTTCTCTCCATTAAACTCTTCATGTATTCTAACCCTTAGAAAACACCCTCGACCCAAAATGCATAATGTGTCCAGTCCGCGTGTTCCGAGTTCTGCTTGTGCCTCAGGGCGAATGGAGGCTGTGACCCAGCACGCCTGGTAACTCTGTCTTACCAAGCGGTAGGGATGGTGATGAAGACACATACACAAAGTGGTATTTTATCTAATGTAAAATATTTGCCAGGACAAATTCACTGCAATCTACATTAGAAACAAATGTATGGCAAGAACCAGACCAAGTTTGGTCATTGACAGCCATTTGGTTATAGGTGCAAAGTGAGTTAAAAAAGATAGGACGGGGATGAGAGCAGTATCAACCCCAACTTCCACAATCTAAGCTGAGGCTGTGACCCAGTGCGCTGGATCGCAGGTTCAGTCCTCCCTGAGGGACCAGCGGAACTCGGAATATTTGTATTGGCAGTGATGGGGTGGAGAAGAGGGGTATGGGGTTTCGGTATATGAGCACCTAGATAATTTTACTAGCATCTTAATATTAACTTTTAGGAAACCAAGCTTGCGCAAGTATGTTTGTTGTAAGAGGTTCACTGTGTTTTCCCCCGACCAGGTCTCATTTAAATAAAAAAGAAAAAAAGATTAAAACGAAATAACTAAGTTTGCATTCTCCTTAGGCACTAATTAGGCTTGCTGATTAGGCTTCGCTAACTTATTGAGTGGTTACTCTTAAAAGAACCACGTGATTCAGATGTAATAAACTGTGGATCTGGATGCTGCAAACTGCATGGCCTTAACCCAAGGGAAGTAAGTAGATTGTTCACACTGCAGCTGTTTAAAATACAGATCATGGCAACAACTCTTATAATGGATTTCCTTATCGCATAAGTAATTTTAGAATTGGTTGACGCAGCTTTTCACTCGGTCTTTTGTGTGTGTGTGTGTGTGTGTGTGTGGCTTTAAATTAAATCAATTGCTGTATTCCTTCCTACGTGAATATGGCCTCTGTTGCGCCAACATAATCACTCAATCACCGACTAGTACCCCAGTCACACTACGCTTACGACCACAAAAAATGTGTGGTCGCAAAGTGGTCTTCAGTGTTCGCCGACATCCTAGCGACCATTATATTCGTAAGGAGGTTGCCATCCATTTTCATAGGTTGATAATCGACTGACCTGGCATGCTGCCAACCACCTGCGACCACTCACTCGGTGATCGGTCTGCGAGTGGTCAGGGACTGATTTGCGACTGATCTGCAGTCGAATGTCGATCGGTCGCAAATCAGTCCCTGACCACTCACTGACCGATCGCCTAGCAGTCTTCTCCCTTCTCTTTTTTTCCCCAGTGTTTTTTGGCTTTGGTCGCAAGCATAGTGTGACTGAGGTATTAGGGCTCCGAGAAGTGTTCCACCAATCATTAAATACCCCAGTCACACTACTGCTTTAGTCACAAGCATAGTGTGACTGGGGTATTAGGGCTCCGAGACGTGTTCCACCAATCATAAAATACCCCAGTCACACTACTGCTTGCAACCACAAAAAAGGGGTGATCGCAAAGTGATCCTCAGTGGTTGCTGACTTCCTTGCAACCATTTTGGTCGCAAGGAGGTTGCGGCTACTGCACTAAAATTATTGTGACTAAAATGGTTGCTCAGAGGTCGGCAACCATTGCTTTGGTCGCAAGGAGATGGGTTCTTTGGTTCAAAGTGGTCGCAAGCCGTAGTATGACTGGGGCTGTAGTCTGCATGATCTCACCCAGTAATAACACAGTTTCAACATACCCGCCAGTGTTGTTAGGACGTAAAGCAACAACAAACAAACAAACACATGCGCTGGACGTGACCTACATTAAAAAATGACGTCATGGAATTCCCTCCAACTTCCTGTCTGCCGTGCGTCCGCATTTCCGCTCGCATTTCAAGGCCTTATTAACCCTCTAATTACACTACTGCCCACATACATACATACATACATACATACATACATACATACATACATACATACATGCATACATACATACATACATACACATACATACATACATACATACATACATACATACATACATACATACATACATACATACATACATACATACACACACACACACGCACGCACGCACACAAGCACAACATCTCTCACACACAACACACAACACACAACCCACGCACTCACTCTGCCAGCCACCCTCACCTCCCGCCTTTATGTGTCCGCCACCAGCCGAACAGCGAAAAGCAAAGTCACGCTCCAAGCACCGGCGGCGAAGAAGGTCTAGTCAGGGTATTGACCACTAGGCGGCGGTGAGTGACCACTAGACGGCGGTGAGTCCGCTGTCAGCCGACAGCGCTGCGGCGGCCGCCAGTTGGGTCTGAGCATGCCGGTGGCTTTGGTGGTTTATTTTGTGTGTCAGTGTCAGTGTCTAGTAGGATGCTAGCGGTGTTGTCAGATGACGTGTATAGGTGTTTAGTGGCCGTCACTGCTCCTTTTCTTCGCTGTTTCGATGGGAGTGTGCGTATGTGATGCAAGATTATTATAGAGAGGTGATTGCCGTTTATTCCACCTCTAAATCTCAGTAGGTACCATTGTGAGGATTCAGTAGTGTCAAACGCGCACAACAGATGGCGCCACGGTATAAATTCCGCACAAGTAGTGCCCTCATTACCATTCTAATAATAGGCTAGTAATAATACAACCTTCCGATTATTGTTATTATTTGCATAATTCTTATACGCCATATACATGCAATATATATTTATAATATAAATATATAATCAATATTTTGTATCTAAGTTATATAGTATACATATATAATATATATTATTTATTATATAGTCTGCATATATGATATATATTCTATATATGACGTATGAGAATTATGCAAATAAATAAATATATTTATATTATATATACATATATTATAGCAATTGATAGTGAATGCATTTTGGCTTACGCCGTGGTGATATGCCTTGCATGTCCAATAGAACTGAACTAAGATTGCATGAACTTCTGCCTCATACATATTTTGATTCTCATTGCATGCATCAAATGTCGTGGGATGGTTTTTGTTTGTGTTTGTAGATTCGAATTTAAATGCGATTCACTGATATAAATTCATAACTACCATATTCGAAGATAACATTATTTTTTTTTTAGCAAAGCTATATAATAGAATTGTTTCAAAATCACATTGTTTCGGTATATAATGATCCATTCGATCCCATGCCTTATTACTGATTGGGGAAGTTGTTCAGTCCGTTTCTCTTTGTTGCTTTATTACACCTACGTTATTGGTCAGTTCCTAGAGGCATGTTTTGGTTTTCTGTTTTGATTGGTTGTTTGGGGTTTTACGTCCTAGCAGCATTTATGGTTTTATCAGGACGGGTCCCGACATGACAGTTTTCACTCACATTATCTTGATACTGAGCTGACCAGTCCTTGCCCTATCCTAGTAATACCGGGCGCCAGGCTAGGAAGCGACAAGTATCACTTTTATATAAGTCATTGGTTTGACTCAGCTGGGGCTCGAACTCCTGACCTTCCGCATGGGAAGCCTGCCCTCTACCGATTCTGCCACCGCGTCAGCACTTTCATATAGGAAATTCTGAAATAACCATGCAGTGGCGCCATTCCATGGCAAACAAGGTGCATTGTCTTTTATAGGTGTAGTTGTAGTTTTCTTACTCAGATATCTTCACAAATTTTATTTATGTATGGCACAGATTAAAGTGCTTAAACTAAAGTATGTTTTAACTTTACTATACTATTATTTTCATTATTAATATTAGGAGATAATACATTAAATAATTGTTGTACATTGTCTTTGATGGTACAGCAATCAGGGTGGGCTATGGAACCTGTCCCCTTGTTCCAATGGTATAGCAGTCAGGCTGGGCATGGGGACCTGTCCAATTACCTTGTTTGCTGTATTTCTTGGGGAAAGCGCTGAGTGAGTGACGCGTCTTATCGTACGTTGTCTTTGGTAACATGGTGGCCTTTCTGTGTTTGCTGTGCTTACCACTGTACATGTGGACCAGACGGGACGGCTGAATGAGTTAGAGCATCCGTCTCCCGTGTTGGTAGATCGTGGGTTCGAACACTGGTCGAGTCAAACCGATGACTTAAAAATTGATACTTGTCGCTGCCTAGCCAGACACTTGGCATTATTAGGATAGGGCAAGGACTGGTTGGCTCAGTGTCAGGATAATGTGACTGAGTGGGATATCAGGTCATGGTGCTGGTGGCATGACATGACCTTAGATGTTGCTAGGACGTAAAACAACAACAAAGAAACATTAACCTGTGTGCTGTTCAGTCAGCAAAGTTCCACGTGTACACCAGGAGACCCAGGTCACATGACCCATTCTGCTTGTCTCTTTAAAGTTGCATAGTCCGATGGTTTTGAGTTTCTGACATTTTCTCAGATAAATATATTAGGGTGATCTTTATAATCTAACTTCCTTTAGTTTGAAGTAACTTTGCTTTAAAATAATTAACTGAGGAGACAGTTCAAGTGTAAACACGCCAAATTAATTTTGGCATGCTTGCCAAAACACTGACTCCTTAGTATTCAGCAGTAACAGGTTCTATTAAATTGGCTTAGTACGCACTAATTGACTTAGTATGTGGCAACAAATACTTTATAAATGCACCACTATCCAATTTGGATATGAAGGTTCAAATCTGGATAAGTGTTTTGCTTTTGATTTTTTTTTGTTTTTGATCGGACTATGCAACTTTTTCCGAAACTATTAGGCCATAAAACCCCAACAAACAAGCAAGCGTTAACGAATAAGGGGGAATTACCTTCGGCCGATTGCAAAATTAAATTGTCCAACTTAAATTTGCAGTTTGAAGTGAACAACACCAAACTCCTCTCTTTTTTTAAATTTTCTTTGGTAATGAGTCCTACAAAAGTAAATGGCATCACATGTCCAGACTTTTTGATTATTGAATTTATGTGATAGTCTGATATGAGACCCTCTCTGGCACTGCTCTTTGTTTCCAGCCGACACACAATGATGTCGGCCATCTTGGAGGTAAAAGTGAGGTGAAGTTGATGTTAAGTAGCCATAGTTCCTCCTTCCACGCGGTGGCTGGCTCGTCTAACCCTCTCAGTGCCGAGAATAAAATAACACTGGTCGCCCACTGGCTATGGCCGTGTGGATGTAACGCCTACACTCTAAGATCTACGCTCCTGTGCGGCTTGGCCTCGTTTCAATTTTTATTTTTTTCCCCTCTTTTTTTCATAGCCTTAAGTTCTAATTATACTCGACAGCAGCTTAAAAATACTCGCCGAGAGCCCCATGGGCATGCAGACCTGCCTACCAATACTTATTTTGCGTATTTTCTACACCGTTTTAAGCCAAAGTATGCCAACACGCAAAATTAAAATATTGGATGCCCAAATAAATTAGGAAAGTACACATTTTTGTTGTCCCCTTTTTTTCTTGCTTGGAAGTACCTCTTTTTCCCCCCCTTTTAACAAATATTTTTTTATTGTGGACACAAATAGGACGTTTGGAGTAGGCAACACGTGCCTAACTATACGCAAAATAAAAAATGTGTCCGGCAAAAGGAAATTGAAAGTACACACATTTTTTTCACTTTGAGGTAAGCAGGTCTGGGCATGTGTTGAGGCTGTGGGGATTGGGATTTACATCCCCAATATATATGTATGTATATATATTATATATATGTATGAAATAATATCTGTATTATATTTCAAATAGGGAAATACCAAGGTAGCTGATGGTGCTATTCATTTTGTTTTTAACTCCCTAGGTACTTCCCATTATACACACATTGTTTAGGGAGTCGAGCTTGTTTTGTTGGTGCTCTAATTGTTTAGGGAATCTAGCCTCCATGTTAAAGCATCCACACATTTCATGAAGATATTGCTGGTTTATTGATTGTAACATTTTAGATCAAAAGGAAATTGTTTTGTTTTTTCTTCTTTAATCTTAATTTTCTCTACGCATATGTTTATGTGGGTACATAAGTTACAAATAGTTATTGTTGCACTGTACATAATAGGCAATCAAAAATGGAACCTAATCTCGGTCGTTTTGTCCTGTGTTATTTTTATTATTTTATTTTTATTTGATCAAATTATTATTTCCCATACGTAAATCCCTGAAAAGGGATAGAGAAAAACAGTTACCCACATTTATCTGTAAATAGATATTTTATGTAGTTAATTCCTTCTGAACTGCATGGTTTAATATTGGGATAATAGATCAAATCGACATTACAAAACACGTGACATCTTTTTAGTTTTATCAGATGGAATCGGATATTTATGCGAGAATTCTCAACAGAAATACTTTCTTTGTGTCACTGACTTTAACCAATCTTATAGACGGCATGAGGCAATTCAAGAAATATAATTTGCCAGGTGACTTTTAATTCATTTGTTTCTTTCTTACTTGAACCTGTTTTGTTGCATGTGAAGTAGCCGAGTGCTTTGTGCGCCTTTTATTCTTGGAATGCCTCATGTTGTTCGTTCTGTGATTAAAATAACAACAAAACTTAACCTTAATTTTCATATGGCAATCTCTATACACATGTTATCCTCCGGTGTGACTGACACTCGTCAACATCTGGTTGAGGAGAGGTGGGCCGAGATGGCACCACCGGTACAGTGTTGCGTCTTAGGGAGTATAACAATAATCATAATAATATGGAATATAACCCTTTGTATCTTTATACTTGCATAATATGGTATACTTCACTCATGTGTATATATATATATATATATATATATATATATATATATATATATATATATATATATATATATATATATATATATATATTTATATATTATGTGTGTAGTGTAACTTGTTATATCAATATTATTTGCATCAAAGAGTATGATAGGCTTAGCCTATTTGACCTCTGTCCTACTCGAGCGGCCTGAGCAACTGAAATAACACTGCTTCTTGACGTAGAACAAAGAATATAGGTCAAAGATAATGCATGCAGTACCAAATACTGGCACATCACTCATTTCGTTGATTGGTGTGTAGGCTGTCCAAGTTGGCATGTGGCTTTAAGCTGAGCTGAGCATGTAAACCGAAGTGTGGTGGAGGAGGCGGGGTGCTCGATGCATCTCTTACACATTTTCTTGCATTGTAGAGTAGTGTGAGGGCCGTCTTATCCATAAGGCTGAACCCTAAGGGCCCTGCCGGAAATAGGAACCCGTCATTATATTTTATTTTTGAAAGGTCCATCATAGGAACTGCTCCTGGACAGGAGACCAGCAAAATGGATATAGGGCTATGTACTGTGGCCTAGTGCCTTCCGTACCAGGGTCAGGTTGTCACCTGAAAGATTGAAATACCATAGGGTGACCCCAAGTACCTAAATGCCTAAGGGCCTGGCCATAGGTTAATACGGCTCTGGGTGCTGTCTCAGTATGTATTATGGTCATTAACTGATTACCTTTCATATCAATCCACCGGTAGTTTGTTAATAAAGACAGTGGCAGCTCTTATTGTAAAAATTTGAAAGCAGAAGCTAAATATTCTTATTGTAAATTAGGCAATCTGATAAATGAAACAGCTGGTGTTTTGTGTGTCTTTATTTTTGTTATGTAAATGGTCCAGAATAAGTGTAGATAATCTAGAATTAGTCGACCCCATTCTGTACCACTCTGCACACCACTTCAAGCATTTCCAGGCACTACCTTCTGCGCGCATTCCACAATATTCTATTTACACTATTCAGATTTCCAGAGATAGCTAGGATTCAACGTTAGAATATGTGTACAGTCCTTATACTGACGCACTGTAAGGCTTACACGATGAGAAAGCATCTGCATTATAGTTTGGTCTTTTAGTACATGCTATATTTGGAAACCTAAAAAAGACAGGATTATAGTATGAAAGGGATGGCAATTAGAGGGGTGGGTGTGTGGGAGGAATTTCACAGCTGGTTTTGGACCTAGCTTACAGTGCCAACGATGTTTTTTTTTTCCTTCTAAAAAAAAAAGAAATTGTTGCCTATGTTCATTAAGCAAGGGAAATTTCAATCAAAGACAATTGGTCTTCCTTATTCCACTGCTTCTTGTCCTATCCTCGTAACGCGGAGCGCCAAGCTAGGTAGTCACATGTCAATTTTAATATATTGTCATGGGGGTGATGAAAATAGGAAATATTGCGCCTAGAGCGGGACTCGAACCCACATCTCTTTGCATTCCGGGCCAGTGTGCTAACCATTACACCACCTAGGCTCCCTGATATCAAGACACTCCCCACGCCTACCTGTCTATGTGGTTACTTGCCTGAGAGGTCAGTACAGACCACTACACTCGTCCCCCTGGAATTGTAAGTCTTGTAATGCTTACAATTACATACAAACAGGCAATGCACTAACACATACATACACATGGTAGGTTCAACAACCATACAGCGCAAAGCTTGTAAAGGATCCTGATCACGGCAACCAGTGTCATGGGGGTGATGAAAATGGGAAATATTGCGCCTAGAGCGGGACTCGAACCCACATCTCTTTGCATTCCGGGCCCGTGTGCTAACCATTACACCACCTAGGCTCCCTGATATCAAGACACTCCCCACGCCTACCTGTCTATGTGGTTACTTGCCTGAGAGGTCAGTGCAGACCACTACAATATGTTCCTTTTAGATTGACTCATCAGGGTTACAATCCCACGACCTGCCACACGGAGAAGCGGGCACTCAACTCATTCGGCCATCTCATCTGGTTTAGCTTCATCACATCTGAAATTAAAGTTACCAATTGCTGATAAGATGCATATAATGACACCTGATACATACAGCACTCTCCCTCTCCCACCACTTCTGTGTTTCTGCTGTAAAATACATTACTTTTAGCTTTATGTTCACATCTCGCCTGCGCGACCCTCCAGCACTCCCGACCACCCCTCCCTCACAATTTTGTCCATCCCTTTTTACAGCTCCCCCTCCACTGATGCCAGCGCCACCTACCTTGGCGCCACCTAGCGTGGCTCCCCCTAGTGGCGGGAACGACCGGTCCTCCATCCTCAGCGCCATCTGTGGGTTCAGCAAAGGTGCACTCAAGAAAACTGTCACCACTGACAAGAGCGGCCCCAGGGTGTAGCGGGACGCACGCGAACTAACAGCCCCGCCCACCTCTGCGGTCAACAGAGTTGTGCCACAGCTTCACGGCCACATCCAAGAACCTCGAAGACAGGCCCTTCAGGTCGAGCGTGAAAAAAAAAAAGAGAGGATAAAATGATGCCATTTTTTTGTGTGTGGATAATTTGTTATTGTAATTGATTCACTATCTATGGATAATGGATTACATGTGGAGGGATCTCTTTTGATTATTGCTGCGTAGGCATTAATTTATACAATGATTTGTTTTGTATGTCATTGAAGAAAATGCGCACTTGGTTATTCTAATGACCAAGATTTCAGTTTTAAAAAATCAAAATGGATGTGTAATCAGAATCAAGTTTAATACATTTCCCATCTCTTAATCGCGTTTTGTGGCACGCTGTCCGTGTCAAATATGGGGCGGGCAGTGTTATAACAACTATTGGGCGCGCAGTGTTATGACAACTATGGGGTGTTTGGTATTGTATTAAAAATATTTATACCTTCAGATGGCCAGTGGCCTCATCTTACACTAATTAGTGAGCGCACCGTGATAGGTGTTTGTGCAAATCCCAAACCGAACTGCGTGACAATTCCGGAATCGCTGGAACCCCCCCCCCCCCCTGGTATGTGGAGTACCGTTCAACTCAGTGAGTGTAGTTCTCACTTCTTATCTCGCCATGAAGGTTGTGAGATGGGGAGTTGGGTGGAGGCTTATTCAAACACCCATGGTTGATGTTCACTTTAAGTTGTTGCAATGCCGAGGTGTAATTTGGCGAACATGCCAATGTTTCTTGTTGGTATGTGATCTGTACGACTATATATACAAGATGTGATGTCTCTATGTCGGGTACGATAGCATCTACTAGCTGGTAATAATGGTACGGATAAACTAATGCAGAACGGCTGTGTGTATTTATTTTTTTCCAGCGGTACTGTGAGTGCTGGTTACAGTGTGAAGCGAGTGGTGGCACCATCATCGGAGCTGAGATTGGGGAGGCTGCAGCAGTAGATGACTAGGCCAGACTTCATCAGTCCATGAACTGAGTGTGTGATGGGGGGGGGGGGGGGAAGGAGAGATATTCCGTGCTATTATACTCCTATTATTCTTATACAGCATGTATATGTGTGTATACACATACACAAACATGTTATTGCATGTTGTGGTTCTGGGGTTTGAGAAACAATTCCATGTGATGATGTGGCCCAGATATAGGCCTACTTGAAAACCTTAGCGAAATCGGCGTCTGTGTGTCCGGTTTCATGTTGTGCTGCGTCATGCTGGTTGTGAGTGAACGCCGGTCAGAAATAAGGTTGTATGCATGTACAGCGTGGGTGAGGAGGGTTGGAGAGGAGGGCGAGTGGGTGTGTTGGTGAGGAGGGCGGGTGTGGGTGGGAGAGGAGGGTGGTTGGGACAGGACGGTCGTGGGTGGGGAGGTGGGAGACGAGCGTGGTGGTCGGTAGCTTTCCCAACAGGGGGAGCTAGCTGTGTGCCACCCTGCTAGAATTTGAACTGCTTTGAAGTTGCATAATTTGCTGGTTTTGAGTTTCTGTCATTTTTCTGATATAAATATATTAGATTGATCTGATTATTATTATCTACTCTGCTTCGGTTTGAAGTAACTTTTATTTCAAATGCCTAAATTTTGAGATATTTGAAGTGCAAACATGTAAAAATTAGTGTTTTCAAACACGCCAGAACCTTCTGTGGTAACAGGTTCTATTAAATTGACTCAATATTCCCTTCTATGTAGAAATATATGCTTAATAAGTGCACTAGTGTCTAAGCTAGATATGTCGAATCAAATCTAGATAAAGTAAAATCTCTCTAACCTACCACTTCCACTGATCGACCACTCCCCCACATATTGATCGCTTTATTTAGGTCCCAAACGATCGCCAATACAATACCATTGTAATGATAATTAAAATAAACTCCCTAAACCGACGACCTCCTTAAATGGACCATTTAAAGTCGGTTCCATGGTCAGTCCATCTGGAGAGGTTTTACTGTAGTTTGGTTTGGTTTTGAAGATTTGATTGGACTATGCAGCTTGCAGTAACCAGGTGGGATGGCCGAATGTTTTGTTTGTTGTTTTACGTCCTAGCAACATCTAAGGTCATATCAGGACGGGTACCGACTTGTAACAGTACGCACTCATGGCGATTTTATAGTGCTGCCCCACTGAGAAATCAGGCTGCCGGTACCATGACCCGATATCCTACTCAGTCACATTATTCTGACACCGAGCTAACTAGCCCTTGCCCTATCCTAATAATGCCGAGCACCAGGCTAGGAAGCGACAAGTATCAATTTTTAAGTCATTGGTTTGACTCGACCGGGAACCAAACTCACAAACTCCAGATCTTCCGCATGCGAGGCCTGTGCTCTACCGACTCAGCCACCGCACCCGGTCCGATGGCCGAATGAATTAGAGCATCCGTCTCCCGTGTTGGTAGACCGTGTGATCGAACCCTGGTCAAGTCAAACCGATGACTTAAAAATTGATACTTGTCGCTTCCTAGCCAGGCGCTCGACATTATTAGGATAGTGCAAGGGCTGGTTGGCTCAGTGTCAGGATAATGTGGCTGAGTGGGATATCAGGTCAGGGTGCTGGTGGTCTGGTCTGCCATTGGGGCAGCACTATAAAGTGGCCATGAGTGTGCACTGTCACAAGTCAGTACCCAACCTTAGATGTTGCTAGGATGTAAAACAACAAACGAACAAAACATTTAGTTCACGCAGAGTGTTGTAATATGATTTCAGTGCTCGTGTCTTTGGTTAGTGTAAAAGAACCACCTTGGGTTGTAACGTGAAGAATTCCTGTTACCTTCCCTGCCTGTACATAAAGACAGTGGCACTGGCAGGGGTGTTGACATTCTTCTTCATCTTCGCCCGTTGAGGCATCAGCGCCCATCCACACAAACACCTCAGCCATGTCGTAGATGAACGTGTCGCCTACCGCCCAACTTTGGGCATAGGCCATGAACAAGGGCTCTCCAGTTTTCCCGGTCCAGGGCCTTGAGTTTCTTGTTTGTGATTCTGTAACATTCTTTTTCCGGGGTGGGCTTGTTCCCCCCACGCCCAGGTGTTGACATGCATGCATGTAAATACTGTGATGACTCGCTAATCCTACATCGACATGAATATGGCCTGTGCTGCCGACACGGCGTAAAGCAACCAGCAATCAATCGCTAATCCTACACATAAGAGGACGACATTTGGTTGGATATTGGAGTTTTACATCCTGGAAACATCTATGGTCATATCAGGACGGGTGCTCACTTGTGACATTGCACACTCATGGCAACTTTATAGTGCTGACCCACTGGGAGATCAGGCTGCTGGCATCATGACCTGATATCCCACTCAGTCACATTATTCTGACTGAGCTCCGGTCAAGAGGACAACAGACTAACTTCACTTCAATCCTAGGGTTGGCCCCAGTTTAATGTATTGACCTACTCCTGCATATCTGGGTACTATATAACCACCAGCATATAGCACAATAGTCTAAGCAAACCTGCCTACCCATATGATTTTTTGCGTATTTTGTAGTTTTAAGCCGGAGTATGTCAATAAGCATAATTAAAATTCTGTACACCAAAAGAAATTTTGAAAGTACACAATTTTCTTGAATTAATTTTCTGTTTTTAATTTAAGGTAGGGGCCTACACATTTTGTCCACACTGAAGTACCCAAGTAGGACATTTGGGGTAGGCAAAACCTGCCTACACATGACTTTTTGTTGCGTATTTTGTATAAAGCTGGAATACACCGATGCGCAAAATTGCAATTTTGTATGCCTCAAAAAATGTGAAAAGTACACTTTTTTCCCCCCACTGCAGTCTCCAAATATGAAGTTTGGGGTAGGCAGGTCTGCTCTAGTTAAGGGTCCCTTGGTTCGCCATTGGAATCCTCAGTTTGGAATGTTGCCCATTGCCAGCCCATTTTAAAGTCTCCCACATAGCAAATTAGACTTAATGTATGTTGCATACAATGTAGTTGATGCACACAGGTCAAAACATGTGTACGCTATTATTTTCCGTTGGGATAATAATCTCCGTTTGATTTCCGCGATCTTTGCCTGAAACCACCATCATCCTTGAATTAATTACTATCAACCTACTTACACTAACTATAACTTGAGATTACCCTGAACATCACTTCAACTCCAATGACCTCTTCACACTCACTATCACCACCCTTCTAACAAGAATATCACCTCTAAAAGTGTTTTCAACTATATCCTCTCGTCTACTAACTATCGCCATGCTAGTCTCACATAGCTACCCCGGCCCATATTTTTTTGGTTGTGTTTTTTCCCCTTTCACCCCTCTCATTGTTTACATATTTGTTCTCATTCTTTAATATTCATTCATATCAGTGATTTGCTCTGTATTTTCCTGTAACTTGTATCTTTGTTCAGTGTGTGGCAGCGTTTGACATTAGTGCTCGGCACTGACTACCTGTTATTCTACTACAAATCACTTGAACAAAAAAAACAAAAACAAAACTGATGCGCTAGGCATATGTATGCAAAGCCTTTCTGATCTAGTCTTTAAAGATTTATGTGTGTATTTATTTAACATACACTTAGCAAAGTAGATTACAGAAACACGAATTTGTGTGGTGTACAGTTGAGCTTTAACGTTCTCGTAACCGTGTTAATGAAAGTATTAGGCCTGTCCTCTCGCTTAGTTCGATTTAATGGTAGTTTTCCTTTCCCCCCCCCCCCCTCTTTCTTCTCTAATAAGCCATCCATCTCAGAAAAAAACATGCGCACCATGCAGAATTTGTACTGGCATTCTGTGTGGCATTTCTCTTGCTTTCTCTTGACCATGTCCGCGGTTTACTGAATAACACATCAATGTTGGTAGATTCGAATACCATATGTTCAATTCTGCTCCACTGAAATTTGTTAATATATCAAGTCGAAAGAAATCACTGTTATTGTTGGTATTTATGTCGATTTTAGTTGATCAAGTGAAAAATCTTGATGCTGTTATGTTGTCCTTATGTTGATTAAGGTTTTAAAAGACAGCATATCAACCAAATCTAGCTATAGGCCTACTATGATTAACAATATGCTGAGGCCATGGTATTGTCTTCATATCTCCCAATATTTAAACATTAATTTTGTAGATGCAATGCATTCTTTGGTTGTTTTCGCACAGCAAATATGTGCAAATGGAATAGATCAAATGACTTAAATATGCATTTATAATTGTGTACTCTAGAATATTAATATGAAGACGGCAAACACAAGGGTGATTATATCTAATATATAATATATACATCAACGTGCATGGTGCATATAATGTGTTATGGTGTGTGTATATAATGTATATTATTTACATATCTAAGATAATATTTAGTTCTATATATAATTAAACAATCTTATCATGCCTTGTGTATTGAAAGTAAAAATGGTTTAGTTTACATATACTGCATTATCAATGCTTCGCAGGTTATGCTGAATGAACTAGCCTGATCTATTTTATTTTAAGTTAATGATCGACAGTTACGTATAAATGACTGGAAAAACACGTAAGAAGAGGAAAATAGCTAGAGAATAATTCTTGCCAAATATTAATTAACATCATATTTTAATCTAGAATAATCGCTTTCTGCAATATAGGCAGATAATTACCCAGGTGAGGTGTCAATGAATGTCCACCATGGTTTTTTGTTTGTGCTTTACGTCAATGGTCATATCCCGACGGGTACCGACTTGTAACAGGACACACTCATAGTGACTTTATAGTGCTGCCCCACTGGGAGATCAGGCCACAGGCACCATGACCCAATTTCCCACTCAGTAACATTATCCTGATACTGAGTTAACCAATCCTTGCCCGACCCTAGTAATGCTGAGCGTCAGGCTAGGTAGCGACAAGTATAAATTTAGTAAGTCATTGCTTTGACTGCCGGGATTCCACTTCCCAACCTTCTGCACGGGAAGCCTGCGTTCTTACCAATTCAGCCACCGCGTCCGGTCCTAAAGATGGTGATGACGTCATAGTGAGATTATCTTTACGGTATTGCGAAATTCTCTGATTGGGGAACAGAAGAAACCTGAGTTGACAAGGCATCAGGGAGCTATGGAGTTAACATATCGCCGCTTATTCAATTTGATTTTAAATGATTCTAACATTGAACCAGCCATTCTCTAACCGAGATTGTCATGTATAATGTTGCCCTGGAGAGGTGTCACAATGAGGAGAATCATCCTGTCTTTTTTTGTTGTTAATTTCTTTCAGAGATTGTTTTGTTATAGAGCAATGGCTGTGATTTGAAATTATAGGTAAGAAAATAAAAGTTCACATTGCTTATTCAAGGATGCAAGTGTTCTGTCATTACTTGTTAAATAGTTTTTCCCCCCCTCGAAATATATCGTGCCAATTGATGTACATCTACCTTTCTCAACCTGTTAGTTCAACATGTAATTATAAAAACAAACAGAAAAAGTTCTGGAAGTGACAGCTGATACATGAACAACCTTTTTTAAAAAAGGTTGTTATTTCGTATTAAATAGTTGTGCTCTTTTAAGAGTTAGGCGTAATAAATTACTGCATTAGAAGTTGCATTTACTGAATATTATTTTAAATAACTAGGATGGAATCGTAATATGAAATAGAGCATGTTATTAGCTTGTGAATAATGAACTTTGACAATAATATTTGAAATAGGGTTCTCCCCTAATTCCTCTACTAGTTGAAATAAAACTTTAATATCTGATATCCACAGTTAGTAGCTAAGACGGCGTGTGATATAGCTATGTGTTATCTATATAGATACAGACAAAATAAATATATTACAATAAATGGATCACTTTAATGCTTAGGAAAATAACTAGACCGTGAGTTGTCACACGCGAGGAAAAACATGAAAATAGAATAGCTTTCAGTAAAGCGCCTATAATAGTACAGGAAAGTAAAGAAAACAGAAAGCAGAAAGCCATTAGGCTATACATGAATTTAGAAAAATTACTGAAATGGGCAGAGGAGAATTTACCGGGATACACGATCTGTCTTCGCAATCTCTTAATATTCCAATCATCTAACTCATTGATAAAAACAGAAAAAGGAGCTTATTATATACTTAAATTTTTTTATTAATGATATACATATTATCAAAGTAGGACAATCCCATTATTTCATTACCAAATTAACATACAGAAGTAAACATATATTTACAATAATTTCTTATTTGGAGCAGACCTTTAGTGACAGTATGAAATGTAGATGACGGTGACGGTGAAAGGGCACTGTATTGTAGAGTTAGGCAGAACGACTACTGTAGAGTTAGGCCGAGAGGAAGAGCCGGTTCTTGGTAGTGTTCATGTAGGGACGATAAGCCCATTCAACGTCAGCGCTCTCCTTATTGTCCATTGTTCCCAAGAGGATTTTGTATACTGGAAGGAACAAAATGGTGTTTTTGTAAGTATTCGCATTTGCAGGAATTTATTTAGTAACCGAACCAGATCTAAACGTGTAAAAGTTTAATTTATGATATCAAAAGCACCGCATTTAGTCAAGCTACAGTAAAAAAATTGCGTATATCAAAATCAAAACTGATTTAACCAACATATTTTTCACAGAAAACTATGTGTAGTTATCGGGAGCTTTAAGCGTTTACACTTTATTTGAATAATAATAATAATAATAATAATTAAAAAAATCGAAGAAGGCTCAACGCTTTAAAATCACTTCGCACGTATCTATAACTACATGCCTCTGGATGACCAAACATGGTAGGGGTATAGATATTACATTTTATTTCCAACATAGATTGCAAATATTTTACAATACATAAAATACCACCTCCTCTGTGTGTATTCCCCACCTCCCCCACCTTGCAGTGTGTAACCTGAAGCTGTAACCTGGAGGGCTGGTTCACAGCTTCGGCCCTTCCTGAGAGACCAGCGGAACTTAGAACACGCATATTATTTATATTATATACAAGCAGTGCCACAGTATATAACAGTGCAGCCTAATTTTAACTAATGACATAATAATAGATTATACATTCAAGGATGAAAGTGGTCTCCACCAAAAAAAAACAGAAATGATTGCCGAGACCGTGGTGCGACTTAGCAGGTTCAGGTAGAACCAAGGCATGATGCAAACCACAAAAAAGGAGGAAATTAGGTCGAGAGCCTGGCGCCACCTAGCAGGTTCTGACAGAACCAATAACGAATTTCCGCAAAAACGCGCATATTCCTCAATAGGATTAGCACTGTCAGGGAATCGTGGGGAAAATGCCACACATCAGATTTCAACTGTCCTTATTATGACTGCATTATCACACATACCGAACTCTTTCTTGATTGGGTATCATGCTCTAGCAACATCTAATGCCATATAAGTATGGGATTCAGACTAACCAATTGCTGTCATATATTTTAGCATTTTGTGAACGTTAATCGGTGAATATAAAAAAATCGCAGAAATCTGCAGAGATCTTTCATCCTTGTACATAACATAACAACATATATAACTTACATTTCATCTCAAACCTTGGCCCTACTTCTTCAAGCTCGATCTGTCTCTCCACCTTTTTGTAGGTGTGGTGTCTGAATGAGATGTAGTCATCGCCGTTGGCAAATGTGATGACGCGACGCGAATCCTCCTTGGGCACGGGGAACAGATAGCGGAGGATGCTCTTCACCTGAGACGAGAGGACGGGCTTGATTACAAATACAGCGCAGTCTCCCTTATCGGCAACGGACACCGCGAAAACAAAGCAATGTCACGTCAATAATAACGGAATAATATCCCATCCAGTCACATTATCCTGACTCTGACAGTCCTTGTGCTATCCTATTAATGCCAGGTGCCAGGCTAGGTAGTGACAAGTATCAATATTGTAAGTCATTGGTTTGACTCAACTGAGATTTGAACTCCCGCCCTTCCACACGGGAAGCCTGCAGTCTACCGAGTCGGCCACCGCATCCAGCTGACCTACTGGGTTCGAGCTCAAATAGTGATTCTAAATGTGATTGTTTGTTAAGATACATGGAATATTCATGTAAAGAATACATGTTAAAATGATATGACCCGATTTTCCAAATTTGCTACGCTAAAAATAATAATTATACTGCCTTCATTAAAACGTTCATGGATACCTAAGTAACATTTATAAAATAGTGCGGGTGTTTCAACAAATCTAAAAATGACATCGGCTTTCAGGTATACATTTGTTTACATGATTAAAACTTTTTTTTTTAACTGATCAAATTACTCAATTTTAAAAGTATATATATTCGACGGAGGAAAGGACAGGGGCTGTCAATGGTCATCTAAACTAAAGCTGATTCGAGCCATGTACAGCTTTGTAGAAAGATATCCAATAATTGCAACCCTTTAACTTTAAGGATGGGAGCGCCTAAATGCACCCGCCAGTTACACATGCTTAGAGGCGGAGTGCCTGCTTTATCTTTATCATATCCCATAACCAGCAATACCAAGGAGCCTTAATTTGGTATAGTTTGAAAGGGAAATCAATTTAATTACATATGAAATCAACTTTATTTTCAACAGTTTTTGAGATATATCAATTTAATTGCACTAACACCACATATTCAGATTTTTCAACAATTCGGTCAGGACTCCAAAAGGAAAGTTTGTTTTACTTAAGGACGCCTCTAGAGTATATTGATTTTTATCATCGGCTATTGAACGTCAAACATATGGTCATTCTGACATATTTCTTTGGAGGAAACCCACTGCCACCTCATAGGCTACTCTTTCCGATAAGCAGCAAAGGGTCTTTTATATGCACTTTGCCACAGACAGGACAGCACATACCACAGCCTTTGATGTACCAGTTGCAGACCACGGGTGGGAATGGAAAATAACCCAAACTGCAAATGTGTCCACTGAACAGGATCGACCTTCACAGGTGTACACTCTACTGCCTGAGCTACATCCTGCTCCCCAGTCAGGACTCCAGGGACTTAATCATTGAAATATCGTTATGGATGAAAGAGTTAAAAGAAAGTATTCCACCTAATTAAAAATTAGTTCATTGTCATTATGACCTGCATAGACAGCTGTCACCTAAGGGGTCATCCAAAGCGTCCAACATTTTCACGGTCGTACAAAGCATAATACTTTTCCAGACCCTTCAAAATAGTACACATCAACATTTTAATACAGAACAAAAAATACGCCGAAAACTATCAACATTTCATAAAACGATAAAAGTTATACTTGACTGACCTACCCCATCCCTTCTGCCGTACTCTTTGTACAACCATAAAAATTATGAAAACTTTGGATGGCCCATAAGTAACCAACTAAAATGCAGACAAATAAAAGCAGAAAGCCCCACACCAAGTTTAATACAGTAAAACCTCTCTAAATCTACCGACCATGGGACCAACCTTAAATGGTCCATTTAGGGAGGTGGTCGGTTTAGGAAGTTTTAAAAAAATCGTTATTGTATGGGCGATCGTTTGGGACCTAAATAAAACGATCGACATAGGGGGAGTGGTCGATGTGTGGATGTGGTCGGTTAGAGAGGTTTTACTGTAATTGCGAAATTTATGTTTGTTCTTGTGCTACTCAATTCGCAGAGTGCTCATGAGTGCAGACTTACCCGCTCGCCGAGCTTGGAGGAGAAGTTGTTGAAGATGAGGTGTGGGTAGGCCTCCGACATGGTGCCCGTGTCCGGGATGTCATGGCGCATGACCACATTTGACAGGTTGAAGAATGCCGTTGGACCATACGGCAGGTGGCACACTGTTATGCCGTCTGCAATAATGACATTCAATGTCAACATCAATTACTAAAGAAGCACTTGATTTTGATTTTAAATAGATTTTATGGTGGGTTGATTTTTTTAAAAGAAGGTTTTTATGGTTCGTATGTGTGCGTTTTGTTAATAATTTTGTTTTAAAAATAAAAAATAAATTGTTTTCATCATCATTCGTCAGCACCAGAAAAGTGGTTTTCCAGGCTTGTGTGATGAGTGTGTGTATGCGTGTGTGTGTGCGCGCGTGCGACAAGTATCAATTTTAAGTCATTAGTTACACTCGACCAGGATTCGAACCCGTGAGTTCGAATCCCACGATCTACCAAAACGGGAGATGGACGCTCAACTCATGCGGCCATCCGTCTGGTTCAGGAAGCCAAATATGTGGTGCCCAGTTTCAGAAAACCAATTCTATGTGATGGGTAACATGATTTAAGTATCAGGAGAACCAGTTATTTGTTTAAAAGGTTGCTGTAAGCTGTGGCCTGCTGTAAGCTGTGGCCTGTGGCCGGCACCGACCTGGGACTCCGCGGTGCTCCTGCAGCAGGATGAGGTCGGTCACGTCGTTGGCCCGGCAGGCCTGGACGAGTGCCTTCATCTCGTAGTTACCGCGGTTAATACGCTGCGAGTTGGGCAGGATGAGGCGCATCTCCTGGTCGCATAACAACACTGGCTGAATATATCCTCTTTTTAAAAAAAAATTTTTTTTATAAAAACAATTATTTGTTTGTCTTCTTTCTTTAATCTTGTTAAATATATTTTATAATTAAAGCTGCATAGTCCAATGAAAACATGAAATTTTCAAAACCAAAGCAATTATCTAGATTTTCTTCTATATATTTAACTTAGATACTGGTGTATTTATTAAACATTTGTCGTCACATAGAAAGGAATAATGAGGTAATTTAATAGAACCTGTTACTGCAGAAGCCAATGGTGTGCTTGTAAAACTAATTTTGACGTCACTTAGCGACAGAACCAAGCAGTGGCGGCAAAAAAATGGTACCACCTAGCAGATTCCGACAGAACCAATGACGAATTAACACGAAAACGCATTTTGCAAAAGTTAATCGGTTAATATAAAGAATTGTAGAAATCCTGGAAAATGTGGAAATCTTTCATCCCTGAGTGATGTTCAGTATATTAAAAAAATAATATTGTAGTAGTCTGCACTGACCTCTCAGGCAAGGAGCCAAATATACAGGTATGTGTGGATAGGGTGATTGAATAAGGGGGCCTAAGTAGTGTAATGGTTAGCACGCTAGACCCAGAATGGCAAGAAGTATGGGTTCCAATCCTGCTCTAGACGCAATATTTCTCGTTTTTATCACCCATGACAAATAAAATAACCATACAAAATAAGAATTTTAAATGGGAGGGGTTTGGTATCATAAACAGGAAAGAACCAGAAGGCCAGAATTCCATAATTAATATGCGACCTGATGGAATGATCGAATCGTTAATATGGCTGACTGGCTACACATGCAGGAGATCGTGGGTTCGAGCCCAGACCAAGTCAAACTAATGACGTACAAAATTGATACATTTGTCACTATTTAGCCGGGCACTCTGCATTACTAGGATAGCGCAAGGACCGCTTAGCTAAATATCAGGATAACATGACTGAGTGGGATATCGGGATCAGGGTGCCACTGCCAGTGCCCTGGTTCCCAGCGGGGCAGGACTATAAAAAGTGGGCTTAGATGAGCACTGTTACAAGTCGGTATCCGTTCTGATATGACTTTAGATGTGGCTAGGGCATAACATCCAAACAAACCACATTTAATATTCAACTTATGATACGCAGCGAAGGAGGAAGACAAGGATGCCATGTTATTGGTATCGGGAGGGCGTTGCATAGCCCAACGGTCAGCGGCGGGGCAGGCAGGAGGAGAGGGGGGGGGGGGGGGCACTCCTCCTTCGCCGCGAATCAAACGCAATGCAAGCATTACGACCAAAGTTTCACATAGCATGTGTTAATACCTTTGCAAACTGCTTGAGTTTAGAACTGGGGTCACGTGACGTGGTGACCATGATCTTCGGGTCTTCCACCCCGGACCACTTGTACTCGTCGTCAATGTGAGAAGCAATGCCTGAAAGTCAAAGCAACGGCCACATCTGAAGTATATTCCAGGGTTCATACACATTTTGACATATCAAATTCCAGGACTTTCCAGAAACTTTCAGTGCAAAATCTATGATGTTGTTAAGACGTCTATTAAATTAAAGTACCCCAAAACACAGTTCTATTCATACTTGATCCACTGTGTAAAATGTGAAGTGTAAATAAGCATAACAATAACAATGAACGTGTGCATAGGTTTAATATAAAAATCAAGAGGCATAACACCCACACACAAATCGTTTTAAATTTACAAACATAACTGATTAAAGTTTGGGCACGTCGTCAAATATAGGCAAACAAAAATTATAGTCATGATTTTCGATTTTTCAAGTGTTTTTAGAGATATTCCTGGATGTTCCAGGCCTGGAATCCTGAATTATCAAATTCCAGGACTTTCCAGGTTTTCAAGGACCCGTACGAACCCTGTATTCTGAAAACTACATAATAATCATAGCATTGACAATACGCAATCAGGTACACAGAAAAGGTTCGCCGGCAGATTCAAGAACATTCCCATCAAAAACATTTTCAATATTAAATGCACATATACACGTTCCTAGTTCCACTGGTTCCTCAGGAAGGACTGTAGCTGCGACTTAGCACGTCGGGTCATGGCTACTGGTTACATGGTGGAAGATGATTAGCACACATACACTATTATATTTTATCCCATCTAAAATTTGTGCTAGTACAATTTCACTTGAATCTATGTTAGAAAAAATTGTATGGTAATATTTATGTTATTAATACGCTTGAAAATTCTAGAAAATAAGATGTAAGAACACTCAAGAACATGGATAAATTCAAATACATTTGAGGGTACTCAAACCAAAAATCTAAATTCAAGAACATTCAAGACTTTCGGTGACATGTGCGAACCCTGTATGCAATGCAAGTTGCATATCTGATTAGTTTAATGAGAGCCATATCTCCAACTATCTTCAAACATAGTTTGGAACCATACACTGGGACAGCCATTTAGTAGGAAATTAATCAACCAATCAACAGATCGGATCTCACAGATTTCTTTTCCCCATAAAATTACTTACAGATGCACCTCTTAAATCAAAAATAAAAACGGATATTTCATTGGTTGCATCCCTGGCTATAAACAGACTCACTTTTCCTTCTTTCTTTTGAGGGATAAGAGAAGTTCAACTTCCATCAAATTCCCTTGCAAACCAATTTCAGACCTGTACACAAAAAACACAGTTTAATCATCTTCAAACCGAACATCTGATTTTCTTGCGAGACTTCTGGTTTCCCGTGGTGAGGACAAGAACCTATTATTTGAAAACCGCTGATGAGCTATCGGACGCGACACCAAATCGAAGTAAAGTTACGCTGACAGAATTAATTCCTTCATAAATAATACAATGTCACTCTTTCTGAAGTTCCCAGTCCATGTTCTTGGCGAACTTTAGACAGCATCAGATTACAGCAGTTCAATACCAATCATGTACAACTACAAGTCATGGGGATAGACTATATACTCTATATAAATAAGCTTACCGTCTCCTCCTTCGCCATCCCATTCCAGCTTTTTCTCCAGCTCTAGCGCATCTCCTCTCAACTCAGTCGGGATTTTTTGGTTTTCTGAAGGAAGCAGGAGTTATTCAGTGGGGGGGAAAAATGCATCGATTCTGTACCGAAAGCATAACTTAAAGTTGCACAGTCCAATGGTTATGATTTTTTCCCTTATCTTGTATATTATTAAATATTCTAGGTCAATAATTACTAAATGAACGTCAACCAGACGGGATGGCCAAATGAGTTAGAGCGTCCGTCTCCCATGTTGGTAGATCGTGGGATCGAACCCTGGTTGAGTCAAACCAATGACTTAAAAATTGATACTTGTTGCTTCCTAGTCAGGCGCTCGGCATTATTAGGATAGGGCAAGAAGCAGTAGAATGAGGAAGACCAATCGTCCACAATTGAAATTTAGATTAATAATTATTAAATATATTAGATTAATAATTATTATCTACTTTACTTAAAGCTGCAGAGTCCGATGAAATATCAAATTTTCAAAACCAAACCAATTATCTAGATTTGATTTTACATATCTAACTTAGATACTGATGCACTTATTAAGCATTTGTTTCTGCATAGAAGGCAATCCTGAGTCAATTTAACAGAACCTGTTACTGCAGAAGTCTATGGTGTCAGAGTTTTGGCAAGCTTGCCAAAACTAATTTTCCATGTTTGCACTCAAAATATCTCAAAAGTTTACTATTTAAAATAAAAGTAACTGAACTAATGTAAAGTAAATACTAGTGATCGATCTAATATATTTATATCAGAAAAGATACAGAAATTCAAAACCATCGAAGCTGCATAGTATGGTGTTTTTGAATTTCCAGCATTTTCTGAGCTAAATACATTAGATTGATCAGAATAATCTACTTTACTTTAGGTTGAAATAACTTTTATTTTAAATGGCTAAATTTTGATGTGCAAACATGCTAAATTAATTTTGGCAACCATACACTGGGACACTACAGGCTTCAACAGGAACAGGTTCTATTAAATTGACTCAGTATCCCCTTCTATGCAGCACCAAATGCCTGATAAGTGCACCAGTGTCTAAGTTAGATATGTAGAATCAAATTTAGACAATGTAGGTTTATTCTTGAAATAACGTTAACAAAATATATAGCACTAACATTAGAGATTTTTTAAATGAAAAATATACACAATGAATTTGTACCGTAGAACGGTGTTAAGTTGTGCTTTCTCTTTTAAAAATAATATATTAGGTTGGTAATTATTATATACTTTACATTAGCTCGAAAAAACCCACCTTTTATCTTAAAACACTAACTTTGGATATATTTGAAGTGAAAACATACACAATTAATTTTGGCATACACATAAAAATGCTGACACCATGACTTCAGCAATAACAGGTTCTATTTAAATTGACTTAGTATTGCTGTCTATCTATCAACAAATGCCCATTGGCTGCACCAGTATCTAAGTTGTCTGCAGGATCAAATTTCGGTACAGGTTTGGGTTTTCAAAAGATTATGCTTTCATTGGACTATGCAGATTTAAATGAAAAAAGTTAATGGTGGCAAAAACAGGACAACCACACTCATCAAATTACTTCCAGATTTTCTACTAACTGTTTCCAACTTAAAGTTGCATAGTCCGATAGTTTTGAGTTTCTGTCATTTTCTGAGTTAAATATGTTAGGTTGGTGATTATAATCTACCTTACTTTAGTTTGAAGTAATTTTTTACTTTAAATGGTTAACTTTTGAGATATTCAGCAGTAACAGGTTCTATTAATTGACTCAGTATATCCTTCTATGTGGCAACAAATGTTTAATAAGTGGAGCAGTATCTAAGTTAGATATGTAGAATCAAATCTAGATAATTGTTTTGGTTTTGAAAATTTGATGTTTTCATCGGACTATGCAGCTTTAAGATAGCTCTTATTATATTAAATTGTTGTTTCATAACCATGCATGAGTTTAATAACCATTTATGATTACTTAGTGTAAATCGGAACACCACTGGTAACTCCTATTTAAGACAAATACATTTTATTATTATTTATAAATAAATACATTTTGGAATTCCTCGCACCATGACCATAAAGATTCCCTAAATTATCATGATCCAATACAGCTATAAGATCCCGGTCTATAGACGGATTATTGATACAAAATTAACATACACATAGAAATTCTAACACCGTAGGCCTAACAGATTCTATTAAATCGGCTTAGTACTCCCTTCTGTGAAACAATAAATGTTTAATAAACACACCAGTACATAAGTTGGATAAAAAAGTTCTAATTTGGTTTAGTGTTTTGGTTTAGAAAATGTGATGCCTTCACCAAACTACGCAGCATTAGCTAATTACAGAACATAATAGAAACTGTTAGCAAGTATTATATTACCATCTATAGCCCTCTTAATTTTCTCTTTCTTGTCCTGAATAGTTCTCTCGCGATCCTCTATAGACTTGCGATATATGTACTCCCGGCGCTGACGGGCTTGTCGACGCAACTGAAATAGAAATGACGCTCAGCATTAATCGGATAGGGCAAGGACTGGTTAGCTCAGTGTCAGGATAATGTGACTGAGTGGGATATTAGGTCATGGTGCCGATGGCCTGATTTCCCAGTGGGGAAGCATTATAAAGTTGCCATGAATGTGCAGTCACAAGTCGGTACCCATCCTGATATGACCTTAGATGTTGTCAGGATGTAAAACTCACGAACAAAGCGGAATTACAATAGCTTAAGACAAGATGGATAAGAAGGCCAGCATATTATATTTATAGTGTTTACGCGTATGTGAGCCATATGCGTAGCCTGGTGGTGTAAACGTATGTGAGGATGCGCGCGCATGTGTTTTGTGAGAATACGCTCACATCGGTTTGAAATTTGTCAGTTACATGGTGTACATTGAGCATGATGGACGTAGTGCTGGGCGCCAATTTTATTTCATGAGACCCGAAATAATTATATATCAAGACCCGAGATCCAACGGTGATGTCATCAGTTTTCAACCCACTATGAGTGACTACATAATTCAACCCAAAATATTCATAATTCCCTGGTGGTCTAGTGGTTAGTGCTCACCACTGCGGCTAGGGTTCAACTAGGGCGCATGTGCAGGGACAGTGCCATATCCTTAGACCACCAGGCTCTGCGTACGGCTCATGTCCATATTTCAAAACTGTGGAAACCCATTTCTAAAGGACACTCATTTTGTCTGGGGAGTTCAGCTCTTCAAGAAAATGGCAGCTAATGGCCCTGTCACTCTACGACGTAATGCGGTAGCGTAAGCTGACGTAGGTGAAATTTGGCCATTACGTCGAGATACGTTACTCGTTCTTTAAGCCTACGTTGAGATACGGTCAAGGTTTTGGACATACCCAAAACTTTTGACATAGCTCGATGTAAAGGCCATTACGTTGGGCTTACATTGCACTCACTTTAGGCTTATGTCGAGATACATTAGATGTTCGTTAGAGCTACGTCAGTCTACATTGAGTTACGTCGACTGATGGAGAGCCGGGAAGAATGTGCAGCCCGCGCACTGACAACGTGGCGTTAACGTATCTCGACGTAGGTCTAACGTGTCTCTGACGTGTGTCTAACGTGTCTTGACATATTCGACATAGTTGACGAACGGCTGGCGCACGCGTAACATATGTAATGTGCTCCAACGTTCTTTGAACGTAAGCGAATGTGCTGTGAACCTTTTGCCTCGGTGTCCTTATGCTGAGCATGCTGGACTGTCGGTGCTCACTCGCAGGCCTGGCATCGACTCACGTTACAAATTACGCCAGAGTCACACTTAGCTTGGTTCTAGGTCGTGTAATTCTAGAGATATTTCACATTTTCTGTATGAATATTGCTCATAGCCATTGAGTTTGCAGTGTGACTATTATTGTGGTTACTATCACCACAATGGCCGTACTTCCGTTTAGCGTGACGTCAATGCATACCCTCTATATCAAATTTGTGTAGTGGGCAATAATAAAGTCCGCCGTGATTGCCATTCGCCCTAAACTAAGGAAATGGCTACGCATACTTCTGCCATACACATAACCTGGCGGTCACAAAATCCCATTAAGTCCAGTTGACAGAGATTATGCTAATCTTGCATCACAAAAACTAATAAAGAGATGATCTTGGTACCACTAGAAAGGTATTTTAAAGAGCTTTCTAGCAATACCAATTTCATTGTAATCCATTAATACAAATAAAATTTTCCCCCATACCTAGACTTTGTCTTTCACTCTTTCGTCTTTGACTTGAGTGATATTGATAGTCTGATAGGTCACAAAAATGCACCCGTGCACTGAAGTCAGACTGGTGGGAAATGAAGGCAGAGGAGATGCAGAGAGCTGCAGACAGAAACAACATGAAGGGCTTCTACAATGGACTGAAGGAAGTGTGGGGACCTGTGAAGAAAGGACCTGTTCACCTGAAATCAACCAATGGAATGGAGACCTTTTCAGACAGCAAGAACGTTGTGGCAAGATGGAGTGAACACTTCCAGAAGCTACTCAACGTTCCTGGTGACATAGATCATGAAGCTCTGGACAGCGCATTACCAAAACATGCCTCGATGAGGTTCCAACCATGGATGAGATGGCTAGAGCAATCGCCAGCTTGAAAGATGGCAAAGCACCTGGGGGTGATGGAATTCCTGTTGAAGTATGGAAGCACGGAGGAGACAATCTTTTCAACAGACTGCACCATCTAATCACCAATGCCTGGGAGGAGGGTTCTGTACCCCACGCATGGAAGAATGCCAGCATTGTAACCATCTACAAGAAAGGTGATCAAACAGACTGTGGGAACTATAGAGGAATCTCTCTTCTTTTCATAACATTAACAGGCAAGATCTTCGCCAGGATCCTCCTCAACAGACTATCTATTCACATAACACCTGATGTAGTTCCGGAGACACAGTGTGGCTTCAGAGGTAAATGGAGCACCGTGGATATGATATTTTGTCTCTGACAGCTACAAGAAAAGTGCATTGAGCAGGACCGACCCCTGTACATGGTATTTGTCGATTTCACTAAGGCGTTTGATACAGTCTGGAGGACCGGGCTATGGCAGCTACTGAGGAAGTATGGATGCCCAGAGAAGTTCACAACTATGATCGAGGCTCTACATACGGGAATGATGGCGAATGTTAGTGTTGGAGGGGAAGTCTCGGAATCGTTTGGGGTTACCAATGGTGTCAAGCAAGGTTGTGTACTGGCCCCCACGCTCTTCTCCATCTTCCTATCAGCAATGCTCAATGAGGCTTTCCGAGGCATGGGGGATGGTGTCTATATACAGTCCAGACAGAGTGCTGACCTACTCAATGTCACACACTTCAGAGCGAAGACCAAGACTACTTGGTGAGAGAGCTGCTATTTTGCCCACTCTGCTAATGAGATCCAAAAAATAGTGGACGCCTTCTCCGATGCATCAAAGAAGTTCGGCCTGAAGATTAACATCAAGAAGACGGAGGTGCTGTACCAACCCAACTCTACAAGAACCCGAGAGTAGGTATGTGACAAAAAAAAGTCAAACTTAACAGATTCCAACATAAAATACATCATTACAAAGGTATTGTAAAGTCCTTTCTAATGATATCTAAATCATCATCCTGTGACAATTATCAAGGAAGTTGTGACACTTTCTAACACGTTTTTTATGGTTAATTTGGTTCCATTGTTTCAATGGAAAACCACTTGAATTTTGTGACCCATCTCAAGTGTGGTGTGCACCGCGCAGTGCTCCGCGGGACACACGAGTAGCATGAAAGTGGCGTTTTTTTCGAGTACACACCTTTTTATCCGCCCTCAAAAGCACTGTTCCGGTCCTCACATTAACACCAAATTTCATCCTAAGATAGAGAAGTATATAAAGAACCCAAATAAACTAATTTCAAAATTAGTAAAACTCACCTTCAGGTAGAATTCCAGTGATTTAAACAGACATAAATTTGAATAAAGATTTTTTGTCACTTCTATAAATCGGACAGCAAATATTTTTGGATGTAGCAGTAGAGCAAAATGTGAACTAAATCATCCATATGGTTGAATTCCTGGTAGTCCCAAAATAAAGGTTGCAAGAGAGAAGTAACATGTTACATGAGAGTCTAATGCGCACCGCGCAGTGCTCCGCGCAAGCCAGTGGAACGAGCGAGTCCCGTGAAATCGCCGTGTTATTCACATACCTACCGAGAGGAGGATGTCATGGTTGATGGAAACAAGCTGAACTCTGTTCCGGAATTTACCTACCTTGGAAGCACCATATCAAGTGATGGACCCATTGATGCTGAAATACAGAGGAGGATGGCCAAGGCTAGCGCATCTTTCGGCCGACTATGCCAGAGACTCTGGAACAACCACCATGTGTCCATACGGGTCAAAGGCAAGATCTACCGTGCAATCGTGCTATCCACCCTACTATATGGAGCCGAGGCCTGGACAGTGTACAGACAACAGGTGAAAAAGCTGCATGCCTTCATGATGCAACATCTGCATTCGGCCATGAGGCTAACCTGGAAGGACAAAGTGATCCAAAAGAATCTCTGGTGGACTGGACACTTCATGAGAATGTCATCAGACAGGCTACCAAAGCAGATCCTCTACTCTCAACTGTCTTCTGCGTTCTGGTTACAGAAACTGAGAAAGAGAGGGCACCCTCGTCTCCGGTTCAAGGATACCATAAAGTTCAAGACTAGAGAAACCTGAAGCTGAGACATTAAGACGGACTCATGGACATCACTCTCACAGCAGAGAATTAAATGGAGAGCGGCAGTCAAGTAATGAAAGCAGTTTTTGTCGTATCGCGACCGACAGCATGATGATGATGATGATGATGATGATGATGACAGGTTTTATTTCAACTTTGTTACAGGATTTCCACGATAATTAAATTACCAATTGGATTCGCAAGTACATAGATCATAGTATCGTAATCGTACATCTAAATCCAACAACACTACGGCTTACTCCTATTTAAACCCCTTAGTAGCCTTACCATTGTGTTGATTTACGCTGAATACGTATGCGTAAATTTACACGCAGTTTGCATAAAATTGTAAACACACGTGCGAGGGAAAGAAGTGTAATGGAAATATTTGCCTCACATATAATAGATATATGTTGTTCTTGTAACGTTTCCCACTGCTATCCAACTATAGATACTTTTATTTTGCACAATAGAAATCAACAAACTGAACTTAAATGTAAGAAAGCAACTTGTGTGGCTCATGTCAGTCACGACAAATATAATAAAATATCACACTACTCATTTTCTTGAAACACAGGGCAAGAAACCGTGCCTTGGACAAATAATTGATCTGCAAATTTTCGATTGAGTATATAATCTCAATTAGTTAACCATGGTACGTACAAGTTTAATAGCGATGTAGTTTAAATGTGTAATTCTGTCAGGTCGGTATATTGTTGTGTTATATGTACTCCCTCAAATTGCATTGGCGTATGAGCGATATTACCAGGGGCAGGGCCCACCTGACAAATGCGTTCCCAACCTGTACTGTGTTACAGTGTGTAGTAATACTACTAGTACTCGTATAGAGTGACAATAAAGTTTACGGCCTAAATGCAGAGTTCACATACTATATTCCTGAACTATTCAGCTGGTTTTCTCTGACCTTTGAAGTACCTATTTTCTTAAATTGTTAGTTTTTGAACTGTTGGCAGTGACCCCCAGTGTGGGTAGGGGTAGATAAAGATTAAAGGATTCACCCCGACCCCTAGATAAAAGATTCACCCGGTACTTGTAGTACACGGGTGAACGACAACGTAGTGTAAATACGGGCGAAAATAGCTTTAGTATGGAACAGGAAGTAGAAACTGTGGTTCCATGATCAAATGGCTACTACATATGATATATTGGCACAGATTTGGTGAAATGGGAGAGAATGCAAAAATCCAAGATGGCGGCCATAGAATGCCATCGATTTCAATTTTAAATCGTATTAAACTAGCTATTTTATTATATTTTTCAACTCAAAGGTAGCGGGTAAATATGAAGACATCTACAAAGAATAAATGTTGCTTCTAGATTGTGAAATTAGGCTCTCATTTCATTAACCCGCTTTTTCCACCGTTTTTATTTAGGGTTGGTATTCACCCGTGTACTGCGAATACCGGGTGAATCCTTTATCTACCCGACCCCATACATCCAGTACTGAGTCTGAGTACAGGGGTGAACCCTAACGTAGTCTAAATACGGGCGAAAATAGCTTTAGTATGGAACAGGAAGTAGTAACTCTGTCTCCAGGATCAAATGGCTACCCATATCGGCACAGAGTTGATGAAATGGGAGAGAATGCAAAAAGACAAGATGGCGGCGATAAAACGCCATCGGTTTTATTTGTTAAATTCCTAAAACTACATGTTTTATTATATATTTCAAATCAAAAGTAGCGGGTAAATATGAACATTTATGTTAAGAATATATTTTGCTTCTTAAATTAAGAATTTACCAGCTCAAATCATTTCCCTGCCATGTCGAAATTCTTCGACCATTTGTTCTAATATGTTAGATTTCACCCCTGTACTGTAAGTACGGGGTGAATCTTTTATCTAGGGTAGGGGGTAAATATTTGATCTAAGATAGAGACTTGTAGACAAAATTCAAATACCAGGGCCGCGTTCCTGGTACACCTCCGAGGGGGACGCCTCCATGTCCTTTTAAGGGGGACGCCGTTCAGGGGACGCCTCCGTGTCCTTTTCAGACTGGAGACAAAAAGCGCCTCGAAAATGGCCGCTGAATTCAGTGGTTTCAGCCAATCAGAGCTTTTTTTCCGATTGCAAATGGCTGTTCCTTATTGGGGGTGGCCATTTTCGAGGCACATAATGCTTCTGCTTTTGCCGCTCAGATGAGCGTGATGTCAGGAATTTCTCCAAGACGGCTCTGAGGCGTACTTTGAACGTGTCCCAGATAGGCATACAAAACAAATGTATTCTGTTCAAGTACACCAAACCCTTTAATTTAACGTATAGATGGACTTCATATGCCTAGCAGAAGCAAAGTCAATATGAATAAGCAATGCTTAGGACCGAAGGACCGACCCCCCCCCCCCCCCCTTGGTGGTCGTATTCGATAGTATTTTTTTACTCCACTCGCGGTGTTCGATTTAAAATTCTAGCGTCTCGGGTGACCCGAGTCGCAGTCAAATATGGTCATCGTTTCCGTGGAATAGACTATTAATATTGTAGTTGTGCATCCATGTTTATGCCAAATTGTTCTTTATTTCTATTAATTTTGAATAAAATCAATGTTTTGCACTGTATTATCGGTAAATTCAATGGCAGGGGGCATTTGTTTTGCTCTCGACTAGTATATTATTAACCAATGGCTGTCGTCAAACCTCTTTGCTGCATAGCGAAGTTCGACGATCTATTTCCGTTTGCTGGATTTTGATTATTCAACATGAGTATACAAATGGCGGCGCCCATATAGGGCTATTTTTGTTTCCGTTTGCTGGATTTTGGTGATTTCATTGTCCACCTCTATGAGTACGAGTATTGTTTATGTATATATGTATACACGTTAGTCCTTAGCCGCCCCCTTGGGGGGGGGTCGGTATTACAGTTTATGTATCAATATCAGGAATACCGACTAAATATCTCATAGTTACTCTATTGGTAGGTAGATCAGCTAACATTTCAAAACACAACAAACAGTATAAATTTAAGCTCTTTCAACAGACCTTGCTGAGACAAAATCAAATCTGTTGTAATTTTGAAAATATCTTAATATGGGAGAAAGTTATGGCATTTTTAAGGTCGGCTTAATTGTTATATTTAGTCCTGATTCCCCATTATAATCAAATGTGACTTTTGCTGCATTGTCACAGCTTTCTATGTTCTAAGTATTTTGATTTTGGTATTTTAATGTATATTTCCGGTGAGATTAGTTCATGATCTTTCCAGTGATATACAATTTATGAAAATACTGCAACGTGAAAGTACTTTAATCAGAGTTGGAATCGGGGAAAATGCGGTAACATTATTCCATTAACATGGTGAGCGACGCGCCCCTATCGGTATCTGATATACCTACTATTAGTTTTCAGTTGCAGAATGCTCACCTGAGTAAAATAGTAAATAAACAAATTATTAATGAAAGTCCCAAAGTCATATAGAAAAACTGTCTTTTATTAAATGTACATGTACACTATCTGTGATAAATAACTGACAATTATTAGTCTAAAAATGCACAAAACAACAATCAACAAAAGCACATGGCCTGCATCATGTAAAAGTAAGCAACAGCACATGACAAACCAATCAGAATGCTGCATTCTGGTCAGGTGACCCAGCTGCCAAGTGAACCACATCACTTTGCACCTCAGAAAAATTAAAATATCTCGAAAATCGCACCAGATACAATCAAAACGCCTGGCACACAACTAGACAACATGTGTTACATGTACTCTGACTTCTGATGATACTTATTTTATATGGGGCCCATTTGCATTTAGCAGGGCTGAGCACAGAAAGGTTGCACCCATAGAGATATCATTGGTGAAGCAACACTCTGCTTGGTCACGTTTTTCCTATGGGACGATGCGTGAGGACCGTTTCAAGCAGATTTGCAAGTCTATCTAAGATAGTAGATAAAAGATCACCCCATACTTTTGTAGCAGGGGTGAAAACGAACCCATTAGAAAAACTGGCGAAAAATTTGACATGCTGGGTAAATGAACTAAGCTGATAAATTCTTAATTTAAGAAGCAAAATATATTCTTTATATACGTCTTCATATTTACCCGCTACTTTTGAGTTGACAAATATAATAAAATATAGTTTAATAGACTTTCAAAGTGAAATCGACGATGTGAAATCGCCGCCATCGTGGTTTTTTTTTGCATTCTCCATCCTGCGTCGTGAATATGGCCTATGCTGCCAAGACGCGGTGCAAAGCAACCACCAATCAATCATAACCTCATTTCATAAACTATGTGCTGATACAAGTAACCATTTGATACTGGAATCAGAGAGTGTACTTAGTGTTTCATACTAAGGCTATTTTCGCCCGTATTTCGACTATGGTGATGTTCACCCCTGTGCTTGTATGGGGTGAATCTTTGATCTACTAAGATAGAGATATTAGAGACTTGGAGATAAATATTTAAAAAAACAGATACTGTGATAGCCTTTCAAAAACAATGTATTCTGATAAAGCACATTAAACCCTTTAATTGTACATATAGATAGACTTCGTAGCCCTGTAGTAGCACTAGCAAAGTTATTACATTTCATGTGTTAGGAAAATACACTAATTATCTAACAGTAATCCTAGTGGTTTCCTAGACCACTACGTCACACACACATACATGCATCCACACGCGCACACACATGCGCACGCACACACACACACACGCGTACACACACACGCGCACACACACTGACACACACTGACACACACACACACACACACACACACACACACACACACACACACACACACACACACATACACACACATATATACACCCCTTGTGACTCGACTATTAAATAACCGATTCTGTTTATTTCATTTCAGGCCAGAAATTCAGAAAAAGCAATGTGAGTATATAGACAACACACTTTCAACCTTTTTACATTTGACGTGCATGGTTTGTGATAAGCAAAATTCCTAACCACATGAATCTTGGGGGGAAAAATGAAAAAAAAGGTGAAGTCATTACGCATTCGAAGAAGAGATTATTTTTATGTAGTATTTGTAAATTGTGTATGATTTCCGATTATCGTAGTGAATTGATAGTATTTTTTAAATGAATCCACATGTAGTTGCAAGCCTTATTGAAATAAGGTGGATTGATTGATTGGCGTAAAGCAACCATCAATCAACCTGTTTTAGTCACTTAGAGCGATGAAGTACTTACTTTGGTATTCCTGATCCATGTAGGACGACACTGGCCCGGTGGCGGGCAGCACATCTTCAGAACACAGACCGGGTAAGTTAAATTTGCGCCATGTTCTGGCCATTATATTGAACATGATTGCTCTATATTGGTATCAATTGGTTGTTATTAGGGAAGCCAAAGCTTAGCGCATCTGATGTACATCAGAAGTAGTAGCAAGGTTTGCCTGAGCAGTCTAGATCAAAGCAACCTATATGATTTCAAATTCTCTAGGAAACACATTTTGGGTTCAACACCCAGGGCTCATTGATAACGATTGTTGGGTTTCGTGAAACAGATGATGGGAACCAAAAACTTATGTGAACCAAAATGTTGGTTTTGTTCTTTTCCCAACATGTTGCTGGACGCAATTGTTACTGTGAAATCCTATGGGTTGCGTAAACGGCCACACATGGCTCTCAATGATTCAGGAGTTTGGGTTAAATACGTCTCAAACCGCACAACAATTTTTTAATGTAGTGACAACGAGCCGAGTCTCAGTGACGAATTAAAAACTAATTTAAAAAAAGTTAAGGAATTTTAAATGATATTCTTTTTCCTCCATTCCTTACAATCCCCTCCCCCCACCGCCCCCGCCCCTGCCCCTCCCCTCCCCTCCCCTCCCCGCCCCGCCCGCCCCGCCCCGCCCTCCCGCTCCCTCCCCTCCCCGCCCCTCCCATCCCCTCCCATCCCACTCCCCTCCATTCCCTTCCCCTCCCTCCCCCATTCCCCTCCATTCCCTTCCCCTCCCCTCCCCTCCATTCCCCTCCATTCCCTTCCCTCCCCCCTCCACCTCCCCTCCCCTCCCCACCATTCCCTTCCCCTCCCCTGCCTCCCCTGCCCTCCCCTCCCCCCTCCCCTCCCCTCCCCTCTCCTCCCCTCCCTACCCTACCCTCCCCCTCCCCTCCATTCCCTCCCTTCCCCTCCCCTGCCCTCCCTCCCCTACCCTCCCCTCTCCTCCCCTCCATTCTCTTCCCTCCTCCCCTCCCCCCCCTCCCCTCCCCTCCCCCCCCCTCCGCTCCCCTCCCCCTCTCCCCTCCCCCTCCCCCTCCCCCTCCCCCTCCTCCCCTCCCCTCCCCCTCTCCCTCCCTCTCCCCTCTCCTCCTCTCCTCTCCCTCTCCTCTCCTCTCCTCTCCTCTCCTCTCCTCTCCTCTCCTCTCCTCTCCTCTCCTCTCTCTCCTCTCCCCTCCCCTCCCTCCCCTCCCCTCCCCTCCCTCCCCTCCCCTCCCTCCCCTCCCCTCCCCCTCCCCTCCCCTCCCCTCCCCTCCCCTCCCCTCCCCTCCCCTCCCTCCCCTCCCCTCCCCTCCCCTCCCCTCCCCTCCCCTCCGCTTTGCTCCGCTCCGCTCCCATCCGCTTCGCTCCGCTCCCTCCCCTCCGCTCCGCTCCCATCCCCTCCCCTCGCTCCGCTCCGCTCCCCCTTCCCTTCCCTTCCCTTCCCTTCCCTTCCCTTCCCTTCCTTCCTCCCTTCCCCTCCCCTCCTCGCCAGGGCATGGCGCGATATCTCTTGTTTTACCATTAATCATGTTTATCTGAATACATTTTCAGGATAGGCGCCCATATTTGGCATCCGAGTGTGAAGACCTAGGACAGTCGGAAAAATGGCGACGTCAAATCATCGGCGAGATATCTAGGAAAATGGCACAGATTCAAAATGGTAGGAATCCCATTTTAAACTGTTGTGAGATTGCTAAAGTCATTCCAGGCCTGGAAAGTCATTTGTTTTGTTTAAAGATTCTTGAAAATGGAAAATCAAGTCTTTTTTTTAAAAGCCTATATTCGTTCACGTGACCAAACTTGAATTACTAATTTTGTGTGTTTAAAGTGATCTTTGTGGATTTGTTATCCTGCCTCTTGATTTTGATATTACATTGTTAATTATTTAATTGTTTTTTTTATATGCTTATTTACACTTAACATTTTGCACAGTGAATCGACTATGAATACGGCTGTGTTTCGGGGTACTTTAATTTAATAAACATCTTAAAAACGACCTGGCAAATCCTGGCATTTTTGTTGTTGTTTTTTTGGTACGTTAGTTCATTAAGCAGGGGAATTTGATATGTCAAAATGGGTATGAACACTGAGTGAACACCACATTGCTTCTCGTCTACCCTGCCCTGATTCTCCTGCCGTCGACACTGTTTCAGCCGGTCTCGGCGAGTTCAAACTAAGGGACCTGAATGACGAGATCAATAAGCTGCTGCGTGAGAAAGGTCACTGGGAGGATCGCATCATAGAGCTCGGAGGCCCGGACTTTGGCGTAAGTGGGGCGGGCGCTTCTTGATATCATGGTCACGTGACCTTGTCACCACACCACAACGAGGGCGCCTTCTCGTGTAATCTCATCAAACCATAACCATCGCTACCACTACCATCATCACCATCAACACCACTATCACCACCACCACCACCATCATCATCATCATCATCCCTCTGCAATCCTTATATGATTTATATGGTGGCGGTATCGACTTTGTTGAGCCTTGTTCATAAACAGTTATTCCACTAATCCTTACACTATCCTAAGGCCAGGTACAACTTTAAAAAATATATATTTGTTTAAGTTTAAATCATATAAGTGTAATGCCCGGATTGTGGAGTGATGATGATGATGGTGGTGATGGGGATAGCAGTGGTGGTGATGATGATACGCCTGTGTACACCGACCTCTGTGATGGCGCACCCGTACCATGTGCTAGTTGAATAGGCTGCAAGTGTAGAGGGTGTTCTGGACATGTAGTGCTGTAGTATGTCGGGACTCGGCCGTCTGAACGCCAAACATTACTAATCACCACATGTGTGTTCTGACAACTGTCTGTCAGTTCCCACCTGGCGTTACTCTCAACAACTCATAAGGAAGAAAGGAAGACAAGTCACACAAGATTGACAGTGAAGAGGTTGTGCTTTATTGGCATCAACCCCTGTTCACCTACTGGCGACTTATCACCCTCACTCCTTACCAACTGCCCACATAGATCCTCATCACTCCTACTTGTGTATATCAGAATCAGTGCCTACAACCCATTGAACCTGGGTCCAATGGTTGTTGCACACAGCTTAGTGTCTTTTGAAATAGATGTTGCTAGTTCAAGTGTATAGAGTGGAGTGTTCTCATGTGGGGTCTGTGTGTCAGGTATAAGGAATGCAGGTGACTGGGCTCACACAGCCAGTCAATCAGACACCCTCTACATCCTGGGTGGGCGACACCCTAATAGGGGGCAGCTGTCACTCAACCCCAGCTGCAGGTGGTGTCCATAATGTATGCAGGATGGCTGGGTGTGCTTGTCCATCAGCCTCATGGTAACAGGAAGTTGCAGACAGTTACAACAAACATATATCAATGCCTCTCCCTCAATGCACTCTTTCTGGTGCATGAAGGGAACCTTTCAATAATTATTAAGTCTCTTAAGTATGAACATCATATCACAATCTCGGTCGCTATTTGTTATCACATTTCCACATAGGCGCTTATGTCATAAAGTGAGTGGGGCACCCATTGCTTCTCTGTTACATAATCCTGGTCCCCACTCCGTCGCCCGAGAATAATAAAGTTCTTTGCCAATATATAAATCCAAACCGAAAATCCGTATATTTTTACAGTGCGTCATTGCGAGTTGTTGAGCGAATGCCAAACATATTTCCCTTGCTTCATCGAGGACTTCATTTTCCCCATTTCAAGGCCTTGAAAAGTCTTAAATTTAACCTATTTTCGGTAATTGGTCTTGAAAAGTCTTGACTTCCTGCATGATATTGGACCGGCGGTGCATGTGACGTCACCATAAAACACTTAGGTATTAAATAAATAAAGTGCTTCTCTTATATTTTGTTTTAGCGTATTGGCCCCAAAATGCTGGATCATGAAGGAAAAGAGGTGCCAGGAAATCGCGGTTATTTGTAAGTACTCGTATTATTTGAGGTTAATTTCTTTTTGGTATGGTTTATACATAGGTTTTTAGTTGTCATCTTTAAGTTGCATAGTTCGATGACTTTAGAATTTTTGCCTTATTTTCTAGATAAATATATCAGGTTGACTGTACAGTGTAAATAATCCGGAGTAACGTTGATGATCAATTACTAAATTTTGAAGCAATTTGAGTTGGAAGAACCCAATATAATTTCGGCAAACTTGCCAAAACCCCAGATTGTCATCTCGCGATGACCAGGTGGTGTGGGCTGATCTACTGATATAGGTAGCTTGATTCCCCTTAGAATGAGGGAAAGACTAATGAGGTCACACCGGACGTGGTGGCCAAATCGGTAGAGCGCGGGCCTCACGTGCAGGAGATCGGGAGTTTGGTTCTCGGTCGAGTCAAACCAATGACTTATCAGATTTAGGCTTGTCTCTTCCTAGCCTGCCGCTTGGCATTAATAGGATAGGAAATGGACGGGTTAGCTCAGAGTCAGGATAATGTGACTGAGTGGGATATCGGGTCATAGTGCTGGCGGCCTGGTTTCCTAGTAGGGAAGCACTATAAAGTCACCATGAGTGCGCACTGTCACAAGTCGGTACCCACCCTGATATGACCTTAGATGTTGCCAGGACATAAAACTCCAACTTATGTCAGTCTTCGGGTATGTTGTTACACGGCATATATAATTAAGGTAGTGTCATGTTAAGCCTATGTACATGGCATCAACTGTTTTTTCATTTAAGGTACTTTGGGGCCACAAAGGACCTACCAGGCGTGAGGGAATTGTTTGAGCAGGAACGTAAGTCGGTCAACCATATGCAATGAATTTCGTTGTTGGGAAAGGAAGTGACATTTGCTATGGGGTCCCAGTCTGGGCAAATCTAAGGGAAACGAAGGTTATGACGTTGATTGCTTGTGACGTCACATAGCCCGGAATGTGATTTTTTCCCCCCGTTAATTCATGCATTTCCAAGTTTTTAATAATGCAATTTGTCATTCATGTGATTCATGCAGACCCATGAGAGAAAAAAATACTTGGTGTTATATAGGGGGTAAAGGGGCTGTCACATTAGGGTTTTTTGCGGGAGCATATGGCGGCGTAGGCGCATTACGTCATATACGTCGGCATACGCCTCATACGCTACGCATGCGCTACTCATACGCCGCCAGGTGACGGCTTATGTGAAGCGTATGAGGCATACGCCGCCATACGCTTTCATAAATCCGTCCGTCCAAATTTTTGTGTGCATGCTCAAAAAATCTCGACCTACGAGGGCGTATGGCCCATACCGTCAAAAAATGTCACAGCACGCTCCCATACGCTCCTCGTATGCTCCTCGTACGCTCCTCGTAGGTTCCACATACGCTCAAAACCACCCGAAAGGTCACCAAATGTCATCATAGGCCGGCACGCGCAGGACCTACATAGGTTTTCAATACGCTCCCGCCATACGCCGTAATGTGACAGGGCCTTAAGGACTTAGTAAATAGTGTTACCGTGTATAAAGAAAGCACAAATCTATATTTTCCTGCTGAAACTAGCACTTTAAATGAAAATTTTTAAACTGCATGAGCTGGGGGTTTTGCCCCCTGGCACCCCATTGGGGCTCTGCCCCGGACCCCTAGCCTGACTTTTAAAGTTTTTTTGCTGATGGCTAATCATATTGCAGGGATCGAAATAAGCAAACAAAATTCACTTGTCCACCAGACAAGTCTGGTGTGATTTTCACTTGTCCATCTGAATTTTTCACTTGTCCTGGACAAGCGGATAAGCTCTTATTTCAAATGATATGTTATTTATATGTTATATATATATGTGTGTTATATATAGGTTATATATACAGTGGTAGAAATAAGCCAAATTTTTCAGTTGTCCACCAGACAAGTCTGGTGTGATTTTCACTTGTCCGTCTGAATTTTCACTTGTCCTGGACAAGTGGACAAGTTCTTATTTCAAACCCTGCTATTTCCACACAGCGCCAACACAGAAAAGGAAGACGCGAGCTGAGCTGATGAAGGATATTGACGCCGACTACTATGGATGCCGCGACGACGATGACGGCGTCCTGGTACCACAGGAAGCGGAAGTGCAGAAGGAAGGTCAGTAAACGGGGCGTGAAATAATCTAATGAAGGGTGGGACAGATACAGGGTTCTAGCCAGGTTTTTTATATCATTCATTGGGGAGTTCTACATCAGTTATCGGCCAGATAGACCTTTTCCGCAGAGCATGCGCACTGAGCCGTTTCCCACAGCAGTAGTTCTTGCTATGCCCGCCAGAGGGTGGGTTGGTGGTGGAATCTTCTATGAGACCCTTTATACAGAGCATGCTTCACGGTGAACTGCGACCTTAGATGTTGCCAGGACGTAAAACTCCCAACAACTAACCAACGGTGAGCTGCTACCCACTGTTAGTTCTGCCACTGCCGTCAGAGGATGGGTTGGTGGTGGAATTCGCTTATTCTGTTTGTAACTAGAAACAAATTCTAAACTAATCAAACAACGGGTTAAAGGGAAGAGTGTTTTGAGAGTAGGTTCATTCGAACACGCCCATCAATTATATTTATCTAATAAAATAGGCAGAAAATAAAAATCGTCAGCCTCTGAAAGATTAATTAATGAATATGTAATCATAACAACCACAAAAAATTGGAAGTTGGAAGTTTTCAGCCGATTAAAAAAATATATATATTAAATAAAATTGGATGCAACTGCAGTGGATGGTGAATGTTGTGACTGATAATGTGTGACCGTGTTACAGGGTTTGTACGGGTCCTTGAAACCCAAGAAAGTCCAGGAATTTGATAATTCAGGATTCCAGGCCTGGGTGTAAGTCCTGGAATTTGTCTAAAGATCCTTGAAAATCCTTGAAAATGGAAAATTGTGGCTATATTTTTTTTAAGCCCATATTCGCCAACGTGTCCAGACCTTAATCAGTGATGTTTTGTATTTAAAATGATTTTTGTGGTTTTGTTATTCTGACTCTTGATTTTTATATTAAAGCTATTCTTATGTTCGGTTGTTATTTCTTATGATTATTTAGACTTCACATCTTACACAATGAATTGACTAGGAATACGAGGTGTTTCAAGGTACTTTACTTTAATAAATGTCTTTAAAATATCCTGGAATTTTGCACTGAAAATCCTGGAAAGTCATGGAATTTTATATGTTTAATGGGTATGAACCCTGTGTCACTGTTAGAGATTAATGTGATATGACCCCCCGCCCCCCCATCCCACGGATGCAGCTATTGCTGCCAAGGTGCGCGCATGGAAGGCGCGGAAGGAGGCGAGCTTGCAGGGAGAGGTGCAGGAGGACAGCGACAGGCTGAAGAGCGACCAGGACGAGGACATCTACAAGGTCGTCGACGAGGTCAGGCAGTGCATAATTCTTTGTTTCTTCCGAGTCTGGACCAGATGGGATGGCCAAATGAGTTGAGCATCCGTCTCCTGTTTTGGTAGATCGTGGGATTCAAACACTTGGGATTGAATCCTGGTCGAGTCAAACCAATGACTTAAAAATTTATACTTGTCGCTTTCTAGTCAGGAGCTCAACATTATTAGGATAGGGCAGGGATTGGTTGGCTCAATGTCAGGATAACGTGACTGGGTGGGATATCAGGTCATGGTGTTGCCAGCCTCGTCTCCCAGTGTGGCAGCACTATAAAGTCACCATGAGTGCGCACTGTCACAAGTCGGTACCCGTCCTATATGATATGACTTAGATGTTGCCAGGATGTAAAACTCCAACAACCAATCCTTCAAGTCCCTAATATAATCTAGGATGCAAGATCTCCGCGATCTTTGGTAATCGTGGATTAGCTATCACGAAATGCCAAGGATATATATATATTTTACCTCGGTAAACAGCCTCAGGCTAGCCTCAGGCTAGGGAGAGGTAAGCACGTCCGGTACCAGCAATTAGCATATACAACTCACGACTGGATAACGTGTCGTTGGGTTGCTCCGGCAAAATTAGTCTACATACAAGCAAATACGCAGTAAGTATAATAAAAACTGTGGTTAGCTTAATTATGATGCATTAGAGCATCAATATGGAAAGTTTAGACTTTCGTTGGTCCAATTTGGACGAGTTATTTGGTTATAAACAACCAAGGATAGAACACTCGAGTGGGTTTCGCGAAGGAACCAAACCGGTCATTAGCGGTTATGTCAACACCCGGGTCACCGTGTGACTATGGGTAGAGATGTGGGTTTCGCCCTATCTCATGTGGAAATTCTCTCGTACTCTAATAGAGAGTAATGTTGGAGATGCTCCTGGGTTTCTTTTATAGACTCCCCTAGACAAAACTTTTTCAGGCGTTTCTCCGAGTTTCGTAGCATTTTCTCCAACTTGTTGACGTAGTAGTCACAGGTGGGAGAAGTGTGCGGAACAGAGGGATGGGCGGGCCGATACACTGGTCCCGACCCCGCGTAAGGTTTGGGCTTGACCCACAACCCACGCACAAATTTAGCTTATTACGCCTGTGTTATAACGGTATAAACACGTTCTTTAACACCAATAGATGTCCAAATGAGTTTGAAACAACCATATTGTGACATATATATATACCGGGACTGATCAAAAATGTTTGTTTCAGTTCCCGATGGCCACGAAGCGGAGTAAGCGCGGTGCAGCAGCAGCCGAGGGGCGTGTTCCGAGTGGAGTGGACGAGGAGTACGACTCCTCACCCGTGTTGTCGGCAGGGCCGTCGACACAGCCCCGGGCGCATATCCTCTCCGACCCGGACGAGGACGCAGTGCCTGATGTGCCTGCGCCTCCAGATTGGGAGGCTCGCTTTGCAAGATTGGAAAGCCACATCTTGACTGCCAAATCGCCTGTGTCTCGGAAGCGGCGTAGGCCGAGTGTCCAAGAGGATTCATTTGAGGATTTCTTGGACACAGACTCGGCGGTGGAGCTTAAGGCTCCTCCTCCTCCTTCTCCTAAACGGAGGAAGAAGAAGAAACAGGTGATTTCTTCGGGTGATGAATTCACCAAGGAGCGGGCAGAGTCTGGTTTGCGCAAAAAGCGGAAGACTAAGTCCAAAAAGAAGAAGAGGAAGAGGAAATATTCTTCTTCTGAGTCGTCCACTGAGTCTACTTCTACGGAATCAGACTCAGACACCGTATATGAAGGGGTCTATGCGGACATTGGCACTAAAGTGGCTAAGAAGGTGGAGAAGCCAAAGGCTAAGCGGGTTAAAACCACTACGCTTATGCGCGAGACCGTGAATGGTCATTTTCGCACGTTCAAACCGGCGGAGGTTATCTCCAAGTTAGGAGATGAGTTAACAGGCATAAAGGGTGTTCCCAACTCCATCATTAAAGAAATGGATCGGGATGTCAATATGACGGATGACCGTAAGAAGTTTGAGGATGTGTTGCACACAGTGCATAAGGCAGTGTTGGCTACCCTAACAGCTATTGTTCCTGTGGCTAATAGGATGCAGAGTGAAAATAAGTTCTCGTCTTTGGCTAAGACAATGGACAAAGGCATTGCAGTACTAGCGGCGGCAGGTAATTACCTGTCGTTTCGAAGATATGAAAATGTCTTCAAGTCAGTTTGCACAGATGCTGGCAAAGAAGTGGCTCGCTCTAAGAAGGTTACCGATAATGAGGGGAAGGAGTTTACGCTCTATCTTGCTCCAGAGCCGATTAAAGGGAAACCTTTAGATAATACCAAGATGTTTGGCGGTCAACTACAATACCTCTATAAAGAGGTAGAGACTGCAGCCAAGAGTGGCAAAAACATGGATGGCAAGAAGAAACAGGAAGTTCCTCGTTTCAAAAAGTCACGAGGGGATTTTCGTCCACGACGGTTCACCAGAGGAACCAGACCGAGTTCAAACTTTGGTCAAGGGTTTCGGGGCCGGGGCGCTCGCCCAGGCTGGACCGACAACACCGCACGGCCAATAGGTCGAGGGTTCAACTCGTCGAGACCTTTCCCCAGGGGGGGGTCCAAGTAGAGGTCCAAACACAAACTTTACAAGTCCCTGCAGCCTCTAAAAACACACAAACTGTAAGCAACTTTGTGGCTGGTAATATTAGTAATCATATTTCTGAGTGGCACAAAATTACTAGTGACCAAGAAATTATAGAAATAGTTAGGGGTGTTCAAATTCCCTTTACACAAATTCCTGTACAAAGTATAATACCTTTTCCATATAACATTCAACCAGTTGAACGAGACGCACTAACTAAACAGGTACATAAATTCTTTGAGAAAGGAATTATACAAAAAGTGACACACTGTTCAGGACAGTTTATTTCAAACATTTTCTCGAGACCGAAGCCTAATGGTGATGTTCGAATGATCCTGGATTTAACAATCCTTAATAAAAGGGTGGAATATCGACATTTTAAAATGTTCTCTCTAGATACGGCACGGGATCTGATTACACCAGATGCGTGGATGGCTAGTGTTGATTTACAGGATGCATATTATACGCTTCCCATAATGGAACAATACCGAAAATTTCTTCGATTTATTTGGGATAACCAACTCTATGAGTTTACCTGTATGCCGAATGGCTTAGCTTGTGCGCCACGTTTATTTACTAAATTGCTTAAACCTGTTTTCTCGGTAATGGCGAGGAAGGGTCATATAATGTTTCCATACATAGATGATTCTTTTATTATAGCATCAACACAAATTGCTTGTGTGAATGCAGTTTTGGATTTATGTGCATTACTCACTAAATTGGGGTTTTATGTACATCAACAAAAGTCAGTGTTTAAACCAACAAAACAACTCAAATGTTTAGGGTTTATTCTGGATACACAGTCCCTTACAGTGTCGATAACAGAACAAAAACTAATTAAGTTTATGACTACAGCGACTCAGCTTATTAAGTTATCAAAGCCAAAAATTAGACAGGTTGCTGTTCTTATTGGCATAATGACCTCATATGCACCTGCTGTGTTATATGGGAAGGCCCATATTAAGTCGCTAGAAATAGATAAAAATTTAGCGTTAACACGAACTAAAGGCAATTTTGAGCGAAAGATGTTTATTTCGCAAGAAGGGTTACAGGATATTGGATGGTGGATGCAACATATAGCAAGTTCACCAAATCCAATCCGCATGGCGGAACCTAATACAGTAATTACTACTGATGCTTCGTTAGAAGGTTGGGGAGCTCATCGAGATGGGGTCACAACAGGAGGTAGATGGCTTGATGATGAAAAATCAGACTATATTAATGCACTAGAATTGCGTGCTATTTATCTGGGCTTACGTAGTTTAGTAAAGATAAATAAATCACAGGTTAGAATACTAACTGATAATACTACTGCCATGGCATATATTCGTAACATGGGTGGAACCAAATCAAAGTCTTGCAATCAGTTATCTAAACTGATTTGGAACTGGGCACAGGCTCAACAAGTCTGGCTGACTGTAGCGCATATTCCAGGGTCACAAAATACACTTGCAGATTATAAAAGTAGAAATTTCCATGACCATTTAGAGTGGTCTCTCTCTACACATTTGTTTAACTTCGTTTGTGAAAAATGGGGTACACCTGAAGTTGACTTATTTGCATCACGAAATAATAACAAGTTACCCTGTTATGTTTCTTGGCATCCTGAACCGGATGCTTGGAAAGTAGATGCGTTTGCTATTACCTGGGAAAATAATTATTTTTATATTTTCCCACCATTTAGCATTATCAGCCGAGTAGTGAGAAAAATCGGCTTGGAAGGGACACATGCGATACTGGTGGTGCCCGATTGGGACACGCAACCTTGGCTGCCAGCAGTTTCACAACTGGCAAAAGATCGTATACGATTCCCAAGAAAACTCGGGAATCTGACGCACCACGGACCGCTAGTGGTTCACGGCGACGTGTCAACGACGCCCCTATTGGCATTCCTTTTCTAAGGAAGCAGCTACAGCAATTTGGATTGGACAGAATTACTGAGGATAGGATAGTATCGGATGCCTGGAGGCCAGGAACTGTCAAAATGTATACAACCTATTTAAAGAAATGGGGTGTACATTGTTTGTTAATGAAAGTTAAGCCAACAAATCCAAAGATTTCACAAGTAGCTCGGTTTCTTCGTTCTCTAGAGGATGAAGGACTTTCCTTTGGATCGATTAATGCGGCGAGGTGTGCGTTATCAATTATATTACCTAGAATTGATGGCGAAACAGTTGGAAAACATCATGTTATTTGTTATTTACTTCGTTCAATTTATCAAAGGAATCCTCCAAAACCAAAGTATAGTCGGTTTTGGGATGTTTCTATAGTATTTAAGTTGTTTCAGGCTTGGCCTCACAACTCGTGGTTAGATATAAAACAGTTAGGTTTTAAGGTCGCGGTCCTGTTATTGTTAGTAACCGGACACAGAGGACAGACGATTGTTGCTTTATCCTTAACTGGATTAGAAATAGACAAGCAACAAGCTACGTTTGATTTAGAAAAATTGCTTAAATCGAACACGTTAGGTGACCCTTTATCAACGGTTCACTTAGACTGTTTTCCGAATGATCGGAAATTATGTGTTGTGTCGGCCATACGGGCTTATATATACAAGACAAAGGATTTACGTGCATCACAACAACTATTAGTGAGCTTTATAAAGCCACATAAGGCGATTTCACGAGACACACTTGCCAGATGGACAATTACGGTGTTGAAATTGGCTGGAGTGGATACAAGTAAATACTCTTCCCACTCAACTAGAGGAGCCATGGTCTCCAAGGCACGGGTGCTTGGTATTTCTGTGAAAAGAATACTAGCGCATGCAGGCTGGAAGACGGCTAAGTCGTTTGCAAAACATTATAATAAACGACTAGAAAAGCCTACCGGCGTTGCAAAGCGTCTTCTCGCCAACTAACAAGAATAGGTGAGAACAAAAATTTAGAATGTTATAATAATAAGAAAGAATGATATTAAGGATAAAAATGAATTATGTAAAGGTCTCCCTAGCCTGAGGCTAGCCTGAGGCTGTTTACCGAGGTAAAATAGTATAGTTATACGAGTCTTACCTTGGTACAGATGATGGATAACTGTTGTTTTACCGAGGTATAAGCCTCGGATAGATGTGGGCTAGGGCCCTCCCGCCACACCCTGCCACATCTATTCCGTTGGTGTACCTTTTCGGTAAAGTAATAGTATCCATTGTTTGAAAGTCATTTTTATCCTCAATAAGTAGGTTAAGATTGCTGGTACTGGACGTGCTTACCTCTCCCTAGCCCACATCTATCCGAGGCTTATACCTCGGTAAAACAACAGTTATCCATCATCTGTACCAAGGTAAGACTCGTATAACTATACTATATATATAGAACGTATAAAGCATTATGCATATATAAATCGGTAGAGGAAAATTGTGGGAATTATTAATCGGTTGCCATTGGTGGGAAATTTGTCTCAGAATCCTGGTCTCATATGACCTTAGGTGTTGCTAGGACATAAAAACTCAAACGAACAAAAGCAAGGAGTGATTGCAGAGAAAGAAAAGGGGATTTGGCAGCATGGGCTATAAATTACATTAAAACTGTCTTAGCAAATATTTTCACTTTAGCACAAAATCATACAAGCATACTTTGATACATTTTGTGGGATAGATTAAATACATGTAGTATTGCTAACATATTTAACACACAGAGCCAATCACTTGCTACCAATCACTTGCTGCCAAAAGAAAGGAAAGAATTATCACCATCGTAACGTGGAAACCAAATTTGTGGTGCCTAGTTTGAGAATGACCCCTATGCCAACACGCTGGTGTTTGTCTCTTTCTTTTGGTTCCAATGTGCGAGTAAGAAGATCCAGCCTCATCATTCCACTTCTTAGTATATTTCATTTCTCATGACTATCTTTGGCTTCAATGTCTTTCAGTATTCTGACGAGGAGATGTGTGAGGTAGAAGACGAGCAGACAGAAAGCCACGCACCACACTTCATTTCACACGTCCCAGTGCCCTCACAGAAAGAGGTAAGCACCACTGGTGGAAGGGCTACGTCCAAAAAGCATTATAATCGAAAGGCGCAATTTCACACACGTGTATGCATATTTAATAGTCATCATGGGTGGGCGGAGTGATTTCAAATGGGCCGAACCCAAAGAGTCAGATTTTAAATAAATCCACCCCACCCACAGAAAGACGATAACGCCACTGTTGGAAGGGCTCCGTCCTAAGAGCATTATAATCGAAATACGCAATTTCACACACGTGTACGCATATCTAGTAGTTTGCATGGGTGGGCGGAGTGATTTCAAATGGGCCTAACCCAAAGAGTCCCATTTGAAATCAAACCACCCGACCTACAGAAAGACGAAAGCGTCACTGGTGGAAGGGCTCTGTCGCAAAGGCATTATAATCAAAAGACATACTTTCACACATGTACCCACAAATTATAGTCATCATGGGTGGTCAGAGTGATTTCAAACGGGCCGAACCCAAAGAGTCCCATTTGTAATCAATCAAAGAGTTAAGCGCCACTGATGGAAGGGCTCCATCCCAAAAGCATTATAATTGAAAGGCAGCATTTCACACACATATGCATATGTAGTAATTTGCATGGGTGGGTAGTGTGATTGCAAATGGGCTGAATCCAAAGAGTCCCATTTGAAATCAAGGCGGCCCACATACAAATTAGGACTCAGGGTTGAAAGATCTCCACGATTACAAAAAATATTTACCAATTAACGTTTAACAAAATACAAATAAATCAGAATATACGTGACAAGAATTGGTTAGTTTGAATGCCGTGCTTATATGATCATTAATGTTTCTAAAAGATAAAAACCCAAACAAGAAATAGTTACCTATGGGTGATAATATAACTACAACAAGGATGATTGAAACCTGACTTCTGGAATTTTTCCGCGATTCCCTGACAATGCTAATCCTAGGAGGGATGGTGGTGGTGGTGGTGGGGGGGGAATCCACGTTTTTGCGGAAAATTGTTTTTGTCTGTGACCACTTTCATCCCTGAGGACTATTGTAATGTCTATGAGCATGTCTATTATAAAGCTTCTAAGTCTGTAAAATCACGTTTTCCCTTTTCTCTCTCATTTCATAACATGTCTAGAGATATTTTGTTATTTGCTATGGAACTATATATACTCTGAGAACTTCATATGATACAAGGGTCATTTGGCCAAGCAGAAGCATTTCGTGTATAACAAGGTGATACCTGTGAAATAAGAGCACAAAATGATGACTTCTAGGATAGTCAGAATTTCCAAGACTAAGGCGTTCTGTAGTAATGTTGACAATTGTGAAGGGACGGGGAATATAAATGTCTGTCTGGATTCCAGATTGAGGAGGCATTGTTGAAGCGAAAGAAGATGGAGTTGTTGGCAAAGTACGCGTCGGAGGCACTGCAGGCCGAGACGGAGGAAACCCGCACCATGACAGCGCAATAGTCCACCCTCTCACCTCACTTCGCCACACTCCCACCACACCCCCACCAAACTCACCGCAGCCCCGTCATACTCCCACCACACCCTGTCACACTCCCACCACACACCACCACACTCCCTCCCACCTCACCCCCACAACCGCCTCCCCACATCCCGCTACACTCCCATCGCAACCCGCCACACTCCCACTGCACCCCGCCACACTCCCACTGCACCCCACCACACTCCCACCTTACCCACGCCACACTCCCACTGCACCCCGCCACACTCCCACTGCACCCCGCCACACTCCCACCGCACCCCGCCACATTCCCACTGTCCCCCGCCACACTCCCACTGCACCCTGCCACACTCCCACCACACCCTGCCACATTCCCACTGTCCCCCCGCCACACTCCCACTGCACCCCGCCACACTCCCACCACACCCCGCCGTACTCCCACTGTCCCCTGCCACACTCCCACTGCACCCCGCCACACTCCCACTGCACCCCGCCACACTCCCACCACACCCCGCCATACTCCCACTGTCCCCTGCCACACTCCCACTGCACCCCGCCACACTCCCACTGCACCCCGCCACACTCCCACTGCACCCCACCACACTCCCACCACACCCCGCCGTACTCCCACTGCACCCCGCCGTACTCCCACCACACGCCCACTGCACCCCTGCCACACTCTCATTGCACCCCACCACACTCCCACCACACCCTGCCACACTCCCACCACCCTCTCCCACCACACTCCCACCGCACCCTGCCACACTCCCACCGTACTCTGCCACACTCCCACCTCATCCCCACCAACCCCTCCCCATGCTCCCACCACGCTCCCACCGCACCCTGCCACGCTCCCACTGCACTCCCGCCAGCCCCCCCACACCGCCACACTCCTATCGCACCAGACCACACTCACACCGCACTTCGCCACACTCACACCGCACTTCACCGCACCCTACCACACTCCAACCGCACTTCGCCACACTCCCACTGCACTCTGCCACACTCTCCCCCCACTCCCACTGCACCTGCCACACTCTCACTGCACTCCCACTGCACGCAGACACACTGTCACCGCACTCCCACCACCCTTAAATACCGTGCTCTTCAAAGGGTGATGTTCGGTGGGGGAGGGGGGGGGGGTGTTTCTTTCCCGTTTAAAAAGGAGGTATATGTCAAATTAGTAACTTTGAAAAAAAAACTATATATATTTCACAAGTTTATATATGTAACTTTTTATATGTATATATTCTTATATGGTGATTATACATGTATATATATATATCACCATATGGTTAGTGAATGTAAAGAACGGTGATCACATGTTCATTATATTATTCCTATTTCGTCCACTGCCCGTTACGGTGAACCAAACCACCGGTATTGCCTGTTCCACCATCGGCTCATGAGCTGCCCAGTCCGGTTCAACAACAAGCAAACCGCTTGCTGAATTGCTTGTTTGAATGTATATAGGACAGTTCCATTCCAACCTCCTCCTCCAGTCTCCATTTGCTCATCTCATCGTCATCATATCATTACGTGTCAGGTTTAGGCTGATTCGGAATAAAGAAATAGTGTTATGCATGTATATTTGATTTGTGGAAATGACAGTTTGTGTACGTGGATTGTAATGTGACCGCGATGCATGCGCAATTCGAGGTTAGTAATGAATTACTGTGTCTGCGGGGAGTACCACGTGACTGCCTGATTTATAGCTAGGAGGCAACGCTTAAATCTGTATGCAGCAAACGTGTTGCTGAAAGGAATACATTCATGCATCCCGATGACTTAAACATTGATACTTGTCACTTAGGATAGGGCAAGGACTGGTTGGTTCAGTGTCATGATAATGTGACTGAGTGGGATATCTGGTCATGGTGCTGGCTGCCTGCTCTCCCAGTGGGGCAGCACTATAAAGTCACCATGAGTGCACTGGCACAAGTCGGTATCCGTCCTGATATGACTAGATGTTGCCAGTATGTAAAACTCCAACAACTAACTAACCATTCATGCGCCACCTGGTGGTAAATAATGGAACGGTTTTTTTTTTCTCTAAGAAGACCTTCCATTTATGAGAGGTATGATTACACAAAAGTAATTCAATTTCACACACACACATAGTGTTCACAGGCAATCATATTGTCAAATTTCTGTAGGCCAAACAAAAAAATCCATTTGTTTCTCTGACACATTTGATCAGACTTTGGGACGGGCGGGTGTGTTGACATTTAACAAAAGAATTTCTGGTTCAAGAAATTAGGGGCGATGATATTTTCATTTAATTTGAATTTGGTCAAAGAAAGTCGTTCTTAATTGATTGTTAAACAGCTTAAATGTGGCTCTTATTTAGAATACCAACAAACAACAAACCTGACAGATGTCAGTGTGGTAGGATTTTGTTTTATTTTACTTCAAAATTGCAATTATAAAAAGGGTTAGGTGCAACTCACTTGACGTAGCTTTGTCTGAGAAACAGTGGTGTTTTATTTTGGTTTGCTACCTAATCAGTGAACTGTTAATACCTACTCGTATCATACTATTTTGTATTAATCGTTGTACCACATACATGATACAGGAGTTAACCATGGTACCAAGAATTGTAATATGGATACTCTGTTAGCAAATATTTCCATAAACAATGTGTATATAATAAAAAAGATTTAAAGTATATTTTGGAAATTAATCTGTGGTGTGTTTTCTATGTACTAATAGTGTCATATAGCATTTACAATACCAATTTTGTTAACTAGTAATGTTATTAAATATATTTATATATTAGATAACATACTATTTCCTGTATGTTGTGTTCACCTGCCTAATCCTCCGACACATCAACTACAGAGCGCTGACTGGTCACCCGCACCAGACGGGATGGCCGAATGAGTTGAGCATCCATCTTCCATTTTGGTAGATCGTGGGATTTGAATCCATGGGTTCGAACCCTAGTTGAGTCAAACCAATAAATTGATACTTGTCGCTTCCTTGCCAAGCGCTCAGCATTATTAGGATAGGACAAGGACTGGTTGACTCAGTGTCAGGATAAAGTGACCGAGTGTGATATTAGGTCATGGTGCTGGCGACCTGGTCTTCCTGTGAGGCAACACTATATGAGCGCCGCCGCCACCTAAACCTACGGCACCCTGAATTGGTATCCGTCCTGATATGACTCAGAATTTCAAATCTAGTCACAAGAAGAGCGCCATACCAAGAGTGCTGAGACTACTACAGCGATTATAGAGGCGAAGACAACCGTAAACGTAGAGAGTTTAAACTGGACACAGGTTTGCAGGCATGAGTGCGCACTGTCACAAATCGGTACCCGTCTTGATATGACCATAGATTTTGTCAGGACGTAAAACTCCAACAACCAACCAACCAACCCATCCCACCGTAGCAGGGCCAGGAACTGATTAATCGCCTGGGTCCTAGCAACAGTATCTCAGAAAACCTATTGATTGTCCCACGCCTTTCTACATCACAAGACTCCTTGGGTTAGTGAAAGGTGGTCCCCCAGGTGGACTGACCCTCTGGCCATAATCGATTAACACGACCCGGGCGACTCCGGTCACCCGAGTCGTCAGAATTTCAAATCGAACACCGCGAGTAGAGTCGACAAATACACGTGCCATGTGCAAAACGACCCGACCGCAGTAACCCACCTCCTGGCTGGGGTTTGCTAGGAGCGATGACATCACATCTGTGCTGGTACCTGTAGGATAACAGCTACCAGTACAACTCCTGCATGTTGTGTTAAGGGTGCTTTTTTTAAATACCCCGGATTGTCAGCTTATACAATCATAAACTACTTTAAATCCAATTTTGCTGTACTTGTATCAGTTATTAAAAAAAGATATTACGTTTTAGATTAAGTCACCATTTTGTCCACCCCGAGCGGGTCCACCCCGAGCGTGGAGAAGCGTATTCGTTTATTCAACCCGAGTGTATGATGTGCGCATGCGCCAAAAAGTGGCTCGAGTGACCCGAGTTGAATAATCGATTACGCTCTGTGACTGGCTGGCGGCCACCCGCCAACCATAAAGGCCAGGTCACATACACGTTAGTGGAAGTAGTTGAACGTAGTGGAGGCTAATGTAGTTGAACGCACCGGAGAAGTGCGGATGTCAGTACGTTCAACTATGTTCAACTACGTTAGCCTCCACTACGTCCACTAACGTGTATGTGACCGGGCCTTTACTCTCGTGTAGCACGGTCTCCGGGAGGACTGGTAAACAGCCCATTAGAAGAAGTGACGGAAGGCTGGATTATAGAAATAACCACATGATTTTACAATCTAATATGCTATATATTGATCAAATACTTCTATCATAAATCTATCATAACCTGCTCATTTTTGAGTGAATGATTTTGAAATCTAAGAGCTTAAAAATCGAATCGAGAGATTTCTGTGGCTGTCATCTTGGTATAAAAAAACATTTTCTGCCAATTTCTCAAGTTTGCATCAATATGGATAACACTACACACTGCAACCACCACATCCACAGTTAATTCCTACTGAAGCAGTTTAGACAGGCTTGTCATTCACCCCAATTTTGGATAGGGGTGAATCTTTTATCGAAGACAAGGACAGCTATATTATGTTGGCCTTCTACTGTTATGACTTACTTATAACCAATCATCTGCCATGGACTTTTAAGAAATAGACAATACTCAAGGCATACACGACATCCTTTTTCTCGTATATTTTATTACTTTCACCAAAGCATTACGCACGTTTTCTGCAGATACAGTGTTTTTATTTAGCGTGAGACAAATAGCTCACTATCACGAACACTAGGGTTTACAGTGTTCTATCTTTGCGATATTTTAATGAGAAATACCTGCTTCTGAGCAAAATTCCCTCCATTCTTTTTTGGTTTAAATAAAGAAAACTATACATACCGTTTTTTTACCCTATTAATTGAATACACTGCTACAAGTAGGCTACATGAGAATGTGAATTTTATAGAAATTCAACTACCACTGATTTAATTAACTAATGGTATCTAAGCACTGTAGGTACAAGTGAGTATGACCTACTCGTCTGCCAAGTAACAGTTCTACAAGTGTTTATGGTTTGGTTTGACCCTGTATTAAAGTTGCATAATCCGATGGTTTTGAGTTTCGACCATACATTTAAACATCGATAGCCTACATTAGATTAATTGTTAATAATTAATATCAGAATGAGTTGAGCGCCCGCTTTTCCGTGGGGTTACTTGCCATTACCAAAGACAATGTACGACATTGTCTTTGCCATGACCTAGCCTGACACTCGGCATTATTTATTTATTAGGATAGGGTAAGGTAGAATGGAGTTGTTCACGATTGAATTTACCCACGCTTAATCAACGTAAGGAAAGAAAGAAAAAAGGTTTAAATGTATTTTAGTTCACTTTAGAGTAACGACCCGTCCTGATATGACCTTAGATGTTGCTAGGACGTAAAACAACAACAAACAAACAAACATTAGAGTAACGTTGATTAAGAACATGTTTTTTTTTGTATGGGCGGGGGTATTTCATTTTTACATTAGGGCTTTAATCGATTAACACGACTCGGGCAACTCGGATCACCCGAGTCATCAGAATTTCAAATCGAATACCGCGAGTAGAGTCAACAAATACATGTGCCGTGTGCAAACCGATCCGACCCCAGTAACCCACCTCTTGGCTGGGGTTGGCTACGAGTGATGATGTCACATTTGCGCTGGTACTGTCCTGCAGGATAACAGCTACCAGTACCAGTCATATATGTTTTTTTTTTTGTAATAACCTAGATTAATGAAATGGAAATATAACTAAACTATGCCATCATAAAATACTTTAAATCCTATTTTGCTGTAGTTTTATCAATTAAAAAAAAAGGGTTTTGGATTAAGCCACCATTTTTTCCACCCTGTGCGTGGAGAAGCGTATTTGATTATTAGACCTGAGTCTAGGATGTGCGCATACACCAAAAATTGGCTCAGGTGACCCGAGTTGATTAATCGATTACACCCATATTGGCTGGGGTGATAAGAAAGATGACGTCACATTTGTGCGCGTACCGTCCTGTACCTAACAGCTACCAGTACAATTCCTACATCTTAAAAGAAAAAAGAAATTTGGGTAATAACCCAGATTAATGAAATGGAAATATAACTAAACTATGCAATCATTAAATACTTCAAATCCTGTTTTGCTGTAGTAAAGGGGCTGTCACATTAGGGTTTTTTGTGGGAGCGTACGGCGGCGTAGGCGCATTACGTCATATACGCCGCCATACGCTATGCATAGGCCGTCATGTGCCGGCGTATGCCGGCGTATGCCATTGTACGCCGCCATACGCTTTCTCCCATCCGTCCGTCCAAATTTGTTTGTGCATGCTAAAAAAATCTCGACCTATGGGAGCGTATGCTTCATACGCTACTCATACGCTGGTGTACGCTCCTCATACGCCGGTGTATGCTCCTCGTACGCTAGGGGTGCACCGGCGTAGGTTACGCATACGCTCAACTTGCGTCACCGGCGTATCTCTAGCGTATGTAGCATACGCATAACCTACGAGTTACGTATGGGAGCGTACTCCTAGCGTATGCACAGCGTATGCACAGCATATGCACAGTGTATTCCAAGCGTATGCCATAGGTCTCAACATCGATCTTGACTCATACGCTACTCATACGCTATGCATACGCTACGCATACCCTCGTCAAAAAATGTCACAGTACGCTCTCATATGCTCCTCGTACAACAAGTGGTTCGGGTCACCTGAGTTCTTTAATCGAATACGCAGAGCAGGTCGCTGAGACCGGAAGTTGAACCGCAGGCCCCATCTCCGACAAATGCTCTCCAAGCACACTTATTCAGTTTGTGTCACTGAATATATAGAGGGAGAGTGCCACCTAAAGGGCTTCCCCGGTCTGTGGGGAACCATATTTGGTCATGTCAGGAACAATATTAGGTCATGTGATGAAGGAATCCCACCCCGTCATTCATATATTACATTCCAAGTTTTTTTGTCGTCTCATTGGACTACCAGACAACTTTGAAATATACAACACAATATATATTACTTCAATCTATTATGGCACTCAAATCCTCCCCCCCCCCCCATATCTAAACTATATACATCACAATTTTACAGTTTGTAAATAACATAAAAGTGTTTAGTGCTTTTCTGGGTGTGAATCCACTGCTTGTACATCGAAATTGAAATAAACAATAGATAAATATATACATTTTGTTACAGCATCTACCCATATTTGGAAAAAGGAGCGTGCATGTAAAGATGCATAGTCCGATGAAAGCATCAACTTTTCACAACCAAAGCATCTATCTAGATTTTATTCTAGATCTCCAACTTAGAAATTGGCGCACATAGGGGACCTTCATGAGCCATCTCTCTCGCTATGCACTTGGTGGCAGCACCCGTTCCCGGTCCAAGTCGGCCATCATGGTTTGATAGAAGGGTGTAGGTGTGTGTGTGTTGGTGGTGTAGGTGTGTGGTGGGGGTTTAGGGATGGGGTGTAGGTGTGTTTTGGGTGTGAGTGGTGGGGGTGTAGGTGTGTGGTGAGGGTTAAGGGGTGTGGTGGGGGTGTAGGTGTGTGTTGGGGGTTTAGAGGTGTGTGTGGTTGAGGTGTAGGTGTATGTGGTGAGGGTGTAGGTGTGTGTGTGGTGGTGTAGGTGTGTGTGTGGTGGCGGTGTAGGTGTGTGGTTGGGGTTTAGGTGTGTGGTGGGGGTGTAAGGGGTATTGGGGGTATAGGTGTGTGTTGTGGGCTGTAGGGGGTATATGTGTGTGTCATGGGGGTTTAGGGCTGTGGTGGGGGGGGGGGGGGGTTAGGGATGCTAAAGATTGTGAGGTGCTGCTCTGCAAGACACCCCTACACCTCCACCTACACCACACACACCTATACCTCACCACATCCCTACACCCTCACCACATCCCTAAGCCCCGACCACACCCATACACCCCACCACACCCATACACCCCACCACCCCCACCATACACACCCAAATCTTCACCACCACAACACACCCACCACACAAACATATGCCCCCCCCCACCACACCCCCCTAAATCCACACACATACCCAGCACACACACCAAAATCCTCACCACACCCCTACACACCTCAACCCCCTCTTATTTACACACACTTGATAGTAGAAGGAACTGCTTCTATCCAACCAAAGCATACAGAGACCGACATGGTGCGCCATCTGATGAGAGAGTTATGCAAACTGAAAGGTCCCCAATGCTCAAGTAACTTAAGTGCAGTAGCTCTACCAATGTCGATGTGAAAAACGACTGATTAGGCAAACTATAGTGAAGAAAGACCATGGGCCCTACTTCATTACCTATGCCCCATGATTAATAAGCATAACTGAAATAGCACAAATGCTGGTGACGAAATAGATAAAAGATTCACCCCTACCCAGAGTAAGGGTGAAAAACAACCGATTAGAAAAAATGGCGAAAGGCTAGGTAGGCCTAAATGAAATGACCAAATAAATTATTAATTTAAGAAACTAAATATGTTCATACATATTTATATGAACCCGCTACTTTTGATTTGAAAAATATAATAAATCATCTAGTTTAATAGACTTTAAAAACCAAATCGATAACATTCTGTGGTCGCCATCTTGTCCTTTTGCATTCTCTTGGTTAAATTTGATGAATGTAACCAACTCTGCGCCAATGTAAATAGAGAGTGATACTATCACCCCCTCTAGTTAATTCATATTGAAGCAGTTTCGGCTAGCTAGGGGTGACTCTTTTATCTAGTGATGAACGAACATCTTAACCATGAAACTGTGTATGTGGCATTTCATCTGGGGAAGTGACTCACTACAGCACGAGGACACACAATACATGTAGGCTTTCGACCTGCTATCCGGACCGCACTCTGTCCACACCTCTCTCTATCACCTCTCCGCCGGCCTTGCTCCTCCTTGATATGTCTGAAAAGAGTTCCAGCAGGGGAGCCCGCTGGCATTTCACTTTCTACTCTTAATCTGTCAGTGTCTATGGCTCGCTGGTTGGTCACCATAGAGCAAATAGACATGGTCCTTTGACTAAACTCTCCTCATTTCTCTTTCCTAGACTCTGCCCTTTCGATTTCTCCCAGGCATACTTCTTCTCCTGGCCAGGGCAGTTGTGTTCTTGGGTGGGGCCCTTCACCTTTACGATTTCTGTCTTGTTCTCATTGCTGGAACCACCGCTGCACCCATCTTTACCCGCCCTTCCTCGAATCCCTTGCTGCTGACTGGATACAAGTGCTCAACTACATCTACCGCTCAACTACCGCCGGACCGAAGAGATTCGCTGCCGCCCCAACGCCTCGACGTTACAACGTTGTAAAGATGTCCCCAGCTTCTACAACACTCCCCACTGAAGTTAAATCTTCAACCAAAGATTGGGCCGATTTATCGGAGCCTCTATTAATGTTGCAGTTCTGCAACCAGTAACCGTCGTAAGGTTACAAACAACCTCAGAATTGAATGTAGGCTTTCTAAATCTCCTTTTGGCGCATAATTTCGAATTGTGGTAGATTCGGGGAGGAAGTCAGGTACCCACCATGCCACCCAGCGAGCATCACGAACATTAAAAACGAACACGTCACTCCCCCCCCCCTCCCTCCCCCTTTGGCCATTTGATCTCCATACCCCCAGCGTACAGACCGCGCCCCCCACCCCCCACGCCCACACACCCCTTTTTGATTGTTCTACTTTATATGGGTCAGTTCGGTCTTCCTCCTCCAAGGTCCAGGGCATCGGCCAGAGCGCCCCCCCCCCCCCCCCCCCCCCCCCCAATCTAGAAGTCATAGTCATAGATTCGTCCCTTCCCTACAGTAAATAAACCTTTCTCCCACACTCGTGTCTGGCTTCCTTCATCCCAATCAGAGTGGCGGTTGGAATGCGGTGAGAGTTGTGCCTGATCTGAGTTGGTGTAGCACGGCCATCCTCTCCGCCTTGGTCTGGGCTTGGGACGTCGTCGGCCGAGCCTGGGTCGGGGCCGAGGCCGCCCGGGGCCGTACCGGCACCACCGGCTTGTAGGGCCCCGGGAGAAGGGTTTGTGGCCCCGGGCCCGCAAGGGTGGTAGGTTGTTGCTGATGCTGTTGCTGTTGCTGTCGCGGGGTTGTTGCCGTGGTTTGTTGTTGCTGTGGGAGTGTTTTACTCGATGTTTCCTTTATCCGCAAGTACATCGGTGGAGGGAGTTGAAATCTGTCGGAGTTAAAACAGAATAAATTTCCCTTTGTTGAAGACATGATATGATATATAGGCATATAGATAAAATATTCACCTCCTCATCATAGATTTGCTAAGGTCCTATACGATATATACATCTTGGGAAGCCCCTTGTTAAAAAGTTACAGCGGAAGATGTCTCAAAGGTGCGTAACAATACAGGACTTATGGTCGCCACACACAAAAAAGAAAACTTTTACAGTATATTAATTTTTTTTTCTTTTTTTCTCAAATGAATGCATTTATTGATTGCATATTTATAATCTAACTGTATTTAGCAATATGATTCAGATTTACATATAAACACCATGCATGGATCTACTACCTAGGCCCTACATAAAACCATCAACTCGGTAGGCTATAGCGGTCAACTTGTAAAATAGTTTTACATCCACTTCTGGGCTGTTTCAACTATATCCTTTCATATACAACCAATATGACAAACCTGCAAAAAACGAGGTCTGTCTCTGGATATGCATAATATGCATGATTTTACTCATAATTTCCATGTATCCTAAACTAACTGGTGGCGCCACAGTGGTAGTTTTCCTCACTAGATAACCTGCGGTTAACTCTAAAATCGTAGTAGACAACCCACTCGTCTGTAGTTACTATACTGGGGTAAATATTTACACACATATATAATAATATATATCTGAATATGTCTATATAATACATTTATATAATATATCATTTTTTTAAGGTAACAATGGTGTTCCCCACCATGCTGCGGACCTGTCGCAGGAACTGACCTTCCACTGTGCTCCTTATTATCTGCAGAAGGCCGGTATGCATTTCTTTTCCTGCCAAGGTTGCAAACATAGCAGCACAGCTGTGATACACTTTCTACATGTGCTATATATATTTGTAGAATTTACTTCAAATTCACTGACTATTAACTATATGCAATTAGAATAAATTAGATATCTGTATAATGGTTTGCACCCATACCTCAGTCTATCCATGTATGCACATACATACATAACACATGCAAGTATATACATATAATATATATTCTAAATATCTCTCTACATATGAAGAGCTCTTTCCGAAAATGCGATAAGCGCCGATTCAAAAATATGAGCTTGCAATGCCAATGCCAAGCTCGTGCTTTGGAAAAGAGCTCTTCATAACATGATATACATAAATATATGAAGAGCTCCTCTCCAAAACACGATCCAAGAACCCGGTGTTGCAGTTTCAGGGACACATCCATTCAAATGCATTGTGAATCGCCGTGAGTGATCTTCATACAGAAAAAGTAAAATATCTCTCATATTACACCCCCTAGAAACAAACCGCTTGACACACAGACAGAAAACATATTCAACAAACAGATTATATCAAATTTATAACATTAGGGTTCTCGATTTCTATTAATTTTGAATAAAACTAATGTTTTGCACTGCGCATACCGTCAAACTCAAGGCATTGTCAATGGTCGTGAGCAATCTGCATACAAAAAATACAGCAAAAGTGAAATATCTCTAAAACCACACCATCTAGAAACAAATCGCTTGGTACACATATAGAAAACATCTTTACCAAACACATTATATTAAATCTATAAGGTTTGTGACGATGCTGTTCGATTTTGACGCATGCGCAGAAGCGATGTGTCCCTGGCAAACTGGTGAGCCGCGGAAACTGCAACACCGGCACTAGCATTGCAAACACATCTTTTTGGACTGGCGCTTATTGCCTTTTTGAAAAGAGCTCTTTATATAGATATATGTTTATAGATATATATAAAGAATATATACTACAAATCTCTACTTCCATGTGTTATATACATATAGGCATACAAAGAGAATACACAGTCAACCCATGGTAATTCGGGCAACTTTGTCATCGACACCCAATATCAAATTAGAATAAATGATTTTTAATATTAGTGGGATAAAATAAATGGAAATCCGTTTCAACGAATGTTTTCGGAAAGCGAGACTTCCGGATTAAACTAAGTCAAACTAACACAACTTAATGACTAATCACTGCGCCTGATGGAAATAATCCTTATATGGGCATGATGGGGGTCACCAGGTCACCACATGCCCTACATAGGAGGACAAACTCAGGATCTTTTAGCCAAAAGAACAAAAAAAACACCAAAATAAAACAAAAACATAAATACTTCCCAATTTATTGTTACGATTAAAACAGCAAAGTTCAAAGGATTTCTTTAAAAAAAACTAAAACATGATGTTTTCCTACCTATCACACTTCGATACTGGTGCACTTATTCAACATTTGGTGCTGTACAGAAGGAATATTAAGTCAATTTAATATAACCTGTCACTGCTGAAGCCTATGGTGTCCAGTATAAAGTAATTTTGCGTTATTAACTTCCAATATCCCCAAAGTTAACTATCGATAATAAGTTACTCTAAACTAAATTAAAGTAGGTTATACTAATCAACCTAATATATTTCTGTCAAATAAATTAGCAGAAAGTAAAAACCATTGGACTGTGCAACTTTAAACAAAGAAATAACGTAAGAGGCATATGGCTGTCCTAAATAAAAAATACTCATAACCTCCTACCCACAGGAGGGGTGAATAACGACGATGTGTAAATCCGAGCAAAATCTGCTTCAAATAGGAATTAACTGTGGAGGTAGTGGTTCCAGTGCAAAAACGTTATCTCTATTTGCTTAGAGTTAAGAAATTGGTAGAGAATGCAAAGAAAAACCCCAATTCTCTCGATTCGAGTTTTAAAGTCTATTAACCTGCATTATTTAATCAATTATTCATTCAAAAGTCATCATCATCATCATGCTGTCGGTCGCGATGCGACAAAGACTGCTTTCATTACTTGTCTGCGGCTCTTACATTTCATGAAAGCTGCCTGCAAAAGTGTTGAAGTGCTGCTGGCTTTTGCAAGTTACCACCGGCACTCTCTCGGGGAGCAAATAAAGGTTTCACACCGGCAAGAACATGTCCAGACAGGCGCAAAACTATTTGTCCCTGCAGTGGCTGGTCGGGAGGTGTTGGGAGTTCCATACATCAACCGCCCTTAATGCTGCCACAGTGACATGGTTTTCTGTTTAGGGTTTGCTCCCTTAGCCTTCGGTTCTGTCAAGGACCTGTACCACAAGGCAGTGGTTTAGAACTCTGCATGGCAGGGGCGTCAAACTCCCTGAGGTATTGCAATACTTGCAATACCTGCATATCTAAAGTAGCGGGTATATATAAATAGTTATGTGAAGAATATATTTTGCTTCTATAATTACCAAGTTATATGCTCATTTCTATTACCCAGCCTTCCGACCCTTTTTTCTAATGGGTTGTTCAGTGGATAAAAGATTCACCCCATACTGTTCTGTACAGTAGGTGTGAAGAACAAACCATTAGAAAAAGTGGCGAACGGCTGGGTAAATGAAATAAGCAGATAAATTCTTAATTTAAGAGGCAAAATATATTCTTCACATATATATCTTAATATTTACATGCTACTTTTGATTTGAAAAATATAATAAAACATGTAATTTAATAGACTTTAAAAGTCAAATGGACAGCATTCTGTGGTCGCCATCTTGTCTTTTTGCATTTTCTCCCATTTCACCAACTCTGTGTCAATACAGGTAATCATTGGATACTGACTATTCTAAGCGCAGTAGTGTCTTTAGATAGGACAGCAACAGGCTGTAAGATGGATAAAGGCTTCCAATTAATTATACTCGTATACTTGATTATACAGCATATAAAAACAATATAATATATATTGTATAAAAGCTTATGCAAATATAAATTAATGAGAGTTCGAGCAAGGTGAGGACACCTCAGGTGGTGCCACCGGTACAGTGTTGGGTCTTATGGAGTAAAACAAAGTAATAATTCCCATATGTATCTTTATACTCGCATAATTCGTTACACATCATAATATATATATATCCTATTACTGTCCCAACGCCGATGGTGGAGCCACCACTCATTGTCGAACCTCACTACACCCATCCTGCTCTCTGTGTTAGTCACAGCAATAACTAATACTAATACTATACTAAAGCATATACTATACTAAAGCAGTTTTTAGACTACCTTGTCATTCGCCCTTATTCTTGGTAGGGGGTGAATATTTTCTCTAGTTGTTCAGCAGCCCTGTCTGAGGCAGGGCTGTAGGAGTGAGTATCATTTAGTCTTTACTGGGTAGGCATTCAGGGGGCTCAGTGGGACTTACGCTGGTGCCGGGTGGGTGGTGTTGGGTGCTGGGGACGCCGTCAGTTTCTTGACGCTGGGCGCCTTCCCTCGTCTCACAGCCTTCAGTAGAACCTTCTCGTTCTTTGTAAACCTAGCCTAGACAGCCGGGCAAGCAGGAAGCACGCTAATTACTGGTAATAACTGAGTATGTGGGGTATTAGGTCCTCACAACACATGAGGTCATATCAGCACAGTACCGACTTATGAATGCATTTATGACGATTTACAGTAATACCTCCAAATTTCGTCCAAGTTGCACAACAAATGTCAATCTGCACCATTACGTTTTAAAAATTGTATTTATTTGTTTTACAATTGGCCTTACTCTGCGTACACGGGTAGTCCTACACCAATAGGACTGATTCCTAGCCGTACCGGAATGTACACAAATAAATATACTCTTTGTTTGTTTGTTGTTCTTTTACGTCCTAGCAACATCGAAGGTCATATCACGACGGATACTGACTTGTGACAGTGCGCACTCATGGCGACCTTATAGTGCTGCCCCACTCAAAGACCAGGCTGCCAGCACCATGCCCTGATATCCCACTCAGTCACATTATCCTGACACTGAGCCAACCAGTCCTTGTCCTATCCTAATAATGCCAAGCGCCAGGCTAGGAAGTGACAAGTATCAATTTTAAAGTTTGACTCGACCAGGGTTCGAACCCACGATCTACCAACACGGGAGACGGACGCTTTAACTCATTCGGCCATCCCGTCTGGTCTAAATATACTCTACATAAATATATATATGGTGACTGTGAAACAAGGCGACATTTGCGGTATAAACACTACTCATTTCATGATTACGGAGATTTGAATCACACAACTATTATAAGTTATAACTGTTTCATTCCTTTGGTTCAAAGCAGATGACATTTGGCCAGAGCTGGCAGACAACATTTCTAACACACATAGGGCCTACGTACCGCCCGGCGCTTGAAGACATCCAACTCTGTTGGCGACATAATGTTGAAGAAAGGGTGCGTGCATATCTGAAAGTAGTCATGAAACACAGAGATTAGACCATGGGTGCGCCATTTACCTAAATTAAATAATACAGCTGAGGTTGCCACAATTAAGCAGTCGATGACTATTCTAAGTGCAGTACTGTCTTTAGATAGGACATCAACAGGCTGTAAGATGGATAAAGGCTTCCAATTAATTATACTCGTATACTTGATTATACAGCATATAAAAACAATATAATATATATGTTGTATGGAAGCTTATGCAAATATAAATTAATGAGAGTTTGATGGAGGTGAGGACACCTCAGGTGGCGCCACCGGTACAGTGTTGGGTCTTATGGAGTAAAACGATAAAGTAATAATTCCCGTATGTATCTTTATACTCGCATAATTCGTTACATATCATAAAAACTCTCAGGCGCAAGTGACAGTGTAGTGTCCAGGATAGAGGTGCGCCGGGGGTGGAGCCACCGGTCACATGTTCAGGGGGGGGGGGGGCATACAACAAGTAAGCCACCCCATCCATATTTAGGGTAGGAAATAAACATATAATCCCTTACATGCGTTTATACTCGCATAATGCTTATACATCACATATATATATATATATATATATATATATATATATATATATATATCCTATTACTGTCCCAAAGCCGATGGTGGAGCCACCACTCATTGTCCAACCTCAGTACACCCATCCTGCTCTCTGTGTTAGTCACAGCAATAACTAATACTATATATATATATTTATATATATATACATACACATACATACACACATATTTTCTAAGCTGTTGCAAGCCACACAACACACTAATGAGTCGATTGGAGCCACGCTTAAAGCTACTTATTTATATCCAATGTCTAATACCTTGGGGGTAAACCTTATTAGATGGAATTCAAAATGTCCATCTCCCTACCTCTTCCAGTGAATGGAAACGGTCTGCAGTCGAACGAAAAATAAACTCCAGGCACTGAAAACAACAAGAGGGTGATTAGTAATGGTCGTTCTGCGGGGACCAACAGTTAGTGTATCGGTGACAAGTAAGGTGGAAGAGGAGGGAGGACAAGTTTGGTGGAGACTAACCCTAGATCAACTGACGGCTTAGAACATCATACAATGTACTATATGAATGACCATAATCCATCCATATGGCCACCCACGGCCCAATCTAAGATAGTCAACCATACATTGCTTACTTTTGGCCTGAATGTCAACATTTTGACACCATATGCTTCAGCAGTAACAGGTTATAATAAACTGACTCAGTATTCCCTTCTCTTATAGCGATATAGCGAATGGTAAACAGGAAGTGTGAACACTTATTTGTCTCCCCTTTTTTTTTTTTTTTGGTACATTAGTTGTCCCAAGCAGGGGAATTCCCAGTCACAGACGACTGGTCTTCCCCACTCCACTGCTGGTCGATAGAAAGCCCGAGCCTACACTTTTACCGACCCAAGGGATTTTTAACCTCCCACACCACATAGACATGGTATGAGAGCAACCGGCCTTTGATGATGCTGTAAGTTATACACAGCGGTGGAAATCCAAATTGGCAGAGCTGGGGGCACGGGGAATCAAACCGCCGACCCTCAGATTATAGAAAAAAGTCAGACACTCTAACCACTCCCCCACAGAGAATGCCACTACTAGGAACGCTGACGGAACTACTACTAGGAACACTATTCACCGGTCTACATGTACACAATAAAATCCCCCATAATATTTGTAATGCCTGATTGCTACCTGCTATTGTTTATTTTGTTCATAACCATCTAATCATCTCATCCATAAATAGTTCATATGCGCCATAGAAGACCAGAGCCTCGGTGCTGAAAAAAAAGTAAACTAAACTTCAACTAGAATAAAAATGTATGAACAAATTTGTTTCTTTTGACATGAATGGCTTTAGACTGCGAATGTTCTTAATGTGTATATATATTTCAGCATCTAAGCTTTGGTAAAATACCCACTAACAAAACACCCTACACTTGCAAATTACTAACAAACCATTCAAGACAATAACCCTCAACCTAATGACTAAAGCTATTCAGCATTGAAAACAAGTTATATCATGAACATATATGTTATGGACAGGGTAAATAAACCATCAATACAACAATTTTGTTTAAAGAAGAACAACAAAGATGGATGGTAGTAGACTTCCAGGCACACTTAATTCACCTACTGCTGAGGGATATCCGTCACTGGAAGGGCAATAGATGTCACTCACCTGCCTGATATCCTGATGTGGAATGGTTTCAAAGTGCCTCGCCTGGGGTATAGTGACCTCCATCTCATTCCCCATTGTCATCTCATAGAGAAGATGGCCTGCAGTGCATTAGGAATCTAATTATTATTAAATATGATTAAATTTAATCATTATTAAATTTAATCATTAGATATTATTAAATTTAATCATCATTAAATGTTATTAAACAATTAAATAGTATCACCACTGTATTGAGTTGAACTCACTTATCCAGATGAAATACCATATGCACAGGTAGGTATGGGAAGGTTTCATGCATTAGGGAGCCTAATTCAACTTAATGATTAGGACGTTCGCCCCGGAACAGCAGAAATGCAAATTACCCATGTTCGCCTCGGTCTACATGCTCAATCATCCCACTCAGTCACATTATCCTGATACTGAGCTACCTAGTCCTTGCCCTATCCTAGTAACGCAGAACGCCAGGTTAGGTAGCGACAAGCATACATTTTGTAAGTCACTGGGATTTGAACTCCAGATCTTCCGTACGGGATTATCAGTAGAAGATTAATTTACATCTGATGCCCCAGAGGCGTCAACAATGAAACCATACCCCTACACAATGAAACTATACCCCCTACACAATACTCTAGTCCAAATATTGTGGGGCGTTCTTAGTAGGACGGTCAAAACATGCAATCTCATTGGTCGAGACCATCATAGATCTACTACAGCCAGATTACAAAGTAATGCACATTGTTTTATAAATGTGGGTACTTAGATATACACTGTAGGCCCTAAACGGTTTTGATAGTAACACATTCTTATCCTTCAAACTGGCGCTTGAGATCTTATCTTTAAAACCGGATTGAGACAGACAATGTGCGATAAGAGTTCGGCGGATTGGTTTATCCCCTTTATTAAACCGCTGATGCTAAATGGTTTTGTGTACAGCTGGCCTGTATGAGGTAGTTTTTCATTCATTTCTAACTATACTACTGTCATTTATAACTCATTATTAATATTATAATTTGCTTAAAGTACGAGAAAGGTGTATATATTGATGAATAAATACTTACACCCAATTTTGTATTGCTAATATCAATCAATCAATAGGATACAGCTATAATAGGCCTTGGACCTGTTAGCTGCTCTTAATTAATAGAAATGGAGACAGTTCTTCAGATGTGGTCGATCGCAGCAACTGTCACTGGCTCCAAGATATATGTAATGCTTGACCAGTATGCATCCAGTCGGGACTTGAAACAGTTCACCGACTCTGCTGCTACGACACTCTCCGGCAGGTCATTCCACAGGTCAACCACCCTAAAGCCGAAAAAGTTGTGTCGCAGGTCCAGTCTGGAGTACCGCTTCCTCAGCTTCAGGGAGTGCCCTCTGGTCCTGGTGTTGGAGTCTCTGATAAGGGGGCCGCCTGTCTTGTAGATACCATGGAGATATTTGAATACTTCAATCATATCCCCCCGGGCCCGTCTGTAGTACATGCTTGGGATCTTCAAATGACGCATACATTGTTCATAGGGTATTGCACCAAATCCATGTACAAGCTTCATTGCCCTTCTTTGGATCCTCTCAATTGACTCAGCATCCTTCCTGTAGAGTGGTGACCACACAACATTTCCATATTCCATATTCGTGCAAGGGATTTGTACAGTCTTCATACAACATCCTCGTCTAGGTATGTGTACGATCTTCGAATGATAGCCAGTATTCCATTAGCTCTGTTGGCGGCTTCCTGGATGTGGTCGCTGAATGTCAGTTTGTTGTCCACCTTGACACCCAAGTCCTTTTCTATCATTGTTTCGGAGAGCGGAACATTATTCACACCATCGTTCATTACATAGATGTGCTTGCTGTTTTTTCCCCCTAAATGCATCACTTTGCATTTTGAAGCATTAAACTTCAGCTGCCAATCACTTGACCACTTCTGCATGTTGTTGAGGTCCTTCTGCAAGTCGCGTGAGTCACTACCTTTCTCTATACGGAGGAATACTTTGGTATCGTCAGCAAACATTTGGACCATAGAATGTACAACCTCTGGTAAGTCATTGATATATATCACAAATAAGACCGGTCCAAGCACGCTGCCCTGAGGTATTCCGCTTTTCACCGAGCACCATCCTGATGGTTTGCCATTTACAATGACTCGCTGTCTTCTGTTGCTCAGAAAATCCTTTAACCAGTGTAGGACATCTCCTCTTATGCCATAGCCGTGCAGTTTTTTTAGCAGTCGCTGGTGTGGAAAAGTGTCGAATGCTTTTTGGAAATCTAGATAAATAGCATCCAGATCTCCAAAGTCATCAATAACGCGGGTCCACTCATCCATACATGCCAGTAGTTGGGTCATACAAGATCTTCCTTGCACAAAGCCATGCTGCTGTGTTGATAGGAGGTTGTTTTCAACAAGATGAGCCATGATAGAATCTCTTATTATTGATTCCAGCAACCTACACACTACAGATGTTAGACTGATTGGCCTATAGTTTCCTGGATCACTTCTGTTACCCTTTTTGAAGATGGGTGAGGAAGTTTTCTTTGGTTTAGTGATTTTTGGAAAATGTGTCTAAGTGGTTCAACAAGCTCGGTGTGTAGCTCCTTCAATATGTGTGGGTATATTCCGTCAGGACCTGCTGCCTTAGATGCATTAAGATTGTATAATTTTTTCTTCAGATCGGATGGTGCAATATATTTTGTTAAGCCAGAAAAAAGTGTATATTCTTATATTAATAGACAGTGTCGCAAGTTAAATGCTCAGGGAAATATGCTCATAAGGAAATTTCATATGTGTACAGCTGATGTCAAGGTAAATTTATTTAGAACTTCCTGTACTCCCTTGTATACTGCCCAGATTTGGTGGAACTATAGAATAATTAGCATTAGAAAATTGAATGTAGCATATAACGACATTATGAGGGTATTACTCCCGTCTACCTAGGTATCACAGTGCTAGTCAGCTGTTTGCCAATATTGATGTGCCAGCCTTCCAAGTTCCAGGCTGTTATCAGGAATCTAATATTCAAATTTATTACTAGACTTGACAAGTCAGAAAATGTTATAATACAGGGACTTGTAAAAATAGAAGAGAGTGATCTCAGATTTACGTCTGCCATATGGAGGCATTGGTACAAACTACTGTATGTAGACCAACATTTTGATATTGGTCAGTATAGTAGTATTCATACTATTACTTATATCATATTCACATTAATTTTTATATCTACCTACTATGGACCAAATTATGTAACTACCATAATCCTGAATCTGAAATAAAGAATTGAATTAAATTGATGAATAAATACTTACCCCCAAGTTTCTATTGTTAGGATATATGTTTTAAGAAAGAATAAATGTGTATTCCGATGAATAAATTGTTACCCCCTAATTTTGTATTGTTATCATCATCATCATCATCATCGCTCTAACATTGTTATTTGCTCGTGAAAGAACAGGTTAAGTAAATATTAACCATTATTCCTGAGTAACCCAGACATGTGATTGGATGCAGGAAAAGAAACATGCATTCTTTTTCTTAGGGTATCATGGGGACACACAGCATCCCACTGAGTCATGAGAGGGATGCAAATAGTGTATTTCAGAGGTGTTTCGGTGGACAGAACAAAAAAAACTGAATTAAAAAAAAACCCCGCATCCCGGTTTCGGCGGCAAGAAAAAACCCTGAATTTCGGTTAAAACCGGAGAAATCACATGCCTGGTAACTAGACCCATGTGTTGCTGGCCTCCTGAGTCTAGACTACAATTGGATCTTATCTGAAAATGAGTACCCCCTCCCCCCCCCCCCCCTCCACCCACTCACTCATCCACCCACAGATACTTGAGACGAGGCAGTGCGTCATGCGCATAGCTGCCTTCTTCTAAAGTCCCCAGTCCGGTGGCTGCTTGCTGGATATGGCGGATACACAGGGCCGTAGCTAGCGGGGGGAGGGGGAGATTTCTCTCCCCCCCCTCCCTTCCAGCAAAACGAAAGCCAGTATGGAACCTCCCTGAAATGGCTAGAAATGGCATTTCAGAGACTTTAGAATAAAAAATGTCCTCGGGGTGTGGGAATACCTCCAGAACCACCAGTTTCTTTTTCTTTAAAATGTATACTGCATATCAATTATCATGGATAAGTCTGAATAGTTTTGTTTTCACCATTATACAGTTGTTCGATAGAAAGCCCAAGGCTACACTTTTACCGACCCAAGGGATTTTTAAACTCCCACAACACATATGCATTGTATGAGAGCAACTGGCCTTTGATGACGCTGTAAGTTATACAATGCGGTGGAAATCCAAATTGTCCCTTCCAAGAATTTATCTGCAACCACAAACAAAAATTCCTACCTATGGCTATGAGTATGACATGTACATACATACCGAATGACACAACCTCAATAGCCGCCTTGTCGTCCCGGAGCAGCTTCGTGGTCATCCCGTACAGCTTAGGGGACAAACCGATCAGGTCACTCTCATAGCCGGACAGTCTGTCAAAGACAACCCGACAAACCGGCATCAACACACAAGACCAGCACCCAACACAATGTGACGGAGAGTGACGGCCTCAATCCGTTAATGATAGTTCATCGCAGCATGACCACTTAACTCATTGATTGTACATTGACGGACACACTTATTACTATTAGATCGAGTCAGTGGTGTGGGATAGAATGTATGACCCCATATGGAGAATGAAGACCCCATTCCATGAATAGTTCTAACAATAATAATATACAGTATATAAGCAGTAGTCCTATATAAACAGCACAATAATCACAGTTCATCTTTCCGTATATTTATATTCGCTTAATGTAATATACACCATATATATATATATGATGTAGAACGCATTATGCGAGTATAAATGTACAGAAGGTAATTTAGCACCATCTTCATATTTTCATAGAAAACTGTACCGGTGGCGCCACCACCTTCCCCCCTTAGTGCACTGGATCTGTGTCAGTTACAGGGGTGGAGGAATATATATCGGACTATGCAACAGACCTATAACATGATCTATCAATGTATTAAAAAAACACAAGGATTTTTAATTCCAAGTGCACCACGCCATTTAAACCTCAAATGAATCGATCAGATATGTGATATGCATTATCGATATGTGATCGATCAGCTATGCATTATCATCATCATCATCATGCTGTCGGTCGCGATGCGACAAAGACTGCTTTCATTACTTGACTGCCGCTCTCCATTTAGCTCTCCGGTCTTTTTCATGAAAGCTGCCTGCAAAGGTGTTGAAGTGCTGCTGGCTTTTGCAAGTTACCAGTGGCACTCTCTCGGGGAGCAAATAGAGGTTTCACATGGGCAAGAACATGTCAAGACAGGCGCAAAACTATTTGTCCCTGCAGTGGCTGGTCGGGAGATGTTGGGAGTTCCATACATCAACCGTCCTTAATGCTGCCACAGTGACATGGTTTTCTGTTTAGGGTTTGCTCCCTTAGCCTTCGGTTCTGTCAAGAACCTGTACCACAATGCAGTGGTTTACAACTCTGCAGGGCAGGGCCGTCAAACTCCCTGAGGTATTGCTTTACCTGCAATACCTGCATACCATGCATTATACAAGTATAATTAATCAGAAGATTTCACTCCTTATTATATTCTAAGTCATCTATAGTACTGATCTGTCATTAATTGTTCATCGACTATGCAACTGGGCCAGTCACTCTTCCCGCGATATATGCAGTACTTCATACTTAAAAGGGCAACTTATTACAAATATATTTTACCATATTTATCGCCTAATCAGAAGTTCCTATTATTGATGATCTATGTTGAAAGAAAACCCTATAACATGGACATTTAATGCTTTATCGCAACTAGCGAGCAACAGATGGCTAGATAATAACAGGTCTGTGGTTCTTAGTAGGCGATGTAGATAACAGTGAGTACACCATGCAAAGTCCAGGTACATTCAGGAGTACAGGAAGAGAGGCCAACATACACTTGCAATTTCCGGTGACATAAAATACCGTCAGCACCAACTACACTATCGTCTGCTGTCAGGAAACAATTCATGAAACAGCTTAGTTGGATTCTTTTTAATTATTCAATTAACAGAAGTATATACCATATACGACTGGAGAATGGAGCGGTGAAGGTGACCTCTCCCCTAATACTTTCTAATGCTTTGATGCTCGGTTTGGCCGCTAGGGGAGGAACCGGCGCCACCGTCACTGTATATAACCTATGGGTCTGTGTGGTGCTCTGGTCAAAAGGCTGCTGGCCATCCTCTCTGTGTGTGCATGAACACATTTATGTGGCGCGTGGGTGCTTTTGGTTTCTATTTTTCTCTCTAAATTTCATTGACTCCCTACCCCCCCCCCCCCCCCCCCCCCCGCCCATCTCTTGTGACCTCCTGTAACTTTTGAAATTCTTTTGTAATTTAAATTGTGTTTGCTATCAGTTCATGCAAGTTTAACCATTTCAAAATTGTATAAGAGATGGTTTTTGCAATCACTTGATATAGATCTAACCATTTTGGAATGTGGTGTAAATATCAAGGTGGGCATGTGAATGTGATTGACAACACTAACAGAATTATATTCATGAATACGGCCCTTGTTGTTGACACAGCATTATACCATTGGTCGTAATGCTCGCATTGCAGTTGATGCGAGGCGAGGGAGGACCCCCCCCCCCCCTCCTTTCCTCCAGCCGTTGGGCCCTTGCGTAATCTCCCGCGCTTCCCTCCCTTAAAGCCAGCCCCGGGCCTGCCTCAGGCCACTCGCCCTCCCGCCTCCAGCCACTCTACTCCTCCAGACCTTTTTTCCCCACCCACCATCCCTATACACCAACTCTCCCTTCATAGGGTGGAGGGCTCTTCGGATCCACCTCCCGGACCCTCGAACTCTTAGACATTAATGACTCTGACTCACCATTGACATTTACCTATTTACCCAGTCTTCTATTGACTTAAAATGATCCATTACTGATACTTGATCCTTCATGATCACTATGATTGATACACATTGTAATCACTGCATTATTGTTTATTGATACTCATGTTTGATCTCCGGCATTTCTCAATAAAATGCCTTTTTCTCCACACACGCCTCCTCGTCCTTCCTTGCCGCGCATCAGAAATCAATCGATTAATCAATCAATATTACTATGTTGCGCAGGGAGACCAGTATTCAGATTTTGAGAAAACACTATACTCCGATGAATTAAAACCATACAATCCCCACGTACACAAAAAAAAATCCAATAAATATAATCTGATTTCACCTTTTGATAGCAGATGCCATTTGTTTAACAGTTTTAGCCGTTTAGCACAAGGGCTGGCAGCTAGAACACCTTTTTTTTCTTAGGCGTTGCCGCCATAGCGTCACGATATCGTCTCAAGAGGAAATCATTTACAGATAACGGATTGCAGCAGACGCAATGTACGCCGACAGAGAGTTTGCCCGTCATATCAGCTAAAAGAGGTGGCAAGAGTAATCAGTATGAGTGTCATAGGAGTGCCTTAGGGCACTTTGAACTGCAATCTCTTGATGGTTCAAGGATGGTGCCTTTCTTGTTATTAACGATTAGATATCAGTCTGCAGACTACAGACGGATGGACACGGTTTCCATGGTGATGTGAGATGATAATTTCAATAAGATTGGTAATATTGAAATCTTGATTGGCTAGAAATCCTTACTTGTGTAGTAATCTGCACTGACTTCTTAGGCAAGGGACCAGACGGGATGGCCAAATGAGTTGAGCATCCATCTCCCGTTTTGGTAGATCATGGGATTTTGAACCCATGGGTTCGAACCATATTCGAGTCAAACCAATAACTTAGAAATTGATACTTGTCGCTTCTTAGCCAGACGCTCGGCATTATTAGGATAGGGCAACGACTGGGTGGCTCAGTGTCAGGATAATGTGACTGAATGGGATATCAGGTCATGTGCCAACATCCTGGTTGGTGGTCTGGTCTCCCTGGGGCAGCACTATAAAGTCAACATGAGAGCGGACTGTAGCAAGTCGGTAACTGTCCTGATATGACCTTAGATGTCACCCGGACGTAAAACTCCAATAACCAACGAACCAACGAACCTGCAAGTGTTGTTCTGCAGGATAACATTCCCACTGTGCAGGTGTCCAATTGGCGGGAAACCAGACTTCTGGAGGAAAATGAGTGCTTCCAAGATCTGTCTGCCATATCTCGCCACCAGGTGGGGCGGCAGGCCGGTACCCACCACATAGTACTTAGAGCTCCACGTGTCCATGCAATGAGCCTGCAAACAATGAATGAAAATACACTAGAAGTGAGATGAGTGTTACCGACATTGTCGTCTGCCTTGAAAAAGAATTGCACTTTTACCCTGCCTCCCCTCCAACGCTGAATTAGCATGATGTTCCAGTATTCTTAATATGGCATTACCGAAATATCAAACTTAGCATTCACCCAAGTTACTCCCGCAGCACTGTCTCTATGACAGGGGTGCTACTGCTGGACAACTCAATAGAACAAAGTGTTGAACGGGTGGGTTATGGAATATGGGTTATGGGTTATGGATTAAGCCCATTATTTTTGAGTGAAGAATTGATGAAATCATGTAGATTATTACAGTTTAAGATTCAAATCGAGAATTTCTCTGGCCATGCTCTTTCAATTTCTCAACTTTATGTCAATATAGATAAACACTGTACACTGGAACCACCACAAGTCACAGTTAATTCCTACTGAAACAGTTTTTGCTAAGATTTAAAGTTGCATAATCCGATGAAAACATCAAATTTAGATAACCAAAACAATTATCTAGATTTGATTCTACATATCTAACCTAGATACTGATGCACTTATTAAGCATTTGTCACCACACAGAAGGGAGCACTGGGACAATTTAATAGAACCTGTTGCTACGGAAGCCTATAGTATCAGAGTTCTGGTATGCTTGCCAAAATTAATTCTTCATGGTTGCACTTCAAATATTTCCAAAGTTAGCCATTTAAAATGAAAGTTACTTTAAACTAAAGTAAGGTAGATTATAACAATCAATTTAATATATTTATCTCAGAAATTGACAGGAACTCAAAACCATCGGACTATGCATTTATCCTTGATCTGGATATGGGTGAATCTTTTATCTATGTCCACCCAAACACTATCAAACCTCTGGTTGAGCTAGGGTGGAGACGAAGCACACTGCACACTGCTAGTGCTACATCTACCTACTGGAAATGGCATTGTAATTAATGTAGATTATTCCCTAGCACGATTTTACTGCAACCATTAGAAACACATGCAGTGATAAGCCGTGTTCACATGGGGAAAATGTAAAGCGATTTAGACAAGTCGAATCATATGAATCGATTTAGACGCCCATTCACACGGGCAGTACTTGGGCCGGAAATCGATATCAGCGCATGAGCAAGTCCAGTCTGACCAGCGCCAGTTTTCGGTTAGGCGATGTCACCACGAGAGAGTGGGTTCGACCTAGATATGTATGGACTGAATCGTATTGGTTTGGAACGATCAAAACTTCTGCTGGGCAGTGAAACAAATGGTGAAAAGAATATCTGTGCCCAGCTAGCGGTTTCATAGACTAAATTATATAATATGCGCTTTTGATCGACCGGAAAGTCAACAAACTAAGGTCTCTACTGCGCATGCATGTGACGTCCTTAATCCGCCTCAGCGTGTCCACACGGGCAAAATAAATCGATTCACAGAAATTGACTCACGTAATCGACCTCCACAGGTGGTTTACATTATCCGGATCACAGAATTCGATTCATCCCTAATTCGACTCACACGCGAAATGTAACCCGAACTATAGAAGTCGCTTTCTACGAATCGATTTACATCGCTCGTGTGGACACGGCTATAGATTCATCTTTGTCCAAAGTAGGGGTGAATGAAAACCCTGCTTCAATCCGAGGAGAAACTAAAAACTATGGACCTATGAAACTTTAAATTGTATTCTGCCATGAAAGAGACCCCACATTTAAAGTGGAATAGTCTAATGGTTTTGTGTTTTTGTCATTTTCTGAGATAAATATATTAGGTTGATCGTTATAATCTACCTAACTTTATTTGGAAATAACTGTTATTTTGGATATGGCTAACTTTTGAAATATTTGAAGTGCAAACATGCTAATTTAATTTTAGTATGCATGCCAAAAATCGGACACCATAAGCTTCAGCAGGAAGAGGTTCCTTTAAATTGCCTAAGAATTCCGTTGTATGTGGCAACACATGTTTAATAAATAAGTGCACCAGCATCTAAATTGGATATGTAAAATCAAATCTAGATAATTATTTTGGTTGTGAAAATTTGTTGTTTTCATCGGACTATGCAGCTTTAAAGAGTATATAAAAAAGAACACGAACTCACGTGGTATATGACATCTTTAAGCGACCCTTGGCTGTTGTAGGGCAGAATGAGCACGATGCGGTCTTGTTCCAGCAGCAGGTCGATGTCACAGATAGGATATATATACGGATGCTGTGTGAAAGAGAATTAGAGAATGGCAGAGTTGTCATCATCATCATCATGCTGTCGGTCGCGATGCGACAAAGACTGCTTTCATCACTTGACTGCCGCAGCGTTGTATCATCCTATTTATCTGGTATTTGATGTTTGTCTGACCGGACGAGATATCCGATTGCATTTACAAAATCCTGGGCACCGCATAAAAACTATGGATTTGTTTGTTTGGGTTAAATATCCTCAGAACATCTAAGGTAATATCAGACCGGTTACCGATTAGTGACAGTGCGCACTCATGGCGACTTTATAGTTCTGCCCCATTGGGAGACCAGGCCACCGGCACCATGACCTGGTCCCACTGGGAGACAAGGCCACTGGCACCATGACCTGATATCCAACTTAGTCACATTATCCTGATACTGAGCTAACCAGTCCTTGCCCTATCCTAATAATGCCGAGCGCCTGACTAGAAAGCGACAAGTATAACTTGTTAAGTCATTGGTTTGACTTGACCAGGGTTCAAAGCCATGGGCTGGAGGAACTAGGCACCTGTATGTTCTGGAGGATGTTGAGAAGGGTGGTGCGCGTGGCCGAGGTGAAAGGCAGGAGGAACTGGTGGCCGCGGTGCACCATGGTCAGCAGCTTGTCCACCTTACTACGTGTGTCACGGACCAGGAACCAGTGCTTCCCCACGCGGCACCCTGCAACAAACAACAAACAGTCGGTTTGTGTGGTGGGGTCTCACGGCTCAGCAACATGTAAGGTCATGTCAGGAAGTGTATGTATCGATAAGAGTTTGTTTGTCTGGTGGGGTCTTACGTCCCAGCGTTCTCTGTGGCGGAGTGGTTAGAGTGCAGAGAGTTAAAATAAAAGAATTGAGAGTGTCTGACTTTTTTCTAGGTCAGACTTCTAATCTGAGGGTTGGCGGTTCGATTCCCCGTGCCCCCAGCTCTGCCAATTTGGATTTCCACCGCTGTGTATAACTTACAGCGTCATCAAAGGCCGGTTGCTCTCATACCATGTCTATGTGGTGTGGGAGGTTAAAAATCCCTTGGGTCGGTAAAAGTGTAGGCTCGGGCTTTCTATCGACCAGCAGTGGAATGAGGAAGACCAGTCGTCTATGACTGAAATTTCCCCTGCTTAAACAACTAATGGACCAACAAAAAACAAAACATGTACAGTCAGGTCAGGAAGTGTATGTATCGATAAGAGTTTGTTTGTCTGGTGGGGTCTTACAACTGAGCAACATGTAAGGTCATTTCGGGAAGTGTAGGCCTATGTATCAACAAGAGTTTGTTTGGTGGGGTCTTACGTCCCAGCAACATGCAAGATCATGTCGGGAAGTGCATGTATCAAAAAGAGTTTGTGTGGTTGGTTCTTACATCCCAGCAACATGCAATTTCGTATCGGGAAGTGTGCCAACTGAAAAGATTTGCTTGAGTGGTGGGGTCTTACGTCCAAGCAATATGTAAGGTCATGTTGGGAAGTGTACTTACCAAAAGGAGTTTGTGTGGTGGGGTCTTATATCCTAGCAATATGTAAGGTGATGTCGGAAAGTGTACCTACTGAAAGTATTTGTTTGAGTGGTGGGCTCTTATGTCTCAGCAATATGTAAGATCATGTCGGGAAGTGTACCTACAAAAAGAGTTTGCTTGTGTGGTGGGGTCTTATGTTCCAGCAACATGTAAGGTAATGTTATTTTTGGTATTTCTTTTACATTCTGGTTGTATCAGGACAGGTACCGACTTTTGACAGTACACATTCATTGCAACTTTGTAGTGCTGTCCCACTGGGAAATCAGTCCACAATGGTGTGCTGTCGGAGATGCTCATGTGGGTAGCATGTTTTGAACAGGGACGTGCGGCGCTGACAATGCCAGGGTTATACCGTGGGAGGTAACTGAAGACCCTCATGTGGGTAGCATGTTTTGAACAGGGACGTGCCGTGCTGACAATGCCAGGGTCATACAGTGGGAGGTAACTGAAGACCCTCATGTGCGTAGCATGTTTTGAACAGGGACGTGCCGCACTGACAATGCCAGGGTCATACAGTGGGAGGTAACTGAAGACCCTCATGTGGGTAGCATGTTTTGAACAGGGACATGCCACACTGACAATGCCAGGGTCATACAGTGGGAGGTAACTGAAGACCCTCATGTGGGTAGCATGTTTTGAACAGGGACGTGTCGCGCTGACAATGCCAGGGTCATACAATGAGAGGTAACTGAAGACCCTCATGTGGGTAGCATGTTTTGAACAAGGATGTGCCGCGCTGACAATGCCAGAGTCATACAGTGGGAGGTAACTGAAGACCCTCATGTGGGTAGCATGGTTTGAACAGGGACATGCCACGCTGACAATGCCAGGGTCATACAGTGGGAGGTAACTCAAGACCCTCATGTGGGTAGAATGATTTGAACAGGGACGTGCCGCGCTGACAATGCCAGGGTCATACAGTGGGAGGTAACTGAAGACCCTAATTTGGGTAGCATGTTTTGAACAGGGACGTGCCGCGCTGACAATGCCAAGCTCACACAGAGATGACCGAAGACCCACCTATTTCTGACAGATGTTCTACAGGTGTGTAGATTCCTGATGACCGCAGATAGAACTGGCAGTGCAGGAGGGCCGTTTCTACAAGACAGAAAGTGAATTACTGGTTAAAGGAGCTGAATATGAACTAGTTCTATACTAAGAGGAATGTTCCCCAACAGATTCTTAAATCTGCATAGTCCGATGAAAACATAAAAATGTCAAAACCAAGACAATTATCAAGGTTGGATTCTACATATCTAACTTAGGCACAGGTCCATTTATTAAACATTTGTCAACACACAGAAGGGCATACTGGCACAATTTAATAGAATGCTACTGCAGAAGCCTATGTATGTCAAAATTAATTTTGCATGTTTGCATCAGACGCTATGACTGTGATAGCGTGGTACCTCGCATTGTGTCGTACTGTAGTTTCCTCTCCATCTCCAGCTTCTGAGGCAAGGCTAAATCCGCCTTTAGGAGAGAGTAGTCGTACCTCACTTTGTTTCTAGAAATTGCAAGTGAAAAGGAATCAAGCGTTCATTACGCAAAAATTGATTATGAATACTTAAAACTGCCTAATCCGATCTAAGCATGACATTTTCAAAACCGAAACACTTATCTAGATTTGATTCTACATGTCTAATTTAGATAAGGGTGGACTTATTAAATATGCGTTGCTACATGGAATGGAATAGAATTCTGAATCAATTTAATCAAAACCTGTTACTGCAGAAGCCAATGGCATGGAGTTTTGGCATGCTTGCCAAAATTAACTTAGTATGTTTGCACTTCAAATATCTGCAAAGTTAGCCTTTTAAAATTAAAGTTACCTCAACCTAAAGTAAGGTAGATTATAACAATTAATCTAATATATTTATCTCAGAAAAATGACAGAAACTCAAAACCATCGGAGTATGCAACTTTACACTTCGCAATAGTACCGTTATGATATAATTGTTCATTATACATTACTGCTAAAGCTGCCTGATCCATTGATTTGAAACAATATCAAATTTCGTATCTGTGACGAGGAAATTGTTGCATGTTAACATTCGAGCGTCAATCAATAATGCGTGGAGCATATATTGTCTTTCAGAACCTTTGGGTGGCAAACATCTGAAATAGTAAAAGTAATAGATCATAGTCATAGTCTAGTTGAACTACTTAGACTACTGCCAACCTATATGATTTCATAGTAACGACCGTTTCCGACAATATGACATTACCATGCTGGAAAAACAACAAAACCGAAATTTCGGTTCCCATAAGTTTTTGGTTCGCAATACCTGTTTCACGGAACAAAAAAAGAAAGCAGAACCGAAATTCTTTTACTGATTGGTTCCCATGAGTCCCGGGCATGGAACCCAACATATGTTTCCCATAAAATTTGCAATCCTATATATGTTGTAGTACACATTGCCAATAAGTAGGCTTTACATACCGACATTTCCACACGCACAGCATTATGGTGATGACGACCAAGATGGCTGCGCTTATGGCCAGAACTGGTATCTGCAATAGGTATAGACGTTGGAGAGGATATTAGTTATTACCCAGTTATGTTTTCCTAAGTAAATTATTAATCCATGTGGACCGATGCCAAACATGAGTTCTGGTAGTTCCAGTGAATGGAAATCACAGCTAAACGTGACGAAACATAAGCCGACCAATTAGATGACAGATAAAACTGGTTAAGTTGGGGCTTGTTTTTTTTTTGTTTTTTTTTTTGGTAAACATTTTATTCATCTGAATACATATTTTGTCAGTGCCGGGGCACTGGTCTTCCAGCTGTTAGAGTGATCGCATTTGATCTGTACATAGTGGAAGTGGAATGTGTTGCATTGTGTGCAGCACAACCCATTCTGAACATAAAAAAGAAAGTGGGGGAGCAGCCTATGCTGCATAGTGTACAGCATAGGTACTCAACATAGTGCAAGGTATATGCATCAAGATAGAGTGTGCAGTAATGTACACTAGTGCTGTGTTTGTATATCAGTTAGATTTGGTTTTAATAATGGCTAGTCTTTAAATAGTGCCATGTTGTGCATGTATAGTGGTTTATTGATTGATTGGTGATGCTGAGAGCAAAAGCCACACTCGCAGCAAACAAATAACCACAATTTATTCCATGACCTTGGTTTCATGAAAAAAAAGTGTTTATCTCATTCATAGGTTTGCACTGAAATTTACATAAACATCTGGATAGTGTGAATATATTTATAAGGCATAACCCTGTACTCCAACAGTTTTATTTGTTTTGTTCCACTTAACTGCGTCGTGGCGAGTTATTACAGATTATGCATATAAATATGATAACCAAAACTACCAGATTAAATACCACTAACTTTTCACAGTGATGGACTACAAGATGTTAAATCACCAACACCATCATCAACCAGTTATCCACCTAGATCACAAATTTCCCCCTTTATTGAAGTAGAATATAAATATCTAAAGGCATAGAAACTATCTTGTCATGGGGATGATGAAAATAGGAAATATTGCTCCTAAAACAGGATTCAAACCCACATTCCGGGGCTCCATGATGCAATCACCCTATCCACGCCTACCTGTCTATGTGTCTCCTTGCCTGAGAGGTCAGTGCAGACTACGACAATCTAATTGTGTGTCAAGTGTTAGAGAGGGTGCGGAAGGTTCTCACCCAAATATGTGCAGCCAGGAAGTCAGGGAACGAGTCTTCAGTGCTAATCATTTGGGTAGGCGCCATGATGAGTCAGCAAATTGTTCACGCACCGTCACGCCACCCAGCGGCTGGTCCTGAAACAACAATCAAATGCCTTACGAATCAGCAAACCATTAAATAAGAGATAATCTAAATTCCATCGCTAATACTCCAGTCACACTACAGCTTGCAACCACTTGCAAGTACAAAAAATGGATCGCCGCAAAGAGGTTACAAGTGGTCGCAAAGTGGTCACAAAGAACCGTGTTGGTAGATCGTGGGTTCGAATCCTGATCGAGTCAAACCAATGACTTAAAAATTGATAGTTGTCGTTTCCTAGCCAGACACTCAGCATTACTAGGATAGGGCAAGGAGCAGTGCAATGAGGAAGACCAGTCTTCTGGGACTGAAATTTCCCCTGCTTAAACGACTAATGTACACACAAAAAAGTGGTCACAATATGGTGGTCCTCTGTGGTCACCAACCTCCTTGGAACCATTTTTGTTCGCAAGAAGGTTGCAGCTATTGCACTAAAAACCTTCATGCAAACAAAACGGTCACCTGGAGGTCAGCGACCATTGCTTTGGTCGCAAGGAGGTCGCCAGTGACTGTGGGTTCTTTGGTCCAAAGTGGCCGCAAGCGGCTGAAAGCCATAGTGTGATTGGGGCTTAAGAATATTGATTAGGCAGTGGGAAGAAAAACCATTAATGGTTACACTGTTCCTGCAATTTCTATTGTTAACAGAATAGTATATGTTTGTGGAATAATATATAGAAATTGTGAATACTGTAGTAGTCTGTACATGAGCTCCACTACCACGCGGTGGTGGCAGACACTATGCTCTACACCTACACAGTTACATTGAACTGCGCTAGGTGGCGGCACGCTAGCCACCAGGCCGCAGGGCCCTGACTAGGCTGCCCTCTACTGCGTGTGGCTAGCTTGATTGGTGGTTTCTTTACGATGTGTCGGCAGCATAGGCCATATTCATGGCGAGAACTGTTTGTTTTTTCTTCAACCATCGCCTTTACATATAATGTAAAAGCATACAACCAGTTATGTGTCAATAGACACTTATGAATTTTTAAAAGCTAAATCATATAATTAAATAAAATAGATGAAAGAATTAATTAATCAAATTGTTTTAATGAACTATATGAGGTGGTATCGACCAGCTGCCCTCAAAAAGGCTAAAATGTCTTCTTGTTTAACTTTAGTAAAAAGGTCATGCATGCTGTTTGCAGTGTAACATTGTTGGTGCAGTGCCATAAAATCAACACAGTTTAGTCAAATGTGCTTGACTGTCAGTGGGGACTGACATCCAATACATTCAGGGGGAGGGTCCCCCTTGAGCAGGAAAACATGTGTTAGCCACGAGTGGCCAATACGGCAGCAGCTAAGGACCACTTGGTCCCGCATAGTTCAGAGCCTCCTTCACAGTCCGATCAGCTTGTTCGTTTACCTGGATGCTGGCATGGCCAGGCACCCAACACAAGTGGATGTCATATCCATCTGTTGCTAGCTGGTTCATTTTGTAAATGACCGTGTGTCTAGCACACCCCCCACCCACCTATAGAGGTGATGTGGGACCTAGTGAGTTATGGGGGGGGGGGTGGGTCACTTGACTGTAGGTACCGCGGAGAGCAGATAGCTTTGATAATAAACCAGTGGAAGTGGACTGTCCTTTAATCTTGGCGTTCTTCCGTGTGTGCATGGGCGAGTGAAAGAGTGGAATGGTGGACATTGTGGTCTACCACATTGGTGCCATGATACAGGCCTCGCCTTCTGCGAAAGGGTGAGTGATGGACCTGTTCCAGGTCTTTCTTGCTTAGATTCTCTTCATAAAATAGTATGGAGGGGATTTCGACAGCCCGTCTGCGTAGTGGGCGCCCGTACCAAATTGATGGTGGTGGGCATCCCGCCACAGGAGGGTAGTCAGTCAGTGTGAATGCTTCTGCGGTACTTTCGCCGCATCGCACTCTTTCCAAGCCTATTGTGGTGAATGTAGGTGACACTTCTATTCCCAGTGCAGGTACCGGCATCATCGAGGAGGGCCGAGAGGTGTTAATTGGTCAGGGGGGCATGACTACCCCCATGCCGGCACCTCTGGTCATGCCGGGGGTGCTGTAGGCATCGACATGTCCGAAAGCTATTGGACGCAGTTAGTTCAACTGAGTAGCGGTCCTCCGCCAGGTTTCGCTCTAGGCGCAATATTTCCCATTCTTCATCACCCCCAACACACTGGTTGTTGTGACCATGATCCTGTACAAGCTATGCGCTGTAGTTGTTGAACCTATCCTGTGTATGTCAGTGCTTTGCATTGCCTGAGCGTATGTAACTGTAAGCATTAAAGGACTTACAATTCCAGGGGGACGAGTGTAGTGGTCTGCACTGACCTCTTGGGCAAGGAGCCACATAGACAGTTAGGCGTGGGTAGTATGGTGATATCAGGGAGCCTAGGTTGTGTAATGGTAGCACACTGGCCTGGAATGCAAAGAGATGTGGGTCGAGTCCTGCTCTAGGTGCAATGTTTCCCATTTTCATCACACCCATGACACTGGTTGCTGTGACCATGATCCTGGACAAGCTATGCACTGTATAGTTGTTGAACCTACCCTCTGTATGTATCTGAGACTGTCTCAAAAGGTACTAAGCAATATGGGACAACACTTTGTCCATTGTAACGATCAACATCCTATCTGCTTATGCATTTGCTCAGGATAAACTGATTTGTTTTTTACATAGAGTTTCATAATCCCAAACACATATTGATTTGAAGCAAATGTCCCTTTGTTTTCAGTGTAACTATTTCTGTGCTGTTTTGTTTCAATAGTTACAATGGACACAAAAAAAGAAGAAGAGTTATCACCTTTTGAGGCAGGCTCATATGTAAGTGCATTGCCTGTATGTATGTAATTGTAAGCATTAAAAGACAATTCCAGGGGGACGAGTGTAGTGGTCTGCACTGACCTCTCAGGCAAGGAGCTGCATATACAGGTAGGCATGGGTAGTATGGTGATATCAGGGAGCCTAGGTGGTGTAATGGTTAGCAGACTGGTCTGGAATGCAAAGACATGTGGGTTTGAGTCCCACTCTAGGCGCAATATTTCCCATTTTCATCACCCCCACGACACTGGTTGCCGTGACCATGATCCTGTACAAGCTACACACTGTATGGTTGTTGAACCTACTCTGTGTATTTATGTGTTAGTGCATTGCCTGTATGTATGTACTTGTAAGCATTACATGACTTACAATTCCAGGGGGACGAGTGTAGTGGTCTGCACTGACCTCTCAGGCAAGTAAACACATAGACAGGTAGGCATGGGTAGTGTGGTGAAATGGTAATGACTACTACATATGAACATACAGTAAAACCTCTCTAAAGCGACCGACCATGGGACCGACTTTAAATTGTCCATTTACGGAGGTAGTCGATTTAGGGAGCTTTTAAAAAAAAATCATTATAATGGTATTGTATGGGCGACCGTTTGGGACCCAAACTAAATAACGCGATCCATATAGGGGAGTGGTCGATCTGTGGAAGTGGTTGGTTTGAGAAGTTTTACTTTGGTTGTTTGTTGCTGTTTTACGTCCTAGTAACATCTAAGGTCATATCAAGACGGGTACCGACTTGCAACAGTGTGCACTCATGGCAACTTTATAGTGCTGCTCCATTGGGAAATCAGGCCACTGGCACAGTGACACAATATCCCACTCAGTCACATTATCGTGACACTGAGCTAACCAGTTCTTGCCCTATCCTAATAATACCGAGCGCCTGGCTAGGAAGCGACAAGTATCAATTTTAAAGTCATTGGTTTGACTCGATCAGGAACCGAACTCCCAACCTTCCACACGCGAGGCCAGGTATTAGGCCACCGCGCCCGGTAGAGGTTTTACTGTATATATATATATATATATATGTATATATATATATGGATAGAGATAAGCCCGTTATCGGATGTAATAGTACCTGGAGTGGGTGGCACTACCTCCCCCACCCCTCCCCGGGGTGTGGGTGAGGGGGTTACCAACATGCACCTCGCCGCCTCCTGCGCGTGTATGTATGTATATATGTACACATTATTAGTCATGCACAAAAAGAAATATTTGGGACTGATCCAAAGTGTCAGTAGTTATGGGGCTGTCACACTACGACGTTTCTCCCGGCGACCCCTCAGCGTTGAAAATAAAATCTTGTGCGTCGAGAAACGTCAAACTTTTCGGCGGTTTGGGGGAAAAGATCGGCGTCAGCGCGGCGCGTTATGCGCGCGCGGCCAACGTGTGTCGACGCGCTGGGGAAAAAAAAAAAGAAGTTTGGCGTGACGTCTTCATTTAACCTTAAATGTTGCTAGGGCGTAAAACAAAAACGGCCCAGTTTGCCGCAACGTGTGAGCAATGACCCTCCCGCGCACGCGCCGTCTTCCTAGCGTTCCCATAACGTTATTCCGGCGCGTCCAACGCAGCGCGACGCGCGCCTAACGTCCTTACCCATATATTTGCGCGCGTTGTCGATCGCTGGTTTTTTTTGACAAGCTTAAAACCTTGGGCGACCGGCAACGCGCGCCGACGTTGTCTGCCGACCATCAACATCAAGCATAATGTACCGACGCGCGCATAACACGCCCCCAGCGCGTCTCGATATTTCACTAATTATCGCCCAAAATCAACACACGTCGACGGGTCGCCGGTAAGAAGCGTCGTAGTGTGACAGCCCCATAAGGGGCTGACCACTGGATTAGATGGATCCGTATGTGAATCTCCTCAGTAGGTGACGCAACAAACCATTCAATCTCAACCACCAGGTGGAACCTTCCACCAGCATCTGAGGCCAGCTGCAACATCTAGTAATAGTATACTGGTTAATTAATATACAACAGTAGATTGTTCAGCATATAGAGCACACACGGTCTGTGGTAAGTTCTATATTCAATCCACTACACTGATAATAATATGAATAAGCAATGCTGAGGACCGACCCCCTTAGTCGGGTTCCAGTACCCATGGTTTCCGCTAGGTGCCGCCTCAGTGTCTCCACAAGCACAGTGGCAAACTCTGTAGAAAGGCCAGGGAACCAGGGCCGCTTTCAGGGTGCGTCTTGAGCCGTGTTTACACGGGCCATTTAAAACGCCTCATATAAATCCATTTGCCTAGATCGATTCACATTTCCCGTGTAGACGCGAGGCTGTGGCGTTTTAGGGCTGAATCGCTTCATATGAAACGCCTCATCTATACCACCTCGCGAGGTAGTATAGATGAAGCGATTCAGCTTGTTCCCGGCAGTAAACTATACACCTAGCAGTGCTCGCCGGCTACAGGCGCACCACAGGCTGCTGGTTCCTGGCACCAAAACACTCTTTAAACTCTGTCCGTGTAGACGCACCTCAAAAACGCTTCATATGAATCGCCTTGTCTAGAACGTTTCACAATTCCCCGTGTAAACACGGCTTTGGAGGCGCCGCGGAGACGTCTCCGCGATGCTTTTTGGCCTATTTGCGTTCAGGGTGCGTCTCGGCGATGTCTCAGAGACGCCTCCCTTTTCAGACTGGAGATGAAAAGCACCTCGAAAATGGCCGCCGCATTCAGTGGTTTCAGCCACTCACAGTGCAAATGGCCGCCGCCTACGGGGGTGGCCATTTTCGAGAGAACAAGTGCCTTTGCAGTTCAGACCAGCATGACTTCACGGCCTCTCCGAGACAGTCCCTGAACGCGGCCCTGGCTATGAAAACGGCGTCGGCAGCAAAACATAGATATACGTGCAGTACAAAACTTTGATTTTATTCAAATTTAATATTAATACATAACAATTTGGCATAAACATGTAAGTTCAGAATTACGAACTAGTCTATTGACATACATATAAATGTTCGGAGAATTATTATGTGAGTCAAAACGAGTATATTATTAACCAATCGCTGACCCCGAATACGTAAATTGGGCCTATGGGTTTAAATCCTTGAGAGCGTCGCCGCAGAATAGTACAGAGCAACACCTACACTGGTCCCGATGATGTCATCGGACCATATATGGAAGATCTGTAGGAAGGGACCAGTGTAGTTGCTCCTTGACTCGGTGTGTGCTACTCTGCGGCAGAGCATCATCAAGGCGTTAAGCCCATAGGCAATTATTAACCAATTGCTCTCGTCCATCCTGTTTGCTGTGTAGCGAAGTTCGACGGACTACTTCCGTTTCTGTTTGCTTGATTTTGGTTATTCAACAATGGCGGCCCCCATATAGGGCTATTTCCATTTCCTTTTGCTGGATTTTGGTGATTTCATTTTCCACCTCTATGAGTACGAGTATTGTTTATGTTGGGCCTATATATACACGTGTTAGTCCTTAGCCTCCCCTCTGGGTGGGTCGGTATTATACCATCTCTGACACATGTGCCCATTTCTATTATCGTACAAACAGGCATGTTCGAGGATTCAAACTGGACTTGTTCCATTTGGCTGGTATTAGACCTATTTTACATGTATTTGCCATTGTCGAAATGTTGTGGTGCTTCTTAACATAAGCAGCGTACCTGCTTTGGCACCACATCCCAACCAGAAACCAGTTAACACATGCCACTCACATAACATAACCATGTTGTCTGGCTGGTGCTTGCCAATTCATATATTCCGAGTTCTCCCGGTTACCCGACGTGGTGGCCTAATCGGTAAGAGCGCTGGCTTCCCGTGTGGAAGGTCAGGAGTTCGATTCCCGGTCGAGTCAAACCAACGGCTTACAACATTGATACTTGTCACTTTCTAGCCTGGCTCTTGGCATTAATAGGATAGGAAAAGTGCTGGTTAGCTCAGTGTTAAGATAATGTGACTGGGTGGGATATTGGATCATGGTGCCAGTGGCCTGATTTCTCAGTGGGGCAGCACTATAAAGTTACCATAAGTGTGCACTGTCATAAGTCAGTACCTGTCCTAATACTTTTATTGAAGATTTATACTGCCCATCATGGATAGGTCTGACTAATCTTGCTTTCACGATTAGACAGCTGGTCAATAGAAATCCTGAGCCTACACATTTACCGAACCAAGGGAATTTACATATAGACATGGTGAGAGCAACTGCCATTAGATGACTCTGTAAGTTATACACATCGGTGGAAATCCAAATTGGCAGAGGTCATGGCATGGGGAATTGAACCACCAACCTTCAGATTAGGAGTCTGACCGAGAAAAAAAAAGGCAGACACTCTAACCACTCAGCCACAGAAAACATATATGACATAACCTTTGCCAAGACGTAAAACTCCCAAGTCCAACAACCAACCCTAAATTATCGTACGACACTACCTGACATAGGCCTACATACATGTATACAGACATAATACATACATATACATATACATACACACATCCATACATAGATACACATTGGTGCCACTTTAGCATGCGGTGTACCTTGCCATTTACACTTTAGAATGCGGCCTACATGCACTTTAACCCTAATCTTAACCTTAACCCCTAACCTTGAATTTGAGGAGGATACTGATGTGGGTGCTACCGCATACTAGCGGTAGACCAGACGCTAAAGTAGCACCCATACATACATGCATGCACACATACACACACACATATACATACACACATATAATGGGTCATTCTCAGAAGTTGTGTACCAATACTGTGACATCAGTACCACAAAATCAAAATGCTGTCAAAGTCCTATATACAAGCTTCCTCAGTGTGTATGTCCTTTTGCATCTGACTAATTGAAAATAAACATATTCTGACATTTTTAAGTAGGTCAAATGATGCTCACACCCAGTAAATAGCAGTATAGCATGAAAACCAATCTTACTCCAAAATCAAAAATTTTCCACACAAAGCTTGACATTTTTAGGACATTTCACATGCCACTTGCTTTATAAACAGTAGTAATAATAATTTGAAACCTCACTGCTATGGTTTTGTTTTATTTGTGATGATTAAAGAGAAAAGCATAAAAATATTAGCAAGGTAACAGTCCAAGTGGAATCAACAATTTTATACAAATGTTCGGCTCAAATTTCAATGTGTAGGGGAAATTTCAGGATTTATCTTTTACTATACCATAACTGGGTCCATGCATAGAGTGTCAAATGGTGAAAATAGTTCCTGTAATGTATCTGTACTCACTTACACTTATCCTCTTCTGCTTAAGAAATTAGGCATCACTGCCTGTTAGCAGGTTTGACCTGTAGTGGGACCTAGTGAAATTATAGTTTTTGTGCAGCGAGCACTGACTGTAGCTGTAATTTACCCAGTGCTTATCAAGGCGTCCTTTGAAAGAGTTTAAGCTCGGGGCATTCACTACATCAGCTGGTAGTCTGTTCCAAGTGTTCCCGCCTCTTTCAGTGAGGAAGTTTTGATGAACTCGCTTGTTAGTCCTGGGTTTGACGATCTTCTTATTATGCCCTCTGGTTATCAGACCACGTGTTGGCTCGAGTATGATGTACCGGTTTTTTAGTATGATGTACAGGTGTATATGTTCTGCTGAGGTGTTTGTAGATCTCAATGAGGTCTCCGCGGGCCCTTCTGTGGTATAGGCTTGGCAGGTTTAGTGCTCATAGTCGGTCTTCGTAAGAGAATTTCTTCAGGGTTGGTACTAGACGGGTTGCGTGCCTCTGTACTCTCTCGAGAAGTTCACAGTCCTTCCTGTACATTGGTGCCCATGCTGGATAGCCATATTCTAGCTTGCATCTCACCAGGGATGTGTATAGCTTGGTCAGACTGACTTCATCCACGTATGTGTAAGTCTGTCTTATGAAGCTGAGTGTTCTATTGGCTTTCCCAGCCTGTGTCTCACAATGAATAGACTCAGTGTTTGATACAGAGTTTAATAGTACTTGCAAGTGGAAACGAAATGTTACGATGTTAATGACTCCAGAAAAGGTTAACTATTTCATAATATTTATAATTCTTTTAGAAATAAATGTCTTCAACTTAATGAAGACATTGTATCTGACCATTTGAAGTGAAATGTGCTGTTGTTCAGAGGTTTTCATTAAGTTTGTGACCCTTTATTTTCAATGCTGTTGACAATGTCATAAATTAGCGATGTCATTTTCTATTTATTTAACTATATCCATCCAAATAAGATGCATAATACACAATATTAACATTTACTTTTGATCTAATATATCTAAATGATGAAATCTAAATATTGACACTCCAATAATGGGTTTCTTTGAAATATGCATTTCAAGTAGACTCCCTCAAGTGGTACACAGTTTCTGAGAATGACCCATATACATACACAAGTATATACATACATATAGAGGGAGTGCACATGACATCATTACTTAGCAATCAGTGATCAGCGGGCTGCCATCTTGGATTATGAGCACCCTCCCTAGCCATGTTGTGAATGCATGCAGATGCAGTAAAACAGAGTTTTCTTGTGTTATGGGAGGTTCTGGGCAGATTAAAACCAATGTGTTTACTTACAGCACATTAGCAACAACTTCTGAGGCCAAACTGCTCAAAACAGTGACAAATAAACCAACAAATCAGTAAATAAGCACAGTGTAGGCAGTTGCAAGCCTTCTGTATGTAATCCAATATGGCCACCAAAAGTTGTCTTGTGACATCATTACACCCCCTCTATAGGCCTTCACACAGATACACATACACACATACATATATACACACATGCACATACATACATACCTTCATACATAAGCTATATACATACATAGATACATACAAAAATACATACATAGATAGGTACATACATACAATGTATGATACATAGATACATACATACACACCTTCGTACATAAGCTACATACATACATAGATACATACAAAGATACATAGATAGGTACACACATACATAGATACATACATACACACATCATTCATCCAGCATACAGAAAAGAAAAACCATCGGATCGTGCACCTTTAAGAAAGCTGCTACCTTCTTTCATAGATTACTAAACCCACACACGTGTGCTTTCGCCCTGATCCTGGCAGGGGGCCAAGTTTGCCCACAACCCTTCTGTGCGCTGTCCCAGCATAAGCCACCCCGATCTCTTCGCCTAATCCAATCACCCACCTGGTCGCCGCTCCTCAGTTCCTCCCAGAAAGCTGTCCGTCAGGCTTCCATCCGTAGGTTCTCTGTGTTTGTGTGTTTATAACAGATTCCAGCCGTCGTTCTGAAAACTCCACGCGTCGAGGCAACTCGGCCAAACAGCCACAACAGTTCAACAGGCCCAGTTTTTGGAACGCCCGCCCTTAGTAGGTCACTGCGCGTAGGATAGGTCACGTGGTCACACGATTGCGGCACGGACGACCTAGTTCTCGCGTGACGTCACACCCGCCACCGCCACCGCCACTGGGGCGAATCGAATCCCGGCCATATGATAAGGGACCCAAGAGGTATTGCCAAGTCTCCCGATTTAGCGGGAGATCTACCTTAAATATAGCAAAATAATTCCGATCTTCCGATTTCCCGGTTTTAATTTGGAATAGCCCGCGAAAGATTCATTTTAGCTTGTTTAAAAAAAACTTAATTTAAGCATATTTTTCACCAAGATGTACCAGAATGCACCATTTTGTATCAATTTCCTCCCCCCGAAACCCCTGGTGGCAGGGGGTGATTTCCCCCTCCTCCGCCCTGTCCCCTCAGCCACGCTATTTCTCCCTATTTACGATATGTGTATTATGGAGAGCTCCCTACTCACATCATTATCTACTTGGCGCCGGGACCCACAAAAGCAGAATTACACCGTTTGTTTAAGATTTACATCCTAGAAACAACACCTAATACTCCCATCACACCAAACTACTTCTCACTACATTCTTGAAAATATTGCTGAACGGGCTCAAATGGTGTGCGAACAGAATGGACGTAGGAGCACCTTTTTAAGTCTGTTTATAAATGGAATGGATGGGCTAGAACGGAATGGTGCTCCATAACTTTGAGCATGCCCAAAATGGTCTTGCAGCCACGTTCTACCCCGACCACATCCCGTTTTAGAATGGGGTTGGATGGTTTGAGAACTAGTTTGGTATGATGGGGGTGTAAGGTAATATCAGGATGAGTGGATTTAGTAGGCCTACTGCCCCAGTGGGAGACCAGGGCCCTGTTCAGGGTCCGTCTCGGAGGAGCCTCGGAGATGACCATGACATCACGCTAGTTTGAATGGCAAAAGCAGTTTGTTGTCTCGAAAATGGCTGCCCCCATAGGTGGTGGCCATTTGCAATGGAAAAGCTGTGCTGTCATTGGCTGAAACCACTGAATACGGTGGCCATTTTCGAGGTGCTTTTCATCTCCAGTCTGAAAAGGGAGGCCTCTCCGAGACGTCGCCGAGACGCACTCTGAATGCGACTAGGCCAAAAAGCATCGCTGAGACATCTCCATGGCGCCTCCGAGATGGACCCTGAACGCGGCCCTGGCAACCACTACCATGCATGACCCCAAATCCCTCTCAGCCACATTATCCGGATGCTGAGCTGACCGGTGTTTGCTCATTCCTATTAATTGAAAAGTACCAGGTGACAAGTATCAATTGTGTAAGTCATTGGTTTGACTCGGCCTGGACTCAAACCCCCGACGTTCTGCACGGCACGCCATCACTCTTACCGATTCGATCACCATGACCGAAGAAACCACAATTTGCATTATATAGTTTTCTTTCTGATACATGACACATTAGATACAACTATGATGGACCACTGACTGGATGTGGGACCAGACGGGATGACCGAATAAGTTAGAGGGTCCATCTCCCGTGTTGGTAGACCGTGGGGTCGTGGGTTCGAACCCTGGTCGAGTCAAACCAATTACTTAAAAATTGATACTTGTCGCTTCCTAGCCAGGCCTTTGCCATTATTCGGATAGGGCAAGGACTGGTTGGCTCAGTGTAGGGATAATGTCACTGAGTGGGATATCAGGTCATGGTGCTGGCAGCCTGGTCTCCCAGTGGGGCAGCACTATAAAGTCACCATGAGTGCGCACTGTCACAAGTTGGTACCTGTCCTGATATGACCTTAGATGTTGCTAGGACGTAAAACAACAAGAAACAGACAAACAAGACTGGATGTGGTGGCCGAAATTGGTAGAGGATAGGTTTCCCATGTGGAAGGTCAGGAGTTTGAAACCTGGCTGAGTCAAACCAATGACTTACAAATTGATACTTGTCACTACTTAGGCTGGTGATCAGAATTACTAGGATAGGGAAAGGACTAGTTAGCTCAGTATCAGGATATTGTGACAGTGGGAAATTGGGTCATGGTGCCAGTGGACAGGTATCCCAATGGGGCAGCGCTATGAAGTCACCAACCGGGCGTGGTGGCCGAATCGCTAGAGCATGGGCCTCGCATGCGGGAGATCGGGAATTCAGTTCCAGGTCAAGTCGAACCAATGACTTTAAAATTGATACTTGTCGCTTCCTAGCCTGGCGCTCGGCAATAAGAGGATAGGGCAAGGACTGGTTAGCTCAGTGTCAGGATAATATGACTGAGTGGGATATCGGGTCATGGTGCTGGTGGCCTGATTTCCCAGTGGGGCAGCACTATAAAGTCGCCATGAGCACGCACTGTCACAAGTTGGTACCCATCCTGATATGACTTTAGATGTGGCCAGGATGTAAAACTCCAACAACCAAACAAAAGAACTGACAGATCGCTAAAAGTGGGACGAGGAGAAGAATATTATACACTGTTCAGATGTAACATCCTGGCGACGCGGCTTAATCACCAAGTGTGCCCTGTGTCTATTTATAGATAAAGAACAGTTGTTTGATAGCTGTTCGATGTCAGCTCCATATCAGGGCATAGCAGCTCCAGCCGATTAACACGTGACCAGTCTGTAGTTCTCCATTTGTTCTAGAGGTGGCCCCCACCAAGCGACACACCGGTTTTCTGTACATGTTTTCAGGCCCTTTGTGCATAATAAGCATGACACACTTAGCCTAATTTACGAATGGAGGTCAATAGAGCAAATATAGATGCTGACTTGCCTGTATGTGGGAATTGTGGTCCCCACTATTAATTCAGCACGTGAGCAGTGGACCTAGCAGCCTCGCTACTGTTTCGTCCCCCAGTAATGTATCCCCAATGGTTGGTTATTGGAGCTTTACGTCCTGGCAACATCTAAGATCATATCAGAACAGACTTGAATAGTGCTGCCCCACTGGGAAATCAAGCCGCTGATTGCACCATGACTCAATATCCCACTCATGTCACATTATCCTGACACTGAGCTAACCAGTCCTTGCCCTATCCTATTAATGCTGAGTGCCAAACTAGGAAGCAACAACTATCAATTTTGTAAGTTATTGGTTTGACTCGACTAGGACTTGAACTCCTTATCTCCCGCACGGAAAGACTGCGCTCTTCCAATTCGGCCACCGTACCCGGTGATCACCAATGCTGTATCAGCCATCGGATTTAGCACCTTGCCCGTTTAGACTTTTGACGGCGTGTGACGGCGTTAAACGGCGCGACACGGCGCAAGCCAACGCTCCCATTTAGACGTCACGTCGACGCGTGACGGTGTACTGTTAGACGGCGCAATACGGCACAAGCGTTGGCCAGAGTTCAACTATGTTGAACTTTCAAGGTTAGCGCTTCCATACATCGGCAGTTCAGCCAATCAGCGGTTGCGCCGTCTAACGGCATCACACGCCGTCAAAAGTATATACAACAAAGCAAATGCGTACGGCCATTGTTAGAAGAATGACCATATGTTTGACGTCCAATAGGCAATGATAAAAATCAATGTGCTCTAGACGCATTGTTAAATAAAACAAGCTTTACTATATATATATATATATATATATATATATATATATATATATATATATTTATATATATATATATATATATATATATATATATATATATATTAACAGAGACGGGAACATTCAGTCGAGTGTGAGTAGTGAGGAAAGGAACCGAGTGTTGGCGCCACCTATCCCAAGGTGGGAAGCTGGGGGAGGTTAAAGTCCAAGATGATTGGAGGATTATGTGTTAAGAAGAGAACCTTCAGATTATTTATATTTGTATAAAGTGTGGCAACGTAGGGAAGGAAGGAGAGAGACGCGTGTTGGGTCGGACACTTTTATTGAGCGTCTGGGCAAGCGATATAACAGGCATACCGGTAAAAGTTTGAAATCCAGTGCAGTAGTGACTTGCCCGGGCGGATTAGTGAGAAAGGCGCCCGGTGGTGGCGCTAGTAGTAGGCAACCGGGGCAAATCCGGGCAAGTCAGCGATTGGACAATAGCAATATCGAAGTAACATAATGGAATAATAATAATAAATAAACTACTCCGCCTATTTATACATGCATAATAAATTATACGTACTATAATCTGTATATATCCTATATACCATATATATATATATATATATATATATATATATATATATATGTATTGTAACTGTAACAATTATATCCTACTATTCTTTATTCGGGATACGGTTGATGATAATTAAGATTAAGATTAAGATAGTTAGCATAATATTATGCGGGTATGAATCTTCGGCAGGAGCTATTAATATTATTATTATTTGTCCGAATATTCTATCAATATTCTATTAATTATTAACCAATCTGCTATCGGGTATGTTAAACTGCGGGACTCTAGGCCTACGGTGGCGCCGCCACCGTCGTTTCTTGGTACTTACTGGTAGGCCAACTAAGCCCTGCTCACTATTCTTCAAAAAGCTTTACAGGATCATGGTCACGACATATTAATATTATAATCGGTTAAGTTTTGGGACATTCGGTCATGTGGGGAACCATATTAGGTCATGTGATGAGGAAATCGAACATACGACGTCATTCATATATTAGACTGTTTGTCGTCTCAGTGCCAGGTAACTTTAAATTGGTATACCCACACTGCACACACGGCATGTGTGGATACCGAACCACTTGTGGTTTTAATAAAGGACATTTCAAAAGATCTTTGTCTGTACTTATTCAATCCATCCTCGTATGTTCTACCATAACAACGTTAGTCTCGCTCTATTTTCGTGCGTTGATATAAATGTATTCATTTGAATATAAACCAGTGATGTAGTGCTACAAAAAAAAGAAGTGAGGGAACACATTTATTTGAAATACTGAAAGAACGCAGGCTTGGATTTATTTGAAATAGTGAGAGAATGCTGTTCCCACGCGTTCACACGACACTACACCACTGAATATACGACGTTCCCCACACAAGAACCCCACACAATCCCCCACAAAAACCACGAAGTCGTGAAAATAATCTAAAGTACATAACTATTTTATTTGTGGATTACATTTATACATACATGAAAATAAAGCAGCAACACAATAGAGGTGGTCATAATTAGACCAATAGACGAGATCACCGTTCCGACTGCGCATGCGCTTAAAACGGTGCTGGCAGCAAAGCAAAGGCATACGGCCATTGAGTTTACCGATATGCCTAGGGCAAAACATCAATTTGATTCAAAATTAATCAAAAACATAACAATTTGGCACAAACATGGATGGATGGATGCAATATAATAATATAATGAATAAGTTTAAGACACAACCCTCCATAATTAAGCATTTTGAGCTAAGAAACATACAATTTCAGTCACTTTACAGGCTGATGTTTACATCAACATTGACTAAACATAAGTAATTCTTGTTCTAAATATTAAAATGGCAAATGTGTCAACAAAGACATATTTCAAAGAAATATATAACCAATATCTGATTAACCCTACTCATTTTCTAGTTCTACATATGTCCTTAACCATAGGATATAAATAAACACATGAATAAAATAAGTAAAAATGACTCTGGCTATGGCTCTAACACTAGTCTGAGTGCCCAGCTTTGTCTAACTCAAAATGCACATGGCATAAGATGTGCTGATTATATTTATGTAAATGCAATGCTGGATAAAAGATTAATATCTTAATATATTATATATATATTTTTAGTTGGTATTCTATGTATCAAACAAGAGCTGATTTGAACTGAAACTAGCACATTTCATAGCTGTACCCAGTGTCTTAGCATGTGCCATGTGCTCTTGCCGGTTTGTTTTTCTTCCACGCATCCCACAATGCACCACGCCGCTGGAATGGCGATGTAGTCTATTAGTCCAATGTACTCACGGACATTATATGTAGGTGACGTTACCTTTTGCTAATTAACGACCAACTGGAACCCCTAATATAAGTGTGAGTGCATCCTGACCGTATACAAACCGATATGTACAGACATATATATGGATGACAATGGCTTCATATGGATATGAATATACAAAAGGGTCGTATAGCGATAATATGCAACTAGTATTACAAATAGACAACGGACTATGTAGTGAGGTTACGTAAGACAAGCATGTATATACAATGTGGCCATCATGCTGTTGTGGTTGACCCCACATTTCATATCACCAACATCGCTTTGACTACCAAGAGCATTTAGCTTTATGGCTTAAATGAGAAATTGCACACGCGTAGTTATCACAGATTGGCTGCTGCTGTCCAGGCTGCTTGCGGTTAGTGTATAATCAATTCTGTCTCACAAGTGGCAATAATATAGCTAATATACAATATTGCTCTTTTGGTATTTGCCTGGGACCGGCTATATTATAGATTGTAATTTCTATAGCTGCACATTTTAGTGCGTGAATTCTATTGGTCTCCAATCTTTTCGTGATCAACCCCTCCCCTATTAAAAAAAGAAGAAAATATGTAGATTCATAAATAGCCATATACATATACATATATATATATAATTCTATATATAATTCTATATATAATTCTATATATAGTTATATATATAATTATATATATAATTCTACATATAATTCTATATATAATTATATGTATAATTATATGAAAATATATGTAATTATATATATATATATGAATATATAATTATGTATATACAATTGGCATTACATGTGTATGGAAACTTACTTATGTTTACGGCATGGACTCTAATTGTGCATTCCTATTCAATACAAATACCTGCAACAACATGTATCTCGTCTATGTGTCCAATAAAATGAAATTAAGAAAATGGGGAAAATACCCCTTTCTTCACCTAACAAAAACACACCAATTCCCAAAGACATCTGATCACAAAAAGAATGTTTAAAAAAGACCGAATCACTGAGGAGATGGCGAAGCCGAATCGATGGATTCACCTAGGCCTCCTTTGATGTGAATTCCAACACTCGTTGTTACGATACTTATTACCATTTGATCTAGTGCCTCAATGGTTGGTTTCAATGGTGGTCGATAATAAATGCATTTTCCACGAATTGCGCTGTTAACAATTAAACTATTTCAGCTTAGGCTTAGTCGTACAAAAAAAAGTTACCGCCCACAGAGAATGGTGGGGACAGCGGAGAGGCTCGAATAGGTTTGGTTCATATACTGTGCTTGTTTTGTTTGTGTGTGTGTGGGTGGAGGGGGGGGCTTTCCTAGGAATGGGGCCCTGGACAGGCTTTTCAGAAATCGCTCTTTCTCCATATCGGTCCCACTCGACCGGTTTGGGGATAATAAAACGAGATTGGTCATTACCACAGGTAAGATATATTTATAGTCAGAATTGTCACTTTGCACACTGTGAGAAAGAGAGAAAGAGGGGGTGGGTGATCCTTGCAAATCATTAGATCTTCTTGTTTTTGATGGTTCATAAAATAACTGTCCTGGTGGATGTACCTTTGTTGTTACTGTTGCTCAACTCCTCTCCACAAGAAGCTAACCACTCTTGTTAACCACTTCGATCTTGCTGAAGATGAGGCCACATGTCTCGCAGACCGGCGCGCAGAGACACTGCAGCATGATGGTGAAGAGCTTCTTGCCAAAGCCGCAGTTCATCTCGATGAACCGCATGTATGGTGTCAGGTACCAGATGTGGTTGAAGGCGGAGCAGGCAAACTGGCACCCCCAGCAGAGGGACATCGGGATGGCACATAGCAGCGTCAGCAGCATGTAGCACAGGTTCTTGCCACCCTCGAAGCACTTGTACGCACACTTGAAGACGCATTCTGCTGAGTGCGCGCCATCAGGCTCCCCAAAGATGTCTTCAAAGGCAACCTGTGAGAAGGGCCAGTGGGAAAAGCAGGGAGTTAGTATTATGTCTGTGATGAAAGAACAAAAACTGGTTGCGAACTAATAACTGCAAACACATGATCAGTCAGAATCATGATCAGTATTAACTATTACTCTTTTTATTTCCTACAAAATCAGAAATGAGAGGACTTCGATTTTTGTAGGCATCGACTTGGTCATATCATGCGTCATTTATCCACCTATGCATGGCATTACCGGAAGTCAGCATTCCACTCTTTTTGTTGACTACCATCAGATAACAAATACTCACACTACACATCAGGGGGTGCTACCAAGCAGTGCTATGCCTGTAATGGTTAGGCATTGCCGATGTTAGTGCTAACGTTAGTAATTCGCGGCGGGACATGGGGTGGTAGACCCTTCAAGCATTCTCGACGACACTGCTACGCCACCTGCCAGATTATGAACTAACTAACTTTCAGGTACTCACCGCCTAGTGTAAATTCCCCGTCCTGCTCTAGGGCTCTCTGCCACCGATGGGGCCACCTACTGGCTTAACTTAGCATCATACAAAACCGAATGCTCGCCATCTAGCGGGTTGGCCCACCGGCAGTAATGTCACAGCATGGCCCGCAGCTCTCAGTCGCTGCTTGGACACAAACCCGTGAACTACAGCAAACCCAATTTGCCGCCGCCCACCCCTCAACTACAAAAATACATTAGATCGCCAGGGTTGAGATTGCCAAGTGGTCCATTCACCTGATTAATTTCTGACCTGTCTAAACTGTTCCATTGTCTTGAATGAGCAAGGTTGCTCATTCGGTGTCATTGCTGGACACGGCAGGCTCAGGCCGAAGCCCCCCCCCCCCTGCCACTACTGTGGTTGGGGTGGGGGGGTGGGGGGGAGTGATGCGCGACACGGTCGCTTACGCACCCCCAGCTCCCGCCGGTGGGGAAGGGGGGGGGGGGGAGAGGGGGGAAGCCATCTTCCCCCCTCCGGCCTATATAACAACTCCTGCCAGCCATCACGGTCAGACACTATCCTGGTGTCTTCCGGAGCCACCAAAACTGGTCAGTCTTCTCCAAACGCCCGCACTGACCACTTCCCACCTCCAATTTTACCCACCCACCCACACCTGCAGTTGATTGTGCCCACAACAATCAACAAAACCAAAAACCAATCAAGCATTTAAACTAAAAAATAAAGAATACCATCTAATGAGCGACTGACACCCGCACAGTTGACAGATCACACCTACTTAAATGTCACATTTCTGATAATTTACCCTACTGTTATCTCATATTGTTATCATTAACTATTGCTATTGTACTTTAACATAATTGATTACTCATTTGTTAAATCGTTCACATGACTCATATGCCCTCATAAAAGCCCGAATAATAGCCTTGATTAACCCACCCATGCCTCTGAGTCAGCTGTGTCCGTGAGCAATGCTGAATAAATGCAAATTATACCACACCTGTATCGTTTCAACATAATTTGTTATTTGAGCGTTTTAAAATAACCAGATTCGTGAATAAATTGCTGCTAAATGAATTAAACTGAGCACTGTACTTTCCTTTCTAATTCTATGCCCATGTCAATTTGAACAGTTGGTTACTTAGGCCTACTGTAAAGATAAACCTAGATTATACTGGACAATTCGCGATTGTTTGTCTCTTACATCGCTTAGCTAATTAAGTGGGTTAGCTAATTAAGTGGGTTAACTAATTAAGTGCGTTTATTTAATTAAGTGGGATTAGATAATGAAGTGGGCATAGTTAAGTAAGTGGGTCTAGTTAATTAGTTAATTAAGTGTAGATAGCTAATGAAGTAGGCATACATAATTAAGTTGGTTGGTTTAGCTAATTAAGTGGGACTATCTAAATAAGTGGGGTTAGCTAATTAGGCGGAATTAACTAATTAAGTGAGTTTATCTATTTAAGTGATTTCCTCTCATTTCCCCCATAAAACTATTAATCTATCATCAGGAGTAAAATAACCTGGCTAGTAATTACTAATCCATTATAATAAGTAATTATATTACAAAATATTCTAACGCTATATGCCCGCCCGCACGTCGTTCAATGGACTGCAATGTTCTGGTTTGACGGTGATGGCGTTGGTCCAACTCCGTTGGTCTACTAATGAACTTTGTGCGTGACTGAGATCGAGGCAAGGAACAGGAAGTCAGAAACCGGAAGTCACGCGCAACACACTTAAAATTACCACGAGGATGTGCGCACATTGTATTATAAGACGTAGTGGAGGCACACAATACAACGCCATGCACATCAATTATGAAACTGCATCTTATGCGCACACATAGTTGACATACTATTCCAGAATCATATAAAATTCTGCTATTAACATGCAGCAGAATATGAATTATTATGGTATGAAAGGGCCACGAGGGCGCAGCGGCTACTGGATGTCTCTTCGGTTGAGCTCTCGTAATTTTTTGTAGTTTCAATACTTGTAGGCAGTTGTTTGTCGGGTGTGTCTGTTTAGACCTAGGGCGGGCCGCTGGCCCCTCGTGGCCCTTTCATACCATAATAATTCATATTCTGCTGCATGTCAATATCAGAATTTTATATTATGATGGTAATCAGGCCACGAGGGCCAGCCACTGCTTTGTATTTCGGTTGCATACCTGTATTGTTTTTATTTTATCAAGCATAGGCGAAACCAAGGGATTTGTTGCTATGTTGCTTTTATTTAATTTTTAGGAGGTGGCTCTCGAGCCTCATTACATGCTTTCTTGGATACATATGTATATCATATCGGGGTTATTGTTTGTGTGTGACTCCCCCAAGCATGCACAGTTCGTTTGGGCGGTCTAGCATTTAGCTTGTCTCCCCTTCCTCTACCCAAATGTTCGGGCTGAGGTTAGTTGTCATCGTCCCCCCCGTGGTCAGGGGCCGGTTGTAGAACCGCCTGAAGGTTGTTTCACCTGTCCAGCCTGCGGTAAGGATGATTGTGGCCAGTGGCACCTGTTTCCTTGCTGCAGTGCTAGTGGAGGCGTGGCGGCAGGAGTAGGGTGTGAATTGACTCATGTCGATCCCCACCTCTGTCATGGTGGTTCTCACATACCTTGATAATGTTTCTTGGGATGCCGCCACATGCGGGCTCCTGTTTGTGGCAAACACGGCTGGGTCAGTTCCATTTTGTCCATGTAGGTTTTTAGGTGAGTATAGACGCACAACTCATTCACCCCAAACTCCTTGAATGTCAGAATCAGGGGGTTTCGGTCTGGGTCGTTAGATTTAATTTTCATTGAGTATCTCAACGTGCAGCAATCCTGTCCCAACCTGAAGTCTTTGCGCTTCATTAGGCCCAAGGCCTGGAGCCTTTGCCCCGTCGCTAATAGGAAGAGGCATGTCGTCCTTCTGTTCAATTGATCCACACTTAGCAGGTGTGTCGGTCCCCACCCCTGCAGGTAAGTCAATAGTTGCTATTCATGCACATCAATTATGAAACTGCATCTTATGCGCACACATACTATTGCAGAATCATTCAACGACTACACAGCAGTCACATAATATGCACTTTGATTCTCCCTGTAAGCTATTATGTACTGGTGTTCACAACAGTCAATAGGTGGCGCCACCATTGGGGACGAACTACTTATGCATTTAACCTATATGTTGCTATATATGTACCTTGGATGTGTATCTACTTTCTCCTGCTTATTTTGAAGGCCTGCTGTTCGAATCTGTAAGAGCGCTCTCTTCTGGTGTGGAAGGTTGGGTTTTCAAAACCCGGCTGAGTCAAACCTATGACTTACAAAATTGATACTTTTTGGTAGCGTACCTAGCCTGGTACTCAGCATTATTAGGATAGGGCAAAGACTGGTTGGCTCAGTGTCAGGATAATGTGACTGTATCAGGTCATGGTGCTGGCAGCCTGTGTTGGTACATGTCCTGATATGACCTTAGATGTTGCAAGGACGTAAAACTCCAACAACCAACCGACCCTCCACTTGATACCTATGTTGAGATGGTCGCCAAGAGGTTCCCGTGTCCTGACGTCATTGGCTGATAAGATTCATTTCCGGTTTGTTCACTGGAGTAAAGTCTATTTAGTCTTTTCTTGGGCGCTCTTATCTGCAGGGTACTAGTTTTCAGCAGGAGCTTATTCACTCCGCTGAATAATCCCACAGTATTTGAAATTCGGTACAGTTGGATATGCTGCCGGTGCATTATGTAACTTTGCCCGGAGCGACTGACCCCACAGTACATCGACCACCCCACATTCTAAATATGCATAATTCATGACACTGATCACGTGATCAATACGCACCCCAAAAAACGATATATATATATATGTATATATATCAGTTGTAGTGTTATTCATTTAGATATCTCTGAACTAGGACTTACAACCCAAAACCTATATATAATAGTTAGTAGTTGTAGTGATATTCATTTACATGTAGTGATATTTATTTACATATCTCTAAACTAGGACTTTCAACCCAAATCTTATATATTAGTTGTTGTGCTTTTCATTTACATGTCGTGATTTTTATTTACATATCTCTGAACTAGAATTTGCAACCCAAACCTATTTAATTTTCTCTCCCAGAAATAACTTAAAATGTCGATACATGTAAATCTAATGTAGAGTACACGAATGGGTCTGATGCGCGAAAAGGAAGAAGGAAGGCGGGGGTGGAAATAAAGGCGTTTATTTACGCCTCAGAGAAACAGAGTATACAGAGGAATGAAAGAGAGGCTCATGAGGAGCAACAGTAAATAAGCTCATAAGGAGCAACAGTGTAAGTAAAATGATATAGGGAGGAAGATGGGTGGGTGGGTGGAGGAAAAAGTGGAGAGAGCTGGGGGGCGGCAGGAGGGCGAGTGCCTGAGGGAGGCCGGCGGGCGACCTTATAAGGGAAGGGGGACGGGCGACAGCAGGTGAGGTGTGAATGCTGCCGGCCCGGGGGAGGGCGAGAGGTGGCGAGCAACGGGCGTCGGTTGAGGCGCGAATGCTGCGCGACACGGGGCCGGGGGGAGGTGGCGGCGCGCGGCGGCGTCGGGCGAGGTGAGAAGGAGCGCGACAGCGCGGGGCGGGGGAGGGTCTCTTCCTCTCCTCGCATCAAACGTAATGCTACGCATTACGACCGATGCGCGAAAAGGAAGAAGGAAGGCGGGGGTGGAAATAAAGGCGTTTATCTACGCCTCAGAGAAACAGAGTATACAGAGGAATGAAAGAGAGGCTCATGAGGAGCAACAGTAAATAAGCTCATAAGGAGCAACAGTGTAAGTAAAATGACAATAAGTGAAGAAATGTAAAGAGGCTCATGAGGAGCAATACAGCAGGGGGGGGGGGGCTCATGAGGAGCAAATGTCAGTAGATGAGTGAGGGGGTGCCGAGGAGCCCTCCACCAAAAAAGGCGGAGAGGGCTCGTGGCGCGCCCGAGGGGCGAGGGGGGGCATGTAAGGGGGACCGGCAGGGAGGGCGGAGCGCGTCAGGGGTCAGGTTCCCTCTGTGGGCGGCGAGTGTCGGGGGCCTGCGTCGACAGGGAGCGGGCGGCCAAAAAAAAAGAGGAGGCCCGCTCCTTGGCGAGATCCGGTGAGGAGGTGCGACGAGGGTCGAGCAGGGGGGCAGCGAAGTCCTCAGGGCTGGGTGGGGTGGCGGTCGGGGTCGGGTCCGGTGGGTCGCTGAAGGCGGTGTCGTGGGGGTCGGCGGCTGTGATGTCGGCAGAGGGTTCTTCGTGAGGCTGGGCTGGGCTGTGGTCTGAGGCGTGAGGTCCGAGGTGATGGTCCCCGGCTGTGACTGGGCGGCGCTGCGATCGGTGGTCGCTGGGAGGTTGTCGGTGGACGGCGGTGTCGATAGGGTCGGCGGCTGTGATGTCGGCAGAGGGTTCCTCGTGAGGCTGGGCTGGGCTGTGGTCTGAGGCGTGAGGTCCGAGGTGATGATCCCCGGCTGAGACTGGGCGGCGCTGCGATCGGTGGTCGCTGGGAGGTTGTCGGTGGAAGTCGCGGGGCTGTCGGCAGTGGTGAGGGTGAGGCGCCGGGAAGGGCCCCCCAGCCGGCCGGGGGGAGGCCGGCGGATCAAAAATCCGCCGAGGTGGGGGGGGGGGGGGGGTCTGGCGCTCACGGGCTTGTTTTGTCATGCAATCGGCCTCGCTGTGCATGGTTAGGACGCGCCTCACGTTGGCGCAGTAGGCACAGACGTGACGGCGCCTGTCCCCCGCCTCGCCGTGGGCCTCCCCGACGGGGGCCCGATCGCACGAGGCGGGGTCGCGGTTCCAGGCCGGGCAGGGGGCCCCGTGGGTGTGCCTGTCGTAGGTGACGCGGGCGTCGGCTTGGACTCGGGGGAAGTGTGGGCCTCGGTGTGGAGGGTCGAGTGGGCGGGCGGGGGTGCTGGCGGCTTGGTGGTCGGGCATGGCGATACACTCGACTCTCAGGAGGTTGATGGCTACTGGGTCATGCCACCCGTGGGGGAGTCGACCGTCCGCGATCCACGTGAATACGGTCTCGGAGTACCGACGGACGGTCGCCCAGGGTAGATGAGGTTGTCCCGGGAGACTGTAAGGTGGTGGTGGTGGAGTCCCTGGGCGGAGTGGGCGGGGAAATCGGGATGGTCGATGAGGGTGAGAAGGGCGAGGGCGTACTCGTCCTTCGTTGCCTCGCCCCTCTTCACCGGCTTTCTTTCCGGCCCCCTCTCTACCAGGTCGGATGGAAATATATAGTCGACCGGGATACCTTGGCGCCTCACGGAGCGTCGCGCCTCGGCGGAGGCCAAGGATGTCCCGGACGGCGTCGGCCGCGGAGGCGGGGCTGTGTCGGGTGGGTTCCTCTTGGTAGGCCCGCGACGTGGTGGGCGCGGCTTGTGTAGCGAGGTGGCGGTACCTCTCGTACTCCGGGTGCGCTGCCCCGGGCAGGCTCGCCTGAGGCGGCGGCGGGGGGCGGGCTGCGGCGGTGGTGCGCGCCCGAGGCGGTGGGGCGGCCGCGGCGGGGCGGGCGGCCAGGGGTCTTGGGGGGCGGGCCTCCCTGGTCTCCAGGGCGTCCATCCGGGCGTGAATGTCGGCTGCAGTCTGGCGCACCTCGGCGGACGTCTGGCGCTGCTCAAGCTGGATGCGCTGGAGTGCCTCCAGTATTGCCGAGATCTCGGCGCCCGAGGTGCGGTCCGAGGGCGCCGCGGGGGACGCCGGAGCGGAGGCCGGGGACTCGTCCCGCCGGGGCGTTGAAGATGGCCCCGGGGTGCGGGGGGCGGCCCGGGAGCCCTTCCGTCCTCGTCCCTTCCCTCGAGGCATGGTGTAGCTTGAGGTGGAGCAGCAATCCGAGGTGGACCCAAACAGGAAAAAGTGGAGAGAGCTGGGGGGCGGCAGGAGGGCGAGTGCCTGAGGGAGGCCGGCGGGCGACCTTATAAGGGAAGGGGGACGGGCGACAGCAGGTGAGGTGTGAATGCTGCCGGCCCGGGGAGGGCGAGAGGTGGCGAGCAGCGGGCGTCGGTTGAGGCGCGAATGCTGCGCGACACGGGGCCGGGGGGAGGTGGCGGCGCGCGGCGGCGTCGGGCGAGGTGAGAAGGAGCGCGACAGCGCGGGGCGGGGGAGGGTCTCTTCCTCTCCTCGCATCAAACGTAATGCTACGCATTACGACCAAGAATGATATGTACACAGCACTCATTAATGAAACATTGAGCGTGAACAATACTTTGTTTGATCGGTTCTAAGTAGTTCCTGTTGGTCCCGTTGTTCCACCCAGTGTGAGATGCAGAAGCTTTCCTAACTCAGGTTGGCTGGTCGTTGGGGATTTTACGTTCTGGCAACATCTAAGGTCATATCAGGACGGGTACCGCCTTGTGACAGTACACCCTCATGGCTGCTTTATAGTGCTGTCCCACTGGGAGACCAGGCCACCAGCAGCATGGCCTGATATCTCACTCAGTCACATTATACTGACACTGAGCCAGCGAGTCCTTGCCCTATCCTAATAATGCCGAGCGCCTGGCCAGGAAGCGACAAGTATACATTTTAAAGTTATTGGTTTGACTCGACCATGATCTACCAAAATAGGAGACGGACGCTCAACTCTTTCAGCCATCCCATCTGGTCTCCTCACTCAGAGAGTGAAAGAGATTAAAACAACAGAGACGTGCTTTGGGCAGTTTCCATGACACTGATCAATAGTGCTTTAAGGCGTCCTGTTCCAGCGGCATGCTTCTCTAGTGCACAGAGGGCAGGTTTCCCAACACTCACACACCACCTCTCTGTCACTCTCTGTCTCCTCTGTCTCCTCTCTGTCTCTATCTATCTCCATATATATATGCGATGTATAAACATTATGTGAGTATAAAGGCACAGAAGGGAATTTATTATTATTTTTATTATTATCCATTATTATCCATTTATTATCCATGTATTACCAATTACTTCTCGCAATGTAATTTGCTCCGTTCCTTCCATCCTGGGACCGGTGGCGCCACCACCGGCCTAAACTCTAACTATGGGCGCACGCATTGTCATCCGCGTCCGAGAATTTCAACATTTATATTAATAGCCCACTAAGACTTTAATATCCACCCATCTGTGCCAGTCAGGAAGCCATAGTGACCACTCACAGGTGGCGCTGATGTGGCCTTGAGAACAACTACGCCCCGGAGGGACTACTTTTCACGGAGGCTCTTATCTGGAGGGTACTACTACTACTAGTACTAGTTCTCAGGAGGAGCTTATTTGGTGGGGACTACTTTTTGCGAAGGCGCTCATTTATATCAGAATATTTGATAGAGGAGGTTCATAAGGGAGGTAGAACTAGGCTCTACTCTTGGCGCTTTAATAATTGCAGGGGACTACTTTTGAGGAAGGCACTCATTTGGAACAGAATACAAAATAGAGGAAGTGCTTACTTAGAAGTAAAGGAGGTGGAACTACTATTGGCAGTTATTTGGAGGGGACTACATTTTGGTAAGGTGCTCGTTTGGGACATAATACATAAGAGAGGAAGTGTTTACTTAGAAGGGATTACAAAACGAAGGAGGTGGAACTATTTTTGGCGCTTATTTGGGGGGAACTACTTTTTGGTAGTGAGGGAGGTATGTGCATTTGGAAGGGCCTACTTTTAGGTGGCGAGCACTTATTTAGAAGGGACTACTTTTGGGTGTCGGGATGCTTATTTTGAGGGACTACTTTTCTATTTTTCATTGGGTGGAACATATTTGGAAGGGCCTACATTTTGGGGAAGGAGCTTATTTGGAAGAGTCCACTTTACAGAAGCGTTGCTTACTCAGAAGGAATGCGCTTTTTCGGGAGGACTGTTATTTATGGAAGTGTTTATTTATAGAACACTACTACTGCTTATTTTGAAGGACTACTATTTCCGATGGTGGTTATTTCGAGGGACTATTAGTATACTTGAAGGATGCTTATTTTGAAGGCCTGCAATTTGAGGATGAACTTATTTTGAGGAAGTATTACTTGATAGGTGCTTATTTTGAGGAACTACTATTTGAAGCAGTGCTTATTTGGAGGGACTATTCCTGGATGGGTGCTTATTTTGAAGGATTGCGAAGGATTTTGAAGAAGTGCTTACTTTGAGGGCCTACTAGCCTATTTGAGATTGTTCTTATTTTGAGGAAGTATTATTTGCTGAGTGCTTATTTTGAGGAATTGCTACTCTACATATGCTTATTTTGAAGGCCTGCTATTTCAGCTTGTGCTTATTTTGAGGAACTACCACTTTACCTGTGCTTATTTTGAAGTCTTGCTATTTGATCAGGAATTATTTTTAGGGTTATTACTTGAGATGTGCTTATTTTGAAGGCCAACTATTTGAGCTTGTGCTTATTTTGAGGAAGTATAACTTGCCGGCTTCTTATCTCGAGGGGCTACTACTTTACAGGTGCTTAATTTGAAGGCCTGCTTTTTTTCTGGGTGCTTATTTTGAGAGCGTATTACTTGAGCAATACTTATTTTGGGGGACTACTATTTGAAGCAGTGCTTACTCTGATGGGCTACTATTTGATGGATATGTTGCCGGGACGAAGAACTCCAACAACCAACCAACCTAGTTGATGGGTGCTTATGTTGTAGGCCTACTACTTTCGGAATGCTTATTTTGAGGGAATATTACTCGATTGATTCTTATTTTGAGTGTCCACCATTTGAGTAAAGTGCTTGTTTTAACTTGCAGAAGTCAATTAAATATTTTTCTCACTGAGCGAACGCCTTGTAGTTAGTTATACAAAACCGCCTATTATATTCTGGAAGCTTATATATTGTGTGCAAAAAAACCTGTTTATTCACAAAGGCTCGACTACTAACCAAATTACTGCACTCGCCATGTAGCAAAAGGTTTATCAGGTTGGTATGGCTGGGGGATGGCAGCGGGAGTCAACAGCGAGGAAGACAATGCAAATTTAATGCCTGCTCAGATTGTTGTGGGTGGTAGCTATGTTACCCGGCCCACAGGGTCACGGCAATGGAACGCCGCCATTGATTGCAGTGTTGCCATGGACTCGTCGCACTGTATCGTCTTGAAGCCTCACTACAAACGCTACCTGCCTAGATTCCTTATAGGTATTAACATGTTGCCTACTGGTATACACGTACCCTACTGTAACACTGTAGCCTACCGATATATACGTACCCTACTGTAACACTGTAGCCTACTGATATACACGTACCATACTGTAACACTGTAGCCTACTGATATACACGTACCCTACTGTAACACCATAGCCTACTGGTATACACGTATCCTACTGTAACACCATAGCCTGCCGATATACACGTACCCTACGGTAACACCATAGCCTACTGGTATACACATACCCTACTGTAACACTGTAGCCTACTTATATACACGTACCCTACTGTAACACCGTAGCCTACTGGTATACACGTATCCTACTGTAACACTGTAGCCTGCCGATATACACGTACCCTACTGTAACACCGTAGCCTACTGGTATACACATACCCTACTGTAACACTGTAGCCTACTGATATACACGTACCCTACTGTAACACCGTAGCCTACTGGTAAACACGTACCCTACTGTAACACTGTAGCCTACTGATATACACGTACCCTACTGTAACACCGTAGCCTACTGGTATACACATACCCTACTGTAACACTGTAGCCTACTGATATACACGTACCCTACTGTAACACCATAGCCTACTGGTATACACGTACCCTACTGTAACACTGTAGCCTACTGATATACACGTACCCTACTGTAACACTGTAGCCTACTGATATACACATACCCTACTGTAACAGCGTAGCCTACTGGTATACACGTACCCTACTGTAACACTGTAGCCTACCGATATACATGTACCCTACTGTAACACTGTAGCCTACTGATATACACGAGTATACCTAGCATATTACTGATGGTAGATAGTATCATGTGTTGTTATTGATGTCAGAGTAAGACTAAATTATATCTGTGTATACATCTATGTTTATTAAATGGCTGAATGACTATCAGTTTCTTTCATGATACCAAGTGCAGTTTCCAGCTTCACACTCAAAGTGATAATATTAATATTAGACTGGTCCCGATCTGACATGGTATTCATCATGTGAGTGCTACTGTGACAATCAAATGGCCGCCCTCTTTATTGATTATGCTATTGAATCTGGATTGAATATTCAATTCGGCTTCACATAGGTCGATTCTTATTCTGAAAGCTATTGAGTTGTGCATGATAACAATGCATATTTTTTAACTGCATATTTATTAAGAGGCTATTTATTAAATGGGTATTTATTGAATGGCTATTTATTAAATGGCTATTTATTGAATGGCTATTTATTAAATTGCTATTATTAAATGGCTATTTATGAAATGGCTATTTATTAAATGGATGTTTATTAAATGGATATTCATTAAATGGTTATTTATAAAATGGCTATTTATAAAATGGCTATTATAAAATGGTTATTTATGAAATGGCTATTTATTAAATGGATGTTTATTAAATGGATATTTATTAAATGGATATTTATTAAATGGATACTTATTTAACTAACAGGAATTGGTTCAATGCGCATGGAGAATTCCACATGGCTGTTCATTTCAACCCCGTCCATTCCATCCCAACCCGCCCTAGTTAATAATAAGACAGAATTTGCAATGTATTTTAAACAACAACCAATGAGACAATAGTAGCCCTACACACAGAAATGCGACAAGAGATCGGAGGCCAGTCTCATGAATTAAATAGCTACCCCCCCCCCCCCCCCCCCCCAATACGTACCCTCCGAGTTGCTTCTACCAGGAAGTGAAATTAAAACGGTTTTTGTTTCTTGTTTCCTACCCCGTTGGCAAGTAACGCGGAAACGCCGGTGGTTGGGCGTCTCAACAGACAGTGGCTTACCAGGGGCAACGGCTTCTTATATTTAGAACGCCGCTTTGCGCATGTACGGGGCCTCCTTCTGCCATGTAATCTACCCAGTTGGAAGCAGCTTTTAAACAACCCCTTGTTTATTTATGGCATGATATATATTGATCTGTATATTTGAAAAACTAATTCTTGAACATCGCCTTGCTCATATGCCTCACCTCACTCATCTCACCTCCAGATCTGACTGCGATCACCCATGACCTTGTCCCTTACAGCTCTCTGCAGGCCCCTACCCACTGATGTAATGCCTCCGGGGGCTGCCCGGAATAAAGTCATGTTATCCCAACTTCATGCTTCCACATATTCTGTACCTTTGCTGCAATGATATATAATATATATTATATATATAATATATATAATATATATAATATATAATATATATAATATATATAATATGCAATGATATATAATATACATATCATATATATAATATATATAATATATATAATATATATAATTTATATAATTTATATAATTTATATAATTTATATAATTTATATAATATATATTATATATATATAATATATATAATATATAATTCACTTCACTCGGGTAACAGAAAAGAGCAGGAAATGGTTTTAAAGTACTTTTATTGAGTAAAATGTGATCGTAACCTGAGCAGGTTGATCAATTCATGGCAATTGGGTGACTGAGACCCGACTGTTCTTTCAAGTGCTGGGCTAGGAGCAGAAACGAGGCAAAGACCTCAGAGTTCAAGTGATGGCATATACAGGAGGCAGGTAGAGTGTAGAGGAAATCAGCGCTCACCCCCCAGGTAGAGGGTGGGTGGCCGTGGAAGCGAAGTGTACTGTAGATTGTGTTGTGAGAAAGTGAGTGGTAGCATTGCAGAGGGTAGTGAGGAAGACAGAAATAGACATAGCCTCATGAGCAAATGAACCCTGTTACCCTCGGCCAACATGACCAATTCACTTCACTCGGGTAACGGAAAAGAGCAGGAAATGGTTTTAAAGTAGTTTTATTAAGTAAAAACTGATCACAACCTGAGCAGGTTGAGCAATTCATGGCAATTAGGCGACTGAGAACTGACTGTTCTTTCCAGTGCTGGCTAGGAGCAGAAACGAGGCGAGGACCTCAGAGTTCAAGTGATGGCATGCACAGGAGGCAGGTAGAGTGTAGAGGAAATCAGCGCTCACCCAACATATGAGCGAGCGCTGATGGTGCATCGAGGATCTGGAGAGATGGTATGTAAGCTCCGACTGCCTGGGATTTCCAGGTGCCTGCAGACATCAGAGCTGGGAGAGGAACGCCCGCGAGGAGGCAGGCCTGGGCAGCACCGCAGCAGAGGCTGTGGAGAGCCAGTCTTTTTGTAAAGTTCAGGGCTGCTGTGCCAGCGAGGCGGAATGCTGTGGTGAGGTAGCGGACGGTGAAAGGAGCTCCAGAGGGAAGGATCAGGGCAGGGCCAGATGGGGAAGGAGAGTGGGCAGCAAAATAGGCAGTCCAGGCTTTGACCGGGCAACATGGGGAAGAAGGGATTCTGGGGAGGCGGAAGGTGAGAGGAGCGGACTACCGAGGCCGGGTCTTAGTGGATCGGACAAATATGTCCAATCTGACCAAAGTAAAACAGCGGCTTGGGGCCAGAAGGTAGCTAGTGATGGATGGAACAGCAGAGAGGAGGTGGGCAGGGTGAAGGGGCGGGGTAACCAATCAGGCAGGAGCGCAAGGGCTGTGTGGACAGGGGTGTCAAACCAATCATAGACCAAGTCTGGTAGTGTTAAGTCAATATCAGTGGTGTGAGTGTGTGGCGTACTAGCCGGTTGTAGTTGAGTGTTTATAGGGGGGAATGAGGGGTGGGGTGGGTGGGAGGGGGAGGTTCTGGGGTGGGTGTGGGTAATGGTTGTGGGTAGGGGTGGGGTGGGCGGTAGGGGTGGGGTGGGTAGGGCTGGGGTGGCAGTGGGTCACAGCTGACCAGTGGTTGCGGTTTAGTGGGGTGTGACATAGGAAAGGGGCGAGGCGAGTGGGGGGGAAGGGGGAAGGGAAAACAGAGTTGAGTGGAAATGTACACAAACAGAGGGAACACTTACCGGCGCAGGGGAGGGGCCAGGAATTGAAGCAGCTTTCCTCTCCCTGAACCTGCGCTTCTTTTGACAATCTTTCTCTCGGTGAGAGAGGGAGCACCTTGTCATGTAAGTGCACCATGCGCAGATGTGAAGCTGCCTGTGAAGCTGGGAGTGTGCCGTGCGAGGAGGTATAACCACAGTCTTTGCCTCAGTTCCAAGTGTAACAGGCTTTGCCGTCTTGTTCTTTATTATAATCCTCCATGGGGTTAACAGCAGCCTGAGAGGGGGCCGGGGGCCGGGGGGCACTGAAACTGCTGCAGCTGGGCGGTATTTGTTTGAAGGGTGTGTCTGAAAGGTTCTAACTGCGTCTGAACACACGTCTCATTGGAGATCTTTTATCTGAGGTGCATCAAGCCACCCGTCTCTTAACTGACAGTCTGCAACCATCTGAAAGACCCTTTGGACCAATGCCTGTACATTGGCCAATCCGATCTGATGGCCATGCATGAGAGGTCTTGCTCGTGTTGGAGGACTGGGGGCCACCACTCTTCAGGGAAGGAGGGGTGGGCTGTAAAGTACTCGGCCCAGGTGGCCTCCCCAAGCCCTATCTTCTTGAACCCGTCACCTCTGGTTATTAAAAGATCAGGGAGAAGCTCTATTTCTTTGGGCCTGGTGAGAAGGTGCGCTGCGTCGAGAAAGTCAATGCAAGGGGGGTGGGCGGCGGACCGGTCTGGGTGGAATGCGAGGGGCGGGGATGGGGGGAAGTGGGGGGGGGAGAGGGGCATGGCGGGGCCTGAGACCGACGCCGGCGGTGCGGTGAAGTGGGGGGCGACCGAGACAGAGCCCGAGGGGCGTTCTTTCGCCAGTGGTGGGAGGGGGAGGGGGAAGACGGGGAAAGGTGGGGTGGGGAAGGTGAGGGGGAGGCTGGGCATCACTGAGAATGTGAGCGGTGACGGGGAGGAGGGGGAGACACTGACTGAGCTGACCTTGCGCGCCTAGGTTGAGGTGATGGCGGTGAGCTGCTGAGAGCTGCTGAGTGTGCAGCATTACTGAGACGCCTGTTTTCTCTAGTCCTGTTCTGAGTCTGTAGTAGAGGAAGGAGAGTCTGGGGAGTCAGGGTTGAGGAAGGGGTCACAAGAAGACCGAGCTTGCCTGTCAGGTTGCTGTCTAGAGGGCTGATGTGACAGCGCCGGCCTGCCCCTCCTTTTCCATGTTGGTGGCATGGTGCTGTGTGTGCGCTGGAGTGGCAGGTAGTGCGCGTGTTATCCTATGCTCAGTGGAAAGTGGAAGTGAAGTACACTGTAGCTCATGTTGTGAGAAAGTGAGTGGTAGCAGTACAGAGGGTAGCGAGGAAGACAGAAACACACATAGCCTCGTGAGCAAATTACCCATGTTAGCCTCGGCCAACATGACCAATATATAACAAATATATATATAATATATATAATATACATAATATACATAATATACGTACTATATAAGTCATTATGTGGATATAAATAATGGCAGCCCCTTAAATGTTTCCCCCCCATTACCATCTTCTTCCATGTTATTCGCTGCAGTCATTCTCTACTCCCCTCCTCCCCCGCCTCCTATACCGTGAGCCAACTGTCAGTCTGCTCACTTTAAAACTAATATATATAATATATCACTGGTTATAATATATATATAATATATATAATATATATAATATATATAATATATATAATATATAATATATATAATATATACATATAATACATATAATATGGTAATAGTCTTCACTGACCTCTAAGGCAAGAAGCCTCATAGACAGGCCCCATAAACAGCACTGAATAATGATGCCAATTTCCCGCCCAACCCAAATACTCCTTGCTAATGGCATCACTTGGATTATCACTGAAATAGGTGCATTGCAGGTGGGCAGAAATATTGATATAGAAAAATGAAACAAAATCTATTCCCAACCTCTCTCTATTTTCTTGTACTTCATTGTATCCGCATCGTTATGCTCACCAAGCCCACCTTTACATATTATATATACCCCGATGCTTTTGGTTGTTTGTTGGAGTTTTATGTCCTGGCAGTATCTAAGGTCATATTAGGTCGGGTACCGACTTGTAACAGTGCACACTCTTGGTGACTTAATAGTGCTGCCCGACTGGGAGACCAAACCACTGACACCATGACCTGATATCCCACTCAGTCACATTATTCTGACACTGAGCTAACCAGTCCTCACTCTATCCTAATAATGTTGAGCGCCAGGCTAGGAAGCGACAAGTACGAATTTAGTAAGTTATTGGTTTGACTGGACCTTGAATCAAACTCCCGACCTTCCGCACGGGAAGCATGCGCTCTACCCATTCGGCCACTGCGTCCGGTATATATATACCCTGATAGTATACGACATTGCTATTGTAACTTATCATATCTTTATCATATGTTTGTGAACAACAAAAATTCACTTCTTCACAGCTGGAAGTCTAGCATGTTGATACTGAAAGAAGATTACAGTAAAACCTCTCTAACCGACCACCTCCACAAATCGCCATTCCCCTATGACGATCACTTTATTTGGGTCCCAAGCGATCGCCCATTCAATACCATAGTAATGATTTAAAACACCTCCCTAAACCGACCACCTCCCTAAATGGACCATTTATAGTCGATCCCATGGTCGCTCGATTTAGAGAGGTTTTACTGTATATAATATTTAGACGTATAATGTACATCGGAAACAACGTCACATGTTCCTACGAGCATACATACCTTTATGTGGTCGTTCAAGTTGTTGGGGTCCCGATTAGTAAGGTCCGGTTCGGACTCCGGGCACACTCCCATTCTGGACCGGTTGAGTAGCTTCTGACTATCCGAAGAAATAGTTGAATCCTCTCCTGGGACTGGTCAATGTCCGTCCGCACAATACAATGTGGGAATTACTTCCAAGGCAAGACAAATGGTTCAAGGTTGTCCCGGGACTGATTCAATGTCCGCACAAAGCACACTGTGGGGAGCAACTTCCAAGGAGAGAATCCTGATAAGAAGAACCCAAGGGGACGCCGAGAACCAGTGAAGTGAACTACTGTCGGCGATGCTGGTCTGCCGAGTACCAGCGGAGCAGTTGGGTGCTTGGTTCCGGGTAGGATCAGTGAGTGAGTGGTGATGCTTGTTTGCGGACGGCTGTAGTAGTGAGGAAGCTGCATTTAGGGTGGGTGGGTGAGTGGGTGAGTGGGTGGGAGTGGGGTCAGGGTGGGGGGACCGGCGTGTACAGGGACGGCTTTATAGGTGTGCTTGGTGGCGGGTGACTAGCAACAAGCAAACACGGGCCGGTGGCGGCCGGGGAAGCCTGAGCCTGCGGGCGGGCGGGCGGGCGAGGGACGGGGAGCAATTTCCGGTCAGGGTGATGAGTGGGTGTGTGCGGGTGGCGGGTGAGATGGGGGAGGGGGCGTGGCAGAGGCTAAATCGGGGTGAAGCCGGGATCACTCATTCCGCCGCCACCGCTTCCCGACACGCTTAGCTGCACAACTTGAACATCGTCATGGATACTCGTGACGTCACTCACCCGACGCGCCACCTGAGCACCAGCATGGATTGAAAATGAAGTGAGAGATGGGGTGGGGTGATGGGTGGGTGGGTAGGGGGGGGGGCATGGTTGTTTATTGCTTTACGTACTAGCAACATCTAAAGTCATATCATGATGGGTACCGACTTGTGACAGTGTGCACTCATGGCGTCTTTATTGTGCTGCCAAACTGGGAGGTCAGGCCGCTGGTACCATGATCCGACTTCCCTCAGAGTCACATAATCCTTATTCTGTACTCACCAGTTTGTGTACTATCCTATTAATGTCAAGCACGGGGCTAGGTAGCGACAAGTATCAATTTTATTAGTCATTGGTTTGACTCGGGAGGGACCATGCGAGAATTTACGTCGATAAATCGATATTAGCTGAAGGTAAAATGTGAAGCATACAATATGTAGGCTCGGAAACAGCGGCAAATCTGTGCATGGCATGTGGCAGAGTTATCAGTGCGGTTGCTATGATTTATTATGTGATATATAACGTATTATATGAATATAAAGGGGGCGTAGCAATCTTGTGATGTTTATTCCTCTATTTATTATTGCATGCTATTTATTATTCCATACTGCCTGATCAGGCTATTTACTGTGGGCCGGATCCCGCCAGGCGAGTTTGGTGGCACCACCGCCCAGTCACGCGCCTTTCCACACTGTGGGCGTCACATGAGCGCTAGATTTTAAACTGAATGGACACACAGTTTGAGAGTCTTCTGTGGTTTTGTGGAGGATGCCAATAGATTTCTGTGGCGCGTGTGGTCCTAGCCACGATACGGCTGAGGATTCCTGTAAAAATAAGAAGGGGACGGAGGTTGGCAGGACAATAAGGCGTTCTACAGCAAAGATGGCTAAATCAGGAGTGCCGGATTGTGCTACGGAAATGGAGACATTGTTAAACAAGATGTAACTGTCAGACTTATGACAAGACACAAGCCTCGCAAAATTGAAGAACTGAAGCTAGAGGAGGAAGTGAGAGGCCTACGTGAGGAGCGCAGCAGGCTGCTAGCAATACATGAGAAAAGGAGAAAAGGCCAACGAAAAGAAATGGCGGAGTATCATGTGACCCAGGAGGAGGCTACCGGTGCAGTAGAGGTCGGATATGAGGTAGGTGGAAAGGGACCGATCTCCGAACATCAAGAACCGATGGTTGAATCTGGTTACTCAACATACGGGCGTTCGCGACGACGGTCATGATACGGGCAGAGGCGATGGCGTTCAGCTAGTAGTAGTTCCAGTACTAGTGCCGAGAGGAAAGTGCGAAGTAAGTAGTCTCTGAAACATCACTTTGAATCTAAAAAGGATGTTCGAAAATTAAACTGTCACGAGATTGTGTGCGCGACAGCAGCCTGGGTCCTGGAGATCCCTATCATATCCTTGCTGGACATGATAGGGATGTCCGAGCCCTCCTTGGACATATCTATTTTATTTCGCATAGGGTGTGAAACAATGAATAACTGGATAGTGCCCATGCAGATTACGATCTGTGCATGCAGAAGTTGGCAGAGAAGAAGGGCTTTGAAGCATTCTTGAGTGCCAATACAGGGAATAGTGTACTGCATTATGGACATGAGGGTAGTAGGAAGCATAAAACTACCAGTTTGGGGTTTAGCAATAGGCCTAACATGGCATGCTACGTCTACAACAGCGAGCTGGGTTGTCCGAGAAAGGAGGAAGAATGCAGGTATGAACACAAATGCTCAAAATGTGGTGGAAAGGGACATAAGCGTGTAACTTGCAAAGACTGATGGAGTGACTGTAAGACACCGGTGAGGGTATGAGCAGGGACCTGGAATGCACTGCCCGTGCTCGCTGAAGCGGAAACTATTACACGTGTGAGATAGCTGTTTGACGTGGATAGTGAGAGGGCGTGCGGAGGTCCGCAAATTGAAGGGCGCCAACCCGTGACAGATGATGTGCCGGTTGAGTACACAGCATGGGACAAGGAGTCTTGTCAGGCAATGTTGAACACAGGTGTGAGAGTGGAGTGTGTGGATATAGTCGGCCAACAGGGAGCCATTGGTGAGCATTGACTGCAAATTAGGGGGAGGTAGTGCAGTAATAGTATTAGGCGTCGACTGGGAGGGCCGCCCAGGGTCAGCACACATGACAGCTGATCCACCGGGAGCGGAGGGGCGGGAGCGGCCCAGGATACGAAGTGTCGGATGTGAACACAAAGCGGAGTTTACGGAAGTCGGCGCCGGTCAGACGGAGCACAGTGTGAATCGTGGAGACATTGACGCTAAGTGCCAAACCGACAAACATTGGAGTGAGGTATGTAGGGCAGTGGCCCAGGCAGGCTACGGCGGACTGCTGACGGTGTGCCAAGATGGCGATGGCTGCCTACAGGTAGCGGTGAGAGAGGACTGTGACACCACAGGTTGGACCTTTACTGTTGACATTGACTGTCTGCGCGGGACTTGCTTATGTGTGTTTGATCTAGCTGGAATGAGGTGCCAGCTGAAACCATGTCGGTTTTTTGCTGAAGCTGTATGTGGTTCCGACATTGATGTTGATACATTGTTTATCCTCCAAAGCATTGTATCTGGTTTCCAGTTTGTCAACGATAATTGTGATGTAACTTACAACATAGCAAAGGAGAAGCGGAAGGCGACATGGGAGAGGGAGATTATAGAAGACCGGCTTAGAACCGAGCTCGAGAGTGGTATTTTTAATAAAAGTCGCAGGAGCCTTGAAGCATACAATATGTAGGAGCGGAAACAGCAGCAAATCTGTGCATGGCATGTGGCAGAATTATCAGTGCGGTTGCTATGATTTATTATATATATACATATATTTTTTAACCAAATGCATATTGTTGATTATGTATGATGTCATGTTGCTGTGACATGGGGGGTGGGGGAACCGTCGTATCTATTAACTGCGACTTGTCAACAAGCACTTCCTGTTTCTCCAGCTATATGTTAAGTTATAGACTACAGTGTGTGTTTTTTTAATGTGAGTTTAAAGTTGCATTGTCTGATGGTGTTGAGTTTCTCCCATTTTTTCTGAGATAATTAGATTATGGTAATCATTAAAGCCTACTTTTCTTTCGTTTGAAGTAACTTTGAGTTTAAATGGCTAACTTTGGAGATATTTTACATCAAAACATGCTAAATTAATTTGGGCAAACACGCCAAAAACTCTGACACCATATACTTCAGTAGTAAACAGGTTCTATTAAATCGACTTAGTATGTCCTTGTACGCAGCAAGAGCAACCATATCTAAATTGACTATGTAGAATCAAATCTAGATAAGTATTTTGGTTTTGAATATTTGATATTTTCATCTGACTATGCCCACATACATACACACACACATTGGCACGGAAGCCGGAAGTGACATCAACAGGAAACCGAGTGCTTACTGAGCCAGTAACTGAACCAGTGAAAGAGGAAAGGGAAAATGTATGTTGTACAATTCCCTAATTGTCTTGAATGAGCGAGGTCGCTCATTCGGTGTCATTGCATTGATTAGCCATAGCTCAATCAACAAACAATCAAATATAAACCAATTAATTCCTCAGAAAACCAACAAAACCAAAAACCAATCAAGCATTTAAACTAAAAAATAAAGAATACCATCTAATGAGCGACTGACACCCGCGCAGTTGACAGATCACGCCTACTTAAATGTCACATTTCTGATAATTTACCCTCTACTGTTATCTCATATTTTTATCATTAACTATTGCTATTGTACTTTAATGTAATTGATTACTCGTTTGTTAAATCCTTCACATGACTCATATGCCCTCATCACATTTCATTTTCCCAATATATCGGGGCCTTCGCTCGTTCGCTTCTTGCCTGATGATACACAGTCAATGTACATGCCGCCGGGCGGGCAGCGCCCGAATAAAAGCCTTGATTAACCCACTCATGCCTCTGAGTCAGCTTTGTCCGTGAGCAATGATATAAAGGTAGTAAATATCGAAGACGCATAGTCTGATGATTTTGAATTTCTGTCATTTATTTTTCGATAAGAATAATTGATTAAGGTGATTGTTATAATCTACCCTCCTTTAGTGTGAAGTAGCATTTTCAATGGCTAACTCTGGAGATACTTGAAGTGCACACACGCAGAATTAATGTTGGCATGCGCGTCTAAATGCTATCACCATTGGCTTCAGCAGTAACAGGTTCTATTAAATTGACTTAGTATTTCTTACCATGCAGAAACACATGCATAATAAGTGCACTCGAATCTAGGTTGGATATACAGGATCAAAATCTAGATGGGATTTGGTTTAGAATATGTGATATTTTCATCGGACTATGCAGCTTAAAAAATGTACTTCGTCCATCCTTACAATAATTTACTTAGCCTTTGTTTATTATTAATATTATGCACTATCATAAGGTAACAATCTAATGGCACTGTGGTGAAATTACACAATATTGTCGCTTTCACTGGCATGGGTGTTGTTCTGGCTTTATATTGTATTTAATTGTCTGTCCGTCCAAATTGCGAGTGATTTGGCGGGAAACACAGCCCCCCCTCCAACCGGGACGTCAGTGAACTGCCTTCACCCACGTTTAAGTACATTCCCAAGCACTCATGTTTTAAAACCTTCCACCCACCCGAGCTCAGTGGCGGATTTAGGGGAGGGGCACGGGGGGTTCGTGCCCCTCCACCACCCCCCCCCCCCCCCCCAGCTAAAAAAAACCCCAACATTTTCTAGTGATAGTGTAGGGTCGTCAAGTCAAATACGGCCGTTTTAAAACATTGCGCTCAGGTGACACGAAATCCCTTCATTTTGGACGTCAGTTTTCAACAAACTTTTGCCGGAGGGAGGGGACACCCCCTCTCACCCCCTCTTACTCAGCGCTTTATGCCTCATTCACTGTGTACTCCTGTTAGTCCGACCCCTGGATCCGCCCCTAGAGCTACTACGTCAGGTTCTCCCAATGACACTCATTGATCTGTGATATAATACACACATCAATCATGGCCATGCCTGATTATTGAATGGGTAATCTGTTTCACGTAAGTCAATTAAAGTTACTACACTTCCACTGAAGCCTCCTGTGTTTTTCGTCTGGAATCGTCGACAAATGGGACGTAAATAGGTTACTACTGTTGAATATTACATTTCCCCAGAGCCACCTAGCGACAAACACCACGGTTGTGCCTGCCTACACAGTTAAAAGACTTTCTATTGGCGGCTGGCTGTTGTGATATATGCGTAATAGATGTATAGGCAGGTGGATAATATATGCTAATGAGATGCAAAGGTTTGAGACAAAGGATTATGTAAATGAGATGATGTCACGGAAAGTTTAGCCGGCAGGTTCAGCGAGCCCTGGACATGAATAAACCATTCAATATCCAGAAGTCAAAGTGTTCAGACGCTGTACTTTCACAGCTGTCGTCTTGTTCTGAATTCTCACTGCTGGAGGAGTTGTTGATCTAGAAGATCCGTTCACATTCACTTGATTAATTTTTCAACAATCCAATTCATAGTCTCATCAGGTCCGCGGCCCTCCACAGCTGAAATTGACTTGCACAGATATATATGGTAGGTGAGTAGTTTGTGTAGTCTGATAGTCGTAATTTTCTGCCATTGTCTGAGATAAATATATATTAGGTTGATCGGTACAATCTACCTTACTTTAGTTTTAAAGAAATTTGCATAAAAAAAGAGTAATTTAGGGGATATTTGAAGTGCAAGCATGCACAATTAATTTCGGCATGCATGTCAAAACTGTGACACCAATAGGCTTCAGCAGTAACAGGTTAAACATTTTCTTTGACTCAGTATGGCCTTCTACGTAGCACCAAATAATTACTAAGTGCGACAATATATAAGCTGGATCTGTAGGTTCAAATGTAGATAAGTGTTTTTGCTTTTGAAAATTTGCTGATTGTGCACCCTTCGACTACTTTAAGGTGTTCGCCCTGGAATGGCAATGTTCCTCTTTGTCTATAACCCTCTCACCAAATATCAAAAGCAAAGTTTGTTTTATTTAATGACGCCTCTAGAGCAAATTGATTTTCGTATCATCAGCTATCGGACGTCAAACATATGGTCATTCTGACATATTTCTTTGGAGGAAACCCACCGCGACCACTTAGGCTACTCTTTTTGATAAACCGTAAGGGGTCTTTTATATGCACTTTCCGACAGCAATATACAATAACAGATTTTATTACAGTGACTCAGTGTACTCTTCTATGTAGCAACAAGTGCTTAATAAGTGCGCCAGTATCTAAAGCCGTGTTCACACGGGCAAAATGTGAGGCGAATCAGACAAATCGAATCAGGTGAGGCGAATTAGCGGCCCGTTCACACGGGCAGTACTTGGGCCGGAAATCGAAATCTGCGCATGAGCAAGTCCAGACTAACCAGCGCCAGTTTGGGTTTATCGACATCGGCCGAGAGAGTGTGGGTTCGACCTAGATATGTATGGATTGAATCGTATTGGTTTGGAACGGTCAAAACTTCTGCTGGGCAGTGAAACCCTAAAAATAAATGATGAAAAAAATATCTGTGCATAGATAGCGGTTTCATTAATTAAATTATATAATATGCGCTTTTGATCGACCGGAAAGTCAACAAACTAAGGTGTCGACTGTGCATGCGTGTGAGGTGCTTAATCCGCCTCAGTGCGTTGACACGGACAAAATAAATCGATTCACAGAAATCGCCTCACGTAAACTACCTCGCGAGGTGGTTTACATTATCTGGATCACGTGAATCGATTCAGCCCTAATCCGCCTCAGACGTGCGTTCACACGAGAAATGTGAGGCGAACTAGGCAAGTCGCTTTCTACGAATCGATTTACATTGCCCGTGTGAACACGGCTTTAGTTACATATGTAGAATCAAATCTAGATGAGTGTTTTAGTTTGAGAAATTTGCTACCTCATCGAATTATGCAGCTTTAAGTAGATAATTATATCATAAGTAGATATTGCATCACAACATGGGTAATTCAGGATGTGGCCCCAACAACAGACTGCTGCTCACAGTAGGCTAAGGATGCGTGATGATGGCGCCACCACACACCAACAACGCAGGCTCGAGAGCCTCGACGCACACCTAGAGGACTTGTCTGTAAGTCGGGAGGCTGGGAAGCTGGATGGATGGGTATTGGAAACTGCATCACAATCAATGCCTACCTATTATATTGATCGCCGTAGACAATTCCACTGCTACCTTCTGCAGTCATCGGGCTGTTCGCAGATTACGTCACGGTTATGGGGTGGGTGGGGTCTCATCCTCATCATCATCATCATCATCAATCCTTTAACCACAACAATCATTGGGGCACCACATATGACTTTGCAAGCAGTTTTATTCACTTTTCCCTGTTTTCCACTGCCCTCTGGGACCTGCCAAGTCCCTGTTGTTGTCTTACCACCTCTTCCTTTGTCCACCATGTCTTCTTACCCTTTTCACCGTGCCTTACAACGTGATTTTGGCAGGACCTGATGAATGGGAAATATTACCATACCACTGCAGTTTGCATCTCTTTACAATCGTTCAGAGATCTTTGTGTGGCCCAGACTTCCTCGTTGGCAACATGGTCTGTAGATGTGTGCTAGATAGTAGGATATGTACGATAGTAGGAGATGTTGCATTAAAGGGGGAACATCGCCTAGAGTGGGACTTGAACCTACATTTATGCCATTCCAGAGCAAGCGTCCTAACCATTAGACTATCTACGTTCCATGATTCACCACAATTCACCTACCCACATCTACCAACATTTCACCTGGGTAGGTCAGTTCTTCTCACATCCTCACATCATCCCATTCTGATATGACATTGGATGTTGCTAGGACGCAAAACCCCAACACACAAACAAAACGCTCATCATCCTGGAATTGTAAGTTGCATGCTTACAATTATAAAAATCCCAGTGCTGCATTTACGTTCATTACATCGACAGGGCAAGTTCAACACCATACAGTAGACATTATGAACACGCATCCTGGTCATGGGACCAATGTAATAAAGCATCACGCCTAGAGGGTCATGAATCTAGAATCCTGCCAGTCCAGGGCGATGGTCCTAACCATTAGAATATATAGGCACCATGATGCAATCCACATATCCACACCTACCTGTGTGTATTATATGTATCAATTCACATGGACTGTTTTCTCCCTCTCTGCCTCGTACTCTTGTTTGCATCACCATCTCCAAGCTTCTCCCCCTGACATTTTTGGACTAGAATTAATAAGTTGCATGGCCTAAAACCTCCCACTATTGCCAACTTCATGTAGTAAGTTGCGGTCTCTCAGATAAAATGCCACACACTGAGATAGGTGTGGATAGATTGATTGATTGCTGATGGCTTTAACGCTGTGTCAGCAACAAGGGCCATATTCACGGTGGAAAACTAGTGGTCTATTCTCGTAATCTTGTCAATCACATTCACATGGCTACCTTTAAATTTACATGAAATTTCAAAATGCTTAAATCCATGTCGAATGATACCAAAACCCATCACTGATGCACTGTTGAAGTGGTGAGATTTGTTTGTGTCAATTGACTGTGAAATCTGGCTCACAAAAGGAGCCAAAATTACAGCACGTGATATAGCCCAATTGTTCTTAGGAAGTCTCAAGGCCCAGTCAGACCTTACCGGACTGTGTACCGGACACCACCGGACAAAGAATTGTTTAGTCCGGTGGTGTTCGATATCAAAATGTACCGAAATGCACCGAAATGTACTGGATTAAACGAACCCTAAACGGAAAAGGAACGTACATTAACGAATAGCCACCGGACGATAAACGGACAATAAACGAACGATAACCGGACGACAACCGAATGTCTAACGGACAGACCGGACAGCCACCGGACACCAATCGGACACCAACCGGACACCTACCGGACTGATCGTGGACGCGCCGAAAACCGATGGACCGAATTCCCGCAGTACTGTCAACGGACACTGCAGGAAGCAAACCGGAGATGTAACGGATGGGTACCGGACATGAAACGGACAAAATGGACAAAACGGACTTAAACAGGACATCAACCGTACAGGTCAGTCCGGCGGTGTCCGGTACAAGTTTTGTGCATGCTCAAAATTTGTACCGGACACAGCCGGACACCACCGGAGATAGAACGGACACCCCTAATGGGTACCGTATATAAACCGTATTGCCATATTTCTCCGGACAGTGTCCGGTTTGGGTCTGTTTCCTCAATCCGGTGAGGTCTGACTGGGGCGTAAGATTTGTTTGTGTTGTACATTGGTATTTATCTTAAACCAGTGTTGATGCCAGGCCATGAAATCTACACATTTGAGCAGAATGTAACAACTTTCTGCATGGATGATAGCCAGCCAGAGCTCTTACCAATTGGGTCTCCCATCCGGTCAGTGCGTGTGCGTGTGCGTGTGCGTGTGCGTGTGCGTGTGCGTGTGCGTGTGCGTGTGCGTGTGCGTGTGCGTGTGCGTGTGCGTGTGCGTGTGCGTGTGCGTGTGCGTGTGCGTGTGCGTGTGCGTGTGCGTGTGCGTGTGCGTAACTTGAGGATGGGTGCGTGTATGTGTTCAAAATGGACAAAACATACCTGACACAATTTGTGCACTTCTCCCTAAGCTTTTTGTGAGCCAGATTTCACTGTCAATTGACACAAGTCTGACCACTCAATAATTGATCAGTCAATATCGTACTCATATCATGCCTACCACATTCGGACCCAAAGACTGTTAAAATTTAAATACTTAAACGCTGTGTCAATAACACACTCTCCGTTGTACTAACAACTGCAATGCAACGTCTACAAATTTCTACCGGTACCAACCAGTATTTCCAAACTGTTGGAATCACTCTACTCAGATCTTTTCGCGAAAAAAAGAAGATTTTAAGGCGAATGGGTTATTTTTGCATGGTGGAATTGCTCAAATGTGAATGAAAAAGGACGATGAACAGTTTCCTATCTAGGCTGCATCTGAGCCTCCACCACCAGGTGGTGTGGATGTCGGTACTGGGTGTAGTACTAGGAGGCCCTCTGCTATATGTTGACCACTACTTATTGTTATTGGGCCACATGCAGTGTTCTGCTAATTCGTTGCAATTGGTCAATAGGTGTCTGCCGATGTTTTTTTGTTTTTTTTTGGTCTTGGGAGTCTTGGAGTCTTGAAGTCTTGGAGTTTGCCGAGGAAGCGCAAAAGGTGGGCGGAGGTGGGCGGAGGTGGGCGGAGGTGGGCGGAGGTGGGCGGAGGTGGCCGGAGGTGGGTGGAGGTAGGCGGAAGTGGGCGGAGGTTGGCGGAGGTAGGCGGAGGTGGGCGGAGGTGGGCGGAGGTGGGCGGAGGTGGGCGGAGGTAGTCGAAGTGAGGCGGAGGTAGGCGGAGGTAGGCGGAGGTGGGCGGAGGTGGGCGGAGGTGGGCGGAGGTGGGCGGAGGTGGGCGGAGGTGGGCGGAGCTTGGTGATGGTGGGCGGAGGTTGGCGGAGGTAGGCGGAGGTAGGCTGAGGTGGGCGGAGGTGGGCGGAGGTGGGCGGAGGTGGGCGGAGGTGGGCGGAGGTGGGTGATGGTGGGCGGAGATGGGCGGAGGTAGTCGGAGTGAGACGGAGGTAGGCGGAGGTAGGCGAGGTGGGCGGAGGTGGGCGTAGGTGGGCGGAGGTGGGCAGAGGTGGGCCGATCTGGGCGGAGGTGGACGGAGCTGGGTGGAGCGGGGCGGAGTGAGGCGGAGCAGGGGAAAGGTGGGCGAAGCTGGGCGGAGCTGGATGAAGGTGGGCGAGGATGAGTAAAGGTGGGTAAAGGTGGGTAAAGGTGGGCGGAGCTGGATGAAGGTGGGTAAAGGTGGGTAAAAGTGGGTAAAGGTGGGTAAAGGTGGGTAAAGGTGGGTAAAGGTGGGCGGAGCTGGATGAAGGTGGGTGAGGTGGGTAAAGGTGGGTAAAGGTGGGTAAAGGTGGGTAAAGGTGGGTAAAGGTGGGTAAAGGTGGGCGGAGATGGGTGAAGGTCGGTGAAGGTGGGGGGAGCTGGATGAAGGTTAGTGAGGGTGGGTGAAGGTGGGTGAAACTGTGCGGAAGTGGGCGGAGGTGGGCGGAGGTGGGCGGAGGTGGGCGGAGGTGGGTGGAGGTGAATGAAAATGTGATGCTGGGTGAAGCTGGTTTCCGAGAAGCGGCTGAAACTTCGACCTGTCATTGATTTACAGTGAAATTGTGCTAACACCCTGGAAAGCCAGTGCATGGCGCTTAGAAAATACCAATTCAGAGGAATAAAAAACCAACAAAAGGCAACACAACTAGCTATTCGACAATAAAGCTGCATAGTACGATGTAAGCGCCAATTCTTGAAAGCCAAAATATTTATCTAATTTTAATTCTACATATCTAACTTAGATACTAATGCAGTGATTGAGAATTTCTTGCTACATGGATAGGAATACTATGTCAAGTTAATGGAACCTGCCAGAGTTTGACGTGAATGCTAACATTAATTTGCAATTCAAATATCTCAAAAGTCAGCCATTTAAAATAAAGTACGTTGAAGCTGCATAGTTTGATAAAAGCGTAACATTTTCAGAATCAAAAACCTTATCTAGATTTGAACCTACATGACCAACTTAGATATTGATGTGATTATTAAACATTTGTTGCCACATAGAAGGTCGTGCCAATTTAATAGAACTTGCTAATGCTGAAGCCTATGGGGTCAACGGCAAAGACATTAAACTAATTGTGAACTTATACTGGACACAACGTGCATTTATAAAAATGGAGCAGGGCCTATCGGATGAAGTTATGATTAAACGAGGAGTTCGACAGGGGTGTGTATTGTCACCATGTCTATTTAACCTGTACACAGAGATGATTTTCAGACACATTGAAGATTGCAAGGGAGTGACAATAGGTGGCATGAACGTCAACAATCTTAGATATGCCGATGACAGTGTAATACTAGCAGACAGTGAGAAAAACCTACAAGATATAGTGAATAGAATCAATAAAGCTGGAATACTATTCAACATGAAGATGAATGCCAGGAAGACCAAAACAATGGTTATAAGTAAAAAGACAGATAAACCAAATGTCAATATAACCATAGATGGCACAAACATAGAACAAGTATCCGAATTCATATATCTCGGACAAAAGATTACAAATGATGGGAGATGTGAGGAAGAAATTAAAAGAAGGATAACAATAGCCCGAACAACATTCTCCAAAATGTATAGAGTGTTAACATCAAGTAAGATATTAATACAAACAAGGAAGCGTATTCTTCAGTGTTATGTGTGGTCTACTCTAATGTATGGGGCAGAGACATGGACAATCTCTAAGAAAATGTACAAACGTTTAGCAGCATTTGAGATGTGGACTTATCGAAGGATGATGAAAATATCATGGACAAAGAAGATCACCAACAAAGAAGTTCTCAGAAAAATTAAAAATAAGAAAAGCTTGTTTGCCACTATACAGACAAAGAAACTTATTTATTTTGGCCACATCATTCGTCAGAGTTCAATATACCGTACATTGTTGGAAGGGAAGGTGAATGGCAGCAGAGGGAGAGGGAGACCAAGAACATCATGGTTTACAAATATTTCACAGTGGACAGGCTTGAATTATTCACAGTCTATCAGAACAGCACAACATCGGGACAAGTGGAGAACCATTGCATCCAACCCTCGACTAGAGGATGGAACTATTGATTGATGGGGTCAACATTTTGACAAGCATGCCAAAATCAATTTTGCATGTTTACACTTCAAATGTATCCCAAGTTAGTCATTTTAAAGCAAAGTTACTTCAAAGGAAAGTAAGGTAAATTACATCGATCAACCTGATATATTTATCTCAGAATATGATCGAAACATAAAACCATCGGACTATGCAACTTTAAGCCATTGCCTTGTTAATGGGAGTAGAGTATTATTGATTTTTGACACCGAAGTAGAGCTGGAGGTTTCTCTCCAGGGTGCTAGCCTGGGAAAAATGTATGGAGAAACTGAGCTGCCCAAACATCAGAATCCCCCTCTCGGTCTAACTGGTATGATCCAAAGGAGAGGAAGAACCAGTACATTTGGTACCAGGTCGACTGCAGGAGCTGCCAGAGAAGTCTTGAGTACAACAGTAGACTGCCTATGAGGATCTACTCCAGATTTTCTTTCAGGGTTTACTCACTTAAGTGCCTGTCACATTATGCCGGATTGAGCAACGGAGAGAATTGTCTAGTCCAGTGGTGATAAGTATCAAAATGTATTAAAATGTGTCAAAGTGTTGTGACATCGGGTCATAGGCCGCCGGATGAACGGACATGAAACGGACATGAAAGAAACATGAAACAGACATGAAAAGGACATGAAATTGACATGAACTGATAGCCAACAGATGAAACAAACTCAAACCGGACAAGAACCATAGACGTCAATCCGGCGGCATCCATTCCTACTTTTGTGCATGTTCAAAACTTGTACAGACACAAACCAGACTTTGTTCGGTTTCTGTCCATTTCCCCCAATCTGGTGATGGGTCACAAGACCTTTAGCCTTTACCAAACCAATGGTATCTACAGTACACCACAACAAATCGATATCTACAATTTAAGTTTATAAAACCAGTCGTGGGATGAACGAGCTTTTTTCACTTTTCCCAAACTGTTCTATATATATAACGATATATTTGAAGTGTAAACATGCAAATCTGATTTTGGCATGCTTGTCAAAACGGTGACCCCATAGGCTTTAGCAGTAGCAAGTTCTATTAAATTGACTTCCATGTGACAACAAATTCACATCAATATCTAAATTGGATATATTGGTTCAAATCTAGACAAGGGTTTTTGCCTTTGAAAATGTAATGCTTTTATCGGACTATGCAGCTTTAAAGTATTTTATTTTAAATGTCCCGGGCGCAAGTTGTACAGGAGTGCGCTTCTGGTTCGGATTATCGCCGGTGGCGCCGCCACCAGTCGTGTGAAAGGTAGGGCCAGACATATAGTATGGCATCCTATAGTGGAACAGTACATCATATAGTAAGTAATAGTAGATAATAGCGGGAATTCCCTTCCGTGCCTTTATACTCGCACAATTGCTTATACATCACACACACACGCACACACATATATTTATATATGTACATATATATATATATATTTGATGGATAACGCATTATACAAGTATAAATACAAAGGTAACATGTACATTCTCTATTTCCTCTTGCGCATTGGTGGAGTCCCCCCCTCCCAGCTGACGGGTAAATTGCTGGGCGGGCTCCCCCCTCACGTCACACACTGGAGGACATTTGTTTCTCTTTTTTTAGGGCTAGGGCTATTAATCCCTGAGCCAGTTATTAACAAGCAAACACATTCACATAATAAACATAGTCTTACAAGCAGATAATAAACACAGTCTTGCAAACAGAACCAATCAGGATCAATAGCGACTATTGCCCTCTGAACAAATAGGCTGAATATGCTGGTTGTTATTCTGCGGAAATAATTCTGATTGAGAGTTAAATTTGAAAATGGAAGCATAAAACTTCTTAGAGCCACAACACTAAGCTAGATTTGATCCTGCATATTCACCTTATATACTGGTTCCCTCATTAAACATTGATTGCTGCATAAAAGCATACTGAGTGTGTTTAATAAAACCAGACATTTGGTCCTACATAGTCAACTTAGATATTAATGAACTCATTAATAATGTATTGCTTCATCATCATCATCATCATCATCATGCTGTCGGTCGCGATGCGACAAAGACTGCTTTCATTACTTGACTGCTGCTCTCCATTTCATTTCATGAAAGCTGCCTGCAAAAGTGTTGAAGTGCTGCTGGCTTTTGCAAGTTACCAGCGGCACTCTCTCAGGGAGCAAATAGAGGTTTCACACCGGCAAGAACATGTCAAGGCAGGCGCAAAACTATTTGTCCCTGCAATGGCTGGTCGGGAGATGTTGGGAGTTCCATACATCAACCACCGTATATGGTGCTTATGTTGCAATTGTTTGTATTTGGTAGTATCAGGGAGAAGGCAATCAATTTCAATTTCTATTTGAAGAACTCTTTTCCAAAATGCAAAAAGCGCCAATCCAAAAAATGAGCTTGCAATGACAAAGTCAAGTTTGTAGATCATGTTCCGGAAAAGAGGTGTTCATATATATATAAATAGCTGTTTATATATATATATATATATATATATATATATATATATATATACAGTAAGACCTCTCTAAATCGATCGACCATGGGACCAACTTTAAATGGTCCATTTAGGGAGGTGGTCGGTTTAGAGAGCTTTTTAAAATCATTACAATGGTATTGTATCGGCGATAGTTTGGGACCCAAATAAAGCGATCGATATAGGGGAGTGGTCGATCTGTGGAGGTGGTCAGTTAGAGAGGTTTTACTGTATATATAATATATATATGTATATATGTATATATATGTGTATATATATATAAATATATATATATACATAAATTATATAATAACATTATATATATATAGGTATCGGAGAAGAAGTCGTTTCAAGGTTGTATGAGTTCGGACCATAGCTGCACGCATGCGCGTTGGCCTGCTCAGCTGGTGCCGGCGCACTGCCACCGTTGATATATATTCATTGTCTGCACCAGCTCCCCATACTTCCACCCAAAAAATTTTTCATCAGCAAGTACATGGGAAGTGAGGGACGACAGACAAACAGAGGAAATGGGTCGTACAGTGGTATTGGCCGCCAGCGTTGCTGCTGCAGGTGAAGGTGGCGGTGACAGCTTGCTACGACCGGTGGGCGCGGTCGCCAGAGTACTTCCGAAGGAGGAGGACAGTTTCTCTCCATATGGAACAACCCGGGAGTTGCGACCGGCTTCGCGTGGGAGAAGGCACCGTCGTTCAGCTTCGCGCTCAGAAAGCAGAAGTACAAGCGGAAGTCGACGAAGACGGAGTAAGTGGTCACTAAGAAAATTCACCATTGCTCGGAAAAGTGTCAGACGACTGAATGCGTATGAATTGATAGGTGCGTTTATCCGTTGGTTCCTTTCCATTGATGGTCTGGGAATGATAAATGCTCGTGCTTTCCTAGAACACATTGAGTTGCTAACGATACATGTTATGCATAATGATTTTCGGGATATGTCCCATATCGAATATGATCTGAGTATACGTGTCTTAGCGGAAAAGTTGGGATTCAAGGCATTCTCAGAGGCATACGCTGGAAAGAGTGTTCGCCATTATGGCACACAGGACATGCGGAACAACAAGAGTAGTTACAGTAGAAAAGCTTCAGGGAGTTCGAAAGAGACCAAGAGTGCTTGTTTCAAATGGAATAAAGAATATGGATGCTCCAGGTCGGAAGAGGATTGTGGCTATGACCATTGGTGCAGCAAATGTAAAAGCAAGAGCCATAAGCGATATGACTGCAGACATGAGTGACAATGTGACTGTCGAGGAAATAATGATAAAGTTGCTCGGCCGCCGGTGCCGAGTGTAGTGTATAATTGCAGTGCTATTGAGGCACCAGCTGATGACCCTAAGAGGGTTGAGTGCATTGAATGTGATAATGTAACTGTTTCTGGCATTGTTAATTGCTATGATATTAATTGCATGGAATGTGATTGTATCCCTATTACTAAAATTGTTGATTACATTGATGTTTGTACATACCTGAATGCCTCGGCTTGCTTTGGCATGACAGCCTCGATTGAGGCTGATTCACATTTGACTAGTTTGAGTGATACTCCAACTTGTACTAATTCTTCAATCAACGCAGACCTTGGGTCGGTACTTAGCACTGCAGATATTACAGGGGTTGAACCCGAGACTCACTTAAGCGAGTTGAACAATGTTGAATATGATAATCTGTCCCAATCAGGCAGTGCTGAAGAAGTACGTGTAAATGACATGATTAATAATTGGTTGGAAACCAAAGAGAATCCTGATACTAAGATGTTTAAAGTTGAGACTGTCATAGGCGCTTCAGACTATTATAAAATATCTATATGTGAGACTGAGACTAGTTCTCTTTTGATATTTTATGTAACTGGTGACTGTATAAAAGGCATATGTACATGTACTCATTTAATTGGAGGAGTGAGGGCACAGCTTAAGCCTTGTCGCTTCTTTGCAGAATGTTTCCTTCGGGGAGATATCGACCCTGATTGGGGGAATATTCTGTGGGGAGTAACTTTTGGTTTTCGAGTAATTAATGTCGACTCTCACTTACGTTACAATGCCCCATTCAGGAAGATAAGGTCGCCTGAATACAAAAAGATTGTAGAACACAAACTAAATAGTGAGCTGTCTCAAGATATAATATCTATAGCAGATGGGCCACAATTATGTAATCACACCATTTTCTGCATCCCAAAGGATGGGGGTGGTGGTAGACTGATAGTCGATTGCAGCAAGCCCAAAGGTAACTCTGTCAATAATTATACAGATCAAAGCAGCGTCAAAATTTAAATATAACAGCATTGATCATGTAGCTGAGCTAATGCGTGAGGGTGATTACCTTTCCACTGTTGACGTAAAAGACGCATATAGAGCTATTTCGATTCACCCAGATGATACTAAAAAGCAGGGCCTATCTTGGAAGTTTGACGGGGATGATACTGTAACTTTCATGAAGGATAATCGTCTCTGTATGGGATTAGCTTCCAGCCCTTTTATTTTTTCGAAGTGTTCAGACTTCATTACTAGATGTGCGATACGCCAGGGTGTATCTAGAATAGTTAATTACTTGGACGATTTTTGCTTGCTTGCCTCTGATGAGTCTATGGCCATAAATGACCAGATTGTTCTCATTGCCATTCTTAGAAGATTAGGTTTCTACATTAATTATAAGAAAGTTGTTGCACCGAGTACAGACATACGATTCCTAGGAATTATGATAAATTCTGAAACATTGGAGATGCGTCTCCCCGATGACAAGCTTTTGAAGCTTCAAAAAATCTTGAAGTGGTACAGAGGCAAGAAGAAAGTCTGAAAGAAAGATCTTGAGAGATTGGGTGGGCTGTTAGCTCATTGCTCCAAGGTAGTGAGGGGTGGCAGGACTTTTTCCCGCCACATATACGATCTGATGGGCACGCTAGCAGAGCCGTACTATATGGTACGACTATCGGCGGGGTTTAGAGAGGATATCAATTGGTGGGCTGATTACGTTCAGGTTTTCAACGGCAAAGCAAAGATTTTGGGAAGTTTGCCCAGTTCCATGCTGTTTATTCAGATGCGTCCGACTGGGGCTATGGTGCCACATTTAGGGATGACTGGACAGTTGGAACTTTCAGTGATACCTACGATCATCAATTGATTAAGTATTCAGGCCACCATTACTCTAAGCCGGAAAAGAAAATATTAAAATCCCATATAAATGTTCGCGAAATGTGGGCTGTGTTCGCTGCGGCTCAGAGGTGGTCGCACACCTGGCACGATTCCTCGATCATGTTTGTCACAGATAGTGCGACTGTCCAGTCAGCGCTTATGACAGGTCATTCAAAATCAAAAGAGATAATGAGTATCATCAGGCGCCTCTTTTGGATGTCAGTAAGTAACAATTTTGACTTTAGGTCAATATATATTAGAGGATCAGAAAATATTGTGTGTGATGCTTTAAGTAGGCTAAATCTTGGTAATAGCCATCTAAGAATTAGTAATGTTGATAAATCGAGCTTAATGTGTTGTTGTGATGTATTCAAATCTTCTTTGCAGGGCTAGCTGAGCTATCCTGTGAGCAGAAGGAGTTCCAAGCTTTATATTATGCACCTAATTCGCTACTGGCTAGGAATACCCAAGTCAAGAAATATTTACAGTTTATAGATATTTATTCAGAAACACATTGTCCTTTGCCATGTTCTGACGAACAAGTCGCGCTGTATGCTACCTGGTTAGCAAGAAGCTTTAAATATGTTTCGATTATTAATTATTTAAGCGGCTTAAATTTTTTCTTAAAAACTAAGGGTTCAACCCCTATTAATTATTCATCATTTATAATTGATTCAACACTAAAAGGCATACGTAGGAAGTTAGGGGACTCGCACAGGCAGGCGGCTCCATTTTTACCGTCCATGTTGAGAGCCATTTTCTCCAATCTGTCCATGAGTCCTGGGCATATTGCATGGCGTGCCGCTGTGTTATGCAGCTTTAGGGCTCTTCTTAGAAAGTGTCAGATAACTGAGGGGCACTCAGTTCTAAGGCGCCGAGACTTCCAATATTTTGCATGGGGCATGCTAATAAGCATTAGAAAATCTAAGACAATCCAGTACAGTGAAAGAGTATTGCAAGTTCCTGTAACAAAATGTCCGGACTTGCTATTGTGTGCAGTTCATTGGACATCTCTTCATTTTCAGGAGGTAAAAGCTCATCCTGATAGTCCAGCTTTTTTGGTACCTGTTGGCCCCTATTCATATTCGCCTTTGGAATATAAAACGTATCAAAAGATGCTGAAATACTTTGGCTGTAAAGCGGGCTTAGACCCAGATAAGCTTTCGTCACACTCCCTCCGGAGGGGAGGATGCACGTATTTGGCTATGTGCGGAGCCAGTCTGGAGGAAATCAAATCTAGGGGTGATTGGGCTAGTGATGCCATATTTACATACTTAAAGACCCCTCTTTCTATCCGCATAATAAACGACTTACACGTCGCTGCCAGGCTCTCTGGTGACTGATTCTTTAATCTAGATCTGTTAATTGGAAAAAAAAGGAAAAAAAGAAGGTTATATATGACAATAATTAAGTTAATTCTGTTATTATGTCAATATTTTTGGTCTGGGTGGTTCGCTTCGCTCCTTTTGGCTGTTTCTTGCCAGAGTGTTACATAAAAGACCTCAGACCAATTTGTATTGTCTTGTCTCTTCGTAGAACTGCTTATAAATTATATAATAACATTATATATATATAGGTATCAGAGCAGAAGTCGTTTCAAGGTTGTATGAGTTCGGACCATAGCTGCACGCATGTGCGTTGGCCTGCTCAGCTGGTGCCGGCGCGCTGCCACCGTTGATATATATTCATTGTCTGCACCAGCTCCCCATACTTCCACCGGAAAAAAAATGTGTATTGATTAAGGCAAGGCTGTTTCTTGCCAGAGTGTTACATAAAAGACCTCAGACCAATTCGTATTGTCTTGTCTCTTCGTAGAACTGCTTATATATATATATATATATATATATATATATATATATAAACATATATATATATATATTAAGAGCTCTTTTCCAAAACACAATATACAAACTTGGCATAGGCATAGGCATTGCAAACAGATTTTTTGGATCAGCGCTTATTTCGTTTTGGAGAAGAGGTTTTCGTTTCAATTTGTATTCACCAAGGTGACTAAGTTTTGAAAGCTAAATTCACACCATTGTCCCAATACTAGTGTGTGGCTTCGCGATTGCGCATTGATTTTGGTCTCGCCTCTGTTGATGATACAATGCCTCCAAGTCCATATGAGGTGAAGACCACTCAGTAGGCCTCTGCATTTCGTTTGTCCAGTACTCTAATAGCCAATCTACAAGCTCATTGAATATCAATGCGCCCATGTCAATGCTCATACCTCAAAGCCTCAGTTAGGTCTAGTGCAATATTAATGGCGCAAGGTACACAGAATGACAGTGAAAGTATGCATACACATATTTGGGATGGAACTAAGGTGGTTTTAATTATGGATTAGCTATTACATATGACTAGATCAATATAACTATTAGTCAGATGAATGTGAGTATTTACATGGTATTTACAATGTAAGCAGAAGTTATCTTCTTTGGTAAAGATGCAATATGTGGCGTTCTCTGTGGCGGAGTGGTTAGAGTGTCTGACTTTTTTCTAGGTCAGACTCCTAATGTGAGGGTCGGCGGTTCGATTCCCCATGCCCCCAGCTCTGCAAATTTGGATTTCCAGAGCTGTGTATAAGTTACAGCGTCATCAAAGGCTGGTTGCTCTCATACCATGTCTATGTGGTGTGGGAGGTTAAAAATCCCTTGGGTCGGTAAAAGTGTAGGCTCGGGCTTTCTATCGACCAGCAGTGGAATGAGGAAGACCAGTCGTCTATGACTGAAATTTCCCCTGCTTAAACAACTAATGGACCCCCAAAAAAAAAAGAAAAAAAAAGGCCAATGTGTATACGTACCGCCACCTGACGGGAAACAACGTAACTAGGAATAGTGGTACACGTGTTGTGTATGTCAGGAACGGGTTCCCTGAAGATAAAGGATTTACCCCTATCTAGAGTAGCGGTCAACGACACCCATGTTTAAATCCGAGAAAAGAAACAACCTTGGTATTACCCAACTAAACAAACACGTCCTTGTTCTAGTATGCAGTGTTTGTCTATATTGGTATCGAATTGCTAAACTGGGAGAGAATGAAGAAAAGAAACCCTTCCAGTGGGGGGAGTGTGTGTGTGTGGGGGGGGGGGGGGGGACGAAAGAGGGAGAAAGGGATGACTTGATCGCACAAAGTCCAGTTACAGCCATCGTTAAAATACAGGTGTATAAACATTTTATAACATTCTCTAGCCCATTGAACTTCCTCTGAACAAATCATTTGTACAACATTTCTCGCATCAGTTTCTCAGCATCCCCACATATATAATTCAAATTAATTAAGTCCCCAGATGTTTCTAGGCTAATGAAAAAATGCTTGTATATTGGAACGTGGTGGAATCCCTATAATAGTTGTAAACGCTGATTATATAAAGGCGAGGAGCGGGACGTAGCTCAGGCGGTAGAGTGTCCACCTGTGAAGGTGTGGGTCATCCGATCGATCCTGCTAAGTGGACACATTTACAGTTTGGGCTATTTTCCATTCCAACCAGTGGTCCACAACTGGTTCATCAAAGGCTGTGTTATGTGCTGTCCTGTCTGTTGGCAGACCCTTTGTTGCTTATCGGAAAGAGTAGCCTATGCGGTGGCAGCAGGTTTTCTCCAAAGAAATATCTCACAATGACCATATGTTTGATGTCCAATAGCCAATTATAAAAATCAATGTGCTCTTGAGGCCTCGCTAAATAAAACAAACTTTCCTTTTTTTTTTGATTATATAAAGGCCGTTTCTAATGCTACTTGAAACATCGTCTGGTTTACAAAAGGGGTAGTTCCGCCATCTGCCACCATGCGCCGCCAGCAACCTGTGCGCAGAACAATTGTGGATACGCACATACCCCCACCTGGTGGCCACCGGAGGTACTGAAAAATTCACCGAGTATTGCTAAATCGTCCAAGTAAATTTGATCACTGATATTTCCACAAAATAGGTGGATCTAATATCCCTAGCGTCTGGAGCTTCTCGTTGTATCCAGGTTAGAACCTCTCAACTAGGTCATGTTGCTATGGCAACACTGCATCATCGAACTGGGGTGAGATGGAAGGAATTCAAAATGAACAATCGAGATAGAATGAAATATATCTAGACTGTTTGGTTGGTTGGTTGTTGGAGTTTTAAGTCCTGGCAACATCTAAGGTTATATCAGGATTGGTACTGACTTGTGACAGTGCACACTCATGGTGACTTTATAGTGCTGCCCCACTGGGAAATCAGGCTGCCGGCACCATGACCCAATATCCCACTCAATCACATTATCGTGACACTGAGCTAACCAGTCCCTGCCCTATCCTATTAATGCCGAGTGCCAGGCTAGGAAGCGACATATCAATTCTATATGTCCTTGGTTTGACTCGACTGGGAACCGAACTCTCAACCTTCCAGACAGTCTAGAATGATAGATGATGAAATAATATTAAGGTGGTCTAATGAATAATTAACACTGCCTTTCTAGCATTATGGTTATAGGGTATATCCATCACTATCATGGCTTGATATCAAAATAGATTCCTTATTTTCCGCCCTAGCAACATTTGAGGTCACATAATGGAGTATACCTCCGGCCATTTAAATCACCTTTTTCCACAAATCATACGCAGTCATCTCCTGAATATTAGTATATATATATAGTTCTTGCCACTGCCAGCAGAGGGAAGATTGGTGGAAGAAATACTCAATAGGAAGACCTTTTCCACAGAGAACTATGCACCATGAACTGTTAACCACATCAGTTCTTGACACTACCATCAGAGGGTAGGGTGGTGGTGAAAGTCCTCCATGAGACGTTTTCGAACACCCGTGTAACGATTTCAACTTCCCCCCCTTCCCAAGTTCCCCCCTGGGAATCTGAAAACGTTTTTAACTTCCCTCCGGGGAAATTAAAAACGTTTTCAGATTCCTGGGGGGGAACTTAAAAACAGTTATCAGATTCCTCCCCCTATTTTCAAATTCCCCCCTCCGGAAATTTAAAATTGTTTAAAAAACTTTAAAAAACGTTAAAAAATTTCAGACCTATAATATTTTTTTCTTAACCATCTTGGAGACTTTTTGTGTCATTTGTGGTTAAATATGTTTTATTGTACTAGTAATAATTTCCATTATGCTATTCTCTGTATATTATAATATTTGTCATGAAAAATAACAAAAAATAACAAAAATAAAGAAAATTCCCCAAAAATGGGGGGGGGGGGGGAAGTTAAAATGAGGGAGGGAATTTGAAAACGTTTTCAAATTCCCCTGGGAGGAATTTGAAAACGTTTTCAAGTTCCCGAGGGGGAACTTGAATATGGGGGGAATTTGAAATCTTTACACCGGGGCACTGTGAGCTGATACCCACAATTTTATAGTTTTTCAACTTAGATCAGTGGTAGAAATCGTCTATATTGCCACCCAATCAGGATATAGTATCACAGGCATCATGACATCGTATCTCACTGTTGCACTATCCTGAGAAGTCGTTGCCCTATCCTGGTAATGCCGAGCATATCAGTTTTATAAGTCTTCAATTTGACTGGGACCTGGATTGCTCCCATGATCTCCCGCACGGGAAGTGGCCGCCATATACACTTGGCTATTCTGTCCAGCGACCCTGTAGCATCCCAGGCTTCGTGGGCCTTAATATTAAGTCAGCGGCTGGCACATGTCTATCTACAAATTAACGGTACAAGATGTTTGTTTGTTGTGGTTTTACATGCTAGCAACATCTAAGATCATATCAAGATGGGTACCTACTTTTGACAGTGTGCACTCATGGCGACTTTATAGTGCTTCCCCACTAGGTTGATTGGTGGTTGCTTTACGCCGTGTCGGCAGCATAGGCCATATTCACGGCGAGAAATGTTTGTTTTTGTTCAAACCATCGCCTTTACATGTAAAAGCATAAAATCAATTTTGTGTCAATAGACACTCATGAATTTCTTAAACTCACAATCATATAGTTTCTGGTCAAGCTAAATACAATTTTGAATGATATTTGTTTAAAAAGCTATATGAGGTGGTACAAACCAGCTGCCCTTAAAAAGGCTAAAATGTTTTCTTGTTTTACTTTAGTAAAAAGGTCATGCATGCTGTTTGCAGTGTAAAATTGTTGGCACAGGGCCATGAAATCCACACTGTTTAATAAAGTGTGTTTTAATGTCAGTGGGGACTGACATCCAATACATTCAGGGGGAGGGTCTCCCTTGAGCAGAAAAACGTGTGTTAGCCACGAGTGGCCAATCCCCACTAGGAGATCAGGCTGCTGGCACCATGACCCGATTTCCCACCCAGTCATATTATCCGGATACTGTGATGACCAGTCATTGCCTTATCCTACTAATGACAATCGCCAGGCTAGATCGCGACACGTGTCAACTTTGTAAGTCATTCATTTAAATTCCTGCCCTTCCACACAGGAAGCCTGTATTTTACTGATCGGGCCACAGCGTCTGGAACTGTACAAGAAGAAGTAGAATATGATGATGAAGAAGAAAAAGAAAGAAGAAGAAAAACAAGGAGAAGAGGAAGAAGGGTACACAGAAAAGAAAAGAAAAAGATGAAAGAAGGAAGTAAACATACAAAAGGAAAAAAAAGCACAGTGCGTGAACTGTATTGAAACACCACACTTGGTATTTTAATCAAATTAGGTCTGATTGCTGTCTTGTGTGGTGTCTCTGGCTTTGTCAAATCGGCGTTCTGCTGGCACCATTGCACCACACCCCCCAACAACACCCACAGCAAGCCCTAATTACGCAGCTCTCCACTTCCTTGTCTAAACATCCGCAGCTGGCCTTTAAATACGAAACTACTGGTTGTCAGGTCGCGCGCACACAACAATCACCACACAAACAATACAGCCACCCTCCGCTGAACCCCCCTCCCTCCCTCTCACTCCCTCTCCCACCCTCCCCCTCCCTCCTCCTCCCTCTCTCCTCTCTCTCTCCTCTCTCTCCAAACCCAGGCTCAACCACCACGCACATACAATGGCTAGGTCTCACCAAGAGGCACTCAGTCACAAGTCGACGGCGGTGGTTGCGTGGCAACAGTAAAACAGTGGTGTTGGTTTCCTCCTCCAGGTGATGGCTGGTTGCCGGGGGTGCGCGCTATCAAGCAAGTAGCATAATGTTAGCGTGAAGTTAGCAAAACTGGCATCACCGCAACATATTATTTCAACGTGGTGCTTACTTCCTGCACAGCATCGCCTTCCTTTGTTTTGAAGTGCTGTCACACTACAACGTATGGCGTCAGCGCGTGCTCAACTTTCGAAAATTTGCCAGTACGTCAGTGGCAGGGGGTAAAAAATGGGCATATACACAACATGCGTAACGTATGCAAAACGTATGTCTGACGTATTGCTAGTGTATGAGAGTGTTCATGATTTTTTTTACAGCTAGATACCCATTTTCAAAAAGGGTCCAAACATTAAAATAATTTCACTTGAAGCTCCAATGAATCTGAAGCAATATGCTTTTTGAATTTTAAAAATATTCCAAAATTTAAGTGAGATATCTGCATTTGAATGTTCAGATCTGTTGGATTAGAGTAATGCAGCAGCCGTTCCATGCTGGCCACATTAGCCTGGCCTGAGCATTAATGCTTTTTGAATTTTTATTATATTCCAAAATCTGAGTGAGATATGTGCATTTGAAAAATGTTGATTTTCAGATCTTTTGTATTAGCTAATGCAGCAACCGTTCCATGCTGCCCACATCAGCATTAATGGTTTGACGGGATCCAGCACAAATACAAAGGTTTCCGGTCTTAATGCTATGAAGCCAGCAGCCATTCTGGTTGTGCCTATGCATTATTGTTTGGACGAGATCCATCACAAATGCGCCGGGCTCTGGACGATCCCGAGCCGTCCGTCGGCGCATACGCTGCGGAAATCTTGTAATTTTCCAGTAATTTTCCAGTAATATACGAGTAATATCTAGTAATTTACAAGTAATTTACCAGTTAGTTACCAGCAATTTACCAATAATTTACCAGTTAGTTACCAGTTATTCATCAATTATTTACATGCAATTCCCCCCCCCCCCCTAACATGTTTAACATACAATATGGATAACATGGCATCCCCTATCAGAATCAAATAAACATATTGAAGTTGCATAATCAGATGATTTTGAATTTCTGCAATATCTTTGTTAGATAAATACGTATTATATATTTGGAAAATAAATTTATTCTTCAAGATATCACATATGTCTGTGCCGAGGCACGCGTCTTCTGGCCCCAAGTCGATAGATATCATCTTCCAAGTAAATTTAATCTTAATCCCATACACAAAATCAGTCACATTCTGGTCAAGTTTCTAGATTTCATGACCTTGCATGAACAATCTTCTAATGTAAATAGCATGCGGTACCTCTTTATCAATGTATTGGGTGTCAGTCCCCGCTGACCCGCTGACACTCAAACACATTTGACTAAGTTGCGTTGATATTTTGGCCCTGCGCCAACAGTTCTACATTGCAGACAGTATGCATGACCTTTTTACTAAGGTAAAACAGGAAAACATTTTAGCCTTTTTGAGGGCAGCTGGACTGTACCACCTCATATAGTTTACTAAATAAATTCTATCATTTATTAATAAAACTTTTCTTTTTCTATGGGAATTTGTTTCCCTTGACCACAAATATATGATTGTGAGCTTTCTAATTTAATGAGTGTCTATTGACACATAATTGATTGTCTGCTTTTACATGTAAAAGCGATGGTTTGAACAAAAAACAAACATTTCTCGCCGTGAATATGGCCTATGCTGCCGACACGGTGTAAAGCAACCACTAATCAATCAATCAATCAAACTTTATCAATGAAAAGCATGAACTAATTTTTGAGTTCCTGAAAACAACTGGGCTGGATCACTTCCTGTACCTTTAGCTATGTTTTAAAGTTAAATCTTGCTGTCATTTAAGTTTTTGACACAAATCTAATCACTTCAAAATTGCATCAGAGATAACATTTGCTGACATTTATTAACAAGACTGATGGAATAGATAGATACACCTAGCTTTTCGTTGTGAATATGGCCCTTGCTGCCGACACGGCATTAAATCATCAGCAATCAATCAATAAATCCCCCACACCCCTTCTCACCCCCCCCCCCCCAACACACACACACACATGTTTATATACAGACACAAACACACACTCCACATCTACCATCACCTATCTAGTAGTAACCTACCGGATGTACACACACATCCACACACACACACTCACATCCACACTCACATCTGTATAGACAGACACCAACACACACATGGCACATTGACCATAACCACCGGACGCGTGGTCGAATCGGTAGAGCGCAGGCTTCCCATGCGGAAGGTCGGGAGTTCTATTCCCAGTCGAGTCAAACCAATGACGTATAAATTTGATACTTGTTGCTACCTACCCTAGCACTCGGCATTAATAGGATAGGACAGGGTCTGGTTAGCACAGTATCACGGTGATGTGACTGTGTGAGATATCGAGTCATGGTGCTGGCAGCCTGGTCTCCCAGTGGGGCAGCACTATAAAATCGCCATGAGTGCACACTGTCACAAGTCGGTAACAGGCCTTGCCCTATCCTATTAATGCCGAGTGCCAGGCTAGGAAGCGACAAGTATCAATTTGATAAGTCATTGGTTTGACTCAACCGGAAACCGAACTGCAGATCTCCCGCACGCGAGGCCCGCGCTCTACCGATTCGTCATCGTGCCTGGTCCTTTTACTGGGTGCTTCGGTTTATTTGTTTTCCACTTCAGTTACGAAGGTACTAATACTAATATGGTGCACCTCGTCATACCTCATCAAAGCTACATAGTCTGCTGAAAACATCACATTTTCGGAACCAAAACATTTACATAGATAGCGGTGCAATCACAAAACATGTGTTGCTGCAGGGATTGGAATACTAAGTCAGTTTAACAGAGCTGAATGCTATAGTGTCAGAACTTTGATGTACATGCAAACATTAATTGTGTATGTTTTCACTTCAAATATCCCCTAAACGTAGCCATTTATAATGAAATTTACTTCAAACTGAAGTAGTATAGATTCTAATTATCAACCTAATATATTTATCTTTAAAAGAAAAACCCAAACAGAAATTCAAAACCATTAAACCATGCAACTCTAGAAATCATACAGAAATTAGTAGATATTGAAACAATAGCCCCCCTGGTGTGATAACCTGTATGACATCAGATAGGGGCACGATTACCTTTGAGTATCACGTGATCAGGGTTCCGAGTAGTCAGAGTGGCCACTCAATTCACACTATTCACGCCGCGGCCATGCTGAAACCAGACCTAGGCCACATACGCGTCTGCGAGGCGCTGCTGTATGAAAAGTTATGCAAATAATTTTTTGTCGACCAATACCTCTCAAAATCACTCAATTTTGAGGGCATTCATTTTTGAAACTACCATATTCATCTTTGCATACCTGTTTTCTATCTATTGGCCAATTTTCATGAAGATTGGGTGACCCTTGCATAGTGATTTTCCCATTCTTTAACTACAATATGACTGTCAACTTCAAGTCTGCATAGTTATGGTGGTATCATGTAATGCAGCACTGTCATCATAGCTATCTGTGCAACACAGTTAAACAACTAGTCTTAGTATTTACAAATTAATAACAACTTTAAAAGGGTTAACATATATTTGTTAAATATATATATATTAAGAAAGTTATGCAATTTTGAATTTAAGAAAAGATTGGCAGCCAACGTGAGCGACTTTGTTGACATTGCCTACTGAATTGCATCTGATCGCCACTCAATCTTCATGAAAATTGACCAATAAATAGAAAAAAGGTATGCAAAAATGAATACGATAGTTTAAAAAGTGAATATCTTCAAATTTAACTCCTTTAATTTCTGTAGTAGTTCATACACATCGGCAAACAACAGAGTCTTATGGCCATTTCCAATACCGTGTGCACTCAGACTCGTTCTGATGCCGAATAAGGTCGCGCGTGAATAGTGTGAATGGCTATTAAAGTTGGATAGTCCGATGGTTTTGATGTTCTAAAAGTACAGCTTGTTTGCATTTGAAAACACCTCTAGAGCGCATTGATTTTCGTATCAGTAGCTATTGGACATCAAACATATGGTCATTCTGAAATATTTCTTTGGAGGAAACCCGCTGCTGCCACATAGGTTACTCTTTCCGATAAGCAGCAAGGGGTGTTTTATGTGCACTTTCCAACAGACAGGACAGCACATACCACAACCTTTGGTGAACCAGTTGTGGACCACTGATTGGAATGGAAAATAGCGCAAACTGCAAATGGGTCCACTGAGAAGTATCGATAGGATGACCAACACCTTCACAAGTGGATACGCTACCACCGCCTGAGCTACGTCCTGCTCCCCCTTAAAGCTGCATAGTCCGATGATGCATAACATTTTCAAAACCAAAATAATTATATAGATTTGACTCTACATGTTCTAATTTAGATATTGATGCACATATTAAGCATTTATTGCCACATAGAAGGGAACACTGAGACAATTTGATAGAACCTGATAGAACCTGTTACTGTTGAAGCCTATGGCGTGCTTGCCAAAACTAAATTTGTGTGTTTGAATTTCAAATATCTCAAAACTTATCCATTTAAAATCAAAGTCACTTTAACCTGAAATAAGGTAGATTATAACGATCAATTTAATATATTTATCTCAGAAAAATGACCAAACCGCAAAACCATCGGACTATAGCCGTGTTTACACGGGCAATTGTAAAGCGAATTAGGCAAAGCGATTTATATGAAGCGAATTAGGGGCCCGTTTACACATGGAACCGTTAAGGCGGAAATCGATATCTGCGCATGAGCAAGTCCAGACTAACCAGCGCCAGTTTGGGTTCGTCGACATCGCCACGAGAGAGTGTGGGTTCGACCTAGATATGTATGGACTGAATCGTATTGGTTTGGAACGGTCAAAACCTCTGCTGGGCAGTGAAACCCTAAAAATAAATGATGAAAAAAATATCTGTGCACAGCTAGCGGTTTCATAGACCAAATTATATAATATGCGCTTTTGATCAACCGGAAAATAAACAAACTGAGGTCTTGACTGCGCATGCGTGTGACGTGCTTAAGCTAGTTCGCTTCATATAAACCACCTCACAAGGTGGTTTACATAAAGTGAATCATATGAAGCGAATCAGCCCTAATCCGCTTCAGTGGTGCGTTTACACGGCGAATGTGAGGTGAACTAGGCAGGGCGATTTATATGAAGCGACTTAACTCGCCCGTGTAAACACGGCTTTAGATCACCTTTAACGTTCTAACACTTGTTAAACAAGTGATGTGGATGGTAGTGAGAAGTATACTTGAAGACAGTGGTGAGATGGCAGATAGAAGCGAAGTAGATTTTGACCATCTAAAAACGAGGGATCGTCAAAATCTACCTAATAACGATCTAAAACAAGTTGATTTAGATCGCCAAAATCGACCACACTACGATTTGAAGTACCTTTTTATTTTAAATAGCTAATCTTGGAGATATTTGAATTGCAAACATGGAACTTTAATTTTGGCATGCACCTCAAAATTCTGACCCCAAATGCTTCAGCGGTAACATGTTCTATTAAATTGACTTAGTATCTATTCCCTTCTAAGATAGATCTATGCAACATCAAATGCTTAATAAGTAAGCACACTAATATTTAAGTTAGATTTTTAGGATCAACACTAAATAATAAAGTGCTCTGGTTTTAAAATGTTGATGCTTTGACCAGACGGGAAGTTGAGGGTCCGTCTCCCGTTTTGGTAGATCGTAGGATTCGAACAACCCACGTGTTCGAACGCTGGTCGAGTCAAACCAATGATTTAAAAATTGATACTTGTTGTGCCCTAGCCAGGCGCTCGGCATTATTAGGATACGGCAAGGACTGGTTGTCCAAGTGTCAGGATAATGTGACTGAGTGGGATATCAGGTCATGGTGATGGCGGCCTGGTCTCCCAGTCCCAATGGGGCAGCACTATAAAGTCGTCATGCGCGCGCACTGTCACAGGTCTGTGTCCGTCCTGATATGACCTTACATGTTGCCAGGATGTAAAACTCCAACAATCAACCACCTGTTGACGCCTTCATCGGACCGCGCAACTATAAGAAGTGACCTGCTCATGTTCACGCATAGTCGTAACATGCAATTAAGGGCTGTTAACGAACTAGATTATCCCCATTGGCTGAAAGGAAAATAAAGCCCCTTTGGCCCTTTGGCCTTGCCCCACTGGCGCACTGCGCATGCGTTAGACATTCCTTATAGTCATTAGAACTCTATTGGAACTAGCCCCTGTAAAGAACTGAGAACTTAGCATAATGCACACAGAACAACAACCAGCAGACTATTTTTGGGCACATGTTAAATCTAGAAGCAAATTCCGTGGCAGAAATGTCGTTTATTTATTTATAAATGAGCTATATTTCAGTGGGTGTAATGGGAAAAGGGTTGTGGGATCGGTTAAACACGATGTGTCAGTAACACTACCCCAACAGCCACTCACAAATAAAGCTTGTTTTATTTAATGAGGCCCCTAGAGCACATTAGTTTTTCTATTGCATCATCAGCTATTGGACGTCAAAACATATGGTCATTCTGATATATATCTTTGGAGGAAACCTGCTGCTGCCACATAGGCTACTCTTTCCGATAAGCAGTAAGGGGTCTTTTATATGCACTTTCCCACAGACAGCCACAACCACTCACCACCCCCAACACACACACTCACCGAGACACACATACATACATACCAACATACACATACATCCATCTACACCCCAACATATCTCCATACACCCCCCCCCCCTCACTTATATCAATTCACCTGCACCTCAAGCAGCCCTACACATCCCTACCCACACCCACACACCCACACCCATACATCCACACCCACACCTACACCGTACCAAACCTCCCCACTTAGTTTGCTTGTTTGCTTAATGACCCCCCCCCCCCACAAAATGGTAGATATCAGCTATTGTGGTTAAACACAAGGCAAATAGATAAAACAGAGCAAATAAGTGTATGCCAAAAGAGCACGCAACTGTGTTAAAACCACTAATATTATGTGAGAAATAAAACCAACAATCAACAGTTTTTTGTTATTTTCCTTCTAGCTAGAAATGGAAAATGATTTTTTGGCAAAAATCACTCAAACCACACTTCCACCCACCCCACTACCTTATAACCATACCCACATTCACACCCACACCTACCAACACACATCTCTATCCACACCACACACCCACACCTACCTACACACACATCTCTATACACACCCCACATCAACCTACCTACCCACCTACACACCTCTACCAACATCCCATACCCATTTTAGTTTTTTGTTGTTGTAAATATGTTTATTCTGCTGAATAAGTCTTTTGTCAGTGCCGAAGCACTGGTCTTCCAGCCATTTTTCAATTCAGGGTTATTTACACAAAAGGTATATAGAATAAGGTGTACAATACCTGTTGAATACACAATTTGCACCATGTAACACAATGAAATTCTGAAACCCAAAAGTTCCATAGCAATATGGTACAGTAGTGTCATATAACCAGATCAATATTAGTCAGATCAATGTGAGTATTTACATAGTATTTAGAATGTAAGCAGAAGTTATCTTCTGTATTCAGTTGGCAAACTTCTAGTAAGTTTTAATGTTCAGTTGCAGTTTGGCAAGCGGTATATAAATGTTGGTTTGTTAGGAAATTCTAGTGTAACTCTAATGTAGTTAGTTATGTGAGTCTATGAATTATTTTGTTGGGGTGGGGTTGTTAATAATACACTGGACCAGCTGTGACCAGTGAAGCAGTGGGACCAATCCCAGTGCATTTAGGTCTTAAATTTTACATTTTTACCTGGACTGTCTCTGTCATTGTATATGGTTGACTGGAGATAACAGAGGAACAGCAACAAATTAAAAAAGTGGGGGGTGGGGGGCGGGGGGGAGAAACCAAGGCTGAGGGTTTGGTGGTCTGCAACTTACGGTATGGTGACGCCATGGAACATACTTTACTGCAACTGCATAAGGGCCTGCCCAATCCGATGTACTCTTAGTGAGTTTTTAAATTCTAGGTAAGAGGATGCTGCCCTGATTCTGGTTGGTAGGTTGTTCCACATCATGCTGCCTTTGTAAATTGGTGCTTTAATTAGTTTGTTTGTGGAAGGCTTGGGGACTTTGAGTAGAGTGGAATCAGCCCGTCTAGTATTCCTTTTTCTGTTTTCTATATATTGGGTATCTCTGGCTCTTCTGTACATAAGTGATAGGAGATGTGAATCTCTTCTAACCATTAGGTAATCTAGGTTTGCTTTGTCATGCATTTCCTGTACACTTAGTGTTTTGCCCCAATAAATTGTTCTTAACGCCCAGTTTTGGATCCTTTGTAGCTTAGTCAGTTGCTGCTTTGTGAGCAATCCATAAATTATATCATTATGGTCTATTATTGGTAGAACTCTTGATTTATATAGCAGTAGGGCAGTGTTTTCGCTTATGAAGCTCCGCATCTTCCTGATTGTAATAATTTTTAGTGCCAATGATTGAGTTAGTCTAGCCAGCTGTTGATTCCCATTTAAGGTAGAATCAATCACTGTTCCTAAGTACTTGTATGCACTTGCCTCCTTAATTTGGTTTCCGCCAATATGCAGTGTTATGGGTTGTGCCCTTGCCTTCCTTGCTTTGGTGCCATAAATGACAAACTCAGTTTTATTGGTGTTAAGGGATAGTTTGTTTTCACTACACCACAGGTTAACCCTGGTCAGCACTGTCCGAACCTGATCGGTTGCTAGTTGGAAATCTTTATTGTGTACTGTGAGTGCTGCATCATCTGCAAATAATGTGAATGTTGCATCCTGTGATACTTGGGGTAAATCATTTATAAAGATTAAAAACAGAAGGGGGCCCAGGGTTCAACCCTGTGGAACTCCAGTTTTAATAGTCCTGATGGTTGACTCAGTGTCATTAAGTTTTGTGCATTGTTTCCTATTAGTTAAGTAGTTGCCATGAATGTACAGGTTTTCTTCCCCACTACTGCTTTCTGGATTTTCTGCAATAGTATTCTATGGTCAATTGTATCGAAAGCTTTTTTGAAGTCGAGGTATACTGCAATTGTAAGTTCACCTTTGTCCATGTTGGTCAATAACTCATCCATAAGAGAGGCCAATGCCCTAGTTGTTGATCTGTCTTTTCTAAATCCATTTTGTTGGGTTGTCAGGTAATTGGAAGACTCTACAAATGTTTTTATCTTCTCATGTATTATTTGTTCTATGATTTTGCCAGGAAGAGGGAGAATAGATATTGGGCGCAGCTCACTACAGTATCTTGGGTTATTGGTATTTGGGATGGGTGAAACTGTAGCTAGTTTCCAGCTTTCCGGAAAAATACCAGTGTTGACCACTAGGTTATACAGGTGAGTGAATTCAGTTATAAGTGCAGTAATTGAAACCTTCATTAGGGCTGAGCTGATGTCTTTAATGCCAGATGACTTATATGCTGATGCAGCATTGACCTTTCTGAGGATTTGCTCCTGTGTTATCTCAGTCAAATCATACGTCTGATCATTGGTGGTGGCCGTGTAGGTGTCCTGACTATCTACAGCCTGGTCAAACTTTCTGGCAAGATTCTCACCTACATCAATAAAGTAGTTGTTAATCTCTTCTGCCAGGAGGCTATCTAGTATTCTCTCCCCGTTGTCCTCATTACTGAGGTTGCTTATAATGGATTTTGCTTCCGGGTTAATTTGTTGCAGTTCATGCCAGAGTCTCTTAGGATTTTGCTTATACTTATTTATCTGGTCTAAACAGTGCCTAGACTTGGCTTTTCGCACCTCGTTTCTGGCCTTCCTGACCATACATTCAGCTATAAATTGATCCCCAGGGTCTCTTGTTATATCTGATTTCCGAATGAAATAATCTCTGTCCTGTTGTAATTCTAGCAGTTCATTGTTCAAATAACCAGCTGTTTTGTTTCTTATGTCAAGTCTAACCAGGGGACAGTGTTTGTTTGCAGCATTGACAATCATTTCTTGTATCATGTCCCCGCATTTGTTTGGATCTTCCTGTATTGTTTTCCCTCAAAGTGGCTGCTAGATCATTGAAGTTACAATTCCTGTAGGTGCGGCCCCAGTAGATGGTGGTTCTTTTGTCATTTCTGGGCTTTTTCTTTATTATATATATTGGTTTATGGTCGCTTATATTGTAGTTCAATACACCCGATTTTGTACAGTACTTGATATTAGTGAAAGCAAGGTCTATTGTTTTTTGTGGGGTCCTTGTTACTCTAGTCGGTTGTTTACTTACTTGCTGGAGTTCATGTTCTGCCGCAAATTGTTTCATATAGCCTGCATATATTCCTCCACCCATGCACCTAAATCCATACCCACGCCCGTCCGCACTCACGCCACCCTAACAACCGCTACCCACACTCCCACCATGACCGAATATTCCACTCGGTGACATTATCCTGACACTGAGCTACCCATAACCACATCTATTTACATAACCACATCCACACCCACCACAAATATCCACCCACACCCCACACCCACACATACGTACGCACACACACATCTCTACCTACACCCACACCCACAACCATTCCTCCACCCACGCACCTAAATCCATACCCACATCCGTCCGCACTCACGCCACCCCCAACAACCGCTACCCACACTCCCATCCACCCACACCTTTCCACGAACACCCACATCCCCACCGACACCCACTCCCCCACCCACATGACGAGCACCGTGACCTGGGCAGGCAACCCCGTGTATGTAGCAAGGGCTTCATTAGATAAAGGATTCACCCTGTACTCGCAGTACACGGGGGAATCCAAGCCCTATATAAAAACGGTCGAAAAAGCGGGGAAATGAAATGAGAGCCTAATTTCACAATGTAAGAAGCAACATTTATTCTTTGTATATGTCTTCATATTTTCCTGCTACCTTTGAGTTGAAAAATATAATAAAATATATAGTTTAATAAGATTTAAAAGTGAAATCGAAGGCGTTCTATGGCCACCATCTTGTCTTTTTGCCCATTCTCTCCCATCTCACCAACTCTGTGCCTATATAAGTATCCATTTGATACTGGAGGCAGGCATTCTACTTCCTGTTCTATACTAAAGCTATTTTCGCCCGTATTTACACTACGTTGTCGTTCACCTGTGTACTTACTACAAGTACCGGGTGAATCTTTTATCTAGGGCTTCATGCTCGGGCCCTTTGGTTGGTTGGTTGGTTGTTGGTGTTTTCCGTCCTGGCAACATCTAAGGTCACATCAGGATGGGTACCGCCTTGTGACAGTGCATGCTCATGGTGACTTTATAGTGCTGCCCCACTGGGAAATCAGCCCAATGGCACCATGACCCAATATCCCACTCGGTGACATTATCCTGACACTGAGCTAACCAATCCTTGCCCTATCCTATTAATGCCAAGCGCCAGGCTCGGAAGCAACGGGAATCAATTCTATAAGCCATTGGTTTGAGTCGACCGGGAACCGAACTTCCGATGTCCCGCACGCGAGGCCCGCACTCTACCAATTCGGCCACCGCGCTCGGTACGGGCTCTTCGGTTGCCTCAACTTGAGGCCGCTCGCCTGACCGACTAACCAGCCGGGCGGGCGGCGGCCGGTGGGGGCAGGCAGGCCGAGGCAAAGTAACTTCCGGGAGTGTGCCACCACAAACTTATCAGTCGGAAATCAATCAATACACTGGAGGACCCGCTACCGCCTTCTACTCAGGAGGTCAGAGAGCCAGCCACTAGGGTGTTGTGCTGGAGGTGCGGCGGTTGTGCTGCTTTGTTGTTTTCTGGTGCCATTAGCCAGGGAGTAAAAACTGTGGGATTGGGAAGCCAATGCTGGTGTTTTTCAGACACTTCGCAGATAACCTCACCTCCCCCCCGCCACACCCACCCACTCCCACACCCACCCACACTCTCACCCCCCCACCCACACACACCCACACACACACTCCCGGGTAGGTGTCGTGGGAGAAGGCGCGACGAGGGTGGTGTGTTGGCTACTACAAGTTACAACACCGTCTTGTTAAACGCTGAGGAATAACTGAAAGATCACACCAACACCAGGTGAAGCTCGTGGGGAATGTTGACCTGGTGGAGACCAACGCTATAGGTACGTGGACATGCTTTTTTATATTATATATAATATCTATGTATTATATATAATATCTATATATTATATATATAATATATAATATATACATATAAAGTAGGGCTATGTAAGGAAGGGAAGGATAGAGACGAGTGTTGGGTTGGACACTTTTATTGAGCGTCTTGGCATAGCACAATTAACCGGCATACCGGTAAAAGTTTGAAATCGCTTAGGAGAGTGACTGCCCGGCTGAGCTTGCCAAGGCAAACGCCCAGTGGTGGTGCTAGTAGTAGGCAACCGGGGCAAATCCGGGCAGGTCATCGATTGGATAATAATATATTGAAGCAAAGTAAAGGCAATAATAAATAATAATTGTACTCCACCTATTTATATCTGCATAATTAATTATACATCCCATAATATATATATATATATATATAATCCCATTTTCGGCCGATATCAATTGTCCATCCCATAACAAAAACAATATCATAGCTTCTACATCCTTTCTCTTATTTTTAAATCTTTTTTCTATATGCCAAAACAAAGAAGGCTTATATAAACAATCTATAAACTCATGAAAAGGTGGTGAATTATTCGTACTTATGGCAGAATGACAGTTTTAATTGTTGGGCTAATTTGGCACGTTCATGGGAGGTAAAAAAAAGCTAATGCAACACCCCATTCTTACTGTGAATGTTGTAAGTGGTACCACACAATTTAAAATGAACTATCGCATTCTTCCCCCCTGCAAATACCGAAATGTAAGCCCTACCATAGTAGCCAGTAAATGTTGTGTTGCAATAGGCCAAGGTAAACTGCATCGATGTGTCCACAACAACAGCTGTGTGAAATGGTGTCATTTCAAACTCTTCATAATTATATCAAAATGAGGATTACATTGCTGACAAGATCAGTTTTTGTTTGTTTTTGTGTGTGGTCTAACAAGTTCTGAGATCATATCAGGAATGGTAACGATTTGTGACAGTGCATTCTCCTCAAGGGTTTATAGGGCTGCTGTACTGGGATACCAGGCAACTGGCACCATGACCAGATATCCCACTCAATCACATTATCCTGACACTGAGCAAACCAATCCTTGCCTCTCTATCCTAGTTTAAGCCGAGCACCCTGCTAGGTAGCGACACGTATGAATCTTGTAAGTCATTGCTTAGACTCGGTCGGGATACGAACCCAGGACTTTTCATTTGGGAAACCTTACTGATTAAGTGTTGTTGCTTGACATTCCTGCATTCCTGGAACATAATCGATTTACATAGATTATACACTGAGATCCTACTGGTGAGACAATGCCATTACTATATATTATTGTATTGATGTTTTATTATACTACTATTTTATTGTATAATATTATATTTTATTCCTATAAGGATGTCCTCTACAGATCGGTCTTTACGTTTATTTTCATGGTCTGATATTCTCCATTATGCAAAGTGAGTTTGATTGTCGTTCCACCCTCATTGTGGTATCAATAGCAAGAGTCCATAATGGCCATCACAGCAATGCATTTCATGTAGCAGTTGTTGGGGACACACTAATGCAGTTTACCTTGGCCTAACATAACACAGCTGGCTACTATTTATGGCTGATATTTACATTATAGTGCTGGAGAAGAATGGCTTAGTTTGTATAAAACTACCTAGTCACACATATAGCATTCACAGTAAGAACATAGTGTTGCATTAGCTTTTAAATGTTGCATAGTCCGATAAAAACATAACATTTTCAAAAGCAAAACACTTTATTTAGATTTGAATGTAGATATGCAACTTGTATACTGGTGCATTTATTAAGTATTTGTTGCCACATAGAAGGGCATACAAAGTCAATTTAATACAACCTGTTACTGCTGAATCCTATGGAGTTTTGACAAACACGCCACAATTAATTTAGCATGTTTACACTTGAAATATCTCACAAGTTAATCATTATAAAGCAAAGTTACTTCAAACTAAATGAAGGTACATAAGAACCTAATATATTTATCTCAGAAAATGACAGAAACTCAAAACCATCGAAATATGCAACTTTAACCATCCTCTAAGTATGGACCACCGCTTGTCTATGCTTTGTTTGTTTGTTGTTGTTTTACGTCCTAGCAACATCTAAGGTCATATCAGGACGGAACCGCTTGTCTATGCACAAGGGATGTTGTCAGAAATAAATAATTCACTTGGCTAGGATACACTGCTGCAGCCACTTATATGCGAGAGCAGCCTCGTTCTGGCTCAGGAGTTTCAAACATGAACATAACAGAAGAGTGCCAAACAGAATACAGGTTATCCCTCGTTAATCCAACATTCCATACCTTGCCAACTCCCATGGTGCGACACGGCCACTACAGGTTTCAATTTTGGTTTTAGGCTTTATAATACATGAAGCAATAACAGAAAAACTGTTAATAATTCAAGACACGAGACACAAACAGTATATAATGGGTTTTTAATAGGTTTTGTTTCATGGTACAGAGATCAATTGTTCAAATGTTTCAAGTAGAGTTTAGATTATTCAAGGGGAGGCTGGACCACGCGATCAACCCTATTGTCTGTTAGATGGGTGGGTGGGATGGCTAGAAAGTCTTACAGAGTCCAGAGCCACGCGGCAGGTTCGGGCGCACTGGTCGGTGTGAGCTGCTCAGGCTCTCGCCGGCCAGGCGCGCAGAGGCCGCCATGGGGAGGTTCAGTGCTGGAGTTCAAGTGTAGGTGGCGGCAGGGTCGCCCATAGGAGACAGTGCTGGGGGAGGTGTGGGAAGTGGAAACCAGGTGGCGGCAGTGTCACCCATAGCCGGCAGTGCTGGAGGGAGGAGCTTGGTCCCGTGCCCAGAATTACCCATGTTGCCGCAGCATCATGCACGTTTCCGTAGTCCGGCATTTTCTGTAATTTGGCAATAGCCAGGTCCCAAGGATACCAGATTAACGAGGTAGAACCTGTATTAGAATGACGTGGCGTTTGGTGTAAGTTCACAGCATCGAACCATCCACCCACCCCGCCAGTTAAGCTGGAAAGTACCCGAATAGAGTGGTTCCAGATTCTGCCGATAGATGTCACTAGCTTAACTGGCGGGGTGTAATACATGTGAAGAGAGCAGAGCAGTGGTGAAATTCCAAGAAGAAAAATTACAATATAGTTGTCTTTAAAAAAAAAAAAATGTTACAAGTATAATACTTTTTAAGAGTTTGATGCCTGTTCCAATATGAATATCTGAATATAATCAGGTATTTTATTATTTTTCCATGCATTCTTTACAGAGATATAGGATGTGAAATGACAGGTACTCGGGGAAAGTATCAAAATAGAGTGGTTCCAGATTCTGCCGATAGATGTCACTAGCTTAATTGGCGGGGGGTGTATTAGAAGTGTACCTTGACAGCTGCACCTCAACCATCGATATAGCACCATTTCTACAGCCACTCTTTATGCCTGTACACTTAGTGTGTATGCCCTGTATATGTTTAGTCCACATATATTTATGCAACACACACAGCTATTTATTATACCGAACGTCATAACCAAATCGCTAAGATCACTGGTTAGCTTCCCTTGCTGGAGTTGGTGGACTTAAACTGTGATCTCGTTAAACCAATGAGTTATATCTGTCTGAAACAGGTTAAAAAAGCTAATACACGCTATGTTCTTCCTGGGAATGCTATATGTGTGACCATGTACTTTAATATGTAGTTAGTATGTCTTAGCGAGGGTGCACTGTATATATATATATATATATATATATATATATATATATATAATGCTTCCGACCGAGTGCCGAATCCCGCCTCGAGAAGAAGGGGGAGAGGCGAGGTGCATGCTGGTGACTTCCCCCCCCCCCCCCCCCCCTCGACCACCCACATGAGGAGTGGGGGGAGGGACCACTACAGAGCTTATTACAAGCGATAAAGGGTTTATCACTGTCCATATATATGCCTACACACAGATACGCAGCTATAGCAGAAACCTGCACCTTCCTTTCTTGTCACTACATAACATGACGCTCAGCATTCATCAACATAGGCTCAATATCAGGAGAACATGATATTGGGTCAGGGTGACAAGAGCCAGGGCCGCGTTCAGGCTACGTTTCGGTGACGTCTCGGCGATGTCGCAGCGATGCTTTTTGGCCTATTTGCGTTCAGGGTGCATCGCGGCGACATCTCGGCGGCACCTCCCTTTTCAGATAGGAGACAAAAAGCGCCTCGAACATGGCCGCCATATCCAGTGGTTTCAGCCTATCACAGCACAGCTTTCCCATGGCAAATGGCCGCCGCCTATGGGGGCGGCCATTTTCGAGACAACCAACTGCTTTTGCGGTTCAGACTGGCGTTACGTCATGCCCGTCGCCGAGGCGCCGCCGAGACGGACTCTGAACGCGGCCCTGGCCTTCCAGTGGGGGAAGTACTATAAACTCACCATAAGTGCGCACTGTCACAAGTCTGTATCTACCCTGATATGACCTTAGATGTTAAAACCCAAATGATCAAACATCTATTTGTTACAAAAATGTATTTGTACTTCTACAACAGGTGAAACCTTGCTAATGGTTTGTCATTGGTGCGTTGGCATAGCATGCGTGTTGGTTGGTTTTGGAGTTTTATGTCCTGGCAACATCTAAGGTCATATCAGGATGGGTACCGACTTTTGACAGTGTGCACTTATGGCAAAGTTATAGTGCTGTCCCACTGGGAAATGAGGCCACCAGCACCATGACCCGATATCCCACGCAGTCAAATTATCCTGACACTGTGCTAACCAGTCCTTGCCCTATCCTATTAATGCTGAGCGCCAGGCTAGGAAGCGTCAAACATCAATTTGATAAGTCATTGGTTTGATTTGACTGGGAACCGAACTCCTGACTTTCCGCATGCGAGGCCTCGCTTTACCGATTCGGCACACGGCCGGTGGGTTGGATATGTAGAATAAAATAAAAATGACAGACTACATCGCCATTCCAGCGACGAGGTGCATTGTGGGATGTGTCAAAGCAAAACAAACCTGCGAGAAGCACATGGCACATGCTAATACACTGGGTGCAGTTATGAAATATGCTAGTTTCAGCTCATCTCAGCTCTTGTTTGAAACATAGGACACTAACTATAAAAATATATATATAATAAATTAAGATATTAATCTTTTATCCAGCATTGCATTTACATCAATATAATCAGCACATCTTATGTCATGTGCATTTAGATTTAGACAAATCTGGGCACTCAGACTAGAGCCATAGCCAGAGTCAGTTTTACTTATTTTATTAATATTTTTATTGATATCCTATGGTTAATGACATATGTGGAAATAGAAAATGAGTAGAGTTAATCAGATATTGGTTATATATTTCTTTGAACCAAGTTTTTGTTGACACATTTAACATTTTAATATTTAGAACAAGAATTACTTATGTCTAATCAATGGTGATGTAAACATCAGCCTGTAAAATGACTGAAATTGCATGTTTCTTAGCTCAAAATGCTTAATTATGGAGAGTTGTGTCTTAAACATTTCATTATATTATTATATTGCATCCATCCATCCATTTTTGTGCCAAATTGTTATGTATTTTTATTAATTTTGAATAAAATCAAAGTTTTGCCCTACGTGTATCGGCAAACTCAATGGCTGTATGCCGTTGCTTTGCTGCCAGCGCCGTTTTCAGTGCATGCGCAGTCGGAACGGTGATATGGTCTATTGCTTTCGTTTAAAAAAAAAAAGTGATGCCTCCATCGGACTGTGCAGTTTTAAGCACCTCACCCATTACACACATGCACACTCTCCTGGCACTGTTATCAAGTCAGCCTTCATTAATTTTAGATCTTACCTGCAACAGCTGCCAACTGCTCAACAGGAGTGGATTGGTATTTTCCCAATGTCTCAATGGTGAGGGGAGAGTGGGATGTGAGAAGACGAGATTCAGTTTATAGTTGCGTAATTCAATGATATTGCGCATGGGCGAAGAGAACGCGAGAGCGGAAATATAGCTTTATTTCCAGAACAAGCATAAGCGCTTGAGTTTACTGTGAACAATTGTGTCAGCACACGCAGGTGATGAGTAATATATGAGATGAGGAATATATGAGGCATGAGATATTGCTAAGGATGAGATCGGTTGGATGGTTGTTGGAATTTTACTTCCTGGCACCATCTAAGGTCATATCAGGACAGGTACCGACTTATGACAGTGTGACATGGTGACTTTATAATGCTGCCCCCCTGGAAATCAAGCCACCAGCATATGCCATGAACCGATATCCCACTCAGTCACATTATCCTGACACTGAGCTAACCAGTCCTTGTTCTATCCTTTTAATGCCGAGCACCAAGCTTGGAAGTGACAAGCATACATTGTATAAGTCATTGGTTTGACTCGACCGGGAATCGACCTCCCGACCTCCCTCACTGGAGACATGCGCTCTTACCGACTAGGCCACCGCATCCGGTACTAAGGATGATATGAACATATATATGAAGCACATATTGATATGAGATGAGGATGTGTTACAGTTATTGACCCTATGAAGTATGAGGTCAAGGGGCCCTCAGACGCCTGGGTTGAACTTGGAGTGTCAGTCGAGGCTTGTAGCCTGACGCGCCCGCGGCAGTGTCTATGATGGGAGAGTGTTGAAGCAGGGTATTAGATTTTCTCTGTGGCGGAGTGTTTAGAGTATCTGACTATTTCCTAGGTCAGACTCCTAATCTGAAGGTCGGTGGTTCGATTTCCCATGCCTTGTGCCAATTTGGATTTCTACTGCTGTGTATAATTTATGGCATCATCAAAGGCCAGTTGCTTTCATACCATGTCTATATGGTGTGGGAGGTTAAAAATCTTTTGGGTTGGTACAAGTGTAGGCTCAGGCTTTCTATCAACCAACTGTCTAATGGTGAAAACAAGACTATTCAGACTTATTCAGGATAGGCAGTATAAATCCTCAATAATAAAAAGAAGAAAAATATCTGAGGGCTCCCTTCCGGGGGAGAGGTTGCGGTGGCGAGCAGTGAAGGGTGGGGGATGTGGGGGGGTCACGCTCTGCCGGCCTAAGAAATATATATATGTAAAATAGTTCGCCTACATAATGACAAGAGGAAGACATGATAGTGGGTGAGAGTGTTTTTACACTTTTTTCCTGCAGTACAGTGAGTGGCGGTTACAGTGTAAAGGATTGGTGGCGCCACCATCGGAGATGAGGTTGGGGAAGCTGGAGCAGTAGATGACTAGGCCAGACTCACAACAGTACATGAACTGAGTGGGTGATGGGGAGAAAGGAGGGATATTCCAGGTTATTATACTCGTATAATTCTTATACATCATATATTCTGAGCCTGTGTTACTGCACAGCTGATATTCATTTGGTGAGGTCCTAAGCATCTGTTGATGCTATAAATGCCTAGCAGTGTTATGTCTCTGCTTCAATCGCCTTTCATTTTTGGCTTTATTGATTGCATGTATGGTTACCGGTGCTGCTGTTGATTAGCTATGTGATTTATGATGTCGTTAAGTGCAAACCAACACAGGTTACTATGTACTTCCTCCAACATGCTATGTGCTGTACAATATTTATCCCCACGCACCCTCCCATGATTCAACTTCCGTTAGTTCCCGTACACAGTCTGCGAATCAATCACTTCCGGTTCAAATAGCATTTTCAGTCATGCGTAAAGCGAAGCATATCAGACTGATGACCATAATTATAAAATAAAAAAATAAAAAATTACACCATATGTGTGATGTATGAGAATTGTGCAAATATAAATAATCGGAAGGTTCAGATAGTTAGAATGTTATCGTCCAATCAGGTTCGGCTATGTATTAATTACTATTATCCTCCCCCAGCATCGCTGCTGTAGGACCAGTGGTGCGCCCACTAGTTAGGCTAGATAGTGAAGAGTCTAGGTAGTGACAAGGCTAGGTAGTGACGAGGCTTGGTAGTGACGAGGCTAGGTAGTGACATGGCTAGGTAGTGACATGGCTAGATAGTGACAAGGCTAGGTAGTGATGAGGCTAGGTAGTGATAAGGCTAGGTAGTGATGAGGCTAGTTAGTGACAAGGCTTGGTAGGATGAGGCTAGGTAGTGATATGGCTAGGTAGTGACAAGGCTAGGTAGTGACATGGCTAGGTAGTGAGAAGGCTAGGTAGTGACAAGGCTTGGTAGTGACGAGGCTAGGTAGTGACAAGGTTAGGTAGTGACAAGGTTAGGTAGTGACAAGGCTAGGTAGTGACATGGCTAGGTAGTGAGAAGGATAGGTAGTGACGAGGCTAGGTAGTGACGAGGCTTGGTAGTGACGAGGCTAGGTAGTGACATGGCTAGGTAGTGACATGGCTTGGTAGTGACGAGGCTAGGTAGTGACGAGGCTAGGTAGTGATAAGGCTAGGTAGTGATGAGGCTAGGTAGTGACAAGGCTTGGTAGGATGAGGCTAGGTATGGCTAGGTAGTGACAAGGCTAGGTAGTGACATGGCTAGGTAGTGAGAAGGCTAGGTCGTGACAAGGCTTGGTAGTGATGAGGCTAGGTAGTGACAAGGTTAGGTAGTGACAAGGTTAGGTAGTGACAAGGCTAGGTAGTGACATGGCTAGGTAGTGAGAAGGATAGGTAGTGATGAGGCTAGGAGGCGACAAGGTTAGATAGTGACAAGGATTGGTAGTGACAAGGATAGGTAGCGACAAGGCTAGGTAGTGACAAGGCTAGGTAGTGACATGGCTAGGTAGTGACACGGTTAGGTAGTTACAGCGCTAGGTAGTGACAAGGCTAGGTAGTGATATGACTAGGTAGTGACATGGCTAGGTAGTGACAGGGCTAGGTAGTGACAATGTTAGGTAGTGACCAGGCTAGGTAGTCACACCCGTCCTGATATGACCTTAGATGTTGCTAGGACATAAAACAACAACAAACAAACAAACAGGTAGTGACAAGGCTAGGTAGTGAAATGGCTAGGTAGTGACAAGGTTAGGTAGTGACATGGCTAGGTAGTGACAAGGCTAGGTAGTGACAAGGTCAGGTAGTGACAAGGTTAGGTAGTGACAAGGCTTGGTAGTGACAAGGATAGGTACTGACAAGGCTAGGTAGTGACAAGGCTAGTTAGTGACATGGCTAGGTAGTGATATGGCTAGGTAGTGACATGGCTAGGTAGTGACAAGGCTAGGTAGTGACAGGGCCAGGCAGTGACAATGTTAGGTAGTACCAGGTTAGGTAGTGACATGGCCAGGTAGTGACAAGGCTAGGTAGTGACATGGCTAGGTAGTGACAAGGCTAGGTAGTGACAAGGCTAGGTAGTGACATGGCTAGGTAGTGACAAGGTTAGGTAGTGACAAGGCTAGGTAGTGACAAGGTTAGGTAGTGACAAGGATAAACCAGCCGGGATGGCCGAATGAGTTGAGCGTCCCTCTCCCGTTTTGGTAGATTGTGGGATTCAAACCCTGGTCGAATCAAGGCGAGGTAGTGACAAGGTTAGGTAGTGACAAGGCTAGGTAGTGACAAGGTTAGGTAGTGACAAGGCTAGGTAGTGACAAGGTTAGATAGTGACAAGGCTTGGTAGTGACAAGGTTAGGTACTGACAATGCTAGGTAGTGACAAGGCTAGTTAGTGACATGGCTAGGTAGTGACAAGGCTAGGTAGTGACAGGGCTAGGTAGTGGCAAGGCTAGGTAGTGATATGGCTAGGTAGTGACATGGCTAGGAAGTGACAAGGCTAGGTAGTGACAGGGCTAGGTAGTGACAATGTTAAGTAGTACCAGGTTAGGTAGTGACATGGCCAGGTAGTGACAAGGCTAGGTAGTGACATGGCTAGGTAGTGACAAGGCTAGGTAGTGACATGGCTAGGTAGTGACAAGGCTAGGTAGTGACAAGGTTAGGTAGTGACAAGGCTAGGTAGTGACAAGGTTAGGTAGTGACAAGGATAAACCAGCCGGGATGGCCGAATGAGTTGAGCGTCCCTCTCCCGTTTTGGTAGATCGTGGGATTCGAACCCTGGTCGAATCAAACCAATGACTTAAGCATTGATACTTGTCGCTTCCTAGCCAGGCGCTCGGCATTACTAGGATAGGGCAAGGACTAGTTGGCTCAGTGTCAGGATAATGGGACTCAGTGGGATATCATATCATGACCTTGTCTCCCAGTGGGGCACCACTATAAAGTTACCATGAGTAAGCACTGTCGCAAGTCAGTACCCATCCTGATATGACCTTAGATGTTGTCAGGACGTAAAACTCCAACAACCAACCATCTGTGCCGGAAGCCATCATTCTGATCGATTCAGCAACCTCGTCTAGTCACACAGACTGGAGTAGCATGTACGAACATATTGACTCCGCAAACATGTACCACCAATTTGTAAGTTGATTTCCCTTGACTCTGAGGTAATGGGAAGCAAGTAATTCTTATTTAATATCGAGTTAACATGTACTCTTTACACATTTTGTTATATCTTTAAGGTTTTGTAATTTGATGAAATCATTATATTTTCAATACCAAAGCAGATATCTAGATTTTATCCTGGAAATCTAATTTAGATAGGCCTACTGGTGCGCTCGTTTTTTAGATTTATTTTTTGGTCCATTAGTTGTTTAAGCAGGGGAAATTTCAATCGTGGACAATTGGTCTTCCTCATTCCACTGCTCTTTGCCCTATCCTAATAATGCCGAGCGCCTGGCTAGGAATCGACAAGTATCAATTTTGAAGTCATTGGTTTGACTTGACCAGGGTTCGAACCCACGACCCCACGATCTACCAAACACAGGAGACGGACGCTCTAACTCATTCGGCCATCCCATCTGGTTTGAAATGTGTTTGGGGTTTCCACCTTAGAACTAACAAAGCTCGCAGACTTCAGTAGGTGGTAACATGACCCAGTTATCATAGTAACAACACATTGCACCTGGCTTCTGGTGTGCGTGCATAAACAATTTTTGGATACTTTTACTTCAGATAGCTCCAACATTACCACTTATCGTAAACATCACTCCGAATTAATTAAAGCAGGGTATAATTGTAAAACTAGTATGTTTTCTTAAAGAAAAATGCAAAAAACAAAAACGCCAACAAAACAGCTCACACAGACGGGCCTTCTTTTCACAGCGAGTGATAAACATGTGGAATGAGCTACCGGAAGAAGCGGTGGAAGCAGCTACCATGAATCAATTCAAGAATGCGCTGGACAGGGCCTGGGCCAGAGAAACATTCCTGTATGATTTTCGAGGCTGCATACCATTAGAGCTGAGAGCTACAAGCTACCATAGGCTACCATAAGCCTGCATCAAAGAAGAGGATAATAATAATAATAATAATTTTTTTTGATTGGTTGTTGGAGTTTTATGTCCTGCCAATATCTAAGGTCATGTCAGTGACAGTGTACAATCATGGTGACTTCATAATACTGCCCCACTGCGAGACCAGGCCACCAGCACCATGACCTGATATCCCACTCAGTCACATTATCCTGACACTGAGCCAACCAGTTCTTGCTCTATCCTAATAATGCCGAGTGCCTGGCTAGGAAGCGACAAGTATAAATTTGGTAAGTCATTGCTTTGACCTGACCGGGAATTGAACTTCCGACCTTCTGCACGCTCTATCGATTTGGCCGCTGCGTTCGGTGACAACCCAAAAGAACCAACATATTAGACAACATTAACAGAATATTCAGGTCATAGAAATTTCAACTTCATTCAACTGTGAAGTAAAGGTAGTGCCTTTGCTTGTGGTTGGCTGTCAGAGAATTACATCGGAATTAATTAATCTGATGTACATGTTTGGTCAAATTTATAAGTTCGCCGAATCACATGATATTATGGTTATGCTAAACATTATATTCGTGAATAAAACATACAACACATAAAATACTATGTAAATTTCACATAGCTTGACAGATCAATATTGCACAAGCGTGATATCGTAGGTATTGACTGGTTGATTTACAATCCAGTTAAAGTTACAACTCAATTAAAGTTGCATAATCGGATAGTTTTAGGTTCCTGCATATTTCTCAGATAAATAAAGTAAGTTGATAATTATAATCTATTTAACATTACTTTGAAATAACTTTTATCTTAGGGGGTTGGTTACCTTTGGAGATATCTAAAGTAAAAACATTACAACAATATTGTTGGCATACCGTACAAATATTGAACACCATGCACATGCTCAATTAAAGTTGCATAGTCCGATGGATTTGAGTTTCTGTCATTTGCTGAGATAAATATATTAGATTGATTGTCATAATCTACATTACTTTAGTTTGAAGTAACTTTTGTTTTAAATTGCTAACTTCTGAGATATTTGAAGTGTAAATGTGCAAAGTTAATTTTGGCAAGCACACCACAACATAGCATAGGCTTCTGCAGTGACATGTTCAATTAAATTGCCTCAGTGTTCCCCTCTATGTGGTGACAAATGTTTCATGAATGCACCAGTATCTAAGTTAGATATATAGAATCAAATCTACGTAATTGTTTTGGTTTGGAAAATTTGATGTTTTCATCGGACTATGCAGCTTTAAATTGGCTTCGTATTTGTTCCTTCTATTCCGGGCGTAGTGGGCTAATCGGTAGAGCGCGGGCCTCACATGCAGAAGGTCGGGTGTTCGATTCCCGGTCGAGTCAAACCAATGACTTTAGCATGTATACTTGTCACTTCCTAGCCCGATGCTCGGCATTAATAGGATAGGGCACAGACTGGTTAGCTCAGTGTCAGGATAATGTGACTGAATGGGATATCGGGTCATGGTGCCGAAAGCCTGATTTCCGTAGTTGGGCAGCACTATAAAGTTGCCATGAGTGTCCACTATCACAAGTCGGTGCCCGTCCTGATATGACCTTAGATGTTGCCTAGACGTAAAACTCCAACAACCAACCAACCTATTCCTTCTATACAGTAATAAATGCTTTATGAGTGCACCAATATCTAAGTTGGATATTTAGGATTACTTCTAGGTAAGTGTATTGGTTTCGAAATCCTGATGTTTCCATCAGACTATGACCGGATGGGATGCCCGAACTGGTAAAAGCACGGAATGCTATTGAACCTCACTCGAGTCAAACTAATGATTTATCAAATCAATACTTGTCACTACGTCCTAGCCTGGCCCTTGGCAATAATATAGCGAATGGTAGACAGGAAGTGTGAACACTTATTTGTCTCGTCATTTCTTTTTTCGTCAGTGGAGTGGTCTTCCCCATTCCACTGCTGGTCGATAGAAAGCCAGAGCCTACACTTTTACTGACCCAAGGGATTTGTAACCTCCCACACCACATAGACATGGTATGAGAGCAACCGGCCTTTGATGACGCTGTAAGTTATACACAGCGGTGGAAATCAAAATTGGCAGAGCTGGGGGCACGGGGAATCGAACCGCCAACCCTCAGATTAGGAGTCTGACCTAGAAAAAAGTCAGACACTCTAACCACTCCGCCACAGAGAATGCCACACATAGGACAGGTCAAGGACTGGATTGCTCAATGTCATCATAATAATCATGATACAGTACAACCCCGTTAAACCAAGCTCGGTTAAACCAAACGATCGGTTAATCCAAACTTTTTTTCGGCGGCCCGGGCAAAATACTACCATTTATCATATAAAAAAGTTGGTTAAACCAAAGTCGGTTAATCCAAATTATCGCTTAATCCAAACAAAATTGTCGGACCCCAGGCCACTCCGGTATGGTTAAATCAAACGTTCATGTGGTTATCAGGTCATCTAAGACTTTTTTTATATGATAAATGGTAGTATTTTGCCGGGCCGCCGAAAATAGTTTGGATTAACCGATCGTTTGGTTTAACTGAGCTTGGTTTAACGGGGTTATACTGTATATACATAAAAAAAACAATAATCAGTGTCCACATACATTGTATATTACACGTGAAATACACGCTTACTCAAAGTCAAAGTCAAAGCTACAGCTCGGTTAAACCAATGATCGGTTAATCCAAACAAATTTCTAGGGTCCCTTCAAGTTTGGTTTAACGGGGTTATACTGTAGCAAGATATCGGGTTACTGTTAGTGGTCCGGTCTCCTAGTAGGGCAGCAGTATAAAGTCCCCATGAATGAGCCGTCATAAGTTGGTGCCCACCCTGATATGATCTTAGATGGGGGTAGAACGTAAAACCCCAATAAAAACAAAAAGCCCACACCAAAGCACAAATTCATGGGATTGTGCAGCTTTAAAGTTGCATAGTCCGATGGTTTCGAGTTTCTATCATTTTCTGAGATAAATATATTAGCTTGTTTGCTAGAGTTTATCTTATACCCCTGTCACACTATGACGTAACGAGCCAACATAAGTCTGACGTGTTCACGTTTCGTCATTACGTTGACATACGTTGGGTTATGTTATGATGATGTCACATGATGTTAGACTGACATCGAGCTACGTCACCTTACGTCATGTTACGTCGGCGCGCATCAAGGTTTTGAACCTGTTCAAAACTTTCGACGTAACTCGAACGTAAGGGTTTACATTTGCCGTATGTTCTGTACACGTTCGGTGAAAGTCAATAACGTTAGACGGACATTAGTCAAAAGCTGCTCACTACGTTCCACTACGTTGACCCACATTAAAGCCGGTGGAAACGTCCACGCGGGGTAATGTGAACGTCAGGAGAACGTACGGAGAACGTACGTCCAACATACGTTTAGCATTTCACCACTGTGTCATGACGTATGTAACGTCACATAACATAGTTCTGGTGATGGAATAACGTACATAATGTTCCGTGAGCATAATGACGTTGTCCTCTCTCGTTGAATGACGCTATCACTACGCTTTACCGACATTACGCTCTCGTCAACTACGCTGCATCCACGTTTAACTTGTGCCAAAATTTGCATACTACACCGAGAAGTTTGACCTTTTTCACGTTCTCCCTATGCTGACGTCGTTACGTCGTAGTGTGACAGGGCCTTTACATGAGCTCGAATTAACTTTGATCTACAATTGCTAACTTTGGAGATATTTGAAGTGTAGACATGGTCCATTAATTTTGGCAGGCCTGCCAAAAATCTGGCCCCATAGACTTTAACGGTAACAGATTCAATTAAATTGACCTAGTAGGCCTACGCCCTTCCGTGTAGCAACACATACTTTACAAAAGAGGAAAGAAGGAAAAAAGTGTTTAAAGGCAATTCTAAAACCATGCAATACATATTCACTGAATGCATGATACTTTTATTGGACTGGAATTGTACACAGTTACTACTACAGCTGATATTTCATTTATAAAATGTCTAATACTTTTAGTATCAAACAGGATTTTCATGCAGTTACTATTTACAACTGATAGTAGTTTCATTTATGTATTAAGGAATTGTACTGTATGGCCGGAAGACCAGTGCTCTGGCGCTGACAAGAGATATTATTCGATGAATAAAATACACTATAGTAAAAATAAAAAACTTAATAAGTTCACCCGTATCTAAGTTAGATATGTAGGTTCAAATCTAGATAAGTGTTTGCTTTCGAACAGTTTATGCTTTTAGCGGACTATGTAGCTTGAAGCTATTTACTATATTGGATGCATATGGAATTCCTGGCGCAATCAATCATTCAAAACTACCTACCTTATAAGTAATAACCCGAAGGATTATTTATGGGTATTTTATCCAATATCCACTTCTACTATATTACCCATAGGCCGCGGTGGCCGAATAGGTAGAGCGCGCCCTTGCGTGCGGAAGGTCGGGAGTTCGATTCTCGGTCGAGTCAAACCAATGACTTATAACATTGATACTTGTCGCTTCCTAGCCTGGAGCTCGGCATTAATAGGATAGGGCAAGGACTAGTTATCTCAATGTCAGGATAATGTGACTGAGTGGGATATCAGGTCATGGTGTCAGTGGCCTGATTTCGCTGCAGGGCAGCACTATGAAGTCACCATGAGTGTGCACTGTCACAAGTCGGTACCTGTCATGATATGATCTTAGATGTTGCCAGGACGTAAAACTCCAACAACCATCCAACTAGCAACAAGGGTATCACAATGGCAGTCAATTCATAACTTGAGGTTTTAGATCCTAGTAACGTTAAAGATGATCATATTAAGACGGATACTGACTTGGGACAGCACACAGTCATGACGACTTGATAGTGCAGCAGGCTGGGAGACCGTGCTTTCGGTCCCATGATCTGATATCCCACTCAGTTACATTATCCTGATACTGAGGAAACCAGTCCTTGCCCAATCCTAATAATGCCAAGCACCATTTATAAGGCTTTCGTTTCATCCAGCCGAAATTCAAACCCACGATCTTAGTGATTCGGTATATTTGCTACGAACAAGGTCGGGGGAAATAATAGGAAAAGAACAAAATCTACTTCCCCTAATGCCTATTTGGAAGATATAGTAGATACCTAAGCATTATTTCGCTAATACCATTATCATCAACAAACGCACATCTTTGATAATGTTGTCTTTATACATATGATCTATGATATCTTTAGGCATCAATTACTTTGAATTTCTTAACAGAATCATTGTAGAGAATGAGAACGTGTACCCAACCTGTTTCTGCTTGACTAGTTTATCGATTATTCATCTCTTGGTGGAGGGTCCGGGGGGATGGGGGGGTACATTTTATGTTACCAGATGGGATGGCCGAATGAGTTGAGCGTCCATCTTCCGCCTTGGTGGTAGATCGTGGGATTCAAACCCACGGTCGAGTTAAACCAATGACTTAAAAATGTATACTTGGCACTTCCTAGGCAGGCACACACCATTATTAGGATAGGGCAAGGACTGATTGGCTCAGCGTCAGGATAGTGTGACTGAGTGGGATGGTCATGGTGCTGATGGCCTGGTCTCCCAGTGGGGCAGCACTATAAAGTTGCCATGAGTGCGCACTGTCACAAGTCGGTATATGATATGACATTAAATGTTGCGAGGATGTGAAACTCCAAGAACTAACTACCCAATCATCAACGAAGTTACATCTTTGATAATTTTATATTCATAAAACAATATAATCTCTGCTATCTAACTTTAGGTGCTGATTACAGTATAACCCCGTTAAACCAAGCTCGGTTAAACCAAATGATCAGTTAATCCAAACTTTTTTCAGCGGCCTGGCAAAATACTACCATTTATCATATAAAAAAGTTGGTTCAACCAAAGTCGGTTAATCCAAATTATCGGTTAATCCAAACAAAATTGTCGGACCACAGGCCACTTTTGGTATGGTTAAATCAAACTTTCATGTGGTTATAAGGTCATCTGAGACTCCACTGACTTTTGGTGTTATTTCTGCCAAAAGAAGTTTGGATTAACCGATCATTGGATTAACCGAGCTTGGTTTAATGGGGTTATACTCTATATACATAAAAAACAATAATCAAACTGTCCACATACATTGTATATTACATGTGCAATACACGCTTGCTAATTCATAATGCACCGCGTTTTTGCCAAAGTCAAGTCAAAGTCAAAGCCAAAGCTCAGTTAAACCAATTGTAAAAGTATACGGATTTTCGGTTCGGATTTATATATTGGCAAGGAAAATTATTATTCTCGGGCGACAGAGTGGGGACCAGGATTATGTAACAGAGAAGCAATGGGTGCCCCACTCGCTTTGTGACATAAGCGCCTATGTGGAAATGTGATAACACATAGCGACCGAGATTGTGATGCGATGTTCATACTTAAGAGATGGTTAGTAATTATTTAAATGTCCCCTCCACACACCAGAAAGAATGTAAGTTGAGGGGAAGGGCATTTTTAATACATGTTTATTGTAACTGTCTGCAACTACCTGTTACCATGGGGCTGATGGGCAAGCACACCCAGCCATCCTGCATCCATTATGGAGACCACCTGCAGCTGGGGGTTGAGTGACAGCTGCCCCCCTATTAGGGCGTCACCCACCCAGGCTGTAGAGGGTGCCTGATTGGCTGGCTATGTGAGCCCAGTCACCTGCATTCCATATACCTGACACACAGACTCCACTCTAGGCACCCTGGGAGAAGCACTCCTGGAGACACTCCACTTTCTACACTCAAACGAGCAACAGCTATTCCAAAGACCCTGAGATGTGTGCAACAGCCATTGGACTCAGGTTCAATGGGCTGTAGGCACTGATTATGATATACACAAGCAAGAGTCATGTGGATCTGTGTGGGCAGTTGCTAAGGAGTGAGGGGGGATAGGTCGCTAGTATGTGAACAGGGGTTGATGCCAATAAAGCACAACCTCTTCACTGTCAATCTTGCATGACTTGTCTTCCTTTATTCCTTATGAGTTGTTGAGAGGGACACCAGGTGGGAACTGACAGACAGGTGTCAGAACACACCTGTGTAGACTAGTAATGTTTGGGGCTCAGACGGCCGAGTCCCGATGATTGGTTAATCCAAACAAATTTCTAGGGTCCCTTCAAGTTTGGTTTAACGGGGTTACACTGTACTTGGAATTTCTTAATAGAATTCTTGTGGAGGATGAGAACCTGCACCTAACCTATTTCTGCTCGACTAGATTATCGATTATTCCTTTCTTGGTAGAGGGTTAGCGGGAAGGGGGGGGGGGATTTTGTGTTCAATCGGTGAGTTTCCCTCGCTAATATCGATTATTGGGCCAGTAGAAGGAACACAATAATTAGGGAGATGGCGTGACTCATAAGGAAAAGACTAACAGGGCACAAATTAGATTAACATAAATATGCATGCGGATACTACCACTGCCGCTGAAATCTTCTTTTTTTTTTGTCCATTAGTTGTTTAAGCAGGGGAAATTTCAGTCGCAGACGACTGGTCTTCCTCATTCCACTGCTCCTTGCCCTATCCTAATAATGCCGAGCGCCTGGCTAGGAAGCAACAAGTATACATTTTTAAGTCATTGGTTTGACTCGACCAGGATTCGAACCCATGATCCCATGATCTACCAACACGGGAGACGGACGCTCTAACTCATTCGGCCATCCCGTCTGGTGTTCGTGGTATCCTATAAAGAATAGCATCATTGGCTTTCTGAGAATCAAGTACAATTTGTGGTTAGTCAATCTCCAAACACATATGTCATGCCAGGAAAGTGACCAGAGACAATGCTGAAAAATAACAACCTCTGGGACCCATCACACCAATTCAATTCAATTTATTTTTCAAATCAATTTTATTTGACTCTCTCGACCCCTTTCTTCGTATGAGAGCAAGAAAAACATATATATTTAATTCAGTTCAGTTGAGCATTGCTCACAATAGAAATAACCTAGACATACACATGTGTTGAAGAAATGACAAAGTAAGTAGACATTTTATGTAATAACAAATTACATTGTACATCACTATAACCAAAGTTTGTATTCCATTTTCATGGTGTTCTTAAGAATCCAATAACTCGCCATACCAGTATTTTAATGTTCCAATAAGAACAAATAACACATGGCATACAGTGTAGGTGCTACACAACGGTTGAACTGTAGTAGTAAAGCGATAATTTGTATTTATGAAATAAAAAAGACAAAGACAGCAAAAAGAAGGTGGTGGGAAAAGGCATGTGTTTACTGTTGAGGCGATTACATTAAAAAAAAATTTGTATTGACGGTTTATTTACACTGTCCATGGAATATTTCTTGAAGATTTATACTGCCTATCATGGATAAGTCTGAATAGACTTGTTTTCACCATTAGACAGTTTGGTGATAGAAAGCCCGAGCCTACACTTTTACCGACCCAAGGGATTTTTAACCTCCCACACCACATAGACATGGTATGAGAGCAACTGGCCTTTGATGACGCTGTAAGTTATCCCCAGCAGTGGAAATCCAAATTGGCAGAATTGAACCACCAACCTTCAGATTAGGAGTCTGACCTAGAAAAAAGCCAGACACTCTAACCACTCAGCCACAGAGAACACCACATAATAGAAGTTGTTTTCAATGCTGGACAGTTTTAGTAATTAGATTGGTGAATAGTGTGTTGGACAGGTTACACACCTTTTGCAGGCTCGCCACTCCAGTATTACAATGTGTGTGTGGGTGGTGGTGGTGGTGGTGGGGCTGGGGGGGGGCTGTGGAATGTGGAGAGCTGAGGGGATGTGGAGGGGGGATGTGTAGGTGTGGGCGATGAGTGGAATGTGGGACGATGCAGGGGATGTGGAAGTGTGTGGGGATGTTGAGGTTTGGGGGTGGGGAGATGTGGAGGGGTGGGGGATATGGAGGTATGAGGGATTTGGGGAATGTGGGGTGTGTAGGGGCATGTGGAGGTGGAGGTGTGTGGAGGATGTGGGGTGTGGAGAATGTGGGGGTGTGGAGAGTGTGGAGGTGTGGGGCATGTGGAAGGTGGAGGTGTGGGATGTTGAGGTGTGAGGATGTGGAGATGTGGGAGATATGCGGAGATGTGGGGGTGTGGGGGATGTAGGGGATATAGGGAGACGTGGAGGTGTGAGGGTATATGGGGAATGTGGGAGTATATGGGGGCTGGTGGGGGATAGAGGGATGTGGAGGTATGGGGGATTTGGAGGGATGTGCAGGTGTGGGGATTTAGTGGGGAATATGGAGGTGTGGCTATATGTGGAGGTGTGGGGAATCTGGAGGTTTGGGGGATTTAAGGGGGGTGTAGGGGGATATAAACGTGTGGGAGATGTAGAGATGTGGGGGTATGTGGAGGTCTGGGGGTGGGGGATGTGGATGTATGGGGAATTTAGTGGGGATGTGGGGGGATATGTAGTTGTGGAGGTGTGGGAGTACGTGGAGGTGTGGGGGATCTGGAGATGGGGGGATGTGGAGGTGTGGGAGATTTAATGGGGATATAAGGGGATATGGAGGTGTGGGGGTATGTGGAGGTATGGGAGTATGTGGAGGTGTGGGTATGTGGAGGTGTTGGGGTATGTGGAGGTGTGGGTATGTGGAGGTATGGGGGTATGTGGAGGTGTGGGAGTATGTGGAGATGTGGGGTGTGGGGGATGTGGGGATATGGGAGACGTGGAGGTGTGGGGTATATGGATGTGGGGTATATGGAGGTGTGGGGGTAGTGGAGTGTGGAGGTATGTGGGTTGTGGGGTATGTGGAGGTGTGGGGATGTTAGTGGGGAATATGTGAGTGTGGGTATATGTGGAGGTGTGGGGTATCTGGAGGTTTGGGGATTTGGGGGTGTGGGGATATAGTGTGGGAGATGTGAGATGTGGGGTATGTGGAGGTGTGGGGGTGATGTGGATGTGTGGGATTTGTGGGGTGTGGGGGGATATGTAGTTGTGGAGGTGTGGAGTACGTGGAGGTGCGGGGATGTGGAGATGGGGGTATGTGGAGGTGTTGGAGTTTATGGGTATGGGGATATGTGAGTGTGGGGGTATGTGGAGGTATGGGAGTATGTGGAGGTGTGGGTATGTGGAGGTGTTGGGGTATGTGGAGGTGTGGGTATGTGGAGGTATGGGGGTATGTGGAGGTGTGGGTATGTGGAGGTGTGGAGGTATGTGGAGGTGTGGGTATGTGGAGGTGTGGGTATGTGGAGGTGTGGGGGTATGTGGAGGTATGGGAGTATGTGGAGGTGTGGGTATGTGGAGGTGTTGGGGTATGTGGAGGTGTGGGTATGTGGAGGTGTGGGTATGTGGAGGTATGGGAGTATGTGGAGGTGTGGGTATGTGGAGGTGTTGGGGTATGTGGAGGTGTGGGAGTATGTGGTGGTGTGGGTATGTGGAGGTGTTGGGGTATGTGGAGGTGTGGGAGTATGTGGAGGTGTGGGTATGTGGAGGTGTGGGGGTATGTGGAGGTGTGGGTATGTGGAGGTGTGGGGGTATGTGGAGGTATGGGAGTATGTGGAGGTGTGGGTATGTGGAGGTGTGGGGGTATGTGGAGGTATGGGAGTATGTGGAGGTGTGGGTATGTGGAGGTGTTGGGGTATGTGGAGGTGTGGGGGTATGTGGAGGTGTGGGTATGTGAGGTGTGGGGTATGTGGAGGTGTGGAGTATGTGAGTGTGGGTATGTGAGGTGTGGGGGTATGTGGAGTATGGGGTATGTGGAGGTGTGGGTATGTGGAGGTGTGGGGTATGTGGAGGTGTGGGGTATGTGGAGGTGTGGGTATGTGGAGGTGTGGGGTATGTGGAGGTGTGGGGTATGTGGAGGTGTGGGTATGTGGAGGTGTGGGGTATGTGAGTGTGGGGGTATGTGAGGTGTGGGTATGTGGAGGTGTGGGGTATGTGGAGGTGTGTGGGGTATGTGGAGGTGTGGGGTATGTGAGGTGTGGGTATGTGGAGGTGTGGGGTATATGGGGGTGTGGGGGTATGTGGGCGTTTGTGGGGGGTGTGGGGAGAATAGAGTTTGGCCTGATCAATAGTCCGATGGCGTGCACCGTCCTGAAGGATCAAACCTTACCCCTGCAGACGACGTCGTACTAACAATTTACCGACCTGGCGTGACCTCTGTGAATTCCACTCAGAAACCTCTAATTAGCACACCAACTCAGCTGGCACCAGGGTGATCTATCCCATTCTATCCACTCATCTGTCTACTTAAAGCTGCATAGTCCGATGACAACATCAAAATTTTGAAACCAAAATAATTATCTAAATTGGATTCTACATTTCTACCTTCGATACTGATGCACTTATTAAACATTTGTCGCCACACAGAAGGGAATAGTGAGGCAATTAAATATAACCTGTTACTGCAGAAGGCTATGGTGTCCACAGTTTTGGCAAGCTTGTCAAAATTAATTTTGCATGGTTGCACTTGAAATATCTAAAAAGTTAGCCACTTAAAATACACGTTACTTCAAGCTAAAGTAAGATACATTATAACGATCAACCTAATGTACTTATCTCAGAAAAAGTCAAAAAGTCAAAAACCATCGGACTATGCAACTTTAAGCACATAGTTACGCATCTTGTTAAGTATCTGCTTAAGCACTTATTTACTCTATAGCTGCAAACCGGACGCTGTGGCCGAATCGGTGAGAGCACCGGCTTCCCGTGCGGAATGGTGGGAGTTCGATCCCCGGCCAAGACTAACAGTATCACGATCATGTCTCTGAGTAGGTTATTGGTCATGGTGATGATGGTTTGATCTCCTAGTGACACAGCAGTATGACATCCGAATTGTTGCTTGTCGCCACCCTAGCGAGGCGTTTGGCATTAATAGGATAGGGCAAGGACTGGTTTAGGCGACTCAGTATCAGGAGTGAGTGAGTGATTTTGGGATTTTGTGCCATATCGGCCACTATGGCCATATTCATGGCAAAATGCGAATGATGCCAATTTTGTAAGTCCTTGGTTTCACTTGGTCATCGTTCAGACCCCATAATTGAACAACGCAAACCCAGATGAATGGTATATATTTGGACTTTTTAATGCACTAGAATGGTAATCGTACATGCGTGAGTATAATGAGATAAGGCCCCAAGATGCTTTAACCCTATAATTCTAGTCTCTTATTGTGGGGTGGGCGGGATAGCAGAGTAAATTGTCCGTCGCCGTCTGCAGCCAAGGTCGTAGTGGTCGATATCGTGTTATATAGTAGCTTAGGCGGCGCGAAACATCGCAAATACATACACTTTCATAACTTTGTAGCAAATTTAGTCTTGACATCATATCTAATTTACATATGCGTGTCCGCCAGCTCTGCGTAGTTATTCGGCGTAGTTCAAGAAGACCCGCTAGGCGTGGTCGATATACGTATTTTAATGTTAAGGTTTGAGTATAGGTGGCGCCAGCGGCCGTTTGAATAAGTATCCGACTCCACCTTATTCAATTACCCATGTTGCAACCAACATCGACAACCTCCCACACTGGGAAACCAGCTAGCCAGCGGCGGATTTGAGACATGTGGAGGCCCCTGGGCAGCTTTCAGTAGTGGACGCCCATTAAACATTTCTAATGTCATGAACATAAGCCAACTTAGGCAAGCAGGAGAATACCTCGCTGGAAACATGTACGCAATATGGTTTCTGATTGAGATGTGTGTGTTGTTCAGGTCAGCCTAAATTTATCATTAAACATTTTTTTTTCATGAAATATGTGGAGACCCCTTGGTTGGGGAGGCCCAGCTTACCCAGTCCAAAATCCGGCCCTGCGGTTAGGACTCTTACCAATTCGGCCATCACTTCCGGTCCCGTAATTTCGAACACTTTTAAAGCTAAGATTCCTTACACGCGGTATGCGGACTGCGGCATGCGGCATGCAGTATGCGGCATGCGAATGGGAAGATTCCTTCTACGCGGTATGCGGCATGCGGCATGCGGCACACGACTGGCTATAATTAAAAAATAAAAATAAACAAGTATACTCCATACTGCACGGTATATGGCCTAATATGGCATGTATATCTATGTAACTCTTGGTACGTCACATGGAGGTTCTTACCTTTATAATTACCAAATTATAGATAAGTATTCATATTTTTGTGGCTCTGGTAGCATTTTTACTCACCAGAACACCCACCACCACCACTACCATATGTTTCCACTCAGAAGCCTTGTGCGTGACCGTTCCGTAATGCTCAGTCGCCTCTCCTAGTGTTAAACTAATGGACACATCAGACTCAGGTTTCTATTCACACCCTGGGTGCCGCATGCCGCATGCCGTACCGATCGCTACAGGGACCGATCGAGTTGTCGCATTCGCATTCGCATTCGCATTCGCATACCGCGTGTAAGGGTTGTAGTCCATTGAGTTCAAGGCGTTTCGATTTTTTGCCGCATTCGCATTCGCATTCGCAGGCCGCATACCGCGTGTAAGGAATCTCAGCTTTAGTCGGGTAGCAACAGGGGGCACTAGGAAAATGGTCGCCAGTAGATGAGATCACCGTTCCGAGTGCGCCAGTGCTGAAAACGGCGTTGGCAGCAAAGCAAAGGCATACAGCCATTGAGTTTGCCGATACACATAGGGCAAAACTTCGATTTTGTTCAAAATTAATAAAAATACATAGCAATTTGGCACAAACATGGATGGAAAGATCCAATGAAATAATATAATGAATATGTTTAAGACACAACTCTCCGGCCAAGCAGTGGCAGATGAAGTTCCATCCGAATAAATGCGAATAGGGAGACACCACCCAGACTATACATATGTTATGCATGAAAATTCTACTGGCCAGCCACTAAATCTCGAAGAGAGTGAGGTAGAGAAAGATTTAGGAGTATTTGTGGACAATAGGCTAAGTTTCTCCCAGCACATACAACAAACCGTATCCAAAGCTAATAAGATTGTGGGAATGATTCGCAGAACCTTCAAATACTTGGATGAAAAGATGCTGATCACATTGTACAAGAGCCAAGTATGGCCAATACTAGAGTATGGAGTCACTATATGGCACCCAACATTGAAGAAGGATATTAAATCCATTGAAGCTGTTCAGAGAAGGTTAACTAAGCTAGTGCCACATCTGAAGGACCTTAGTTATCCAGACAGACTCAGGAGACTCAAGTTACCAAGCCTCACATACAGAAGATTTCGTGGGGACATGATCAGCACATGGAAGTACCTGAATGCTGAGTATAATGTAGATGAGGCCTTGCTATTCAGACGCATACAGGGAAGCAATACCAGAGGTCACTCCAAGAAGCTTTTCAAGCCAAGGTACAACAGCTCACTCAGAGGGGCCTTCTTTTCACAGCGAGTGATAAACATGTGGAATGAGCTACCGGAAGAAGCGGTGGAAGCAGCTACCATGAATCAATTCAAGAATGCGCTGGACAGGGCCTGGGCCAGAGAAACATTCCTGTACGATTTTGAGGCTGCATACCATTAGAGCTGAGAGCTACGAGCTTTGTATAGGCTACCAGAAGCCTGCATCAAAGAAGAGGATAATAATAATAAAATAAATAATAATAATTAGGCATTTTGAGCTAAGAAACATACAATTTCAGTTACTTTACATCACCATTGATTAGCCATTAGTAATTCTTGTTCTAAATATTAAATTGTCAAATGTGTCAACAAAAACTTGTTTCAAAGAAATATATAACCACTATCTGATTAACCATACCCTACTCATTTTCTATTTCTACATATGTCATTAACCATAGGATATCAATAAAAACATGAAGACAATAAGTAAAACTGACTCTGGATATGGCTCTAACACTAGTCTGAGTGCCCAGATTTGTCTAAATCTAAATGCACATGGCATAAGATGTGCTGATTATATTGATGTAAATGCATTGCTGGATAAAAGATTAATATCTTAATTTATTATATAGATTTTTTTAGTTAGTGTTCTATGTTTCAAACAAGAGCTGAGATGAGCTGAAACTAGCACATTTCATAACTGCACCCAGTGTATTAGCATGTGCCATGTGCTTCTCACAGGTTTGTTTTGCTTTGACGCATCCCACGATGCGTATCAGACACTGTTCTAAGTTGTTGTATTTTGGTTTAATTTTTTGTACATTATTTGATTAAATTGGGGAATGTTTAATAGCAGACAATTGGTCTTCCTCATTCCACTGCTCATTGCCCTAGTGTCCTAGTCATTCTGAACACGAGGCTATGTAGCAACAAGTATAATGTTTCTACATCATCGGTTTGACTCGTCCACTGTTCGAACCCAGGGATTTGAATCCCATGACCTACCAGAACAGGAGGAGGAAGCTCAACTCATTTGGCCACTCCATCTGGAAAATTGTGAACCAACTGAATTATGTCTTTATTTTGGTGGGCACTCTGTTTCTGGTGACGGATGTTGGTAAAACACGCCTCTGCCTTCTTTTCCCCCATAATCCTTTGGGACCAGCTTCTTCCGGGTATGTTACAAGGGTAACTGTTGGCATGAGTCGAAAGCTTTGAAGCTGTGACAATTTTGTTTTAAATCACTCTTTCCACACGAATGACTTCCAAATCAATATCGTCCGCTAAATTTTGAATATCTTCCCTCATAAGCATCGACAACTTCTAATAGTGGTTCAAAACTATTAATGGAAGATAGAAGAGTAAAATGCATTTAGATGAGCATTGCAGTTTCCATGCTTGTTCCGTGGATTGACTTAAGTCTACGAGTGTTGAATGTTCGATAATCTCGATGAATACGTTGGTGACCACTTGAACACCCAAATATTTGTTCACCAAGACTACAACAATGTATCTCATGGATGATGAATATAAATAGCCAAACAACATCGGAAGGCAATGGCCCATATCATGATATATATAGTCGATATATAACATGATATATATGTGCATAACATGATATGTGTACATGTATATGTATATATAACATATGATATATGTGCATATATAACAGCACCGTTTCGTCAACTATGAACTAGCAAGAAGTGCTATCTGCGAAAAACAAGATTGGACACACATATTGTCTATTATGTGTCCTACATACACGTAAAATCACGTCATTTGTGTTTTCTCTGGCACCTCCATCCTGATATGACCGTAGATGTTTCCAGGACGTAAAGCTCCAACAACCAACCATCTATGGCACGTGACTTGAGTCATTTTAATTTGTTTAAAGTCCATATATTAAAATTATGCTAGAGTCATTCGATCTACCAGCAAGCAGGCCTGTATCAAAATGGCACATATGCATTTGTTTTATATGGACGCGATATTCCTGAATGAAGATTATTAATAGATTGATTTTGAAATCAATTGAATTTTGTTTTACTTACTGCCATTTTGGTTGATAAGATAACAGCCATAGATCTGACTCGTTATAAAAACACGGGTCTCTGCCGCTGTGAGAACCCTATGTGATTACAATACTCTCCCCCTTCATTCAACCTGTGATGCAATTAGCCTAATCAATTTAACCATGTCTAGAAAGAGGAAGGAAAACTAGTCACAAGGATAAACAGTGAATAAGTTGTGCTTTATTGGCAGCAACTCCTGTCATCCCCCTTTATATGACCTAGCACCTGTACTCCTCCTATACTGCCCACACTATGTCTCATAGTCTTTTAGCCTGTATGTTGAACCAGTGCCCACAACCCATGGGACAGGAGTCCTATGGCTGTGGATACACTCAATTAGAATAGCTGAATTTTGATAGCATCAGACAGAGTGTCTGGGGTCCTGCTCAGAAGTTGGTCTGTCTCACTCAAGAGCCAGGATGAGAGTGATTTTCCTTCAGTGTGTCTGAAGCAAACTCATGAATAATTAATTAGCTGAGACTAGTGTGTGGGTCAGGATAGGCCAAGGGAGTCAGGTGACCAGACCTTCCCCAACCAGCCAATGAGACACCTCCCCACAGACTGGGTGGGTGACCACCCCATTAGGGGCTGTCACTCAAGCCATCTGCAGGTGGTGCACTCTATACATATGCTAATGAGGCTGGGGGGTCAGTCGGTGGTCTTGGGTGGACAGGATCTTGCAAACAGTTACAGATGGGTATATAGTAGAATCATTCTTTTCCTCTTTTGTATTCTTTATGAACACCAAGAGAACATTTCAACCATCATGTACTGTTTCTTACAAAGGAACTCTTTTCATTAACTCCAAACATCATATATAACAGATAGTTTACTCTATTCAACATCATGTACATTTCCATCAACTCCACTCTCAGTAGATAACATATAGTTTACCTCACTCAGTATCATGTACAATGGGAGTGGACTTTTGTTGACTTTAGTTACTTTTAGTTTACATACTATCAGTCCCACTCCAGCATCCAAGAATAATAATGCTCTCTGCCAATATATAATTCTTAACCGAAAATCCGTATATTTTTACAACGTCCCTCTTCCATTTCTACTTGTGCATAACGGCCAAGGAAAATGGAAGCCCTTAAACATTACGTCGTTTTCGGTTTTAAGCCAGAGCGAGTGCCATACAGTGGAGCAATTATGAGTTGTCCATAGAGTTTGTACCTTCTGTACCAATTAGTAGTTGTCAGTAGACCTTGTACTCTGTACCAATTATGAGTTGTCAGTAGACCTTGTACTCTGTACCAATTATGAGTTGTCAGTAGACCTTGCACTCGGTACCAATTATGAGTTGTCAGTAGACCTTGTACTCTGTACCAATTATGAGGTCACTAGCCCTTGTACTCTGTACCAATTATGAGGTCCTAGCCCTTGTACTCTGTACCCATTATGAGGTCACTAGCCCTTGCACTCTGTACCCATTATGAAGGTCCAATAGTATTTTGCATTTTACTTAGGTAGATTCTCACTTTATTGGCTACTCCCCCTTAGTCACTGTTAAGTTTTTTCTTTCAAGTTTTCTGTCGTTTTTCCTATTCTCCACCACCTGAGGCCATTCCTATCTACTTGTTTACAACTAATTGTTTTTAGACAAGAACAGCCCCAAATCTACAGTTAGAGTGGTTGGTGCCCAAAGTAGAACGGTGGCTTTGACCACTCTAGTTTTTGCTACCGTATCTACACTATGCTACTCCCCCCTTAATTAATATTGTTTTTATATTTAACCAGATGTCATTTTATCCTCCCGTCATTGCGCCAGGCCTGTGTCAGACAATTCGCTTGGCGCGCCCATCCCCCATTAAACTCATGATAAAAAAAATAAAAGAATTAGTTTTTAAAAATAGGGTAAGCAGGACAGAATAATGACACCACAGGGAACCATGACGGGTCATAATCTGTGTAAGACAATCCGGTCAAATACTTTCAGCAGTGATGTGATCCCATCAACCAATGCCGATTACCCACACAAGATAATCAAATCAACTCTTTCCTCCGACATTGATGCTCCCTCAATCATCGACCACTAAATTGGGTCCACGATCCTTCCATCACTTGAAATGGGCCCGAATCCACCAGATGACTCTGCATCAATCAACTGAAATTGAATCCTCGCCTCCCTGTAATGGTCCGTGACCTCTTAATCGATTGAACCCGTCGATCATTGATCCTAGTTCAATCAACTGACCCGGCTCAAGCAATGACCCGAATCAATCAAACCGCCCTCGAATCCCTCAAATGAACTCAATCATTTTTCTTCCCTCCATGGTCCATTTGACCCTCCTGCTTATTTGATCCCGTCGATCATCGACCCCCAGCGCAATCAGAATGACCCGGATCAATCAGATGACCCGAATCAATCAACCCCGCCTAGAATCCCTCAAATGAACTTCAATCATTTTTCTTTCCTCCAGGTCCATCGACCCTCCTATGCCTCAAGGACCCCGTCAATTCCGAACCCCGAAGGTCAATCACGACCCGAGTCAATTAAATCAGCTGACCTCGAATCAATCAACTGCCTCGAAATCACTCATAACGCGGCACCCAGCCGCCGATGCCCACACCCGTGGTGTTCACAATCGTCGTGAGCCCACGCCTGTCCGCAGCTTCCAGTCACCGCATACCACCGATTGGCTGCCCCGATGCGACAAACCGGATCCGGGCCCCAATCATGGCAATACGTGTACCGCGATCAGCGCCTGCCATATTGTATTTATCCAAACCCCCTTTGATTCTACACATACAACATCTGAACCGTGCTCGGAGTTACGCCCTTGCGCACACTAACCCACGTGTAAATGTTACTGGAGGATTCTGTGGACACGCATCGCGTCTCGCACCGTCCGTCCTACCCTAGGCCGTCTCTTCTCCCTATCTAACCATTCATCCTTGGTTTTAACACACAACCCAAAAACAGTCTGACTGGTCTTGACCCCGTCCCTGTTTGGCCACACTAACCCACGAGTACAAGTAATTGAGGAATCAGTGGCAAAACGCATGCGTCCCTGCACCCGTCCCCGTCCTACCCTAGGCCCGTCTTTTCCTGCCTTATCGAACAACCACCCTCCCTGGGTTTTCCACAATTCTGACTGGTGCTCGGACTACGTGCCCTGCCGCACACTAACCACGAGTGTACCTGGAGCGAGGCGTGCGCACACAGCGCGTCACCTCAGCGTCCGTCCTACCAAGGTCGTCTTTCTCTCCTTATCTCTTATTGTCGTGCACGCGACTCGTCCTGTCGACAGCATCGTCCGGTGTTCGATCATGGAGCAGCCTCAGGCCGCGAACTCGTCTATGGCTCATCCTGTGCCTATGGCAGGTGGCCGCTAGAACTTCCCATGGCTTATACACCCATCTTTATGCAAAAGGAATCAAGAGCGCATAATGTTTACATAAATCCTCCCCCCCTTACTTCGCGACTGCGGGTTTATTGCAAGCAGGAAACCGAGGAAAGACCAATTGCTATAATTAGCTTTCCCCCCCATATACTTGTATCTTACGAGCAGGGGATCAAAGAGGCCATAATATTTAATTAAATCCTCCCCCCGCCTTAACGCGTTCATTGTGGTTGGGCGGGGAGCCTAATTTCCCTAATTCCCAATTAACCCTACCACCCCGTCAACTACCAGAACCCTGTTAGCTATCCGTCGCCCTGACCGAAAGCTTGGGAAGGTTAGGGAGTAGGTGGCTGAAAATCCTTTTATGGCAACTCCAGCGGTTTCCGAGCAACTCTCACTCCATTTACCATGACTACTCGGTCACTTTCCCGTCCCTTAAAATTTATGTCGGAATGAGTAACTCCGTCTGTCCTTGACATTTATACAACGTCCCTCCATCCCTCAATTTGGGGTATCCGACGCACGAGACGTTGCATACCCCTGTACCCTTAATAGACACTAGGAAACGTATACCTAACTACGCAACTTATACAATGTCCCCGCTCCTCCCCAACTTTGATGGTTCAGAGACGCACCAGAGTGCATACACCTGCTAATACATATACCCTTTAACCTTACCAAAATCAGCTCGGAAAAACCTGTCAATTACCACCCAGGTTATACAGGCGTCCCAGGCCCTCCCCCAAAACGTTATGGTTCCGTGCACCGCACTGTAACACCCGTGTTGACCCTTTTAACTGCCCTTGATATGGGAGCGTACACCTCTCCCAACACTGAGCCCTGCGCCCTATACCGCGCAACCGGATCCCTCTGGATTCATTGACGGGAAGGGGCGTTTAGTTCTTTGGGACTCATAGACAACCCCCTCCCGCACCTCGTCATTTTACCGTTACCTTTTCTTGTGCGTCTGCAACTTTACAACGAGCTTGGCATCTGTAATACAATACCGGCACCACACAACACTACGATACTCTGCTGCCAACAAACAATTACCACATAATACTAAAATTTCAACACGGACATAATCGCCGCAACCCTGCACCTGAACCGTCCATCGACATCAGGGGACCCGTAACTCGGGAAGCCCTTAGCCTGCTCTCGTCATTACTCGGTGGAGGACGGAGGCCATGAGACATTCAAGGCTGGTAGATCCACCTTGGCGTCATCCGTCTAGGTTCACGGTCTCATGTTTCAACTGTCAATGTTCGCAGAAGCCACCTCAGCCCTCCACCAAGCACGCCTCCGCACTCTTGCAAACAGCAATGCGGCCGTGATCCTCTGTCCGTTTTGGCGGCAGTTCCCGTACAACGAACCGTCACGCAACATACGGTCCGTGGGGGAGCAACGCATTTGTCCCACCATGCCCTCACCGTGCCACCTACGGTGGCCGACACATCTTGTTCTTCGTGATCCCAGCTGCAGTTCCTCCGTTTCGTCCCGTCACCAGCGCCACTAGTTCGCAGGTCTGGTAGGTCATCTCCATGGCGGGATAGCACACCATGGCCCAGTGCCCATGCAAGCTTCTGGATAGAAGCTCGCTTTCCGTCCTTTGCTCAACCGCCGATCCTGGCCTCCACACCACGGTCCCCAAAAGTTTTCGTTGTCAGACACCACTGGCAGGTATGTTAAGTGGTAACGCCGCATACGCTCCCACCGGCAACCATTTCTGTCCCTGCGAAGGCGATCGACGGCGTCCGACCCAACACGGCCTCTATCCTTGTATTGCAAGTAACATGCAAGGTCCGAGACCGCGAAAGCTATCTCCCTCGCCGCCTTTCTTCACAGTGTCACTGCGCACGGCCTCAGTAATTCTCTGTAAACATGCGCGCTCCATATGGATCACCATGCGGTGGTACAGGGCCTCTCTTCGTCCATAAACATAATGCCCACTATTCGCTCTCACAGCTCCTCCACCTGCCAGGCCTTACTCGTTGGCAGCAACACTAAATCATTGGCCCTGCCGCATTTCTCCCGCTTTCGTCCCTCACCAAGGCTATCCATTGATTCGCCTACAGAAACATGCTTCGCTATTGCAGCTGGATAACTTCGTGTCTATTCTGCATGAAATCATGTGCAAATGTTAGCCTCAGGGCCTCGTTCTGTAGTCTGTGGCAGAAATAGCCAGTTGCAACCCTTTTCAGTTGTGCTTGACTTACCGTACCGAACAACCACGACGACCTGCCTCCCCCTATCGCATTAACCATCCCCCCCGCTTAGCCGTTTAGTTACCAACTGTAGGAATATCTACATGGTCTGTTTTTACTTTGGCCTGCAGGACTTCGACTTCAGTTTCCAATGATTTAATAGCACCGACCTTCGGATCGCAGTCAGCTTCCCATATAGCCCACGTACTTGCAGACCCAGTGATCCACCCGCCGGCTAGTGGCGTGTCCACACCACCAGCTGCCACACAGCAGATACCGTCCTCCACTTCTCACGTGGCTACGTACTAGACGCCATCATCTTTAATAGGTCGGTGCTTGCCGACCAGAGTGCAGCACTAGATGACGCCCACGTGCCCGTAACAGAGAACCACATGGTCGGAACGACTTTGAGGTATAGATTGCTGTCCTTGGGTATATCCCTCGAGGAGATCGTGTCCCGCAGCACTTATTATTAACAGTGAAACCTGTACAGATCCTGATATCAGTCTGACCGCTATACCCAACTAACCCTGATGGTTGTAGGGGATCGAACAACCCACACTGTCCGCAATCAACGGACGACTCCTGCCTGCAACGCGTTGCCCCCAGTTTCCTCGAAGCAAAAAAATTAAAAATTTTTAGTCTTAAGAACAACCCTTGGTCTCCAGGACAATTGTCTCGCACGGCTTCTTTACCAAAATTGTTCAAAATAATCTCACTCCGCACTGACGGTCGTCGCCGCTCCAGTTCAAGTCCGACGTGAATTTTTTCTCACACTTCAATATTGATCAAAATATCTCGTTGCGCCGATCGTCAATTGGGTAAACGGTTCGATCCTGTGTTCAATTCGTGCCACCTACCCGGGCGATTCCCCTCATCACACGTCCGTCCCTGTGCTTCGATCCTTGCTACAAAAACCGGCGTCGCTCGTCCCACTTTCCTTATCGCACACTCACCGCTCGGTCTCTTATACTCTGCTCACACCCGCGTCCGCCGTCCACGATTATCGCCCACTCGCCTCCCCTGTTTTTTATTCTGTGCTAACACCGGGTGGAGTATATCAATCGTCGGCAGTGTAACATGTACACGCCTCAACCGCCCCTGAGTTCAGCACGTAGCTCCCTTACCACTCTCACACACCGCCCACCGCTGGGCTATACCTGTCCACCGTTGCTCTACTGATCTATGTCTTTAGTAGCATTTACACCAATGTCTGTGTTTTGACCTATAAGCGGGTAGGTGGAGAGAACCTTCCCACTTAGTACTGAACTTCCACACAATGTTCATGTACAATCTATTAATATCAGCACGAATGTCTGTGGAAACATGCCCTCCAGTGCAATATCAATAAAGTTTCCCAATGTTCCACTGCTTAATCTTGGATGGCTGCCCCGATGTCCGACGTTCCACCTTATGGCCTGTATGGTTTTTATGGGTTTCAGGTTCTAACCACACCTCAGTCGACAATAAATGAGACTTTTTAAATTCCGACCAGTGCCGGACAAAAAAACCACACAAATGTTCTGCCTTGTGAACCTTTCTCCGTGGAGTGGGTTGCGGGTTTTCGTCTCTAGGCCACCCCACAGGCACCGGGCGACCTGTATACGATAAAACACACAACTCCTCGCCCACAACGTCCTATAAGTTGGAGGGAAATTACACAATGTTCGTGCTGTGTCTTACCGTCCTACAGGTCGTCGGCCCTATGTGGTTCCCGTCCTAGCCACTCTTCAGGTCAAAAACATCAAAAAATTTCAAATCCCCCCAGTGCCGACAAAACCACACAATGTTCTGACCATTTCTCCGTTGAGTGGGTTGGGTTTTTCGTCCTAGGCGCCCCACAGCACCAGGCGACTGTATACGATAAAACACACAACCCGCCGCCCACAACAAATAACTCTCAGTTGGAGGAAATTTACACAAGGTTCGGCTGTGTCTTACCGATCTACACGGTCGTCGTCTGTGGCGTTGCCCGTCCAGCAACACGTCAGTTCACAAAAAGAATTATTTTCAATTATTTTTGGCCAGTGTCCGGGACAGGGACCACTTAAAATAAAAATGTCTGTTACAGCCACCAGTGTGCAATGCCTCATACATGTTTATTGTAGTGTTGTGGTCAACACAATGTTCAAGTAAACGTCTGCCACACCCACATGTGTGTGTAAGCGTCTCACCTGGTGTTGTGAAGTCACACCTGTCTTGAATGTAGGGCTGTACACACGGTCCTATGGCAATCCTCCCCTCTTGTTATTGTGTGCCTACGGATACAACAACACACTGCAAAGCAAACAAAAATCTCAAAGTTTATGAGTTAAATATTTCTGCCATAAATAAAAAAAATATATACATTAAAAATTGGTATACATGTAACTCACGTCACTTTCCACAGTCTATCCGCCTCCTCCTCACAACCTCCACAGAACACCCCAGCGCAAGCGATACAGCCTTTTGCTGGTGCTGCTCCTGTGATCTGGATGGCTTCCACCAGTCTGTTTTTCTCTCGGTGTGGAACGCAGCCACACGGTGTTTGTAACACCTGGGCTGGGTGGTGGGTGGTGGTGGGCGCTTGACTGCCCCTGTCCCGTCTGTCGATAGCCAACTCCCGCGTCGTGTCCAGGCAAGCCACTAGCGTGTTGCGTCAGGCGAGGTCCGGCGGACTGTTTGCGTCAGCGAGCCGGGCTGCTGGGTCGGCTGTGGGGCGTGTGTAATGTGGGTGGGCGGGGGGCCCCCACGCTTCCCCCCAAGATTTCACGCCACGCCTCACCGCCTCCCCGCCGTCTCCGGCGCTCGTGGGGGGGGGTGTGCGGGGTGGGGGAGGGGTGGGTGGACTCTCATCCAAGCCCCCGCCCCCTCCTTGCACCCCGTCCGTGGTCGACCTCCATCACCGGGTCGCGTTTTCCGTTGCTTCCCGGGTTTGCGTTCCGGGTCGCTGCTTCACCGTCGGATGGCACGCCCTTGGCCGGGTTCGTTCGCGCTCCACACCACCTGTTCAGGGGACCGGGGGTCAGAATACAAGGAAAAGACACGCCAGCACTACCACTCAGGTCCCGCGCCATGCACACGGATCTGCACGCACACACTCATGCCTTTCCCCATGCACACATTCAGCACTTTTATCACCCCGGCAATCCTGCACCATTACTTCCATTTTTATCACCACCTGTCGTTATTGCACGCAGCACCACCTAATCTCACCACGCACATACCCTTTTACCACTCTTTAATACCATTACCCCAATTCCAGTATGCCCGCCGTTGTGGACCCGGTCCTGCAGTTTTGTCCCTCGCCATGCAGTCCTGGCCCTTCGCATCCTGCTTCCCCCCCAGCTGTCAGGTTCTTTACAGCCCATAATTGGAGAACCCTTTGGTTAGCTTCTGCGCCCGGACTCCACACCAATCCCCCACGTGTTCTGCATCGCATGCTTGCCCGGCACCCATCCCTCTCACACTCCCGATCATGCCCCTTGTTCTGGGATGGTCCTGACATCGCCCACAATGTCCGGTCATATCCATGTCGTGTCTTTTTTGTACTTGTTCCTTTCTTTGTGCCGGTAGTCTATAGTTTTATTCAAGTCCCATTGTCATCTCCCATCTGCCAAACTTTACTTGGTCCATTCACTACCCTTTTTCTACTTTCTGGGCCCACCACAGTATCCACTGCCCCCCCACACCGGTCCATGAAACCGGGGTCGAACTGCCCTATCTCAAGGCCCGGTTCATTAACTAATAATAACAACTGCATCCCCACTTTAACTGCAACTGCATTCGCCTGTTTACTGCCCGGCTGTATTATAAGTCGACTAATGGCTCAGTTTCTACTGCCTCTTGGAGTGAGTCTGCCAGCTCAGCTAATGCGCCTTGCTCTGCATTTGATGAAACCTCTCCAGTTTGTCCTGTAAACAACTGGACGGGTTTGTGGGGTGTCACCAAACGGTAAATAGAAAGGTTAGAACCCTGTGGGTCCCAGAGGTGTGCATCTATATGCTAAGATTGCAGCCCCCAATAATCCTCCCACTCAGAAGCCCCTAGCATTAACCATTTGGCTAACATGCTTTCATGTTCTGTGGAAACTTTCCACCATGCCATTTGATTGGGATGGTATGGGGTGGTGTGTCTTACTTCCACACCCATTTTCTTCTAATATCCACAATAAGTTTGTTTCTTAATCCACCCATTTATCACTCAGAAAAACTTCCTGGAGCTGAATATCTTGTATGTACTCTTTCTTCCTTACCAAAATAATCATCGAATGCCTTTGCTGATTTGTTGGGGAGGGTTTTTTACTTCTACCCAGGCCTGTGCATGTCTATCACGGATAACAGATATTATTGCCTTCCTTACTTTCTTGGGAATGGCCCTGTCAGGTCTGCCGCTATCACAGACCTGGAGCGTACTGGGAGTGCATTTCAGTGGGCAGTGGATTACTCCCTTTTTGAAACCCTTTAGTGAGCATGTGGGCACTTGGCCTATAATCTTGCCACATCAAATATCATTCCTGGCCACCTGAAATGCCTGCAAAACCCTTTGTAGTGTCTTCTGCATAGCCATATGTCCCACACTTTCTGACCCTCTCTATACTTACTACTTGCTCCTATATTCTACTGGCAACATTACCGGGATAGACCCTTTTCCCCCTGCTGCGGAATTAGTGAAAAACCAACCCATCCATTAGAATAACTCATCCCTGCTCTTTTTTCGGCCAGCTCCGCCTGTGGCAGTGTCTGCCTGCCCCCTCCAATGGCCTGCCTGTCTAATTTTAATAATAATCAAAGGGATCTCCTCCTTCTAACCTGGCCATTTCCACCACTGACTCTCTTCTGGCTCCTCGGCCATGGCCCCAACCGGTCTCACCTAGATAGCATTTCTCCCACACATTAGATGCACCTGCTAAATACTGATTTAGCTGAATATTCAGCTAGCATACTGCCCCACCGCTGTAGCGGCTGATTTCGCATTTCTTTCTGAACAGACATTTAGGGGTTTGTGAATCAGTGTAGATCACAAACTCAGCACCATACAGATACGGTCTCAACTTTATAGTGCAAAAATAATCTGGCATATAGCAAGCCTCTCTCTCAATATTGGATAGTTTAACTTGGGCTGCATTAACCACCACTATATCAGTGCAACCGTCTTCTACCCATTTTCATCTTCTTGTATCTAGATATCACCTATCTGTAGTCTGATCATCCGTTACAGTTTATTAGGGTTTGTGGGGGTCTGGGAAATTAAGTATGACACACAATCCAAAAGAAGCTGCTTTAATTCTTTCCAAGCCCCTCTTTTGCACGCGGGTCCCCCATTCAAAAAGCCACTGCCTTTTAGTCAGATTAGTCAGTGGTGCCACTACATCTGCATAATTCACCATTAGCAGTCCGATAAGTAGTTGCAGATCCCAACACTCGACGCACCCCCTTTTTTTATCTGTGGGGGGGCCATATTCCCGGATGGCGCTACTTTATCCGGATCTCTTCTTTCAACCCTCAGCACATAACCACAAAACCCACAATTTTGACCTCTCTCAGGCCGAATGAGCATTTTGGCTTCTTTTAATGACAGGCAGCCCCTCCCCCAGGAGGCCAAGACCTCAGCCACATTATATTGGTGCTGGTTCTCATTATGGGAGTAAATGACAATGTCCATTCCAGGTAGATCAAGCAATGCCTTCCCCAGATATTTGGTCGCTATTACTGAGTTCCATCATCTTTGGAAGACTGCAGTGCATTAGTCAGCCCAAACTGCAGGTCGTTTAAACTGGAACCAACCCCCTGAGGGTGCTGATGGCAGTCTTTTCCCTCTGTCTGTGGTGCATTTTTCTTCACCTGCCAATAGCCTGATTTTAGGTCTATGGTGGGAGAAGACTTTTGCACCTGTGAGTTGATCAAAGATGTCCTTGATCCGGGTAGTGGGTAGCATCTTTATATGGGTTACCTCATTCAACCCCATAATCCCCACATAATCTAATAGAACCGTCCTTTTTTGGGCACCACTGTTACAGGACTTGCCCAGCACTTCGACTTGGCTCTATTATATCCCTCCCTTTACATCTTCTCTAACTCTTCCCCTACCAATTTCATCTTTGAGAGTGTAATCCGGTAGGTCCTCTGATTAATTGGGCGCATCTATCCTGTATCTATTTCATTTCCACCACATTCTGCAGTGCGCCGGGGCAGTCGGCCCCCTGGATGGGGAACCACTGCGGGAATTTCTTTCCTCATACTGCCACCTCCGAGACTATCCCCGACCTCTGGCACATGCAGCTTCTGTGCCCACCCATCACGTGCGCTTCCCCATTTAGGATAATGCCATATCCCATAGGATAGCACAGCATCACACTGCGGCATACATCCGTCCCAATCAGGAGACACTGGCAACTCACCCACTACAACAAAACTCACACTCTACTCCCACCATGATCACTCTACCCACCCCATTGTAGGAATTAATGGAGCCCTGAAGCGATTGAGCCCTCAAGCCCTGTTGGAGCCCCCACTGGCATATCCCCTTTCTTTTTAGTGCATTATATAACCTTGCACTTAATCATACTTCTGTGGCACCAGTATCGACAACCCTGCAAGATATGAGACTCCACCAAAGTCCACTTGGATGCACGGTCTTCGATCCGAGCCTGCCCTATTCCATGCATAGGCCATACTGTCTTTGATCTGCCCTTGGGGGGACCCTTGTCCTTACATTCTGCACTTTGTTTCATGGCATCTATATAATATAGTGAATGTTTGTTGCACAGTAACTACAACCTCATCATCTCCCTTTCTTCCATCCGTGAGCCTTACTCCTCGGTTCCTCGCCCTCTACTGGCGTGGCATCCTCCTTCTATCTTCCCCCTAATATTATTACCAAATGCCCTGGTGCTGTTTGTACCACCATCAGTAGAGGTGGTCGGTGCTATGGCTGAACTGGGCACCTGTACTGGCCGCTCGTGCGTTCTGCTACCAGCTTTCCGAGGCTTTTAATCTCCCACCTGGAGCAATCTTAAATGCTGGCTGCCCTATCTTCTCCATATCTGCCTTGGTGGTAGTCCTCCATGCTCCTACCTCCATTGTTCCTTTCTTAAATAACTACCCGGGTAGTTATAATCAAAGAGCTACTCGCTCCCGGATACCACTTGACACACTTCCCTTGCTCGGCGATAGCTACCCGGGGATACTCGCTACCACCGAAACCCGCTACCACCGACTCCTGCATATAGGCCCTGAAGGATCAAACCTTACCCTGCAGACGAAGTCGTACTAACAATTTACCGACCTGGCGTGACCTCTGTGAATTCCACTCAGAAACCTTTAATTAACACACCAACTCAGCTGGCACCATGGTGATCTATCCCATTCTATCCACTCATATGTCTACTTAAAGCTGCATAGTCCGATGACAACATCAACATTTTGAAACCAAAATAATTATCTAAATTGGATTCTATATTTCTACCTTCGATACTGATGCACTTATTAAACATTTGTCGCCACACAGAAGGGAATAGTGAGGCAATTAAATATAACCTGTTACTGCAGAAGGCTATGGTGTCCACAGTTTTGGCAAGCTTGTCAAAATTAATCTTGCATGGTTGCACTTCAAATATCTAAAAAGTTAGCCACTTAAAATACAAGTTACTTCAAGCTAAAGTAAGATACATTATAACGATCAACCTAATGTACTTATCTCAGAAAAAGTCAAAAAGTCAAAAACCATCGGACTATGCGACTTTAAGCACATAGTTAAGCATCTTGTTAAGTATCTGCTTAGGGACTTATTTACTCTATAGCTGCAAACCGGACGCTGTGGCCGAATCGGTGAGAGCGCCGGCTTCCCGTGCGGAATGGTGGGAGTTCGATCCCCGGCCAAGACTAACAGTATCAGGATCATGTTTCTGAGTAGTGACACAGCAGTATGACATCCGAATTGTTGCTTGTCGCTACCCTAGCTCGGCGTTTGGCATTAATAGGATAGGGCAAGGACTGGTTTAGGCGACTCAGTATCAGGAGTGAGTGAGTGATTTTGGGGTTTTGTGCCATATCGGCCACTATGGCCATATTCATGGCAAAATGCGAATGATGCCAATTTTGTAAGTCCTTGGTTTCACTTGGTCATCGTTCAGACCCCATAATTGAACAACGCAAACCCAGATGAATGGTATATATTTGGACTTTTTAATGCACTAGAATGGTAATCGTACATGCGTGAGTATAATGAGATAAGGCCCCAAGATGCTTTAACCCTATAGTTCTAGTCTCTTATTGTGGGGTGGGCGGGATACCAGAGTAAATTGTCCGTCGCCGTCTGCAACCAAGGTCGTAGTGGTCGATATCATGTTTTTGCTCGCTTTATATAGTAGCTTAGTCGGCGCGAAATGTCGCAAATACGTACACTTTCATAACTTTGTAGCAAATTTAGTCTTGACATCATATCTAATTTACATATGCGTGTCCGCCAGCTCTGCGTAGTTACTCGGCGTAGTTCAAGAAGACCCGCTAGGCGTGGTCGATATACGTATTTTAATGTTAAGGTTTGAGTATAGGTGGTGCCAGCGGCCGTTTGAATAAGTATCCGACTCCACCTTGTTCAATTACCCATGTTGCAACCAACATCGACAACCTCCCGCACTGGGAAAACAGCTAGCGAGCGCCGGATTTGAGACATGTGGAGGGCCCTGGGCAGCTTTCACCAGTGGAGGCCCGTTAAACATTTCTAATGTCATGAACCTAAACCAACTTAGGCAAGCAGGAGAATACCTCGCTGGAAACATGTACGCAATATGGTTTCCTAGTGAGATGTGTGTGTTGTTCAGGTCAGCCTAGATTTATCATTAAACTTTTTTTTTTCATGAAATATGTGGAGACCCCTTGGTTGGGGAGGCCCAGCTTACCCAGTCCAAAATCCGGCCCTGCAGTTAGGACTCTTACCAATTCGGCCATCACTTCGGGTTCCGTAATTTCAAACACTTTTTAGCCGGGCAGCAACAGGGGGCGCTAGGAAAATGGTCGCCAATAGACGAGATCACCGTTCCGAGTGCGCCAGTGCTGACAACGGCTTTGGCAGCAAAGCAAAGGCATACAGCCATTGAGTTTGCCGATACGCATAGGGCAAAACTTTGATTTTATTCAAAATTAATCAAAAATACATAGCAATTTGGCACAAACATGGATGGAAAGATGCAATAAAATAATATAATGAATATGTTTAAGACACAACTCTCCATAATTAAGCATTTTGAGCTAAGAAACATACAATGTCTGTCACTTTACATCACCATTGATTAGCCAGAAGTAATTCTTGTTCTAAATATTAAATTTTCAAATGTGTCAACAGAAATATATAACCAATATCTGAGTAACCCTACCCTACTCATTTTTTATTTCTACATATGTCATTAACCATAGGATATAAATAAAAACATGAAGACAATAAGTAAAACTGACTCTGGATATGGCTCTAACACTAGTCTGAGTGCCCAGATTTGTCTAAATCTAAATGCACATGGCATAAGATGTGCTGATTATATTGATGTAAATGCATTGCTGGATAAAAGATTAATATCTTAATTTATTATATAGATTTTTTTAGTTAGTGTTCTATGTTTCAAACAAGAGCTGAGATGAGCTGAAACTAGCACATTTCATAACTGCACCCAGTGTATTAGCATGTGCCATGTGCTTCTCACAGGTTTGTTTTGCTTTGACGCATCCCACGATGCGTATCAGACACTGTTCTAAGTTGTTGTATTTTGGTTTAATTTTTTGTACATTATTTGATTAAATTGGGGAATGTTTAACAGCAGACAATTGGTCTTCCTCATTCCACTGCTCCTTGCCCTAGTGTCCTAGTCATCCTGAATACCAGGCTATGTAGCAACAAGTATAATGTTTCTAAGTCATCGGTTTGACTCGTCCACTGTTCGAACCAAGGGATTTGAATCCCATGACCTACCTGAATAGGAGGCGGAAGCTCAACTCATTTGGCCACTCCATCTGGAAAATTGTGAACCAACGGAATTATGTCTTTATTTTGGTGGGTGCTCTGTTACGCTCTCTGTGGCGGAATGGTTAGAGTGTTTCACTTTTTTCTAGGTCAGACTCCTAATCTGAGGGTCGGCAGTTCAATTCCCCGTGCCCCCAGCTCTGCCAATTTGGATTTCCACCGCTGTGTATAACTTACAGCGTCATCAAAGGCTGGTTGCTCTCATACCATGTCTATGTGGTGTGGGAGGTTAAAAATCCCTTGGGTCGGTAAAAGTGTAGGCTCGGGCTTTCTATCGACCAGCAGTGGAATGAGGAAGACCAGTCACCTATGACTGAAATTTCCCCTGCTTAAGCAACTAATGGACCAAACAAAAAACAAAAAAACACGCCTCTGTCTTCTAGATTTCCCCCATAATCCTTTGGGACCAGCTTCTTCCGGGTATGTTAAAAGGGTAACTGTTGGCATGAGTCGAACGCTTTGAAGCTGTGACAATTTTGTTTTAAATCACTCTTTCCACACGAATGACTTCCAAATCAATAATCGTCCGCTAAATTTTGAATATCTTCCCTCATAGGCATCGACAACTTCTAATAGTGGTTCAAAACTATTAATGGAAGATAGAAAAGTAAAATGCATTTAGATGAGCATTGCAGTTTCCATGCTTGTTCCGTGGATTGACTTAAGTCTACGAGTGTTGAATGTTCGATAATCTCGATGAATAAGTTGGTGACCACTTGAACACCCAAATGTTTGTTCACCAAGACTACAACAATGTATCTCATGGATGATGAATATAAATAGGCAAACAACATCGGAAGGCAATGGCCCATATCATGATATATATAGTCGATATATAACATGATATATATGTGCATAACATGATATGTGTACATGTATATGTATATATAACATATGATATATGTGCATATATAACAGCACCGTTTCGTCAACTATGAACTAGCAAGAAGTGCTATCTGCGAAAAACAAGATTGCACACACATATTGTCTATTATGTGTCCTACATACACGTAAAATCACGTCATTTGTGTTTTCTCTGGCACCTCCATCCTGATATGACCGTAGATGTTTCCAGGACGTAAAGCTCCAACAACCAACCATCTCTGGCACGTGACTTGAGTCATTTTAATTTGTTTAAAGTCCATATATTAAAATTATGCTAGAGTCATTCGATCTACCAGCAAGCAGGCCTGTATCAAAATGGCACATATGCATTTGTTTTATATGGACGCGATATTCCTGAATGAAAATTATTAATAGATTGATTTTGAAATCAATTGAATTTTGTTTTACTTACTGCCATTTTGGTTGATAAGATAACAGCCATAGATCTGACTCGTGATGTATATACCTGTATGTACATAAATCTACATATATGTATATATATACATATGCACATATATATGCACATATATGCATATATACACATATTTACACCTATATACACATATATCCACATATATACACATATATACCCACATACACATATATACACATATATACACATATATACACATATATACCCACATACACATATATACACATATATACTCATATATACACATATATACACATATCTACACATATATACACATATATACACATATATATAAAACTGATCAAGGTTTCTGTTAATTGTTATCACTTAAATTATTTAAAAAATAAACAATCAAGAAAACCATCCATTCGTTGTACCATAAAAACTCAAATGGGATATTTGCTTGCTATGCTAATTAATATGCAAATTAACTAATTAATATTCACAAATAACATAATCACACGTAGGTTATTAGGTATACCATACCTGATATAATAGGTGAATAATACATGTCAATATTTGGAATATATTGCTATGCTTGTTATAAAGAAACATAACATTGGTCGGTACACCTACACTAATTAATTAGTCTAATTAGCTTTTATTATGTCATTTTTTTAACTGATGGTCAACAAGTGTTACTCCACTTAATATTATTCATGTGTGGAACATTTATTTAATATATGGCAATAACTGAACCACATATCCTCTCGCAACCCTGCATATTAGATACTATCTTATCACCAATATGCAAATTAATATGCAAAATGATATTGATATTGACAAAATGTCAAAATAAATAATGCCATCAGTTGCATCATGTCTAAATACCCCTATATGCCAAACAGCATATGTGTATTTGGCTATATAATCTTATATATTCCATATTTTGTCTGAATTCATGATATTCCTGGTCCATGGAGACCCATTCTTTCTTATACATAAGACATAGACTGAAGGTCCTTATTTTTTCCCAATTCTATATATCCCATTTTCTAAAATAGCTCTAGATATTATTGGTCTTTTTTCATTATTAAAAAAACATGTTATTACTCTCACTGGGCCCATGCTAACAGATGCTATTTGAACACAAGAAGACGGATCTTTCTTTTTCCATTCCTGTTGCTATATATATATATATACACATATATACATACATATACATACACATACATATACATACACACATATTTATACGAGGGTGCCGCTCAAGCCTGGGCTGAAGATCGCACTTACTCTCTGGCACCTGGAGTCTGGGAACAAATACTCCTTGATGAAGTTTGGATGGAGGGTCCCCCACAACACACAGTCGCTCATTGTGCATGAAGTGTGTCAGGCCATCATCGATGAGTACCTGGATGAGGTCATGACGTGCCCCATGAATCCACAAGGATGGCGTGTCATCGCTGACCAATTCCTGGAGAAGTGGAACTTCCGCCATACATGTGGCACTCTGGATGGGAAGCACATCGCCTGCTGGTGCCCTCCAAAGAGTGGGTCACTCTATTACAATTACAAGGGGTTTTACTCTGTGGTCCTGTTGGCGCTTGTAGATGCGGACTACAAGATCATCTGGGCAGATCTTTGGGGTATGGGCTCCGCATCTGACACCCAGATCTACAACGACTTGGAGCTGAAGGCGGGCACTGAAGGTGCCACCATTGGTTTTCCGGACACTGAACCGATCATGAACGGCCAGAAAGATGTGCCTTATTTCCTCATCAGTGACGATACCTTCGCCCTGTGGCCGACGATGATGAAGCCATACAGCAGGAGGGGGTTGACAAATGAGGAGTGACTCTTCAACTTCCTGCTCTCCCGAGCTAGGAGAGTGGTGGAGAATGCCTTGGCATCCTAGCCAACCGCTTCCAGGTGCTGTTGATGACTATGCAGCACCACCCCTCCACTGTGAAGGTCATCATCACCGCATGCATGGTTGCGCACAACCTGATGAGGGTGCACTACCTATGGCTGCAGAACCAGGAGCTGGATCGTCCAGAGACTGGGAACCACAACTTTGTTCTCGGAGCATGTACAGAGGGCCAAAACCCGGCAGACGTAGACATTGTTTCTAGCCCAAACACCGCCTCCAAGACAGGAAAGGAGCCATGGAATCTATTGAAAGACTGGGTCATCTCACCTGCCGGATCACTTTCCTGGCAAGACAGCATGATCTGATGTTAAAAAAAATGGTATCTGTCTGTATGCACTGTGATATGTGTACTGTTATGATATATTTATGCATACTTTTTATATACCTCCAGGTATATTAGGTGTTGATTTTAATTTGTTATAACATTATTAAACTCAGACAGGTTTATTAGGTTTTAAATGTAATTTGGAATAACCTATTTAAACTCACACACAAATCTAGTTTAAAATACTTATAATTTATTTCCTCTCTTTTTAGAAGAATTAAACTCTGACAGCATAACCTAGTTTAATGTACTATTTTATGTACATACTAATAAAACAGCACAGAGAGGGAGAGAGAAGAACAGAGAGAAGAGGTGAAGAGAGAGAAGAGACAGGGAGGAGTGAGAGAGAGAGAGAGAGGGGGAAGAGAGGGAAGAGAGAGGGAGAGAGGGAAGAGAGAGGAAAGAGAGAGTGAAGACGGGGAAAAGAGAGGGAGAGAGACGAAGAGAGTAGACTTGGCATAATATAATGTTTTATTTCATGGCTAATCTACCTTTATTAAAATAACATTACATTAGCATTAACTCAGAACAAAAATCTAGTACAAATCTTATTACAGAGCAAGAAAATATTTATACATATACCCAGAAGAACATGACAACATAATAAACATAAGAACATAAAAACATAATAAACATAAGAAAATAATAATAAGCACCTATTTATACATTCACTTGTCATCATTGGGCCCCCATCCACCCAATAGTGACATCAGGGCTGACGCGGGGAAGAGATCTAAATTAGATATCCCCCAACACACCGGATATCCCCGACAGCCCTGACAAGTTCAAGAGTCCATCGGACATTTGGCTAGGCGACCCTGTTGACGTTGCAGTTGCCGCTGCTGTGGGAGTGGAACTGCCACTGGCAACTGGAGTTGAGGCCCAGGGCACACTCACAGTGCTGGCAGCAGGTTGCCGGTGAGGCGGTGCAGGAGGAGGCATGGTGTGAACATCTATACGAAGTGGAGGAACTTGAGGCTGAGGTGCAGATGCAGCAGAGGGACGTGGCACCAGCTGAGGCAGAGGTGGCACTGGCTGATGGCGCAATAGCATAGGTTGCACAGGCAGAGGTTGAAGTTGAGGCTACAGCTGCTGTGGATGCTGCACCACAGACTGCAGTGGCTGCAGCATATACTGCTGGACATAGTCCTGGGTTTGTGACGCCCATGGTGATGCCGGTGGTGGCTGGTGGGTGCATCGCTGGGGCTGGGGCTGGGGCTGATATAGCTCACTTTGAGAAGGCCCCGCTGGAGGTGCACAAACCACAGGAGTTGCTGCAGCCACAGGCGCTGCTGGAACCACAGGAGCCGCTGCAGCCACAGAGCCACAGGAACCACGGGTGCCTCAGGTCCACAATCATCCTCCAACCCCCGTGACAGAATGCGGTTGATTGCTGCCTGCGTATTCCTGAAGTGTGCCCAGGGCATCGTCATAAGAGAGTCCCGCACGTAGTTGGAGAATGTGGCACGCTCCGTAAGGGCCGGTGTTGGAGGCGGCTGCAGGCCCTTCAGCAGCTCCCCAGACTCGTTGAACCGCTTCTGGATGGCTCCCAGCAGGTTCACGTTGTCTGAGGCTGTCTGCTTCCCCTTTCTCTGTTCTCGGATTGCAGCGGGAGGTGTTGCTGGAACCTCTTCCTCCAGCCCAATCTGGAGATCAGCACAGACATTCTTGGCAGCGTCGAGATCCCCCTGCGCAGCAACTATGGCAGCCATCACCTGCAAGACAAGATCATAAAATAACATAAGTAACATGATGCAAATCAATGTTTCCAGAAATGAGGTCAACAACAACAAAAATCAACAATAAAGAACAACAACAAATACATCACATAAAATGATTAAATTGATTTCTCCAGATTAATAATGTAAATAAAATATATCGCTTTGTCGACTTGTCCAGAATAATATGGGTTTTACCAGAATGCTAATGCCCAGTCTGCCCAGAAGATTTTGTACTTACACTTCCGGGCTCAGGCTGGTGCCTGACGACTGACCGCAGGAAACCAAACTTCTGCATTATTCACAGCACCCTCTCAGCCAGTTTGGGGGCTCCATCGCCGCTCTTCATTTTGTGAAGCCTTGTGTTTGTGTCCCTCAGTGACTTGAACGGATGTCCTCCCCATCTGGTTTGCCTGGTCCTCCACATCTTGCTCTTCTTGTCAGACCACATGTAGTCAGTCAGTTTAAATGCCATATGACTGGGTTCTCCTGGAGGAAATCCAACATCCTATTCTCCTCGGCTAACGACAGAGAACAGTCACTTTTTTCGCCCTCTTCTTCTTGGCCGAGGCGAAATCGGGCTGAGGCATAGGCTGAGGCAGAGGCCGAGGTGGTGGAGGTGACGGATGATGCACGCGAGCTCCCACAGGAAGCAGGAGATGGAGAGCTGGAGTGGGCCGCATCTGGCTCTGCATCTGCATCTGCATTTGTGTCTGCATATGCATCTGCATCTGCATCTGCATCTGCGTCTGCATCTGCATCTGCGTCTGCATCTGCATCTGCATCTCAAACTCAAACTCCATCTCCATCTCTTCAGGCTGGCTAGATGGACAATGGTGTGATGGAGAGTGGTGTGCTGGAGAGTGGTGTGGTGAGGAGGCAGGTGATGACACCGGCGATGGTGATCATGATGGTGATGCTGGCAGAATCTACTTCTTCCTGCCTCTCCCATGCCCTAGTCCCACAGTGATAGCAGACTTGCAGGCAGCTGAAGCTGTGACGTTCTTCTTGGCAGGCATGGTGGCTTTGTGTGGAGAGAGCAAAAAATACTGTGCATTTATACCCATAGGTGACCGATCACGTGACCAGGGCATGACTGGGGCGTGGCCTAAATGTCATTGCATATGTCATGAATACGCTTTGCACATGTTACACATAGGTTTTGAATACGTTATACACACGCATATGTCAACACGCTAGGGTTACGTTGACCATACGTCATTGTGCATTACTCATATGCTGAAACTGTCACCTGCAACTGTCACTACACATCCCAGCATGCCGAGTATACATTGCTATACATTCCATATACGTCGCTATATGCCACACATACACTAGCCATACACCAGCCATACGTTCTGTGTATGCTTAATACGTTGCCCCGCCCGCCCGCAGTGCAAAAAGTTTGGCGAATGCCGACCCATTTAAATCAGATTTTTATTTCAAAATGTTACGCACGTGCTAATGCCATACGTCGTAGTGTGACAAGGCCTTAACTAACAAAGCTAATCCTGCCAACCATCTTGTTATATCTCACTTCCGGTTTGGGGTGTTCAGAGACAACTGAGAACCCAGTTGAAGCTCACCATGACATGACCGATGACCTGGCAGCCCGGAGGCACGCCCCTCTCTATATTGTATGCGCATCACGTCGCGCATCCCGGAACTACCACAGGTAATTCAAGAGGCTCACCGCAACATCTTCCCAGATTGACGTGTCTCAACCAATTCCATTTAAATCAGCGAGTTTTGTATTGATTTAAATTACATAGTTGCATGCCAACATGTATTGCAATACACATGCGATTGCATTCTCTCATATATTAATACCTATATATTTACATAATATATGTGATGTATAACGCGTTATGCAAGTGTAAAGATACGCAAGGGAATTATTATTATTATTATTGTTATACTCTGTGAGACGCAACACTGTACCGGTGGTGCCACCTGCCGCCTCCTGGCCTCCACTGGGTTTAGACCAGTTTCACTTGCACCGGATGAGTTTGCATACCTATGCACATGTAGGCGCATGCATGAGCATGTACACACATGTATGCACGTGTACATGCAGGTATATAATATATATACATATATAATTAAAATACATTCTTGCAAATACATATGCATACATACAAATATATACACACATATACACACCCATACATACACATACACATATATTGTGTTGTATAATGTATTGTGCGAGTATGAAAATATGGAAGGGAATTCAATATAATTATCTCAGAAAAATGACAGACATTCAAAAACATCGGACTATGCAACTTAAACGTTGTATAGTCTGATGGTTTTGATTTCTGCCATTTTCTAAGATAACCACATTAGATTGATTTTCATAATCTATGTTACTGTAATGGCCCACGGCCCTCCGACTCTCACTCTTTCACACGGAAGAACACCAAGATTCAATTCAGTGTATGCTTCACCTTGGGTTTATTGAATCATCTGCTCTCCGCGGCGTCAGTAGTTGTCTGACCCGCCCCCTGACTCGCCAGATCCCACATCGACTCTACAGGTGTGTGTGGGGGGGTGGGTCAACCACACGCAGTAGAGGTCAGCCCAGTTGGGGTCTGACCGGTGGTGACCCGTGCCGCCACCTAGCGCAGTGTAGTGGTACTGCGCTGGTGGCGTCGTAGTCTCCGCTGCTACCGCGTGATAGTAGAGCTCATGTTCAGACTACTACATTACTTTAGTTTGAAGTAAATTTTATTTTAAATGGCTAACTTTTGAGATATTTGAAGTGCAAACATGTCAAATTAGTTTTGGCAAGAACGTCAAAACTGTGACAACAGAGGCTTCAGCAGTAACAGGTTCTATTAAAGGGTCGCAGTGTTCTATTAAAGGGTCGCAGTGTTCTATTAAAGGGTCGCAGTGTTCTATTAAAGGGTCGCAGTGTTCTATTAAAGGGTCGCAGTACTCCCTTCTATGTTGCATCAAATGCTTAATAATAAGCGCATCAGTATCCAAGTTAGATCTGTACAATAAAATATAGATAATTATTTTGGCTTCAGACAGTTTTATAGTTTCATCGGATTGTGCAATTTTAAGTAAAAGTCCATTTTCATTATTTTCACTTCAGAAAATGCGTAATGAACTACTTCCGGTTCCATGCTAAACAGCGGATGCAACATTTTGCTTCCATGTGTAATACACACATAGTTGAACCTAATTATTAATGCGCAGTGATGTGTTGCACCTTCCTGTGATATACCGTGCAGCTATGGTATATAAAACCTGTATATCACGGTGGTTAGACGACCGGAAGCCTGTACGTGGCAACCAGCTTCATAATGCACGACCGATAAATATGTTAGTGCTTTATGCATGACCAAGCCATATGCAGTGGATAATCACACTGCTCACATGTCACACGACAGGGCACGATGGCCCAATCGGTAGAGCGTGGGCCTCGTGTGCGGAAAGTCGGGAATTCGGTTCCCAGTCGAGTCAAACCAATGACTATAAAATTGATACTTATCGCTTCCTAGCCTGGCGCTCTGCATTAATAGGATAGGGCAGGGACTGGTTAGCCCAGTGTCAGGATAATGTGACTGAGTGGGATATCGGGTCATGGCACCAGTGGCCTGATTTCTCAGTGGGGCAGCACTATAAAGTCACCATGAGTGTGCGCTGTCACAAGTCAGTATGTGTCCTGATATGACCTTAGATGTTGCCTGGACGTAAAACTCCAACGACCAACCAACCATGCCACACGACCTAGCATCTGTTGTGGGGTTTGATGGATTGATTGATGTGTGGGGGATATGTGTGTGTGTGTGGGGGGGTGGGGGTGGGGGGGTGGCAAACAAACAAGATGCCATACCTAGAGTGGAACTTGAACCCACGTTTCTGCTATTCTATTCAGACGGGAATCGTTCTAAACAGTCAGACTCAGCTCCCTGAAGTCGTCGTTGCTTCTAAAGCTTTCTGCTCCCAGCATGCCCTTTAACATAGCTCCCTGGGTGGAAATGCTCATTGTTGTATGGAGACATCAGGTGTGATATGGTTGGTTGCTTGTTGGAGTTTTACGTTCTAGCAATATCTAAGGTCATATCAGGACTGGTACCGACTTGTGACAGTCTGCCCTCATGGTGACTTACACTGCTGCCCCACTTGGGGAACCTGCACCACGACCTGATATCCCACTCAGTCAGATTACCTTGACACTGAGAGAACCAGTTCTTGCCCTATCCTAATAATGCTGAGTACCAGGCTAGGAAGCAACAACTATCAATTTCTAAGTCATTGGTTTGACTCGACCAGGATTCGAATTCCCGATCTCCCGCAGGTGAAGCCGGCGCTCTATCGATTCTGTGTCTGGTATTCATGTGTGATGTCCTTATGCGGATTACTACTGGTTGACCCAGAAGGGATCACTTGATGACTTGAACTCTCACTTCCGGTGCAGCAGGTCATAGACCTCGTATCTGGCCGAGTCAGCCAACCAATTAAATAGTCATAATTGTGTGCCATGCACTCTACAGTACTACGGGACCAGACGGCATGGCCGAATGAGTTGAGCGTCTGTCTGCGTTTTGGGAGATCGTGGGATTCGAACCCATGGGTTCGTGGGTTCGAACCCTGGTCGATTCAAACCAATGACGTAACAATTTATACTTGTCGCTTCCTAGCCAACCTTGGTGCTGGCCTTGGTATCGACCAGTACGCCTTGTCATGAATAAATCGATGTGCATGTTATGTACGCATTATATTTGACATAACATTTGTCATTTGAACCTTGACCTCACGTTGTGTGAACGTTTCTCTTTGTAAATAAACCGGGCGCTGTGTCCTAATCGGTAGAGCGCGGGCCTCGCCTGTGGAAGGTCGGGAGTTCGGTTCCCGGTCGAGTCAAACCAATGACTTTAACATTGATACTTGTTGCTTCCTAGCCTGGCGCTCGTCATTGATATGGCAATGACTGGTTAGCTCAGTGTCAGGATAATGTGACTGAGTGGGATATTGGGTCATGGTACTGGAGGCCTGATTTCCCAGTGAGGCAGCACTATAAAATCATGAGTGCACGCTGCCACAAGTCGGTACCCATCCTGATATAACCTTAGATGTTGCTATGACATATAACAACAACAAACAAACATTGTAAATAAATTATATATTAGTTTAATAATACCCCCCCCCCCAGGGGGAGCCAAAGGACTAACACATATACAGATATTTACATAAATAATACCCATGCTCATAGAGGTGGACAATGAATTCACCAGAATCCGGGGCCCATATGTATGAGCCAATTTTTAACCGGACCAGGGTTAAAGGAGGGTGCCGGGTTAGCTAACCGCAGAGTTCCAAATGTGTCACGGGGGATGTATGTGACCAAAACGTGCCCGAGTTAGCTAACGTTTCAGTTATTTATAGATTTGGGAAATCCCTCTGCGTTTGTAGCCATATATTAGGCTCAAATATATTAAATGCTATCATATTTAACAGAATTACATACACAACAAGCGAAATCCTATCAATTCAACCCGAAATTCGAACCCTCCCTAAGGCCACCGCCGCATTGGTGGCGATATCAACAGTTATATTTTCGAATCGACGAACGCACAGTCAACAAACCGCCGCCGCCGCCAGTATGGAAAGCGACGTCGATGCGGCGGCGGCGGCGGCGATTTGTTTACTTCACGTTCGTCGATTCGAAAATATAACCACCAATATCGCCGCCAATGCGGCGGCAGCCTCAAGAAGGGCTCGAATTTAGGGCCAAATTGACAAAACCTCACCCACTGCGTATGTAACTCTGTTAAATATGACCGCATTGAATAGATTTGGCCATAATCGGTGCCTAACCCCACCTTTAACCCTAATTTTGCATGGGGTTAGTGCAGGCGACTTTAAATTCGCTGAGTTAGTTTAACCCGGACACATACATATGCAGTTTTCTCCGCTAACCCGGGAAATCCGCACGACGGAGGGGTATGACCGCTAACCCGCGCTCATACATATCGGCCCAGCAACCGGAAACAGCTGTTTCTGCGGAACTGCGCTGGTCCGCAACAAACAGGGTGAATGACAGCGATTGGTTAATAATATACTCGTGTTGAATCGCATAATAATAAATAAATAAATAAATAATTCTCCGAGCGGAGGTCGGTCCTAAGCATTGCTTATTCATATCACCTTGTTTTGAATTGTGCCTTGGCAGGTGGCCCTGAGAGTGTAGATGCGCGCGCAGCTTCAAGATGCCGGTCCACCCGACGACGGGCTTCCCCTCAGCCAGCAAGCTGCTGGAGAAGAAGTGGGAGGAGCGGCGCGCAAAGATGCACGCGCAGAAGGTGAGCTGGTGTCCGGCGTGCAGCGCCCAATCCAAATCCCTCCCGCGCAGTACCAGCGAGCCTATGGCCGTATTCGATTATGACGCTCCGGACCACTCGGATCATCCGAGTCGTCAGGATTTCAAATAGAACACCTCAAGGTTATCCTAAAAGTACACGGGCCGTGTGCAAAACGAACCCGACCCTAGTGCCCCGTCTTGGCTCGGGGTGATAGGATCATGTGTGCTGGACCCTGTGTGTGTCATGTAAGTACTGCAAAGGTACTTTTTTTTCTTCTTTTTTTAATGTAAAGGACCATCCAGATTAAAATAGACAAATATCTAAATTATGCAATCATAAAATATTTTAAATCCTATTTTGCTGTAGGTATATTGGTTATTAAAAAAACTAGTTTTGGGATTAAGCCATTTTCCCCACTCCGAACGTGTTCGTTTATGCAACCCGACGTTGTAGGCCCTGCGCATGTGCCAAAAAGTGGTTCGGATGACCTGAGTTGTTTAATCGAATACTTCCTGAAGATTTGAAGAGTTCAGGCGCAAAACCACGGAAACGCCAATCAAAAAAGGGTGATAAACATTGGAATCAAACCTCCAAAAAGGTTTTTTATATTCCTATTTGTTGTTGTTGTTCATTGCTCTATACCCATATGACCATATGAAAAGTGGTATTAGTGAGAATTAAAATTATTTTGATGTCAAAATCTTTTATTTAAACTAGATTTTTGGATTGATGTTTATGTGGTTTTACACCTGAACTCTTCATTTGTACTGCCTATCATGGATAAGTCTGAATAAACTTGTTTTCACCATTAGACAGTTGGTCGATAGAAAGCCCGGGCCTACATTTCTACCGATCCAAGCGATTTTTAACCTCCCACACCACATAGACATGGTATGAGAGCGGGTTGTTGAAACTCACTGTAGCAATGATGGCCTATCAGACCAACAGCCTGTAACATGTGGCGTACCCCAAGGATCAGTCCTGGGGCCTCTACTCTTTATACTTTACATAAACGACCTAGAAAAATGGCTAGAAACAGAAGATCTCCAACTATATGCAGACGACACAGTCATATATGCAGAGGGAAACACAGAGGAAGAGGTAACAACTAAACTGAACAAACTCCTACTAAAGCTGGATGACTGGTGTGAGTCCAATAAAATAACCATCAATGCAAATAAATCCAAAACAGTGCTCTTCTCATATAAATCAATGCCGGAAAGAAATCTACACTGCAAGCTAGGAAACCAAATATTAGAAAATATATCACTACAAATACATAGGCCTAGAGCTGGACAGCCAGCTAAACTACAACCTATGTATCACAAAAATCATCCAAAAAATAAACCACAAACTGTGGCTATTTGCAAAACTAAGAAACTAAATGACGCAAGAAATGTCAATAAAAATCTTCAAAGGTATGGTGCTCCCCTACTTCGACTAAGGGGATGTAATTTATATGGGGGCTAAAAAAGAATTACTAAAAAACTGCAAATACCTCAAAATAGAGCCCATAAGACCTGCCTCAAAGTAGACAAACTGCACCCCACCTATTTTTTTTTGGTGGTAAATATTTTTATTCATCTGAATACATATTTTGTCAGCGCCGGGGCACTGGTCTTCCAGCCGTTGGAGTGGTCGCATTTCATCTGTACATAGTGGAAGTGGAATGTGTTGCATTGCGTGCAGCACAACCCATTCTGAACATAAAAGAAAGAGGGGGAGCAGTCTATGCTGCATAGTGTACAGCATAGGTACTCAACATAGTGCAAGGTATATGCATCAAGATAGAGTGTGCAGTAATGTACACTAGTGGTTAAATCATATCCTGTGTTTGTATATCAGTTAGATTGATGACATACACAAAAGAACTAAAGTAATGTTATTAGAAAACAGAAGAATAATCCACCCAAAAACCCTAGTGTATGGATATAGTCGAGACAATAAAGATCTAATCCAACAACTAAGGAACACCAGAGCAAACAATGCACCTCTACTAAGGCAGACCAGAAGCCAAATCAAAGCTCAAGAAAGAAGCCCACTGGAAATGGCTGCCAAAGTATGGAACGCACAAACGGTAAAGAACGACAAATTCCTGTTCATAGCTTGTATATCTGGAAATAACCTATTATTCCGTGATGATTAGGTATTAGGGTCAGTCAGTCGAAATAACACTTCTCTGCTGTGAGAACACAACTTTACGTAGTCACAATTATCAGGTTAAGATATGAATGTTCATAGCTTGCATATCCAGAAAAAACCTATTATTCTCTGGGAGTAACTGACGGTCCTGTTGATATTAAATGGCACTGTAGTCAAGCTGTGACTATTAGGGCCAGTCAGTCCAAATCGAGTGATATAGGCCAAGGAATACTTGGAAAGTTCAATTGGCTTCCTCTATAAAACAGAATTGAAACATGCTCAAGCGTTTGGATCAATATTTATAGAGAAAGGGTATAAAGAGTCTTGATGGATTGATTGTTTGGAAGCTGTTTTATGTCGGGTTGACAGAACATGTCATATTCAGAAGCAGTTCACTGCAATAAAGTTCCCCAGAAAAGTGATCGTGACTGGGCACAGTGACTGAATCGGTAGAGCATGGGCCTCATGTGTGGGAGATCGGGAATTTGGTTCCCGGTCGAGTCAAATCAATGACTTATAAAATTGATACTTGTCGCTTCCTAGCCCGGCGCTCATCATTAATAGGAGAGGGCAAGGACTGGTTGGCTCAGTATCAGGATAATGTGACTGAGTGGGATATCAGGTCATGGTGCTGGTGGCCTGATTTCCCAATGGGGCAGCACTATGATGCGCGAAAAGGAAGAAGCCAAGGCGGGAGTGGAAAGAAAGGCGGTTATTGGACGCCTCAACAGGAAGAGTATACAGAGGATAAACAAGTAAACAGGCTCATGAGGAGCAAATGCAATGACAGGGGCTCATGAGGAGCAGCATCAAGTGTATGTACAGGGGGCCCTTAAGGGGCAGAGTCAAAGTTTGTAGAAGGTCAGTGAGGGGGTGCCGAGGAGCCCTCCACCAGCTGAAAGGAAAGGTAAAAAGAGAGAGAAAGAGAGAGATGGGTGGGTGGGTGGAGGAAAAAGGGGAGAACTGGAGGGGGGCAGGTAGGCGAGTGACTGAGAGAGGCCGGCGGGTGGCCTTATAAGGGAGGACTGGAGGGCGACAGCAGGTGAGGTGTGAAAGCAGCGGCCCGGGGGAGGGCGAGGGAGGGGTGAGCAGCGGGCGTCGGGCGAGGCGCGAATGCTGCGCGACAGCCCGGGGCGGTGGAGGGAGCGGCGGGCGGCGGCGTCGGGTGAGGCGAGAACGCTGCGCGATAGCCCGGGGCGGGGGAGGGTCTCTTCCTCTCCTCGCATCAAACGCAATGCTTCGCATTACGACCGATGCGCGAAAAGGAAGAAAGCAAGGCGGAAGTGGAAAGAAAGGCGTTTATTGGACGCCTCAACAGGAAGAGTATACAGAGCATAAACAAGTAAACAGGCTCATGAGGAGCAAATGCAATGACAGGAGCTCATGAGGAGCAGCATCAAGTGTATGTACAGGGGGCCCTTAGGGGGCAGAGTCAAAGTTTCTAGAAGGTCAGTGAGGGGGTGCCGAGGAGCCCTCCACCAAGGCAGCGGAGAGGGCTCACGGCGCGCCCGAGGGGGCGAGGCGGGGCACGTAAGCGTGGACCGCCCCGGAGGTCCAGGTGCCCTGGGCCATGATCTCCGCGAGGGGAACCCCGGCGCGCTGGCAGGCCTGGGCGGCGCCTCGGCAGAGGCTGTGGAGGGTGAACGCCTCGGGCGCCGGCACCGCTTGGGCCTGCAGGGCCCCCCGCAGGAGCGCAGTGAGGGAGCGCGGGTCGAGGGGGCGGCCGGAGGGCATGAGGAAGGCCGGTGCGTCCGGAGCAGCGGGGCATAGGTTGACGGCGCCTTGCCAGGCCGAGACGGGGCAGAGGGCGGATCCCGGGATGGCAGGGATGAAGAGGGCGACCCCGCCCGAGGGGCCGGAGATAGTCTTTGACCTCCTGATGATGAGGCGGAGCCCTCCGGGCGCGGGGCGGACGTCGTCGCGGGTGAGGGTGTGGGGGCCGCCCCACCCCTCGGGACTCGGGGCCAGGAGGTTGGACTGCCGCAGCATCCCGAAGTACCCGAGGAGGAGCGCGGCCCGAGGCACGAGGGAGGCAGGGCCCGCTCGCGTGAGGTGCGTGATGGCGAGAGCGAGCTGGTGTGGCGAGAGAGGGGGAGCCTGGCGCGGGACGTGCGCGGAGGTGCGTTCCCCCCCCGGCAGACCTCCTTGGGAAGGCGGGCGTCGAAGCCCGAGGTGAGGCCCCCGGCGCCCTCTACCCAGGACCGGGCCCCCGAGACGGTGTTCTTCATGGAGGCCGGGGCAATGCCGCGGGTGAAGAGGGCGGCGGTGAAGGCGGCTACGTCAAAGGGCGAAGGCGCGAGGGGGTCACCACCTCGGGAAACCGCGTATGTGACGAACTCCTCGGCCTGGCGACGGCGGTTCTTCCAAGTCGCCGGGGCGAGGGCTGCGACGCGGAGGCGGGCGACGGCGGCGACCTCCGCATGGGGGTAACCTACAGGCCGGGGTAGAAGGGGAAGGCATCATGAGTGGCATCGGCAGGGAGGAGCCCGAGGCGGGCCACCTCGGCGCGGGCCGTCGCGGCCCAGGGCCCTGATAGGTGGGCGCGGCTGAGGGCGTCGGTGAGGAGGAGGTCCGCCCTGGGCTTGTGGGTAATGCGGAGCTCGAAGGATCCGGTGGCCGCCATTAACCAGAGCTCCCTCGCGCAAGTCCCGAGGGTAGGGTCTCGGGCGCGTCCGGACTCGAGCGCGATGGCGGAGGCCATGTTGTCGGTGTTTACCATCACCGTCGCCCCCTGCGATATCGTCCGGGAGGAGGGTGCGGAGGGCGACGACGAGGTTCACCGCCTCGAGCTTGTGTATGGTGGGGAAGCGCGCCCGCAAGTCCTCAGAGTACCCTCGGGCGTAGAAGTCCGTGGGGGAGTAGGCCCCTCCGCCGCTGAGGCAGGAGTCACATTCAATCACCAGCCAGCGACCCCCGGGGACCCGGAGGAGGCAGAGGCCATTTGATATCCGCCCGTAGGCAGCGAACCACCTCAGGTCCCGGAGGGCGTCATCGGCGAGGGTGAGAGTGGGGGCCCCGAAGCAGCTGCGCAGCGCCCCGAGGAGCCGGGCCATGAACTTCCGGCCAGGGAGTACACAGCTGCTCACGTGGTTCAGGCGGCCCAGGAGGCTCTGGAGCTCTTGTTTCCCGAGGGTGGGGCGGGCGATGCGGCTCTCGCAGTCTTCGACGAGGGCCTGGACTTTATCGGGGGCGACCCGGATGGTCATCGCCTCGCTGTCGAGGGCGAACCCGAGCCAGGTGAGGCGGACAGCGGGTGGATGGCACTTTCCGGGTGCCACGTCGAGCCCGAGGGCTGCGGTGAGGGCGAGGAAGGCGTCGAAGGCCTGGCACGCCCTCAGGTAGGAGCCCTCGCACCCGATAAAGTCATCGACGTAGACGAGGGCATGGAAGCCCTCGCGCCGAATGATCCAAGCCACCGCCGAAGTGACGCGAACGCACACCGCGCCCGAGGAGCGGCACCCGAAGAGGAGGGCGAGGTCCACGTAGGTTTTCCCGTTTAGACAGATACCGTATAGAGGGCAGGAGAGCGGGTCGGCACGGAGCTGGTGGTAGGCCCGGGATATGTCCGCCGACCAGACGTAGGCCCCAGTGCCTTCCGTGATGAGGCGGCGGCCTACGTCGGCGACGGACAGGAGGGTGTAGGTGTGGGGTTCCCCGAGGTACTCGCGTCGGGGGATGCCCGAGTTCACGCTGGCGCCTCGGGGGTATGAGAGGTCGACGATGACCCGCCTCTTTCCTGAGTCGGACTTGGGGCGGGTCATCATGGGCGAGACCTGCGTCCAGGGGCTAAAGGGAGGGACAGGGAAGGGGCCGATGAGGGCGCCGAGGGCGAGCTCCGTGTCGACGAAGTCCTGGACATGGGTTAGATACTCGGGGGGCTCACGGTGATTGGAAAAGGAAGGGCGGGGGAGGGTAGAGGCAGAGTAGTTGGCGGGGAAACTGAACTCGAGCAAGTCGAGGACGGCCGGGTCAGGGTAGTCCTGGAGGCGGGAGCAGGGATGTGGAGGCCTGAGGGGAGGGGGATGCGGGCGGCCAAAAAATTAGGTAGGCCCGCTTCCCGGAGGGCGGTGTAGGTGCGGTCGAATGCGGGGTACCGGGCCCACGCCTCGCCGGAGGTGTTGGGCCAGGTGGAGAGGATGGTGGGGCGGTACTGGGAAGGGGTGGGGCCGCAGGAGGGGGCGGCGGGGAGGGTGGCCTGGAGGTGGGGGTCGATGACGTCGACAGTGGGCTCATCGAGGGTGGGCGCCGGGGCGGGGGGGGAGGGGGAGGAGGTGCGGCGAGGGCGGGCGAGGGGGGCAGCAAATTCCTGCGGGGTGGGGGGGGGGGGTCAGGGTGGGGACGGGCGGGGGGGCGGGGGGATCGGGAGGGTGGTCGTCGGGGGGGGCAGAGGAAGGCGGTATCGCCGGGGTCGAGGTGGACGTCCGGGTCGAGGGTGTTGGTGATCAGCGGGTGCTGGGAGGCGGTGAGAGCCTTAGGGGTGGGGTGCTGGTCCCCGGCTGATGGAGTGGTGCCGAGGGGGTCGGCTCCGAGGCGGTGGTCAGGCCGCGCCTCGGGGAAGCTGATGGTGCTTCGGTGGGCCTCCGGCTGGGGGCCGGGGGCGGTATCAGGGGGGCTGGCAGGCGTTATGGTGGAGCGGGCGGCTTTCTTATGATGGGTGGGCCGGTTAGGGGCCTCCGGGCCGGTCGGGAGGTGCCGGCTTATTGAAAATCCGGCGAGGTGGGGGTAGCCGCGCGCTCACGTGCGCGTTTCGCCATGCATGCGTCCTCGCTATGCATGGTGAGGACTTTGCATACATTGGCGCAGTACGCGCATGTGTGGCGCTGCTTGGTATCCCCCTGGCCGTGGGCCTCCCCCGGGGTGGCTTGGGTGCATGAGGTGGGGTCCCGGTTCCAGGAGTAGCAGGGTGCCCCGTGGAGGTCCCTGCTGTAGGGTACCCGGGTGTCGGTGTGGGCGCGAGGCTGGGGCCGGGGTCTTGCTGGGTCTAGGGGGCGGGCTGGTGTGTTGGCTGCTTGGTGGGCGGGCATGGTGAGGGATTCGACCCTCAGGAGGTTGAGGGCAACCGGGTCGTGCCACCCGTGGGGGAGCCTCCCGTCTGCTATCCAAGTAAAGACCGTCTCGGAATAACGGCGACGGTCGGCCACGGGTAGACTAGGTTGTCCCTCAGTACGGTGAGGTGGTGGTGGTGCAGTCCCTGGGCGGAGTGGGCGGGGAAGTCGGGGTGGTCGATAAGGGTGAGAAGGGTGAGGCTGTACTCGTCTTTCGTCGCCTCGCCCCTCTTCACCGGCTTCCTCTCGGGCCCCCTCTCTACTACGTCTGAGGGGAAGATGTAGTCCGCCGGTATACCTTGGCACGGCGTCGGCTGCGGAGGCTGAGGTGTGCTGTGTCGGCTCCTCGTAGTAGGCGGGCGGCGGGGCAGGTGCGGCTTGGCTGGCACGGTGCTGGTACCGCTCATACTGGGGGTGAGCCGCCCCCGGCAAGGTCGCTGAGGTGGCGGCGGGGGCCGGGCCCCGGCCGCGGCGCACGCCCGAGGTGCCGGGGCGGGCGCGGTAGTGTAGGTGGCCTGGCGTCTGGGTGCTGGTGAAGGCGTCTCCGGCGGGGGCCAGGGCTCCCCGGCCTTCAGGGCGTCCATACGGGCATCCATGCGGGCGGCAGTCTGGCGCTGCTCGATCTGGAGACGCTGCAGGGCCTCCAATATCGCCGTCGTCTCGGCGCCCGAGGTGCGGTCCGAGGGCGCCGAGGGGGACGCCGGGGCCGATGAGGGTGACTCGTCCCGCCGTGAGCCTGAGGATGGCCCCGGGGTGGCCAGGGCGGTCGCCCGGGAGCCCTTGCATCCTTTGCCTTTTCCTTGTCCTGGCATTGTGCGGCCTGAGGCGTAGCAGCGGTCCGAGGTGTAGTCGGCGCGGTGTAGATCCCAAACAGGAAAAAGGGGAGAACTGGAGGGCAGGTAGGCGAGTGACTGAGGGAGGCCGGCGGGCGGCCTTATAAGGGGGCACTGGAGGGCGACAGCAGGTGAGGTGTGAAAGCAGCGGCCCGGGGGAGGGCGAGGGAGGGGTGAGCAGCGGGCGTCGGGCGAGGCGCGAATGCTGCGCGACAGCCCGGGGCGCGGGAGGGAGCGGCGGGCGTCGGCGTCGGGTGAGGCGAGAACGCTGCGCGACAGCCCGGGGCGGGGGAGGGTCTCTTCCTCTCCTCGCATCAAACGCAATGCTTCGCATTACGACCAAAGTTGCAATGAGTGCACACTGTCATAAGTCGGTACCCATCCTGATGACCTTAGATGTTGCCAGGATGTAAAACTCCAACAATCAACCAACGACTAATCGTGAAGCTACTAAGAGGCGTCGACCCGCCATCTGGCATTTGTAATCCACACACCTGTGGCTTTACAATTGAGCTATAACTATGTACTCTGTTGCTCTCTACATAACACAAGCAAAGCAATATATCTATATGTATTGATTAATATATAATTGAATCACCATGCAAATAAAAGTCCATCTCTGGACTACAACTACCCAGGTCACTTAAAAGAGTCTTCTACTGCTTTAATGGGCTGCGTTAATCCGTCTACATGCACGTTTCCGTTTAGATGAGGCCTACACATCCCCTACTTTTCTTCTTCTTCCTGTTCTCACGTATGTGAACAGGAAGTAAGTAAACCCGGCGTCTGCAATATAGTTTTTAAATGGCTGTTTTGGGAAACTTAGCATTAACAACAAAATAAGTAATGAATAATTATTTAAAGTTGGATAGTTTGATAAAAGCATCAATTTGTCAAAAAGCAAAGCACTTATGTAGATTAGAACCTACATATCCAAGATATTGATGCACTTACTTAGAACAGGTTAACATTCAAGATTCAAGTATTATCAAGATTGACGTGAGCATTGTATCATAATTTAATTAGTGTCATTATGAGCGCCTGATCACGTAGCTTGGGTGGGGCAGCACTACACAGTCGCGATGAGTGTGCACGGTCACAAGTTGGTACCTGTCCAGATATAGCCTTAGGTGTTGCCAGGACAGTGATTGTATGGGTTAGGTACTTTGGCCACGGCTATGGTGATAAAGGGTGTGAACTGTGATGTATTTTCAGATTCATGATGTAGCTCCTCTGGTGAAGACGAATCCTCCGAAGGTGTACCCACACATGATCCTTCGACTCAAGAAGATACAGGTAACAAATTGTTAAGTTACCTCATTTCTTCATTGACCTAGATCAGCACTCCCTTCTTTGTCACTAAAGGAATTTTCCACCTCTGCTACACAAGCAACTGACCATCTTCTATATATTAGGTACCAGACAACAGACAAACCTGTCTAAGTCGACCGACCATGGGACCAACTTTAAATGGTCCGTTTAGGGAGGTGGTCAGTTTAGGGAGGTTTTTGTGTGTGTTACAATTTCGATCATTCGGGACCGAAATAAAGCATTCGATATAGGGGAAGGGTTGTTCTGTGGAGTTGGTTGGTTAGAGAGGTTTTACTGTGTACTAAATTGAGTATAGCATTAGCAGCTTATAAGGGATATAATCCCAGTCCCCCATATACAGCTCACTAGTCATAACAGCAGAGTTTATATAACAACCCGCCACCTTAGCCCGTTATTCTGAACTCACCTCTGATACCGAATCATCTCCACTAAATCTCCATCTTAATTTCCTCACATATGCTACCTAGGTACCTGTAGATTTCTAGAATATCTACAATGTAATGTACAGTAAAACCTCTCTAACCGACCACCTCCACAGATTGACCACTCCCCTATATCGATCGCTTTATTTGGGTCCCAACAATACCATTCTAACCATATTCTAACTCCGTAAACTGACCACCTCCCTAAATGAACCACTTAAAGCCGGTCCAAAGGTTGGTCGATTCTGAAAAAGAATGTATGTTCCTCTGATAAATAAACTGTTTTACAAACAACAAAATGAAGAGCTATGTGGTCAGTTCAATTCAATAACTTTTATTCTGGAAAGAAACCCCACTAGAACCTAATGGCTTGAAACTGTAAATATATTACATAGTGATTATAAAATGGTGATGTCTATCATGTAGCACTATTCATAATAATGCATTGTCCAATTTCGCTGTTCACATCCACATCATAAACCAATAGCCACATTCCTTGATCAGAGGTTTGCATGATGGTACATCCTGTGAGACAAATGTAGTGCTTGCATTACAATCTTTTAGATCATTGCATATGCTATTGTATGTTACACATGGTTTTCTCAAATAATCAGATTTAAGATGACAGCATAACTGACATGTATATATATTAAAATAGAGTATTCCTTAAACATGATACATTTCACATGTTCAGAAGGGCATGAATAGACTATTATAACAAGCATGTCCATTGAATTTGAGTGTGGATTTCATTCCTTGGTCACATTGATTCTACCTTCTAGATCGTGAACTAACGTAAAATAAAGTTATAATATAATCGCAATGTAGAGAGTAGGTCTGACAAGGATTTATTCACTAGTGTGATGGAGCTTGCTTTGACTTCCTTCGCATAAATCAGAGCCCTTCTAAAGAATTAAGATGGCTGACACCAGCATGTGATCTTGCAGTGTGGACGTAGGTCACTGTTTAATAGATGACCTTTCTGTTATCTTAATTAATCTTTTTACTCTAATTAATTGGCGTCACTGAAATGGCTTCCATGTATTTAAAAATTAAAGCTAGCGCTGGAAGCTGCAGAGATTTTAAATGAACAGTTTGAATAATTCAAGGAAATGTAACAAGTACCTATTTTAGCTTGTCCCAAGTCAGATTCATGTGCACCTTTTCTTTTCTGTTGGGTATAGTTTACAACATATGTATCTAAATATGTTTCCATTATTCGATTTGAATCTCAGAGCTCTTCGTTGACAATTAAATAAACAATAAATACTTCTACATTAAGGCACCAGGAATGAGTTGACTCAGACACTGTTATTTCTAATGACCCAACATAATATGAGTCCTACTTTATAAATATCGATATCCAGTATCGGTTCTGCTTATTGTTATAATGATTCTTTACCTACTTAAAACGAAACGAGCATTAGAAACCCGAAAAGAGGAAAAATAATCTGAACTGGCAATAATCCCATTCAAATTAATTAGCAACAATAATATCAATGGAGTAATAGTAAGAAGGATAATAATAATAATAATAATAATAATGAAAAATACAATACTGAGAATAATGGTAATGACAACAAGGATGATATAAAGATACGAATAATAATACTGATGATAAGGATAATAATAATATGAAGAAGAAAATGAAAAAAAAACGATAAATAAAAATAGATGTAATAATGATACAAATTAGAATAGCAAATATAAGAATAATAACAATAACAATAAGAATACCAACAACACCAACTTTTTTTTTTAAATCACATAAAGAACAATGTACACAATAGGCCTAGATTGAAATATTAAATCAGAATTGACATTACTTCTAATTAACCTGTTTTGACATTCTATGCAGAGACAGGTCAGGTGACTTGCGTTATGAAATGTTGTCCCGCATGATATTGGTGCATCTCTGTTCCATGGGCACGATTTTATTCTTGCTTCTTTGCACAGTGACTATGCAATTATAGGACGCAACCTATAATTGCATTCACTAGAGGTGTGTCTTGGTGTGTGTCTAAATGCAAATGGTGGTATTCACTGGGGATGAGCTTGATATTTATATTACAGAAACAAGGCTTTTACTCTGCCTTTGGAGTAGTGTTGTGACTGCTCACCAGGTGACGCCACACTATACAAATCACACATATATGTAGTACTCATTAAATAGGTCGTGGTCATAATTATCAAAATGTCAATATTGTTCCGTATCCAATACAGTCCAATGGTTATTTCAAATGAAATTACAATTCCTGGTGAAATCGCACGCTGTGTCAGAGCTGTAATAATTAACCGACTGAGTCACAGTATTTCACCATAGCACGATTGCTTAGAGTAAAAACCAGAATAGAAGAAGTGTTATCAATGATCCTGTTCACCGGTACACCAATGTACACAGGCGGTACAAAGCCTGAAAGCTGCTTATGGTGACCTAGATAAACAGCTGCTCATGGTGACCTAGATAAAATATTCAACCCCTATCCAGAGTAGGGATTAATGACAACCATGCTTAATGTTGCATAGTTTGGTGGTTTTGTATTTCTGTATTTTTTATGAGATAAATATATTAGATCGATCACTAGTAATAGTATCTACTTTACATTAGTTCAAAGTTACTTCTATTTTAAATGGCAAACTTTTGAGATATTTTGAATCTAAGCAAACATGGAAAATTAGTTTTGGCAAGCTTGCCAAAACTCTGACACCATAGACTTCTGCAATAAGAGGTTCTGTTAAATTGACTCAGTATTACCTTCTACGCAGAAACAAATGCTTAATAAGTGCATCAGTATCTAAGTTAGATATGTAAAATCAAATCTAGATAATTGGTTTGGTTATGAAAATTAGATATTTGATCAGACTATGCAACTTTAAATTCGAGCAAAAAACTGCTTCAGTGGGAATTAATTGTGGCAACGGTGGTTCCAGTGTGCAGTGTTTATCTATATTGAATTAAAGTTGAGAAATTGAGAGAGAATGCAAACAAACAGGATGGCAGCCACAGAAAGCTCACAATTTGCCTTTGAAAATTAATCTATATGATTGCATAAATTCTTCACTGAAAAGGTAACTGGCTATAGTTTGATTGGTGATTTCTTTACACCGTGTCGGCAGCATAGGCCATATTCACGGAAATCTAGAGCCCCTACAGGCGATACAAAGCCAAGTATGGTCTGAAGACTGCTTATGGTGATCTAGATAAATGGTGACCTAGATAAATGATTCAACCCCTATCCTGTAATAAGTGTTTGATATTTAGCAATATATCTAACAGACATCTTAATATTCCACAATCTCTGAATGTAAGCTTGGGACAAGAAACAATAACAATATATAGCTTTAAAATAGTAAACTCCTGTTCACCTTGTTATAAAAATGACGCCAAATTTGGTATATACAATGTAAATTAAATATATCATAATGCAGGGTAATAAATAATTAACGAGATTAAGATCATAGGAGCTACCTATCTAGGATTGATATCAAACTAGACCCAGTAGCTCTGTGGTGGGTAGTCCTATAGCATAGTCAAATGTATGTCAAAATACCAAAGGAAGAGTCGCAAGGTGATACAGCTCAGCTGTCCTCAAGTATTGTCAAATGTATTCATAGTTTCCATATGTAAAGGTCTCATATGCTATATTATCTTAGATTGGCGACCAATCAAGTTACCGGTGTTGGAATGTCAGTGGGTGCTGACACCCAATACATTTGGGGGTGGGGGTGAGATATTATTAACAACGGTCTAGATAGCATATATTGTACGACTACTGCTATTGCTTCCCATTGTTCTGCCAAATGTCATCTAACCAAAGGATGTTGGTTTATATTTAAAGCCCCGCCTCACACCCCATGACAACTTGAGTTGAATCCCTGTGATCTTGGGGAGGGGGGGGGGGGATATGTATGCCGCACTGACGACAATTCTCCTTTACATTGGCACTCACGATGTACTCACTTCACAAACTCACCTCATTTGATACAAATCTCAGAAGGATGTTTCACAACATTCTGTTCCAATTTTTGGGATAATTAAAGTTAAGAAAGCCTTCTAAAGAGGTCATCAGAATGAGTAAAAAAAGAGAGCGTGGAAGAGATGTGGATAACAGTCAAAAGGATGTGTGGTCCATTTGAATTGTGTAACCGAGTTTATTTGATATTTTCTGTTAGTCAACTGATGGTTATTAGCTCCAGATCGTACCCTTGCTCACTCTTACTTTACTGTTAAGGAACTAAATTAGTACTACAACTCGGTGTTACTACAGTTAGAATACACATACTCAATGAAAGCACGGGTAGCCACTGGTTGGTCTATAGACTACATCCATGTTCCTTGAATATTTCCTCAATACGCCAATGATGGTTTAAAGTTAACCACAAACATATGAAGTTTAGACACATCTTTGGAGATAAAAATGCTATACGCTGACAGGATAGTATTGGATGTGATAAGCTCGCACAGAATGACATTAAAATGACAAACTATGTAATATATACAATGTATAATATATCAATATAATTATATAATCTATTCTATAACATATAATATATAGCACATATATGCATTTTATGTGTAGCATATATATGTGTAAGAAATGTAATATATAATATTTAATATATATTGTATATTATATATAGCACATATAATATACATAATAAATATAAATATGTACCATATATGATATATTAGACAATAAATACATATATGATATACTATATATTATATATAACGTGCACAATATATCAAATCAAATAATATATATATAATATGTGATATATATAATATAATATAATATATAATATATGTAATATAATTTATAATATATATCATATAATTTATAATATATATAATATAATTTATTATATATTATATAATAGATATCTATTATATTTGATATATAACGCATGTAGAATTCAATATGATATATAATTGTTCATATTGCTGCAGCAATATGGGTAATTCGAAACAGAGGCGAACACCCTTCCCGCCCCCCCCCCCTTCTCTCTCCCCCATCTACCTGCCACTCCCCCCGCCTCCACAACCTCCAGCTGGCGGCACCGCCGCCCCCCTGGATCCCCCCCTTCCCCCTCCTTCCCTCCTTCTCTCCAGGTGGCGGCACCGGCACCCACCGCTGGTGCCGCCGCTGGTCCCCTGCCTCCCTCTACATGCCTTCCGCCCGCCCTTCCCTCTCCCACTTCTCCACCAGACTCCGGACCACCAACACCTCTTTTTCACCAGCCCGCCCGACCCCACTCATATCCTAAGGGTTGAGACCCGGGTCCCCGAGAGACTTTCCTTCATTTACCTTAGATTCGATTATTTACTCGCTTAACCTTATTACTGTTCTTTAATTGACTCATTACTACTCGATGAACTTATGACCTCAGCATTGATTCATTACTATTCCTTAACATTTGCTTATTTACTCGATTAACCATATTAATGTTCCTTAATTGACTCCTACTCTGCGATTATCTTAGACCTCATCATTGTTTGATTACTATTAGTTAACTGATCTGCCTTACTCTTGACTTAACGATACTCCTGAATAAACTTCCACATTATGTACTTCCGCCTCATGTTTTGAATTATATCTATCACCATTATAATAGATATGCAATACATACATAATTTTTAATTCCTTTCCTTCCACTGTTCATGGCAACACTGGTCATCAAATGAGTAAAGGCAAAACCTAACAATATTAATGACATTTTGCTGGTGACAGAGCGAAGAGACAAAGTTGGCAGAAATTGACAAACAGAACGATATGTTGCTCCAGCGAATGACGTGGATTCTCAAGCGGAAGGGACAGGTCGACAATTGGAACGACTACCAGAGGACGAGGTCAGAGCAATGTTTTCCAGCAGCGCAATGCATTAGTTATTTTGCCAATGTTAAGAATGATCAGTTCCATTTCCTCTATCTCATCTCACCTTGCAACTGCTTTCAAGTTTGCCTTCATAGTCATTTAAGTTATATTGCTTTAATATTTTTCTAATCAAATTTTGATTTGAACTTTTATATATCTGTGTTACACATTAAAGGAGGAAAGGCACAACCTGCGGCTAGTAACTAATAAACCAAATCCTCCATATGCATTTGTGCGAACTTACTAGTTAAACTAGTTGCCTGCAGAAATAAGAGAATCCTTTAGTTATATTTGGTTTAATGCAATGAATTGGATACACTTATCTGGACAGGGATTTAACTGGACAGGAGCTTAACTAGCCATGCACCTAACTGGAAAGGCACTTAACTAGAGAGGAATCTAACTGGACAGGCACTTAACTGGACATGCACTTAACTGGACAGGGGATTAATTAGACAGGCACTTAACTGGCCAGGGGCTTAAGTGGACAGGGGATTAACTAGAGAGGAACCTAACTGGACATGGGCTTAACTAGCCAGGTACTTAACTGGACAGGGAGTTATCTAGACAGGCACTTAACTGGCCAGGGGCTTAACTGGATAGGGGCTTAACTAAGCCAGGCATTTAAATGGACAGGGGCTTAACTAGCCAGGTACTTAACTGGACAGAAGCTTAACTAGCCAGGTACTTAACTGGACAGGGGCTTAGCTAAGCCAGACATTTAAATGGACAGGCATTTAAATGGACAGGCACTTATCTGGACAGGGGTTTAACTGGACATGCACTTAACTGGGCAGACACATAACTGGACATGCACTTAACTGGACAGACACTTAACAGGACAGGCAGTTAACTGGAAAAGAACCTACCTGGACTGGCACTTATCTGGACAAGAACTTAACTGGACAAGCCATATACAAATTAAAATGCAGGTGATGGTACAGAAAGTGATATTACACTAGAGCTGCTTTGATATTACTTTCAGGGATTTCTCTGAGTCTTATTGTGGATGATAGATACTGTGCTATCACCCCCATGTATGCACTTAGTAAATTAACTTAATACAGATTTAGTTGCATGTCTAACAGACAACATAGCTAAATTGCATTATGTTAGCATTTTGTGTGTCTTCTCTTTATTGTGGAAATAAATATTGTATTATTATTACTATGAACCTTTCTTCTCCTTAACAGTTAAACTGATTAATTTGGTTAAAACCATAAAACCTTCATATTCTGCCCCCTTTTCTTATTACTCTATTTTCGTCATTTATGGTTAAACTGATTTTCTTAAAACCTTTTTTTTTTAATGGTCATCAATATTGACACATTTGAATGTCTCTTTCTCTAATATTTGTTGTTGAAATGATCTTGATATTCTTGCCGACACACTAGGGACTGGCGAATGCGGTAAATATGTAATCGGGATGAAAGTATTATGCAAGTCTATTTATGCATCACAAACATCTTCAATAAGTAGTAGGACAAGAAAGATGTTTATATAAATCACTTCACTGCCTGCACCCCTACCTCTCCTAAAAAAGCAGCCCCACACCACCTTAATTCTCTGTAATCTGCATTACAATCTGTCAACTGGAGCACATGGCAGGGAGCATGACCTACAATTCACTCGGTGGTAAAGAATACATTAAAAGTGTAAAGCATTTATGAGTAATTTCCCTTCCTAATTGGCTATCTCAAAGTATAATATATATTATATATATTATCTATTATACATATTATATAGAGTATATATATTATATATACTATATACATTATATATGTTATGCATATTATATTTATCATATATTATATATATTATATCATGTATGTATTGTATGTATTATGCAATATATAATGAATATTATATATATATATATCTCTATTATATATCATGTATATAATGTATATATTATATAATATATGACAAATATTATATATTATGTTTGATATATTATGTATTATATATCATATATCATACATAACATAGTATATTTTATATTGGCTGCTCAAGAGCCTAGATGGTGCTGCAATCTCAGTCAGAGTATTACTTGATATCAGGGTTATGTAAATGAGCACAACTACTGGTTGATTGAATTCAATAAACTCGGTCTGGATCCTGACAAAAGTAAAATTTGGAATATGGCAGGCATGGGTGAATGAGGACCATGTCTAAATCCAAGCAACGATTGCATTGCCATGAAAACCTTGTTGAACCTTGTTGGTTCCATCGCGCAATGCTCATCTATATGACCGTACATTGCAAGAATTGGGAGAGAATGCAAATAGAATAAAATGGCAGTCACTGGATGTTCTTGATTCAACTTGTAAAATCGATCAATCTGCACGATTTCATAAAGTATTCACTCCCATACGTGGCCTGCTTTAATAGACAAGTATTGGAACAGTATATTTAGTATACTAGATTTCAAATTTGTGTAGTTATTTCCATAACCCAGCCTTCGGACACCTTTTCTAATTGGTTGTTTAATAGATAAAACGTCCACCCCGTACTACATACAGTACAAGGGTGAAAACTAACCGTATATAAAAGCTGGAGAAAAAATGGGGAACTGAAATGAGAGCCTAAATTCACAATCTAAGAAGCAAAATTTATTCTTCACCTACCTGGATGTATTTACCCTCAACCTTTGCGTTGTTTAGTCAATTATATTTATAGATGGATGAAGTTTAAAGTCTGAATGGACAGAGCACACACATCAACAACGTGGCCATTTTGGTAGAGTCACAGGAAGTGGAGAGGTTCATGGGTAATAACTCAGTCTGGGCCAGCGAGCAGCCATTGTTAGAACATACAGGCATTCCATTAGCATGTTGTGGAACCACTTCATAAACATAAGACATTCTTATGATAGGCCAAGGAGCAGTGGAATGAGGAAGACCAATCATCTGCGATAATATATGCATTTCAGTTTGACGCCAGGTGGCCACACTGGGATCAGTATGAGGCCAAGGCCAGTTGGGAGAACTGGGCCGCGTTCAGGGTGTGTCTCGGAGACGCTGCAGAGATGTCTCTGCGATGCTTTTTGGCCTATTTGCATTCAGGGTACGTCTCGGCAATGTCTCGGAGACGCCTCCCTTTTCAGACTGGAGATGAAAAGCGTCTCAAAAATGGCCGCCACATTCAGTGGTTTCAGCCAATCACAGCACAGCTTTTCCATTGCAAATGGCCACCGCCTTTGGGGGCGGCCATTTTTGAGACAACAAACTGCTTTTGCCATTCAGACTAGCATGACGTCACGGCCATCCCCGAGGCGCCTCTGAGACGCATCCTGAAAGCGGCCCTCGACGTCTTTTTGGCCAATTTGCATTCAGGGTGCGCCTCGGAGATGTCACACTTTTCAGGTAGGAGGCAAAAATGCCTCCAAAATGAATGTGGGTTTCAGTAGTTTCTGTCAATCAGAGCTGTTCTTTCAATTGCAAATGGCTGCACCATCTGGACGCCACCATTGTTGAGGCACCCAACAGCTAAAGTCATTCAGACTAGCGCGACGTCTGGAATTTCTCTGAGGCACCTCCGAGGTGTTCCCTGAACGCAGCCCTGGTACATTGGTGGTTAGTCACACACTGTTCGGAAGTCCCTCTAGTCGGGTTCCAGTACTCATCGTGATCGCTAGGTGCCGTCTAAGTGCATCCAGATGAAACGTACACAGTGGCGACCTCTGTTGAAAGGCCATGGTACCAAGCTAAAGTCCCTCTAATCCTGATGAGAATGCAGTACCCAGCAGACAACTACAGCGTCAATATAATGAGTAAGAGTTGGGCGGTATCCATGATTAATTACTCATAAATGGTTCACCTTAAGTGGTCTCCGTTTATTTCCAGTTGTAAGCAGTGAAGTTTCAGTGTGTTCATTCAGTATTGTAAATGTATTCACGTCATAGTCATGCGATGCTGTTTAATCCAGCATGCATACAAATATGTAGTGACGTAGAGCCCTGAGTAACCCTGCCTGCGAGTTCTGTTCGTAAATTGCATGCCGTATCCATAACAGGTTGATTGATTGGTGGTTGCTTTACGCCGTGTCGGCAGCATAGGCCATATTCATATCTATAATATAATCATTGCAAATGTATCTACCAGGGGCGTAGTGAGGTTCTAATGTTCTGGGATGGAGCGAGCACATAAACAGCACAATTTTAGATTCATTATTTTGTATATAACATCAAAACCCAAGGGAGATATGCCTACAGGTTTAACGGAAATACACAAATATTTATTTTGTATTTAAACTCAAAATATAAAGAAGACAGAGTTTTAAAGGAATTAAAACAAAAAAGTTATTCTGTAATTTAAAATCAAAACACAAGGAATGGTCGTCGTTTATCGTAAAGGTGAATTAAAGAGTTAAACGATTTTTTTAAAAGGCAACACTTTTCAAAAATGTGCTCAAGGGGTGTGGTCGGCTCCCCTACTCCCTCTCTAGCTACACCACTGGTAGCTATATATTATTAAATATATGTATATGTGTATATATGTATGATTTTGAGTCTTAGAAATTTGTATGAGAGTATTACAACCCACCTTACTTTAATTTAAGTCACTTTTATTTCAAATGGCTAATTTTTTAGATATCCTAAGTGTACTCATGCCAAATTAATGTTGCCAAACACAGCAAAACTCGGACACCATAGGCTTCAGCAGCAACAGGTTCTATTAAATTGGCTCAGTGATCCTTTCTATGTGATAAGAAATGCTTAATATGTGCATTAGTATCTAAGTTTAGATATGTAGAATCAAATCTAGATGAGTGCTTTGGTTTTGAAAATTTGATGCTTTCATCGGACTATGTAACTTCATAGCAGCCTTGACAGTGAAATATGACGGGCGTTGGGACAGCTGGGTGCAACCTGGTGAGCAGGATGTCAATTTGCCTGCTTAACTGCAGACTTATCTGTGGTTGTGTAGGCAGGCTATAGTGAAATCAATACAGGCAAAGAGTATAAAGGATGAAAGAAGAGAGCGAGTCAAGCCCTCAGGTTTATTATTTATATGGTACATGGATCCAGTATAGTGTATCACCCCACCCCATTCTCCCAATGAGAAACAATCATTTCTAGCTCCACCAATGAAAAACAAGCATTCCTGGTCCCCATGGTTACATTGATCTGCCCACCACCACCAAGCTGTGTGGCTCTCCTGGCCACCACCTGCCTTGAGCTGAGTGTGGTGATCCTGACTAGCAGAGGGAGGAGGGGGTAGTGTGTAGGGCTCTAAGTGCCCCTTACACACTATCTTACTAGCACCACAATGGTGTCTATTTACCTATCAATCAAGCACCACCAGCTTAGACACCCGGTCACCTCCACCTGACTGAAATTGCAATTAGATATAACAAGCAGTAGCGATAGTACAACCAATGCAGGTAAAGTATACATAACACAGTAATCAATGGTAACCAATTACGTAGCAAGCAGGACAAAGCAGGATAATTACATAATTAATAACATATATAAGAATATCCATTAAACATTTACAGGACTGCTATGCTGTCATAGTCCTTAGCAGTCCTTCACAATTATCAACACTTTCAAAAGTGTACAAAACATTTTTTCCTGATCCCCTTCCTCCTCCCCTCCCCCCACAAAATGTGCAATAAAAATGTTGATATTTTACAATGATTTGACCAACATTAAACGTTTTTTTTAGAAAGTGTACAATGGGTCTTAACCGTCGCCAAATGTATGGTTTCTACATTTGTGAAAATGTTGATAATTGTGAAGGACCCCCCCTTCCTAGATAATAGGTTTTATAGAACAGGTGGATGCAGGCTCATATAATTAATATTGAATGTGAATGCAATTCCACTTCTAGCATGAACAAGCTTGTCCGGGATCGGGAACAACAGGAGATTGCAATGAAGAATCTGGACATCGCCAAGAGCCTTGAGGCGGTGAAGCCTTCCTACAGTTTTGCTAAGTGGGTGAGTGCTCAAACTAAGGAGAATCCCCATTATAACGCGCCCTGATCTAACACGAATTCTGATATAACGCGATGATTCATTGGACCCAGAATTCTTTAATTCAAAAGTAATTCATTAAACGGAACGCCAATTTAATGCGACCCCGCTGTTTTCGCGATGACATTTTATGAATCCCAATGATCATGCTATAATGGGGTTTCCCTGTACTTAAACAACATCTGGCTTAGAGATGAGAGTACCGTATCAATACATGTGTGTTGGGGTTTTAAGGATCTAGGGTCATATCATTTGTTTATTTGTTTGTTTGTAATTAGGCGTTTATGTCCTGCCAACATCTATGGGCATATCAGGACGGGTACCGACTTATGACAATGTGAACTCATAGCCATTTTCTAGTTTTGTCCCACTGGGAGACCGGGCTCCAGGACCATAACCCGATATCCCACTCAGTCACATTATCCTGGTATTGAGCTAGCTCTTCCTTGGCATATTCTATTAATGTTGAGTTCCAGGTTATGTAGCGACAATATATAGTATCAATTTTGTAATGCTTTGCTTTGATTTGGCCATGATGCTAACGTCTGAACTTCAACACGATTATTTGTTAGGGTTTTGCATTCTAGCAATATGTAAGGTCTTATCAGGGCTGCCCCACTAGGAGACTGGATTACCGTCTCTGTAGTAGTCTGCAATGAGCCCCACTACCACATGGTGGCAGTGGTGGTGGCGGTGGCGGTGGCGACTACGCTAACCCTTGTTTGCTAAGTAGTAGCAATAGTTGCAGCAAGCTAGCAGGAACAGTCCGTAGGGTGGATTGAACTCTGCCACCCATTGCCAGTTGCTACCTTTCTGAGTGCAAACAACTCTGACACGATAGGTTTCAGCAGTAACTATTATATTGACTTAGTATGCCCTTCTTTACAGTAGTAACAAATGCGTAATTATTCCAGCAGTATCCAACTTAGGTATACAGAATCAAATCTAGATAAGTATCTTTAGTTTTGAAATCTTGATACTTTCATCAGAATATGCTAATTTAAGGCATTGATTTGATGCAGGCGGATTTCGATCCCAGGCTTCAACATGTGAAGCAGGAGATCAACCCGTCTGGTTAACCATTCAGGTTACCATGGAGTCTGTGGGATACTCTATTGTAATTCGCTGCTACCTGCTCTCACGTGTGTGTGTTGTGAAAGATGAGATACAGGTGTGCATGAGGTCAGAAGGGAAATTGCCTAGTCCACCTGAGTGCTTGATACCATATGGGTCAAGGTCGCCGTTTCAAGGTGTACTTGGCCTTGCTTTTGATTGGGTGATGTGGCAGATGCTGCTGACGTCATGTTACATGTATAGTTTAGATTCTATTTGGGTCACATGGGGAGGGGGGTCACAAATAAATAACTCACATACTCCAGTCCTAGCAATAGACTAGATCACCGTTCCGATTACACATGCGCTGAAAACGGCGCTGACAGCAAAGCAAATGCATATAGCCATTGAGTTTGCTGATATGGGTAGGGCAAAACTTTGATTTTATTCAAAATTAATCAAAATACATAACAATTTGGCACAAACATGGATGGATGGATGCAATATGATAATATAATGAATATGTTTAAGACACAACTCTCCATAATTAAGCATTTTGAGCTAAGAAACAATTTCAGTCACATTACAGGCAGGGGCCGTATGCAGGAGTCAGTGTTAGGGAGGGAAAACGGTGTTTGGCGGAAATTCTGGGTTAGCTGCGAAAAAATGGTATGCACGAGTCAGTGTTAGGCCTAAAACCAAAGGCTTAACCGGTGTTACCTTACCCCTAAAACATATTAGGTTTAGCGAGTTTATTAGGCCCAAATCTATTCAATGCTGTCATATTTAACAGAATTAGATACGCAATAAGTGAAATTTATTCAAATTAACCCTAAATTCGAACCCTCCTTAAGGCTACGGCCGCATTGGTGGCGATATTAATAGTTATATTTTCGAATCGACGAAGGTAAAGTAAACAAATCGCCGCCGCCGCCGCATCGACCTCCCTTTCCATACTGGCGGCGGTGGCGATTTGTTTACTTTACGTTCGTCGATTCGAAAATATAACTAGTAATATCGCCGCCAATGCGGCGGTGGTAGCCTTAAGGAGGGTTCGAATTTAGGATTAATTTGAATAAATTTCACTTATTGCGTATGTAATTCTGTTAAATATGATCGCATTTAATACATTTGAGCCTAATATATGCCTACAAACGCAGAGGGATTTCCCAAATCTATTAATAAATTCACGTTTAGCTATAATGTAAGTGTTACGCGCTCCTGCATACGACTTGACACAGTTCCCGATTTCGGTGATAGCTAAACGGTAACAGGCTCTAACACCAAAATCCGCTAACACTGACTCCTGCATACGGCCCCTGATGTTTACATCACCATTGATTAGACATGAGTAATTCTTGTTCTAAATATTAAATTGTCAAATGTGTCAATAAAAATTTGTTTCAGAGAAATATATAACCAATTATTTTAAAATTGATACTTGTCGCTTCCTACTCTGGTGTTCGGCATTAATAGGATAGGGCAAGGACTGGTTAGCTCAGTGTCAGGATAATGTGACTGAGTGGGATATCGGGTCTTGGTGCCAGCGGTCTGAACTGTACTATGCTGTTGCACTCAAAGGCAGTTAAATATAGCCCATGTCAAGCATTTCGGTGTGCACACAAAAATTAAGTTAGCATGTTTTCAATTTAAATATCTGCAATGTTGAACCTTTCAAATAAAAGTGACATCAACATACAGTAATGTAGATATAACTGAGCAACTTATTATATTCATCTACAACAAAAAAAGACAGAAACTCAACGTCATCGGATGATGCAACTTTGAAGTTTACAACTAACTCATGTTGTATCCTCGTTGTTAGTTATCGGTTATGCCCCTTTAATAAGACCAGAATTCTCATGGCAGAACATGGGCCGCGTTCAGAGTCTGTCTCGGCGACGTCTCAGCGACGTCGCGGCGATGCTTTTTGGCCTATTTGCGTTCAGGGTGCGTCACGGCGACGTCTCGGCGGCGCCTCCCTTTTCAGATAGGAGACAAAAAGCGCCTCGAAAATGGCCGCCGTATCCAGTAGTTTCAGCCTATCACAGCACAGCATTTCTATTGCAAATGGCCGCTGCCTAAGGGGGCGGCCATTTTCGAGGCGACAAACTGCTTGTGCAGGTCAGACTAGCGCGACGTCAGTGCCATCTCCGAGGCGCCTCCGAGACGGACGCTGAACGCGGCCCAGGTCATGGCTTTGTCTCAAGACATTATTCTCTAACTGGTTTATATTATAAAGAAATGGGACGGGACGGTCTTTTAAAATCATTAGATCTTAAAATGGTAGTGTAATAAATTTCTATAGGTAAGTGCGCCATATTTAGAATTAAATCTAGGTAAGTGCTTTGGTTCTGAAAGGTTGTTACTTTTATCGGATTAGGCAGCTTTAACATACTGATTGCAATGTATATCACCTTGGAGACCTTATACCCCTGTCACACTACGACGTAACGAGCAAACGTAAGCCTGACGTGATCACGTTTCGTCATTACGTTGACGTACGTTGGGTGACGTCATGATGTCAGAATGACGTTAGACTGACGTCGAGCTACGTCACGTTACGTCGTGTTACGTCGGCGTGCGTCAAAGTTTTGAACTTGTTAAAAAATGTTGACGTAGCTCGAACGTAAGGGTTTACGTTCGCCGTACGTTCTGTTCACGTTCAGTGAACGTCAATGACGTTAAACGGATGTTATTCCAACACTGTTCACTACGTTCAACTACGTTGACCCACATTAAACCGAGTGCAAATGCCCACGTGGCATAATGGGAACGTCAGGAGAACGTCAGGAGAACGTCAGGAGAACGTCAGGAGAACGTGCATTCAACATACGTTCAATGTCTCATGACGTATGTAATGTCACGTAACGTTCTTCTGGTGATGGAATAACGTTCATAACGTTCCGTTAGCGTAATGACGTTGTCCTCTCTCGTTGAATGACGGTATCACTACGCTTTACCGACATTACGCTCTCGTCCACTACGCTGCATCCACGTTCAACTTGTGCCCAAATTTGCATACTACGCCGAAAAGTTCAACGTTCTTCACGTTCTCTCTACGTTGACGTCGTTACGTCATAGTGTGACACAGCCTTTACGTGGGATCAACAAGTGACAAGTAGCTCATACATGCACAGTCTATTAGTGGTTAAATGCGTGTTGCTATGGTTACAGAGCAATATGAGCGTAAGCAACCACTGTGGTGCGAATACGTGTGTTATTGAGGGGGTGGAGTAAAGGGAGGAAGGGGGAAGGAAGGGAGGAGGAAGGGATGGCTGAAGGGAGGGCGGGAGGATGGATGAAGGGAGGAGAGATGGCTGGGGGAGGATGTGTGAGGATCACCTAGAATTAATACAATCAAAGTCAGTGGTAGCCTCATATTCATTGCAATGACGATATATTCATTGAAGTACCTGCATGTTATTTCATATCGGTAGCAAATTTATAATCTTGAATAAATTACATTTATTTCATGCCTAAATAGTACACTATGGTTAAGCATTTATGTGTTTGGCAACCGGCTGAGTCAGAACAAAGTGATATCTGAATGGTTTCTGTGCTATTAGTATTACACCCTATTTGTGGAGTGGGTGCAGTGTCCAGGATAGTGGTGTTTTGTATAAGGGTATAAGGCTAAGAATAATCTTCTAACAAAAGCACATGCACAGACTCACTTTGTGCAGAATATATAATATATATGACATATAACATATATAATATATGTAATACATGTAATAGATTACATATATCACATATATTACATATATAACACAAAACATATATAACATATATACTATATATAATATATATAATATATATATATTATATATATAATATGAAATATATAGTATATATTATATATATATAATATATATGATATATTTTATATATATTACATATATTATATATATATATAATATACCATATATATAATACATAATATATATAATGCATAATATATATAATACCGACCCATCCAGGGAGGAGGCTAAGGACTAACATGTATATATATATATATAGACATAAACAATACCCATACTCAGAGAGGAAAGATGATTTCAGCAGAATTCAGAAACTGGAATCAGCATGGGGGGGGGGGGCGCCATTTGAAATTCAAAAGAACAGCTCTGATTGGCTAAAACCACTGAAACCATTTGACTGGTCCTATTTCCATTTGAAAAGCAATGTCGGGGGTCGGTCCTAAGCATTGCTGATTCATATTACTTTTAATATATATATATAACATATATTATATATATAATATATGCTACACACTTGTCTTAATCGTATTTTCTGAGATATTTAAGCACAGTCCAACTTCATTTGATTGATTTCTGGTGGGCGATAATACCAGGCTGTGGTTAATTAGACTCACCCCTGTAATCCTGCCTCCAGCCCCCTTTCCCTCCTCCTGATCTCTGTCCAGGTTGTGGTTAATTATCGCCCCCCCCCCCCCCCGTGTCAACCCGCCGCCCAGCTCCCTGCCCCCTCCATTAACCCCCCCCCCCCCCCCCCACCTTTGTCACCGCGCTGCCACACATGGCGGCGGGCGGCGGCGGGCGGGCGGGTAGGTGGTGACAGCGAGGCGCTCCGTGAGACAGCTCACCTGGGGCCGGGAGCAGTGTAGCACTAGCAGCGGGCCGAGTCGAGGAGTAGGCATACCGGTAACACTAACAACACCCAGCGCTCCACTCAGGCAGCCTCCGTGGGGAGATTTACCGCGCCCGTCCGCCCTCAAGCCGTCGCCGCCGCCGCAGCTCGGTGCTGCCGGGCCCGCAGTGCTCGTGGTCGGGCGGCCGGCCACGTGTTACCGGACCGACGGCAGGTGAGACATCCCCCCCCCCCCCCCGCCGTCCTCAACATGAACGGGCCCTGGAGGACACCCGGGCAGGCCGGAAGGAGGCTGGTTGTGGTACGTGGTGAGCTTGTCGTAGTGCAGTAAGCAGTGTTCTCTGCCTGCGTGTGTGTGTGTGTTTGTTTTTGCATTATCACACACTGTCAGTGGCAGATGTGTTATTAACACAGAAGTTGTGCGCGATGTGGCAGTGCTTCAATGGGTCAATATGTGCAGCATAGACAGTAAACTGTTGCTATGCATGTCGCAGAACAGGCTAGACTTGCGTTATGGCGACTTTTGTTGTTGTTATTGTTGTTGTTGGTAAAACAGTTTATTCATCAGAATCTACATTTTTTTCAGCGCCGAGGCACTGGTCTTCCGGCCCTTTACATGACATTGAAAATAGGTAGATGAGCAGGTACTTAGATAGAGCATATTAGTAGATTATGAAGGGTGTTAGTGTGTTAGTGGGTTAGCCATAATAAGTTCAGTGCTATGGGCTAAGATGGTGGGTCACTGCAAAAACTGCTTCGATTACAGTATAGCTGGGGTAAGTAATTGAGTGAGAGGGGTGGGGGGGGGGGGCAAGGAGGGAGGCAGGGGGGAGCATGGCAGGGCATATACATCGACTTATACAGCGATTTAGTTATACATCGACTTTTAACTTTGACATTCAACTCTTGCGCATGCTCAGTCAGACTCGGACTCACTTCACCTACTGTTGACTGTCATGTAATGTAGAGCTTAAAGATTGTGGGTTCAAATCCTGGTCGAGTCAAACCAATGACTTAAAAATTGATACTTGTCACCTCCTAGCCAGGCGCTCGGCATTATTAGGATAGGGAAAGGAGCAGTGGAATGAGGAAGCCCAATTGTTCGCGAATGAAATGTCTCCTACTTAAACAACTAATGTACAACAACAACAAAACACAAAGAGTTGCATATTCCTTTGGTTTTAAGTTTTCTATATATATATATGTACTATATAATTTATTATGTGGATATACATAACGCCAGCCCCTTAAATGTGTCTCTCTAATCATCTTATCTTCCATGTTATTTGCCGCGGAGCGTGCATTCTCTCCTCCTCCGCCTCCTATACCGTGAGCCAACTGTCACTCTGCTCACTTTCAAAACTTCTCAGCCTGTACGGAGGTGTCGCAGATAAATATAATTATTATGTAGATCGGTATAATCTACTTTATTTTAGTTAGTAATAACTTTTATTTTAAATGGCTAACTTTGGAGATATTTGAAGTGAAGTGAAAATATGATGAGTTAATTTTGGCATGCATGTCAAAATACTGACACCAAGAATAAGTTCTATTAAATTTACTTGTTATTCCCTTCTATGTGGCAAGAAATGCTTAGTAAGTGCACTATCTAAATTGGATATGTGGAACTAAATCTAGGTAGATGTTTTTGAAAATGTTGATGCTTTTATTGGACTGCGCAGCTTCAACTGCGCACATTATGCCGATTTTCATGCGCAAACTCGAAGACAATACATCACTTCCGAGATACAATCATGTATGCCAACCCATCCAATAAGTGCATACCAGACGGGGTGGCCGAACGGGTTAGAGCGTCTGTCTCCCGTGTTGGTAAATCCGTGTGATCCTGGATTTCGAACCCTGGTCTAGTAAAACCAAAGACTTAAAAATTGATACTTATCACTTCTTAGCCAGGCGCTTGGCATTATTAGGATAGGGCAAGGAGCAGCGGAATGAGGAAGACCAATCGTCCGCCATTAAAATCCCCCCCGCTTAGACATGTAATGTACCCCAAAAAACGTCAAAAAACAAAAAAAGTCAGGAAATCAGCGAAACCGTGGAGATCTTTCGTCCCTGTAAAATACAACCTTGTGTTATTTCACTGCAGTCAACATTAGAAACAAATGCAGTATGGTAACCAGTTGCGTAGGGCTGAGGGAACGCAGGTTTGGATTTATTTGAAATAGTGAGGGAACGCCGGTCCCTCTGCCCAACAAAGAAGGGAACGCCGTTCTCTTGCATTCCTGCACTACTTTACTACTGGCAATAACCACATTCAGTTTGTTTACCCGGTGTCACAGTTTACTGGTTACCCGGTGTCGCGGTTTAGATTCTCATTGGGTTTAGTGTCTACGCTCGGGGTTCTGCACATGCACGTAATCGATTAAAATGACCCGAGTGGAGTTGACAAAAACACGTGCCGTGTGCTAAAAGTATTTTAGCTAAATAATATATATTTAGCGAATTGAAGATTTAATGCCTTGACCAGATTTGTGCGTCAAAAAGTCGCTCGGGTCACCAGAGTTGATTAACCGAATATGCTGAAATGCTGTTAGATGTTGACACAGGCGCAGAACCCCGAGTGTACCCTCTAAACCCACTGAGAATTGAAACCGAGACACCGGAACCATGCACTTGTATGTTTAAATTGACCAGGTTTGGTGGCTGAAATGGCAGAGCGCACGTTTCCTGTGTGGAAAGTAGGGACTTTGAAACCCGGCTGAGTAAAATCTTGACTTCCAAAATTGATACTTGTCGCTACCTAGCCTGGTACTCGGCAATACTAGGATAGGGCAATGATTGGCTAGCACAGTATCAGGATAATGTGACCAAGTGGGAAATCAGGTCATGGTGCCGATGGTCTGGTCTCCCAGTGGGGCCGCACTATAAAGTCACCATGAGTGCACACTGTCACAAGTCAATACCCACCCTGATATGTTGTCAGGATGTAAAACCCCCAACAAACAAACAATATGTTCAAATTGACTTTGAAGCACAGGACCTATTGTGAAGGGCAGGATGGCGAGATAGTGTGTGTGATGGGGGGGGGGGGGAACCCACTTTTGGACATGTAAACATTCCAGGTCCCAGCTTCAGTGCTCCTCAGGTATCAGCGGACAATGACTGGTTGGTTGTTGGAGTTTTACATCCTGGAAACATCTACGGTCATATCAGGACGGGTATCGACTTGTGACAGTGCACACCCATGGTGACTTTATAGTGCTGCCCCACTAGGAAATCAGGTTGCTGGCACCATGAACCGATATCCCCTCAGTCACATCATCCTGACATTGAGCTAACCAGTCCTTGCCCTATCCTATTAATGCCGAGCATCAGGCTAAGAAGCGACAAGTATCAATTTCATAAATAATTTGTTTGACTCGACCGGGATCCGAATTCCTGACCTTCCATCCGCGAGGCCCACCCTCTACCGATTCAGCCACCGCGCCCAGTCAGCGGGCAATAAATAACTGGGGATACGCGTATTCTGACAGCTAAATGCATGTACTCAGTCCTGTATACTCCATGACAATACTTACTTGTGCTATCAAACACACAAAGGTATGTCCAGTAGTTCCTGTCTTTAAGCATCAAACGCAATGTTTCACTTAAGGCCCGTTTATAGTTTTGATGGCGTGTGACGCCGTCAACTTTACACCGGTTAGCAGTGTGTGACGCCGCAAAGTGGTGGGGATTGCGCGACGTGTGGAAGCGCTGGCCTTGAAAGTTCAACATAATTGAACCCTGGCCAACATTTGCGTCGTCTAACTCCGTCAAGCATCAATGTAAAGTCTAAATGGGAGCGTTTGCTTGCGCCGTGTTGCGCCGTGTTGCGCCGTTTAACGCCGTCACAACTATAAACGGGCCTTTACACAGTTAACATTTTGTCCTGTTATCAGAACAGTTGTCAAATGAAATACAGTATAGGTGAGGCATTGACAAATTGCCTACAGACGGCAGGGGTTCGCCAATCACCTGATCACAGGGTTCTCTGAAGATGGGTAGGCTTTCTATCTGACTAGTGAACCCAAGTAAACTAACTTTAAATAAAGGGAAATACCATAAATAGTCATTTTGGAGATTTTTGTTTTAAATCAATATAAAGAGACAAATATTGAGAAGATAAAATAGATGGGAGGATTAGCTCGTTTGTTTGAGCTTTTCATCCTAGCAGCATCAGGATTGGTACAGACTCGTGACAGTGGGCGCTTGTGGATACTTTTTAGTGCTGCCCCATTCACTAGGACATAGGGCCGCTAGATCTCCTGAAGCCACATTATCCTGAATCCTAATACTGAGCAAACCAGTCCTTGCCATATCCTTATTATGCCCAGTGCCAGCCTAGGTAGCAACAAGTAAAATATTTCTAAGTTATCGTATAGAAACATGAGGTTACTCGGCCGCTGTGAGCACCCCATGAGACTACAATACTCTTCCCCTTCATTTCACCTGTGATGCAGTCATACTAAACCAATATTACCAACTCTGGAACTAATACTAAGGAAGAAAGGAACACAAGTCACAAAGATAGACAGTGAGGATGTTGTGCTTTATTGGCATCAACTCCTGCTCACCTATCAGTGACCTATCCACCTAACCCCTCACCTTCTGTCCACACAGTATCTCATTACTACTTCAGCCTGCATAGAAAGCTGTGCCTACAGCCCATGGGACAGGAGTCCTATGGTTGTGTACACACTCAATTGGAATAGATGAATTTTGAACCTAAGGAATGCGGTATGGATGGTGTGCTTGGCCCTGGGTCCGGTAGGGGCAGGTAGTTGTAGACAGTTACAATTAGATATATATATGTATATACCAAAAATGTCCGTTTCTCCAATTGCATTCTTTATGAATACATAGAGGAACATTTCATCAACCTTGAACTGCTTCTTATATAAGAACATCTCTTCATTAACTTTAGGCATCATGTATGAACATATATCTCACATAGCTTATATCATTGATTGATTGATTGATTGGTGGTTGCTTTACGCCGTGTCGGCATAGCTTATATCATGTCATCATGTGAGTGGGGGGGCACCATTGCTTTTAGATTACATAACCTTCTCCCCACTCCATTGCCCAAGAATAATAATGCTCTCAGCCAATATATAATTCTTTACCAAAAATCCGTATATTTTTACAATCGGTTTAACTTGGTTATGGTTTGAAGCCAAGACCTTCAATCAGTACAAGAAAAGAAGCCGGTCAGTGCTTTTACTGATTCAGCCATAACTTCCGGTATAAGGGTTAAACAAATAGGGTGGACCGCTACGGATAAACACTATGGGTTCGCGACTCAGTTCCTCTTTCATGTGATCATGTGACCACTTAAGCCACTTCAGAGTTGGTTGTGGTTGTTGGAGTTTTACATCCTAGCAACATCTAGGGTCATATCAGGATGGGGACCACTTCAGAAGCTCAGCCCGATGTTTAAGCTTAGGCCTGAAGTAGTCTGCATTCAAATATCATCCCTTTAACAATTTACCGAAGCACACTTTTTGGGGGGGAACAAAAACAAAAGTAAATTGAATTCTTCAAACATATTATATGCATTACAAAAAAAAAAGGACAGCTAGCCTGATTCTTTTTTTTTTTTTTTACTAAAAATAGATATTTTCCACACATTTCTCCTTTGTGTGTGTGTCTTGTGACATATATTTATTATTTTGATGGCTTCTGCTCTAGTGGTGATTTATCCCCAGGTGCACTCAGATTTAGAGAACTTTTACTGTATCTAAATACAGTAAAGCCTCTCTAACCGACCACCTCCACAGATCGAACCCTCCCCTATATCGATCGCTTTATTTGGGTCCCAACAATACCATTGTAACGATATTCTAACTCCCTAAACTGACCACCTCCCTAAATGGACCATTTAAAGTTGGTCCCATGGTCGGTCAATTTAGAAAGGTTTTGATGTATGTGTATATGTATGCATATATATAACAACACTGGAGTTGAGGCATTGATTTGTGCACTATTTTATCGTTGGCGTTCACGCAACCTTTTGACAAGATGATGAATCTGAGTGAATACACTTTTAATGATTGGTTGTTGTTTTGGGGTAAAAGAAAAAATAGGCAGAAAAAGCGCGACAATGTGTTAGTAGCTCAGGAACTAGCCTCTCGCTCTCCGTCCGTCTGATCTGGAATCTGGCACACCTGTCTCTGCTCTCATATACCTGACACAGGTGCGTTGTACTTCCAATGTTGGCCACCAGGGATAGTGGCTGTGACGTCCGCTGTCTAACAGTGGTGGGGGGTGCGGCGTGGAATACATGCCAGAACAAGTGGGTGTGTGGGTGTGTGTGTGGGTGTCGGTGTACGGGGTGGGGTTGGGTGTGTGGGAGTAGGTGTGGGTATGGGTGGGTGTGGCTACGGATGCGGGTGTGGGCATGGTGTATGTGTCGGGGTGGGTGTAGGTGGTGGGGGTAGGTGAGGTGGTGGGGGGTTGGGTATGGGTGGGGATGGGTGGGGGTATGGTTGTGGGTATGTATGCTGGCATGATGTGTGGATTTGGGAGATATATATGTAATATAAATATGCATTATATAATTTATTATGTGGATATAAATAACGGCAGCCCCTTAATGTTTCTCTCTAACCACCTTAACTTCCATGTTATTTACTGCGGAGCGGGCATTCTCTCCTCCCCCGCCTCTTATACGCCATGAGACAACTGTCACTCTGTTCATTTTCGCAACTTTTCGGTAGGGCATATTATTCTCCTGCCAGAGAATAAATTAATGGGTGGTGTGGCCGAACTGGTAGAGCTTGGCCTCGCGTGCGGAAGGTCGGGAGTTTGGTTCCTGGTCGAGTGAAACAATTACTCATAAAATTGATACTTGTCGCTTCCTAGCCTGGCGCTGGGCATTAGTAGGATAGGGAAAGGACTAGTTAGCTCAGTGTCAGGATAATGTGACTGAGTTTGACATCGGATCATGGTGCCGGTGGCCTGATTTCCCAATGGGGCAGCACTATAAAGTCATTGTGAGGGCACACTGTCACTAGTCGGTAGCCGTCCCGATATGACCTTGGATGTTGCCAGGACGTAAAACTCCAACAACTAATCAACCAACTTGAATATATATTGAATATATAATGAATATATAATATATAAAAAATTCCCTAAACCAACCATCTCCCTAACTCGACCATTTAAAGTCAGTCTCATGGTCGATCGATTTAGAGAGGTTTTACTGTAAATGCCACAGTGGTCAGTGTAAGTGGCAACTCAGAAACAGTTCAGCGTTGAGTTTTCTCCATGTACCGGGACCAGAACCACACAATTAAAGCTGCATAGTCCAATGCAACATCAAATTTTCAACACCAAAACAATTATCTAGATTTGATTCTACATATAAAACTTGGATACTGGTGCACTCATTAAGTCGTTGTTGACACATAGAAGGGAATACTGAGTCAATTTAATATAACCTGTTACTACAGAAGCCTATTATGTCAAAACTTTAGTGTGTTTGCCAAAACTAATTTTACATTTTCCCAATTCAAATATCTCAAAGGTTAGCCATTTGAAATAAAAGTGATTTCAAAGTAAAGCAAGGTACATTGTCCATGTTGCGATTGTAACATGGGTAATTCTGCCGCGGGGTGGGGGGGGGGGACTGCTGGTGGCACCGCCTGTGCCATCAGATTCGAACTACCGACCCTAGCGGACTCCCCGGGAACTAGCCTGAAAGTCGCATAATGCCAGGCCACCCCTGACCGGCACTTAGCCTCAAGACGCCGCTCGGACAACATGAGCCGACCTCCCCGTACGTAATTTTCCCCCCCACCCACCCACTTTAAGGACGAGGTCGGGGAGGGTTGAGTGCCTGGGATTATCGACGGACACACCGGACTCACTGAAACGAGGGGCGGGACTTAGATTGGGGAGACTATGACATTTAGACAGACGTAACCTTCTCATTAACTGACTATCATTCTGATTAAGACTTTAGACTACCTTAAGTTGTTGAAACCACTTGTTTGTATATAAGTAAGACTCATTCGCCTGCATCTGATTAGTTAACCTGTCATGCATTTGATACCTATTAAAGGCCATGTAATAGCACCCCGTCTCCGCGTTGTGAATTAGAACAATCAATTTAATATATTTATATCAGAAAAATGGAAAAAACTCAAAACCATCGGACTATGCAACTTTAAGACCTATGCCAAATTCAGATTCAAACACAGGGACTAGGATCAAATCGTCCCACTAGCTAAAGCTTTCAGAGAATACAGCAATGGTAAAGCAAATATTGCTATTGTCAGGCCCTACCTACTGGAGGGGAAGGGTGGAAGGTTCCCCCCATGCAAAAAATACCCCATATACTAAAAACCCAGTATGTAACCTGCCTGAAATGGCTGGAGATGACAATTCAGAACCTCTACATTTCAGAATTTCCTGGGACTACATCCATAGAGCCCGCCCTACATCCATATAGCCCGCCCTACATCCATAGAGCCCGCCACTAGTGGCTCGCGCCTTTAGGACTAGTCCATCCAAGAATTGATCTAATAACCCAAACAAAGTTTTCTAGCTACAGATATGATCATATGCTACAAATTCAATTAGCATAAACAGACCAGTGAGATTGTCAACACATGCATCTGGACACTTAACAGGAATGGATCCAACTGCAGTTACGGTGCGGGGTCCAACTGCAGTTACGGTGCGATGAAACTAATAACAGGAAGGGGTCCAACTGCAGTTATGGTGCAATGAAACTAAAAACAGGAAGCGGTCCAACTGCAGTTATGGTGCGATGAAACTAAAAACAGGAAGGGGTCCAACTGCAGTTATGGTGCGATGAAACTAATAACAGGAAGCGGTCCAACTGCAGTTATGGTGCGATGAAACTAAAAACAGGAAGCGGTCCAACTGCAGTTATGGTGCAATGAAACTAAAAACAGGAAGGGATCCAACTGCAGTTATGGTGCAATGAAACTAAAAACAGGAAGGGGTCCAACTGCAGTTATGGTGCGATGAAACTAATAACAGGAAGCGGTCCAACTGCAGTTATGGTGCGATGAAACTAAAAACAGGAAGCGGTCCAACTGCAGTTATGGTGCGATGAAACTAAAAACAGGAAGCGGTCCAACTGCAGTTATGGTGCGATGAAACTAATAACAGGAAGCGGTCCAACTGCAGTTATGGTGTGATGAAACTAAAAACAGAAAGGAGACTTCTGGATGGACTCTTGAAGTGAACTACTCTACTCCTGACTCTTGAGTGAGACACACTCTTCTCTTGGGCAGGAACCCAGACACTCTGTCTTATGCTCCCCTTTTCATATACAAACTGAGCTGTGTGCAACAACCATGGGAATCCGGTTCAATGGGCTGTAGGCACTGATTCATAGACATACTAAAGAGGTAATGAGACTCTGTGTGGACAGAAGGTAAGGGGTCAGGGTGATAGGTCACTAGTAGGTGAACAGGAGTTGATGCCAATAAAGCACAACTTCTTCACTGTCAATCTTGCGTGACTTGTCTTCCCTTTCTTCCTTATGAGAAATACAGTAGATATATTACAGATAAATATATTGGAGAGGGGCATCACGTGTGAACTGACAGACAGTTGTCAGAACGCACATGGGAAGAGTAAGTGGTATATCTGGGGCTCTGACGGCCGGGCTTACAGTAATATTACAACCTGCCTACCCTCAATCTCCCGATGCAGGTTTGGTTTGTTGCCAACTCTGCGCTGAGGGGTATTTTGTCTGAGTGCAACTGTCGCCTGCTCAGTCTATATCGGACCAGCTATCCTATACTATTTCTGCTAGTTTCTGTGAAACTCAATTTCCTAGTTTCGACCGGATCCATTCATGCCTGCTTAACAGGTTGCTTCTGGTTACATCTTTTTATATGCTCTCAAAATATGGGTCTAAATTTATTATTCAATTTCCTGTGCGAAGATTTTCATATATGGGTGTATGTGTCCATAGAGTAGTAGTACCTGTCTGGACCTTTTTTTTTATATATTAAGGTGGCATAGTCTGATGCTTTTGAGTTTTAAGTTTCTGATATTTTGCTGAGAAAAATATATTAAATTGATTGTTGTAATCTACATTATTGATGCTTGTGCGAGAGGTCGTGGGATCAAACTCTGGCTGAGTTAAACCAAGTTTTACTAACTCGATTCTTGTCGGTGCTTTGACTGGTACTCAGCATTACTAGATTCAGGACTGTGATGGTACAGTGTTATATGATGTTTGTTGGAGTTTTACATCCTAGCAACATCTAATGTCATAACAGCATTGGTAATAACTTGTGACAGTGTGCCCCCATGGTGACTTAATAGTGCTGCCCTACTGGGAGACCAGGTTGCTGGCACCATGACCCAATTTCCCACTCAGTCACATTATCCTGATACTGAGCTAACCAGTCATTGCCCTATCCTAGTAATGTTAAGTGCCAGACTAGGTAGCCACAAGTATAAATTTGGTAAGTCATTGGTTTGACTCGACTGGGAATCGAACTCTTGATTTTCCACATGGGAAGCCGATTCTGCCACCGTATCCGGTGTCACATAAAAGAGATTGTTTGCGGGGCACATATTGTTTGTAAGATAATTATAACTGCAATATTTGTCCGCAGGAGTCAGACTATGAGAAGCGTTCCGTCATTCAAAGGCAATGGAGTAGGTCGACCAAGGACTTCGACAACGTCACAACTTCCCACGGTACAATGGCTTCCCGTCGAACCCCCTCCTCCCAGGTAAGAACCTCCTCTAGCCACACGTTGCGACAAGTTCAATCTGCATCTATCAGATATATTCCGCTATGGTGTGCATCTCCTAGATATATACTGGACTTGATTTGCATGTATAAAAAAGGGAAAAAATCTATATTTTTCTGCTGAAAATACTACTTCTAAGGCCCCTAATTACATTCTTCCAACCAGATGGGATGACTGAATGAGTTGAGGGTCCATCTCCTGTTTCGGTAGATCGTGGGATTCGAACCCATGGCAACAAACCAAACCTACGTAGGGAGATTGAGGGTACGCAGGCATTCCGAGTGGCCAGTTCTCTCTTTGTGGGTATTTTGTTGCATGTGCTGGTTGTGCTATTTCAGGCAATCCCATGGGTTTGAACTCTGGTCGAGTCAAACCAATGACATTTGATGCTTTCAATCTATGTAACTTTAAACGGATGATGCCTAACCCTGCATTGTAATAATGCTAATCGCATGTTTCAGTGGTTGCCAAAGATTCGGCGATTTGTAAGTTACCTGCTTCCACTAGCCTGGTTGTAGTATTAGCTAATCTGAGTGAATTGGCATCTAGGAGGATGGAACCTTTGTGATAATTCACAACGAGACAGGTGTGGCATAATCTGGATTTAATCAGGAAAGTCGTACAGTTACAGAATCAAATGACAACAACAGGACTTCGGCAATCTCAACCTTACTGCCCCCGAACCGCCGGGAGCTACTGTCCTTTGTAGTTGAGGGGTGGGCGGTGGCTGAATCAGTATGGATGTAGTGGTCGGGTTTGTATCCAATCGGCGACTGCCGGTTGGTCGTGTGCGAGCGGTCAGCATGGTTTCGTATGATGCGCTTTTGAATCGATAGGTGGCAGCAGGGTCGGCCGGGCTAGGTGGAGTCAGGCTGGGGCGATCCGAAGTGAGGCTAGTTTGTCCGTAAATCGTCAGGTGGCAGTTCAGTCGTAGTCCTTGAAAGTCTACCACCCCACGTCCCGCTGCGAATTACCCATGTTAGCGCTAACATGGACAATTAATTGGTACAGGCTACATGCAGTTACAGCAATTCAGAGAAACAGCTTATATTTGTGGTGCAGTTACTCATAAATGTAGAATGAGCTTATTTTTGTCACTTCATTTTGGTTTGTGCCTAATGGCCCTGTCACACTACAAAGCATTGCATCAGCGTATGCCCAATGTATGAAATAAATTTCAAATTGTTGGTGCCTTGGCATGCGATGGCGTACGACAACAATTACCAGCGTGCTCTTAATGAACACTACTTATGCCAAACGTACCCATAACATATCTTAGCATACACCAACCTGTTGGCACAATACGTCAGCATATGCTGAGGCTATACAGCGTGGTGTGACAGGGACTATAAATAAGTTATTCTATTGCCAGAAGTATGTCTTATATGTCTAAATACATCAAGACACATTGGAGAAATGTCAGACATAGAATATACATATGTTAGAACTTAGAAGTAAGTTATTCATGCAGTGTCAATACGTGGGCTCTATGTTCTCACCTGCTGGACTTATGACTAACATACTTCAAGGTATGTCTAACATACATCTGACGTATATCAAACTACATATAGCACATGCCTAACATATACAACACATGCTGTCATACTTAGAACATTTTGAACAGGTTAAAAAAAATGTTGGTGCCTTGGCGTGCGATGCCGTATGACACCGTTTACCAGCATGCTCTTAACGAACACTACTTATGCTAAACGTACCCATAATGTATCTCAGCGTATTGGCGCAAAATCACATACGTTGGCAGATGCTGAGGCTATACAGTGTAGTGTGACAGGGCCTTTAGGAATATAAAATTGGTCCTAATTACCTTGCAAAGAAGCGCACACTGTGCTTAATATGTCGGTGCTCTTGCATTGTAACTGACCAGACGCAGTGGCCAGATCAATAATAATGCTGACTCGTTTCCCACTTGGGATATAGTTGTTTGTTGGAGTTTTGTGTCCTGGCAACATCGAAAGTCATATCAGGCCGGGTACCGACTTGTGACAGTGCACACTCATGGTGACTTTATAGTGCTGACCCACTGGAAGACCAGGCTGCCTGGCACCAGAACCTGATTTCCCACTCAGCCACATTATCCTGATCGGAGGTAACCAGTCATTGCCCTATCCTACTAAGGCTACGCGCCAGGCTAGATAGTGACAAGTATTAATTTTGTAAGTCATTAGCTTGACTCTACTGGGATTCGAACTCCCGACCTTCAGCACGAGAAGCCTGCGTTCTACCGATTCGGCCACCGCATCCCATAAGGGGGAGGTAGTGGATTTAGACCATAGCCAACTCAAACCAATGACTTACAAAATTGATACTTCTCACTATCTAGGCGGATGCTTGACAGGACTGGTTTGCTCAGTATCAGTATAATGTGACTGAGTGGGATGTCGGATCATGGTGCAGGTGGACTGGTCCCCTATGGGGCAGCACCCTAATAGGATAATGAATGTGTATTGCTACAAATCGGTACCTGTCATGATATGATGTTGCCATTACATAGAACTCCAACAAACGAACGTATTTTCGCTTTAACACAATTACTGAAATTAACACAATTGTACTTGAGTGAGGAGTTGACCTATTACACTAATAAGCTACCAGTATGGGTTTGATTTCTGATATATATGCTCATTGCTTGCCGTTTGTCATTGAAGAGTATCCTGCCTCGACTGGTAAGTATGCAGGAAATGCAATGAAGTTCATGTGTGTGTATATATATTATTGTTGTGGTAAATGTCTTTCACGTGGAATGTTAACGCAGTTTTGTCACTGTGTCAGAAATGGCCAAATATTGACAGATGACAAATATTGACAGATGACACAACCCTGACTTATAATTATGTTGCATGTCCGCATTAAATAAGATTTGGCCACATGATTTTACCATATATATTCCTTATGTAAATATTCAAATTAAATTCTTAATTAAAAATCAAACTTAGATTTAGAAAGGGTTATTTGAGCTCAAACCCACTAGGACAGGATTGGTATGCGCCACACCATTAGGCTGTGGGTACCCCGTTGCTATTAGTATTATTATTATTATTATTAGATCTGTGATGGAAGGGAAGGATAGATTGGTACATTATAAAGAATACTCAAAAACCTTCAAATTTACTTTAAACAATCGTAGGTTTTGTACTACTTTCCAAGTCTGTAATATGCCGTACCCCCGTGTCACTGACGACAGTCAGTACGGCTGACTGACACTAATAGGACAGCTTGACCACAGAGACCCCCAGGCCATGTTTGGGGCCTAAATCACTGCCAGAGAATAGGTTGTGCAAGTCAACAGACGTCATACCAGCCCACACCCATTCATTCCAGCTATGCAAATTATGGTTGGTCATATTTGATCATAATTATTGTGAATAAGTAATGGTGTTTTGGTTATGTTACAGCCCCTTTAAGAATATTCCTATCCTTTAATCAAAGTTGGAGGTCTTCAACATACCGTATATGTCCCAATAGATGTGCACTGCGTGAGTGCAGACACGTGGGTGCGCGTCTATTTAAAGTTAAAGAATTTCATGGATTTGTTTTTGTCGTGCCTCTGAAATAAAGTGGGATTGTCTTATTTTATGTGCATTCAGTCTGAATATAATTGTAAATTTGTGCATGCTTTCAATCTTGAAATGGGATGTGTGCTTCTATTGGGTAGCATGCTTCTATTGGGACATATACGGTATATGGTATCAATTTATCATTCAGGTTATCATTCACTTACAAAGGTTTGCAATAGGTGATATCTCATAAATCTATCTGACAGATTGGAAACTACATCCATCACCGACCATATAGCATGGTCTGCTCGTACAGTCTCCAATTGCTGTGTAGTACCTCACGGGTTTGATCCCATGCCGAGTCAAACCAAAGTAAAGAGGTAGAATGTCACACATCTTGCCAGGCATAAAGTAGTAGTAGGATTGGGCGCAAATTGTTTGGCTCAGTGCCAGAATAATGTGACTGAAGTGTGTGTTCGGGGGTGTGGGGTGGGGGTGGGGGTGTGGGGTGGGGGTAACACTGATGGTGCCAGTATATTATAGCATCTCAGTGGGACAGCACTATGCCGTTGCCAAGTCAATACTTATCCTGATATAGCCTTAAATGTTGCGAGAAGATGAACCCCCCAATGATAGCTGATGATAAGAATCAAACAAGCTTTCCTATCTCACAAAAGTGAATATGCATTACTTTTGCACATAGCATCCTGGTGAATTATGAGTTCAGTATGGTATCGTTCATGTACCTCCGTCATGTGTTAGTGCATAATACCAAAATTAGTAATAAAGTTGAATACTTGCTTCTATTATGTCAATGTGTGTTCTCTTCAACGAATTGTATTATGGTCTAATTTGAGTTACCTGGAACCTGCTATTGTTCAGGGAACCTGTTCAGGTTAATTTATTTTGACATTTGATCTTTTAATGTTTGCATTTGGAAAAGACTTTAGTCTTTTGTATGGTCAATATCGCTTATTGATCATTATTATTTAATAACTACATTGTTGACCTGTGTAGTAGAATAGAAGGTATAGGCTATATCTTGTTTTATATTTACATGGTGTGTTACGTGCTGCACGGAAATGGAAGTTGAAGGGCACAAGAAGGTTTTCTGACTAAAGTTATGAGCGATATGTTGGTCTTGATGGATATATACTCATCTGTACACTTATAAGGTTATGACTTATATTAAGCTAAGTGTGAATGATTCATTTATTTTAAATAATCTTTTCCAAAAACGACAATGTTACATTTACAGTTGAGTTTATAAACCGTATTTAATTATCATTTTTCAATCTATTCATTTTAAGGACAAAGGGGACGGACGAAGAGGTCAGAAAGGCAAGGCCAGCTCTATAAGTTCCTCTGTGACACGACTACCAAAGATCCTCAGTAATGGTGGAACAAAGGTGGGTGACGGCTTAGGGGTAAATCTCTCATTTCATTAACATCCTCACCAGTCCATTTATTCATAATTAGAAGTGAGAGATAAAGCACAGGAAGCAAAGTTAATAAACCAATGATGAAATCTAGGCCTATATATATACAGATATATATGAGATCTATAATGAATTATGGGAATGTAACCACAAGCCTCCTAAACAAGCTACAGATACTCCAAAATAGAGCCCTTAAAATATGCCTTCAAGTACATAGAAGGTACCCAACAGTAGACCTACACCTAATATGCAACACAGCACTATTAGCAAGCAGGAGGGAACTCCACCTTAAATTACTTGCTGACCACTACACAACAGAGCCAGATGACACCGTCACTGCGCCAAGAAATACCAGGCACATGGACACCCCAGTCATAATGGAAGTCATAAGCAACACAAAAATCCATGAATGGAGTACATTTACGATGGCTGCCCCAAGCCTGGAACAAAGAACCCCCAATAGCAGCAAGATCGATAAAAGATCTTAATAAATACAAACGATTTCTAAAAGAACAAACGATAAGAGACATGCAGAATTAGCATAGAAACTAACATAAAAAGAAATTAAAATATACATATCAAACCAGTTTCATTGCTGTCCAGCGACGAGAACAAGCACCCTCAAAGGAGCTTAATCGCTATGGGCAGAATAAATACCGTATCAATAAAAGAACAAAACAAAAACAACCAAAGGTATGTGCCCCTGTCAGTTATATTCCGTCTTGGCCAAATAGTATTACCTTCCTTATATACATTTTACAAGAGTTAGTTCACCATTCTCTCACAAGGGGATTTCCTGCAAGTTGTCAACTGCTAACTACTACTGCCACTGTTGATATTAACTCTGTTTCTCTATCTATTTTGCTCTCACTCCCTCTCTCTGTCTATATATATATCAGAATAAGTCCACTGACAAATAAACAAACAAGAACACAACTATTTCAGCTGTCATATAGGTGACTCTTTATTGCCTTCTACTCGATTGAACAAACCTTGAGTGCTTTTAATTTCAATATCTGTAATAAATTATCCTCCAAAATACACAAATAAATGGATTATATTGAATTTGATGGTCAATAACCATTCACTGCGCACCTTAAGAAACCCAGCGGTGTGTGTTATTAGAAGAAAAAAAAATCTAACTATGCCTGTGAATCCCTATGTACAAAGTATATTTTGTTAATCAATGGTGATTCTGTATTGTATTGCTTTTCTATATTGGGAAGCCCATGCACCTCTGTGATGTGATTAAGCCAACATCTCTTTGATAAGGCTGAGTGTACATCTTACCTTTTGGAGTTTAGGAGTGGTTTAACAGCTAGGTTCACAAACTCGATTCTAGCTCCATCCCCACCCAACTGATCTGGTTTTGCTGCGCATATGACACCCTATATCCTCAGAAATATTTGGTTAACCTTATATCCGTGACACCACTTCTAACATTGAATTATAGCATAATTATACACAATTAACCAAATTAATATAATACCAGCCCACACACATTCCAGGTCGGGTCCTATCCTATAATGTAGGAACTTTTACACTAAAAGAGGATACAGTGCGTATCCTCAATCAAACCACACATACTTAAAAAATGAAATACCAGTATTGATTATTTTGTTATTCTCAATTTGATAAATACGGAGTGCAGCCATTAAATGAATGCATTGGTACAGGATGCTGACTTAATATGGAGCCCCCTCCCACCACCACACTTATTAATAGGAGGTTAATTAATTAGAAGTGAATTAATCAATGCATCATGTAATGGCACCTGTACATGCTGTAGCCTCGTCACTTATTCACATTGGTAGTGACGATTTATTTGAGTATACCGGCAAATTGATCATCCCTTAGGTGGATGCCTATAATACCACAATACGGGATGGCTGAATGAGTTGAGCGTCCATCTCCCGTTTTGGTAGATCATGCGATTCGAACCCACGGGTTCGAACCGTGGTCAAGTCAAACCAATGACTTAACAATTGATACTTCTCACTTCCTAGCCAGTTACTCAGCATTATTACGTTAGGGCTGGTTGGCTCAGTGTCAGGATAATGTGACTGAGTGGGATATCAGGGTTTGGTGCTAGTGGTCTGCTCTCCCAGTGGGGCAGCACTATAAAGTCACCATGAGTGCGCACTGTCACAAGTCGGTACCCATCCTGATATGATCTTAGATGTTGCTTGGATGTAAAGCTCCAACAACCAACCAACGAACCTATGATACCCTAAATTGTTAACTTTGAAGAAAGGGACTAAGAAAGAAACACAAAACTTTGTCTTGAATGACTTGTTAGTAATATTTGCAAGTGTATTTATCTCAGAGTTACAAAGAAGCTTCCCGGTCCACAATTACCATTCTTGATGGGTAATATGTCAACATCCCAAAACTATAATGGATACTCTCCATTGGTTCTTGGGGTAGGTCATGTTGTTTTATAAATATGTTTTGTGTATGTTTCAATGGATTTTATGTTTCTGCTTGCGCTCGGTTGTTCATTCCAGATGTGTACTTCTGTCATAGCTAGCCACAGTAGGTCTGCTATGGGTTATTATAGGTGCATCATTTCTTCAGGTATTTCTTGTTGCTTTATGAATAAATGTATATATATATATATCAATCAATATAGCATGTCGAAATAAATAGTACTGGACCTGAGATGATGTGAAATGCTCCTTCAGTATCCACGAGAGTTCAGCCGACCACACAGTCAGAGAAGGCGCGACTCCTCACGGCTAACGGAGTCGGGCGAGGCGAGCAGCTCAACCGGAAGTGCGACAGAGGAGGAGAAGGAGGAGGAGGAAGAAAAAGAGGACATGTCGAGCCTGTCAGGCAGCGGGAATGAACAGCAGCAGCAGCGGTCTAAGCAGAACCAAAGGCGGGGCAGGATTCCCTCACAATGGAGTGCCGATGCAGCGAAGAAGAGGCTGGCCGAAGCAGCCAGACAGAATAAGCGCAAAGAAGAGAACCAGAAGAAGCAGCAGAAAGAAGAGGCGAGACCGCACAGGCAGAAGGCGATGGTGAAGGTGAGGCAGACCCCCGCGGCGCGTAAAGAAAAACAAAGCGAACTCCGACAAAAGAACCACTGGGACAGTCCGAACCCTGACGACACTGACACCGGAAGAGAGGCGAGGAAGCCTGGGGAGGCGAAAGGGAAGCCCAGGGTGCGATATGCGAGTGAGTCGGCCGATACGTCATCGGGCAGCGACGAGGATGACGACCGTGGAGAGAATGTGTTTGATACGCGGCGTATACACTCGGTGAGGAAGGACAGCCGCCTCAGGAATTCCCGACACGACTCGCCCAGAGCGTTCAGCGGGCTGCTGCAGACGGACGATAATGGGAGCAAAGGCGAATGCAGCGGTGGCTCCACCTATTCGAAAGTAGACGAAGCGAGCGATGGCGATGGCGATGGCGATGGCGACTCGGAAGTGACGTCATTAGGGTCGGAGGCGGCGGACTCGGTGACGTCAGCCAAACCGGAAGACGAGGTTTAAATAAACATTGAACTCTGCGTGCACTTTACTTGCCCATCGACACTACCTCCTCACGTCACGTCACCTCACGTCACATCACATCACCTCGTGTCACCTCGCGTCACCTCGCTTTGTGGTTTTCACAGTGTGGGATGATTCCTATGGTTTTCCATTTATTATTTTTTAATTTTCATAAGAATTGTAGGCTTTTATTTTGATTTGTTTGTAATATCGCTGTTTTGAATATTGAAAAGAATGTCTTGAAGCCGACTTATTTAGTTTGGCTTTTAGTTTTACGCAGCCTTCACCAACCAACCCAACGTTGATGTGGGTCAGCAAGGTTTGGGAGCCCATATTGGTCACGTGGGTTTGTCCTTATGTTATATCAATATTCATGATTCTCCATGACTACCGTTGGAGTCCTCACACTTAATGGATTGCATTCACCATCACCTCAGATTTAATTACAATTTCATAGCATCTTTGTTTCAGTTGTTATGTTGAGACTCACCAATAAAGCTATTATTTCCAACTGTGGCATTTCAACGCTATCCCTATGTCACTCCCGTGAAACTTCACACACTGCCATTCTTGTTTTTATTTACATTCATTGAATAAGCAAGGAGATTTTTAATTGAGAACAATTTGCCTTCTTCATCCCACTACTCCTTTACCTGTCCTAACAGTGCTTAGTACCAGCTTAGGTAGTGACACATGGATTTTTAAGTCATTGGCTTGACTTGGCCAAGATTTGAATTGGGCCCAGGGGTTCAAATCCCATGATCTGCCACACTGGAAGTGGGTGGTGACCTCATTCAGCGATCATGTCTGGTTGACCAGCCTTTTACAGCCTGCGAGTTAGCTACAGCTGCGTTCAAATATATTTGAAGTGTACATTAAAACCTATGGAACGACTAGGCCAGCCTATATAAAACGGCATAGCATGTCCATATGGTAGATTCAGCAGAGACTCAACCGGTAGCACGCTTACTGCTTTTTTGTGTGTGTATTTTATTAGCACGTATCCACTATTTGTTTTGATCAGTTCACAGCGTGAATGGAGAGTAGGACCAAATCCAACTGTCATTGAATAGCAATCCTGAATCACACACTCATGTCTGGACTGATGGACACTCTTGTGTGGCCTGATGGACACACTATTGTGTGGCCTGATGGACACAATTTTGTGTGGTCTGATGAATACACTCTTGTGTGGCCTGATGAACAGACTCATGTGTGACCTGATGGACATGCTCATGTGTGGCATGATGGACACATCATGTGTGGCCTGATGGACACACTCTTGTGTGGCCTGATGGACACACGCTTGTGTGGCCTGATGGACACACGCTTGTGTGGCCTGATGGACACACTCATGTGTGGCATGATTGACACAATGTTGTGTGGCCTGATAAACAGACTCATGTATGGCCTGATGGACATGCTCATATGTGGCCTTGATGGACATGCTCATGTGTGGCCTGATGGACATGCTCATGTGTGGCCTGATGGACACGCTCATGTGTGGCCTGATGGACACACTCTGGTCTGGCCTGATGGATATAATTGTGTGTGGCCTGATGGACAGACCCATGTGTGGCCTGATGGACACACAATTGTGTGGCCTGATGGACATACTCTTGTGTGGCCTGATGGACACACTAATGTGTTGCCTGATGGACACACGATTGTGTGGTGTAATGGCCACCTCATGTGTGGCCTCATGGAGATTCTGTTGTGGGGCCTGATGAACACTGTTATGTGGGCTGATGGACAGACATATGCGTGGCATGATGGACACACACTTGTGTGGCCTCATGGACATTCTCTTGTGTGGCCTGATGAACACTGTTATGTGGGCTGATGGACAGACTCATGTGTGGCCTGATGGACACGCTCATGTGTGGCCTGATGGACACGCTCATGTATGGCCTGATGCCATCTCAAACTGCTGTGCTATGACAGGTTGATGAACACTGTTATGTGGGCTGATGGACAGACTCTTGTGTGGCCTGATGAACACTCTTATGTGGGTTGATGGACACGCTCATGTCTGGCCTGAAGGACATGCTCATGTGGGGCATGATGGACACCCTCTTGTATAGCCTGATGAACATGCTCTTGTGTGGCCTGATGGCCACACTCATGTGTGGCCTGATGGAGAAACTCTTGTGGGCCTGATGGACACACTCATGTGTGGTCTGATGGACACACTCTTGTGTGGCCTGATGGACACACTCTAGTGTGGCATGATGGACACGCTCATGTGTGGCCTGATGGACACGCTCATGTATGGCATGATGGACACGCTCATGTGTGGCCTGATGCCATCTCAAACTGCTGCACTATGACGGGTTGGACGTGTCCTATTCTCTATCCTGTAGACATTTAATTCGGCAATCGTGAAGTTAATAAAAAAAAGCTGCTGCTACAAGAGGCGATAATTGAAGATAATGACGGTAATTACTGCCATTACTAGACACATTAGCACCTCCATGTACACCTGTCCATTGGCAGGTGGTTGCTAAGTGACTGAGTATTATTGGGCTGCCTAACAGTCAGGTGTATCCTGTGCCTTCATTAATGAACGTAATTTAAACCCAGACCACCCGTGTGCCGCTTCCTGGCATTTGTCAGCGATTAGAAATTGATTACTTTAGGAGAATATCCGCTATTTCTACGTCATGTGTTTAGCACTGGAAATTTAATCGAAAGTCAAATTTTTACTGTTTTGTTATCCTTTTAAATGATTATATGCGTCCAAGATATGATAGCTGTGATATGCCTCATGTATATATAATCACCGGCCACTGATTGGACATTATTAGATATTACCAAAATATATAAACTCTCGCCGAATATATTTGATTAATACATGTTGATTCCGGCCCTTTATATATGTATAATATATTATACTCCTTGTATATATATATATGGATATATATATATATATATATATATATATATATATATATATATATATATGTGCAGTAAAGCCTCTCTAACCGGCGACCTCCACAGATCGACTACTCCCCTATGTCAATCGCTTTATTTGGGTCCCAAACGATCACCCATACAATACTATTGTAATGAAATGCAAAACTCCCCAAACCGACCACCTCCCTAAATGGACCACTTATAGTCGGTCCCATGGTCGGTCGATTTAGAGAGGTTTTACCTCATGTGTATATATATATATATATATGTATATATATAATATTCGGGTGATAACGTGTTTATTAAATAACACTGGCATTCAAATCTTTGGCCATTTATTTACCATTTATTTACCATTAAGACCTCAACTTTGAATTTAAAAGTCTAACCAGCTCTTGCAATAGCAACAGTTTAGCTTGAAATCGGACTAGTCAGTCGCATATCAGTTTGATCTAACTGGGCAAGTTACAGGAATGTGCTATGCTATAATCATGGAGAATGTGCTGGAGACACTATTTAGAGATCTAGTTGCAAAAGTAGATTGATACTACGCAGTGGTTTGATGACAGCAGCGCATGGCAAGGGACCAGTGAACTGAGTGGACCAGTGTGGCTGAAGTGTCCCAGTAAATACTCTTAATCTTATAAATATAAATACCTACATACTCGCTTTGTCTGTGCTATCTGAAAAATAACAGTCATATGTATTTCTTTTTTTTCATCATGTCTTTAGGACGCTCAATCCGACAAAGATGTGAAGCTTTTATTTCGTGGTGTGAAGAATCTGTGTAAGTATTTTACAACAATGGTGTACATTCACAACGCTCTTCTTTCAACTATCATATCCTCGTGTTCCATTTCAGTCACTTCCATCAATCTACTGTTAGGCCTACCTCTTTAATTTAGAGCTTCATAATCCAGTGAAAGCATCACATTTTGTAAACCAAAATGCTTACTTAAATGTTATAATGAATATATAATGGGTGATCTAATTAAACATGTATTGCTGCACATAAATGTCAGAATGGATATTAAGTCAATTTACGCAGCCCCTTACTTGAAACCGGGTAGGGCTACTCTGGGTAGGGGTGAACCATTTATCTAACTAACACCAAGTCAATTTAATAGAATATCTTACTGCTGAAGCATATATTCACCAATAATGTAAGAATTCTGACGTGCACCCAATACTAAATTTGTCATGTTTTCATTTCAAATATCTCCACAGTTTGCCAATTTAATAAAAGTTACTTCAAAGTAAAGTGTTATAAAATATAATAACAATCAATTTAATATTTTTATTTAAAGAAAGAACACAGAAACTTAAGACCATCGGACTGTGCAACTTTAACCACCAGACCACCAGATGCAATATAATTATTAAAACTCCATTTTGTTTTTGTCTGCAAACAGCGCCACCTGAAGATGTGGTCATTAAGGCACTCATCAGACGCTCCCCCAAACAGCGCATGCTCAATAAGGAACGCTTCGAGGAGGCATATGACATGGTGCGTTACTGGTTCACTTAATTGTGTACTATGTATATATATATATATGTGCTCTGTAATCTATTATGGGAATATAAACAAGGACACTAACTCTCTTCAGCCTGCTCTATTATTATATACCATTTATCTAGGCTCTACTGCATTATGCATGTAGTTCCAGATTCAGCCACACCGGAGCCACTAGTCATACGCTTTGACACTTGTATGCCAGCTGTGCCTGCTCGTTATCGCCTTGGTACCCTACAGTGCTGTATCACTCAGCACCAATGGACCCGTTTGACTATAACACAATCAACCTTTCAGACCGTGTTACCCACATGTCCGATTATTTACACAATTTCTTCACCGTACTAAATATTGTTTCATGCATTAATTCTACATGAACCTATCAATATTAAATTATTATCACAGATTTGTTGGAATATCTTGTTTCAAGACATCGCATTATATTCCTCCACTCATGTACCACTACATTCCTCATCCTTGAATATTTAAGATTAGGCACCAGAACAAATATCCTAAATGGTCTAGAAGCTGAGCTACTCATAAAACAACCACTGGTGGTTGCCATTTTGTCAAATGGCAACCATCATGGTCATGGGAAAATTCTGCGATGGCCCTATACTTAAAAATCTTTCTTATGGCATGCTCTAGAGGCGTGCCAAAGCTCATATCGTCAAAGGTAGAATTCCCTCAAATAGTGTGCATATCTACCGGGCTATCATCGTTTGTAACTATGACCGCCATGTGACTTGTATATGAGACTGTCTCAAAAGGTGCTAAGCAATATGGGACAAAACCTTGTCCATAGTAACGATCAACACACTATCTACTTATGCATTTGCTCATGACAAACTGATTTGTTTTTTACATGGTGTTTCGTAATCCCAATAGAATACATATGGATATGAAGCAAATGTCCTTGTGTTTTCAGTGTAACCGTTTCTCTGCTGTTTTGTGTCAATCGTTACTATGGACAAAAAAAACGAAGAGTTAGCACCTTTTGAGACAGGCTCATCTGCATTCTTGTGCTATTCCACTGCTGCACTCTGCAGGCGGTAAAAGTAAAATAACGCTTGTTTTATTTCACAACGCCTCTAAAGCACATTGATTTTTGTATCATTGGCCATTGGACGTCAAATATATTGGTCATTCTCACATATTTCAGCAAGGGGTCTTTTATATGCACTTTCTCACAGTCAGCACATACCAAAGCCTTTGATGAACCAGCTATGGACCACTGGTTTTCTGCAGGCATGGCCAAATCTGTGTTAAATTCAGTACAGTAGCACGCCAGTAAATCAGCCAGTGTCTAATGATTCTATATGTTTCTTTAACGGCAGAACCTGGTCGAAGAGCTGAAGAAGGTGCTTGGCAGTGCTCACTTCACGCTCATAGACTGTCTCATTGGGCTCAAGAGCAAGCAGGACACATCGCACATCCACGCAGCAATCAAGGTTAGCACACTCAGGGTACACAGGGCATAAGAAATGACACCCCAGTCTGCCATTCCAACATTACCCCTGTGTCTGGGTGACATCGGAATCCTTATACTTATGCCAGGTACACACCTACCGTTTGTGCGCACCCACCTACCGTATACGATCTAAAACTGCCCGTTTCGCACACAAAAATCGCTATGTGTGCGCTCCCCGCGCACACCTAGCGATTGCGATTCCCGACTAAAAACTCAGTTTTAGGGGTAAAACGGGCCGATTACGATTTCAGTTTTAAGCGGGTCGGGTCGAGTCGCGAGTTTTAGTGCGCGAATCGTAAATGGTAGGTGTGTACTTGGCATTACAATTACAAATATCTAGGTAGTGCACTTACATTGTGTCCACAAGGATGGTTCAGTACCACATACATCGTGTAGGTTGTATGTTATTGTAATGGACCATGTACTATTCTGATCGCAGTGAAGAGCGCAGAAACACCAAGAAACCTTTGAATCTCATTTAATCTGCTTCCGGTCAGACCAGGCGAAAATGCGACCTCTTACTGCCCAGGCATCGATAACACCAAAACTCTTGTTTTTGAAAGCAGCAAAACTATACAAAAATCCCAAGAAAGTACACCAGAAAAAGCTACACAAAAAAAGCAACAACAAAAAAGCAACACAACAAAAAGAAACACAACGAAAAGAAACAGCAAAAACAACACCACAAAAACAACACCACAAAAACAACACAACAAAAACAACACAACAAAAACAACACAATGAAGCAGCACAATAAATCAACACAAAAAGCGACACAACATAGCAATACAAAAAAAAAGCAAAAAAAAGTAACACACACAAAAACATTAAAAAACATTAAAAAAACCAACACAAATAAGCAACACAAGAAAAAGATTCGATAAATCTGCAACGCTCAATGATGAAATCAGCAACTTCCCGATATCCATTGCAGAGTCGGAATATTACGAAGCTGGTGGATATTTTCACCACCAAAAGCGCAGCGTCCTTGGATTTCAGTACCTCCAGCTACAGGAAAGGTAACTGCTTATTTTTGTTCAAGTGTTTTTATTCCTCTGAATAACATGTCAGTTCTAATACACTGGTCTTCCAGCCATAATGACAATTTCCACTAGACAGTAAACAAATCTACAACAGTATAGATAGATAATTACAATACAATAAGCAAAGCATCGATATGAATGTTTGCAGTATTTGGTAGAAATATTTACAGCAGCTGAAATAGTATGTGTAATTGCAGGTGTAAATAAGTATATGTAGTATGTACTAACGAGCCACACCAGAAGCCTCATTAAAGTTGCATAGTCCGATGGTTTTCAGTCTCTGACATTCTTTTGAGATAACTAAAGTAAATTGATTGTTATTATCTATGTTACGTTAGTTTGAAGTAACTTTTATTTTGAATGGCTAAGTTGTGAGATATTTGCAGTTCAAATATGTCAAATTAGTTTTAGGAAGCATTGCTCATGGACACAGCTGACACAGAGTCTGGGATGGGTAAAACTAAACTTTTATTCGGGCACTGCCCACCTGGGGCATTGTACAATCATGAGTGAAGCTGGCGGGCGAGTAGCACTCAAGCGAAGGTCCTGCTAATGTCAATGCACAGTGGGGGAATGATGATGTTATGACTAGGATGAGACATGTGAGCAAAGTAACAATTTAGTGAGCAAAATACCGGAGTAACATCCACATATTACAATTAAACATTGAATAGGTAATCCAGACTAATGGTACATGCTGATAGTTATTTGACCAGTTTATATGGTGATAGTCAACTGCTCGGGTGTCAGTTGTATTAAAATTGATTTTATCAGAGGAGGTTGGAGGTGGTCAGTGCGGCAGATTGAGGTGGACTGACCAGTTCGGCTGTAGCACAGAGGCAGCCCGGGTGGGGGGGGGCTGTGTTTTGATTGGCTGTGAGGCGAGCGGGGAGTGTCATGAGGTGAGCGACTAAGTGTGCAGGGGGCGAGGGAGGGACGTCAGCCCCTGGGCCCTGCCAGCCCCCTGCCGGCTTCTTCCCCCCTCCCAGCCCCACCCCACCCCCCACCCGCCGGTCACCGGTGGTGTGATGGGGGTGGGGGGTGGAGGGAGGAAGGGGCTTGTCAGCCTCAGGCCCGCCGTGTCCAGCAATGAACCCAAATGAGCGCTCACCCTCATTCCATACCATGACCAAACTCTTGATACTATAGGCTTCCATAGAAACAGGTTCTATTAAATTGACTCAGTATTCCCTTTGTTTGTGGCAACAAATGCTTAATAAGTGCATCATTATTTAAGTCAGATATATAGAATCAAATCTAGATAATTATTTTGATTTTGAAAAGTTGATGCTTCATCGGACTATGCAGCTTTAATAAATGCAGGAATGGTGATTTATGTGTGATTTTAAACCATATTTAGGGGCAGGATGGGGTGTTCATATCATCCACAGTCTTCAACATTTTCACAGTAATTCAAGCCTTTCCTCCTTCACAAAATAGTAAACATGAACATTTTATCACAGAACATGACAGTAGATTATGTGATATCAACATTTTATTTAACCATTGACGTCGTACATAACTGACATCCCCACTCCCACTCTATCCACCCTCATGATCTCCCAGTGTGCGACTGAAAATGTTGAAAATCTTTGGATGCCCACTTACATGCTGATAACTAATTTAGTTTTTATTTGATTTTGATGATATTAAACAAAGTACTTGTATTTTGTAGCTGCCTTTTTACCAGTAGCGTTCTCAAAATATAAAAACATTTTTTGCTGCTCGTGAGAAAAAAAAGATGGTGCACCACCCGATTTAGGGTTGAATACACATCCATGTGCAAGAGGGTTAATGCTACTTTAAAAGTGCATCGTCTGATGGCTTTGAGTTTCTGTCATTTAAAAAATAAAATAAGTATATTAGGTCAATTTGTATAATCTACTTTTTTTAATTATCAATGGCTGATTTGAGAGATATCTGAAATGACCACATGCAGAATTACTTTTGGCATGCACATTAAAATGCCGGATACTGTAGGCTTCAGCTGTGAAATATTCTATTAACCTAACTTACTATTTCCTTATATGCAGACAAAATAGTTAATAAGTGCACTGGTGTCTAAGTTGGGTATTATGTAGAATCAAATTTAAGTTAGTGCTTTGGTTCCTAACATTTGATATTTTCATCGGACCACAGAGCTTTGAATTCACTAGAAAATCAATGTGGAAGCGGAAAATAAATGATGATCTGTTTTACTTGTTAACCAGGTAGCAAGCTTCTCAAGAAAGCATTTCTTTTGTCCATGAATAAAATTTGGGAATTAAAAATGATTTAAAAAATAACTAACTTTATAAGTCAATAGAAAAAAAATCCAAATAGATATTTGAATGAAAATGGATGTTAATAAGAAGTATGTAAGTATTTCATTGTGATGACATGAGGAGATAAATGATGGTGTAGATGTATAAAATTGCCCCAGTACAGTTTTGACCCCCCCCCCCTCCAGTAATAATATATTGGCATGAAACTACCGGATTCAATATTATACCTGTATAATGTGGTGATGTGGATATGTTAGATGAACATTACTGGGAAAATGGCCAACTGATAAAAGCTGCCATATCTTTGCATGTCACACCCTGGTGTGAAGCCTCCACACTATCATACAATCACCACAATGTGTCTGATTTCAGGAAATTGGGATCAGGATAACTTAGATCTTCAGTATTTCCTAAGTATAGTGGTTACAACGTTAAAGCATTGTCCTGTGCCTAAGCAAAGTGGCATGTTCACTGATAGATACAAGATTCACCCCGTACTGCTGCAGTAGGGGTGCAAACCAACCCTATGTAAAAGCTGTCGAAAAAACGGGTCAATGAATTTAGAGCCTAATTTCACAATGTAAGAAGCAACAATTATTCTTTACATCTGCCTTATTATTAGCCCGCTACCTTTGAGTTGAAAAATATAATATAATATCTAGTTTAATAAGATTTAAAAGTGAAATCGACGGCGTTCTAACGGCCGCCATCTTGTCTTTTTGCATTCTTCTCCCATTTCACCAACTCTGTGCCTATATAAATATCCATTTAATACTGGAGGCAGACATTCTACTCCCTGGTCCATACTAAAGCTATTTTCGCCCGTATTTAGACTACGTTGTCATTCACCCGTGTACTACAAGTACCGGGTGAATCTTTTATCTAGTTCACTGATTGCATGTGAGCACCAGAATCATGTTTCCCAAAGTAAAGCTTGTTTTATTTAACAATGCATCTACAACACATTGATTTGATTTACCATTGGCTATTGGAGATCAAACATGTGGTCATTCTGACATATTTCTTCGGTGGAAACCCACTGAAGACACATGGGCTACTCTTCCAATAAGCAGAAAGGGGTCTTTTATATGCACTTTCCCACAGACAGGATAGCACATACCACAGCCTGATTTGCTCAGTATCAGGATAATGTGACTGAGTGGGATATCGGGTCATGGTGCTGGAGGCTTGGTCTCCCAGTGGGACAGCCCTAAAGTCACCATGAGTGTCGGTACCCGTCCTGATATGACCATAGCCGTTGCTAGGACGTGAAACTCCAACAAGGAAACATCATCTGGATATGAGCAGTTAGTCAACTATTCATTCACTCCTTTCACTATGTTGTATCTTTACATGCCATCACACTTATCACCTCCATATCTAAAGTCATACCTCCCTTGGATATGATTTATTTCATCAGGTCGTGTCTCATATATATGTATATATACACATATATATAATATATACATATTTATATAGTAGTAATAGTATTATATGTATAATACCAAATGGTGGTTAAGTTTTAGGATCGTTCTGATCACTACTCCTCTGTTAATCGGTGCTGCCAATGGGCATCAACATACTCCACTGATGCTTTGCCATGTATGGGTTGTTAATAGCATTGTTTTTTATGCCTAACATACACATTTTATATTAATTTTGAATTTCAAAAAGAAATTGAATTTCATATTAATTCTGATGGTTTCTACTAACTTTGGTCACCTCAACCGGACTGTCATTGTGACTGCCTTAACACAATATTGGTCCAGGGATTGATGCACAGCCTAGCTTTAACTCATGTGCAGTACTACAATACAATGTATAGGACATCCTATGTTGTATATGTGATGTATTTAATGTCTATTGAATGCATTTACCATGGTATTTTGATGTGCTCAGGGAGACACTACCTGTGGAATGTCTAAACCTCTAGGACCAGTTGCTTTGAGTGAAATGCTCCACAGATTAAACGACACATGTTCTCCACATTCTATTTCAAAGTTACACATCTGGAAGGGCATATACGATCTAAAGAAAACAACTCTTAAAATATTCACGAAATTAATTTCATATCCAAGATCTGGTGGTATTGGGTGGGAGAAGGCAGTAAGGCTATTCTCTGTAACTATCTCTTTACCCAAGAGCTGATGATAATGGTGGGATAATGTAATAATGATATTATCTGTAGCTATCTCTATCCAAGATCTGATGATAGTGGGCGGGAAAGGTCAGTAAGGATATTGTTTGTAGCTATCTCTATATCCAAGATCCGATGATTGTGGGAGGGATAGGGCAGTAAGGATATTGTTAGTAGATATATCTATATCCAAGATCTAATGATAGTGGGAGGGATAGGGCAGTAAGGATATTGTCTGTAGTTATCTCTATATCCAAGATCTGATGATAGTGGGTGGGATAGGGCAGTAAGGATATTACCTGTAGCTATCTCTATATCCAAGATCTGATGATAGTGGGTGGGATAGGGCAGCAAAGATATTGTCTGTAGATATCTCTATATCCAAGATCTGATGATAGAGAGTGGGATAGGGCAGTAAGGATATAGTTTGTGGACATCTCTATATCCAAGATCTGATTATAGTGGGAGGGATAGGGCAGTAAGGATATTGTCTGTAGTGTTCTATATATCCAAGATCTGATGATAGTGGGAGGGATAGGGAAGTAAGGATATTGTCTGTAGTTATCTCTATACCCAAGATCTGATGATAGTGGGTGGGAAAAAGCAAGAAGGATATTGTCTGTAGTTATATCTATATCCAATATCTGATGGTAGAGGATGGGATAGGGGAGTAAGGATATTGTCTGTATACATCTCTATTTCCAAGATCTGATGATAGTGGGTGGGATAGGGCAGTAATGATATTGACTGTAGATATCTCTATATCCAAGATCTGATGATAGAGGGTGGGATAGGGCAGTAAGGATATTGTCTGTAGATATATCTATATCCAAGATCTGATGATAGTGGGAGGGATAGGGCAGTAAGGATATTGTCTGTAGTTATCTATATATCCAAGATCTGATGATAATGGGTGGGATAGGGCAGTAAAGATATAGTTTGTAGACATCTCTATATCCAAGATCTGATTATAGTGGGAGGGATAGGGCAGTAAGCATATTGTCTGTAGTTTTCTATATATCCAAGATGTGATGACAGTGGATGGGATAGGGCAGTAGAGATATTGTCTGTAGATATCTCTATATCCAAGATCTGATGATAGTGGGATGGATAGGGCAGTAAGGATATTGTCTGTAGACATCTCTATATCCAAAATCTGATTATAGAGAGTGGGATAGGGCAGTAAGGATAAAGTTTGTAGACATCTCTATATCCAAGATCTGATTATAGTGGGAGGGATAGGGCAGTAAGGATATTGTCTGTAGTTATCTATATATCCAAGATGTGATGATAGTGGGTGGGATAGGGCAGTAAAGATATTGTCTGTAGATATCTCTATATCCAAGATCTGATGATAGTGGGAGGGATAGGGCAGTAAGGATATTCTTTGTAGACATCTCTATATCCAAGATCTGATGATAGAGGGTGGGATAGGGCAGTAAGGATATTGTCTGTAGTTATCTCTATATCCAAGATCTGATGATAGTGAGTGGGATAAGGGCAGTAAGGATATTGTCTGTAGACATCTCTATATCCAAGATCTGATGATAATGTATGGGATAATGCAGTATGAATAATGTATGTAGCTATATTTAGGTGTACCCAAGAGCTAGCTAGTGACAATGACTAAACACACCTATAGCCAAGATTATCCCCATCCTGTCTTACTAACATCATTTTGTATTTCCATGAAGATTACGATGTTTCCCTTGAACAAGACATAAGGGACAACATTTCGGACGAGGACTGCCAGCACATTCTGACTGCCCTGCTCACCGAGCGCCCCGAGTCGGAGACGGTGGACGAGGACATGGCGGCCCGAGATGCCGAGGAATTGCATGAGGTATTGGCCTCTGTCACATCGCTTGTTTTCTTCTCTTTGTTAGGGGGGTCATCGAAAGTTTTCTACATTTTCACTGTCGTAAAAATGGGGGAAGCGGGACGTAGCTCAGACGATAGAGTGTATGTCTACCTGTGAAGGTGTCGGTTATCCTATCGATCCTGCTCAGTGAGCCCATTTGCAGTTTGGGCTATTTTCCACTCCAACCAGTGGTCCACAACTGGTTCATCAAAGGCTGTGGTATGTGCTGTCCTGTCTGTGGGAAAGTGCATTTCAAAAGACCCCTTGCTGCTTATTGGAAAGAGTAGCCCATGTTGCGGCAGCAGGTTTCCTCCAAAAAGAAATATGTCTGAATGACCATATGTTTGACGCCCAATAGCAGATGATAAAGTCAATGTGCTCTAGAGGGGTCATTAAATAAAACAAGCTTTACTGTCATACAATATACCGGGTGCGGTGGCCGAATGGGTAGAGTGAAGGCCTCGTGTGTGGGTGATCGGGAGTTTAGTTCCCGGGCGAGTCAAACCAATGACTTATAAAATTGATGCTTGTCACTTCCTGTCCTGGCACTCGGCATTACAAGGATAGGGCATGGACTGGTTAGCTCAGTGACTGGCTGGGATATCCGGTGGCCTAGTCTCCCAGTGAGGCAGCACTATAAAGTTTCCATGCGTGTGCACTGTCACAAATCGGTACCCGTCCTGATATGACCTTAGATGTTGCTAGGACATTAAACTTTAACAACCAACCAACCTGTCATGCAATACATATGAATGATCGAGGGGAGGGGGGTGTCAGTCAAGTATCACTTTTATCGTTTAATAAAGTGTTAATATTGTAGTTGTCCCGACATGAGCCTCACCACCAGACGGTGGCGGCAGAGACTGCGCCGCCCACTGTTGCCGTTCTTCTGCGACAGGTGGTGGCAGGCTAGCCGGAGGTTGGTAGGCTCCTGGGTGGACTGTCCCCTACTGTGTCTGGTTAGCGCCCCCCCCCCCCCCCCACACACACACACCTTGAGAGGTTACCTGCAACCTGGCTGATAAGGGGACGGGTCACTTGGTTCTGTGATGCCGCAGTAGGCAGAGATAGTGAATGGAACATGGAAGCATACATTTCTTCTTGTCGCTCTTTCCATGCTACATTCAAGAGACAGGTCAGGGGGAACCGGCCGTACATGGCCTTTCACATTGGTACCGTGACCAGGACACAATTTTTTTCAGTGAAAAATTGTTTTTCTTTTTTAGTACATTGTATTCCATGGATAAGTGTGAATAGACTTGTTTTCACCATTAGACAGTTTGTCGATAGAAAGCCCGAGCCTACACCTTTACTGACCCACAGGATTTTTAACCTCTCACACCACATAGACATGGTATGAGAGCTTTGATGATGCTGTAAGTTATACACAGCGGTGGAAATCCAAATTGGCAGAGGTGGAGGGGGGGGGGGGGGGGAACTCCCAACCTTCAGATTAGGAGTCTGACATAGAAAAAAGTCAGACAACTCTAACGACTCTGCCACTTCTCACGAAGAACACCAAAGTTGATTAGTTGATTAAGCAGGCAAATTTTCAATCGCAGACGATTGGTCTTCTTCATTCCACTGATCCTTATGATACTGCAGTTCTAAATGAGGATACAGTACAGAGACTACCACTGAGCATTAAGCATAGATGTAGTCATTGAGTGAGGCATATACTATTATGATATAGTTGCTCTTCTTTTTAATACTCAAGTTATATCAAATCAAAATGGCAACAGAATGGGATGAGCATCTGAGCAGCGAATTGAATAACATCACGCTATTACTTGAAGAACAGACACAGAGTTGTGTTTGGTGTCAGTGGGACATGGCAGTAGCCTCTCAACGCAAACCTGGCCTTTGCACCATGTTAAGCTGTCATCACGATTGACACGATGTTAAACTATCACCAAGCAATCAATCTTTGAAATTGCAGGCAGGAGAGGGTCGATTCAGTAATCAGAATGGAAAGTTCATTCTGCTTGTGAAGAGTCGAAGTCCTTCTCAGCTTACAGCAATGCTTAATGCCTACAAGTCGGTAAGTAGCATTCAGGCAATGGCAAGTTCCAACTTTCCATGATCAACTCTATAACTATAAGTGTTGGCAACGTTTCTGGTATAGTTATTCCAAAATGGCCAGATCCAAAGGCTTGAAGCTCATTTCAAATCACTACACTCACCCATGAATATGATATGACCTTAGATGTTGCCAGGACGTAACACTCCAACAACCAACCCAAGAAGACTGACATGTTTTCTACAGTTGGCCTCTGTAAAATCATTATATTTCCCCCTGATTCGGCAAGGAGCGTCACGGTGAAGTAGTGCAGGTTACAAAAGTCTTTATTGAGAGCTGGCAGTAGCATCTGGGCCCAGCCCTCAAGAAAAATAATATATAGTAGCAGGGTGGGTGGGCGGGGAAAAGTGGGCATGTCACCGGCTCACCGATAAGTGAGGAGGCAGCGGTGAGCTGTGGACAGCGGGAGTAGCATGGTGAAAGCCCACTGGACTGGCCAATCAGGTGGATGGACGGTGGACTCATCAATCCACCGGAAGTACATGTAGAGTCCAAGGTGCAGCGGGCGGAAGTGGAGGCGTGTCATTCCCACCAAATCAAGCGCGGTACTAACACTGTGGGTGAATCAGTAAGAACACTGCCTGGCTTCCCGTTCTGTTCAGCAGGTAGTGGGTTCAAACCCAGACCGAGTCTACTCAGTGATATACACAATTTATACGTATCACTACCTAGCGTGGTGATTGGCTTTACGATGATATAACAAGGACTGGTTTGCTAAGTGTCAGGATAATGTGGCTGAGTAATATATTGGGTCATCGTGCAAGGGGCCTGGTCTCCCAAAGGAGTGGTACTATAAAATGACAGTGAGGGCATAGTGTCACGAGTCAGAACCCGTCCTGATATGACCTTAGCTGTTGCTAGAATATAAATTTCCAACAGGCAACAATCATGTGGTACTCGCATTATTTATCAAACCGGAAGGTACCTTTGTATTGATTTATTTGTTTGTTGTTTTACATCCTAGCAACATCTACGGTCATATCAGGATGGGTACCGACTTGTGACAGTGTGCACTCATGGCGACTTTATAGTGCTGCCCCATTGGGAAATCAGGCCACCAGCACAATGACCCACTATCTCTCTCAGTCACATTATCGTGCCACTGAGCAAACCAGTCCTTTCCCTATCCTACTAATGTCAAGCGCCAAGCTAGGAAGCAACAAATACCAATTTTATAAGTCATTGGTTTGACTCGACCGGGAATCAAACTCTCGATCTCCCGCATGTGAGGCCCTAGCTCTACCGATTCGGCCACGGTGCACTGTGCCTCTGTATTGAAGGGTCACGCGTGCGGTAATGGTTGACGCGGTGTGAGTTGCTCTTACAGTTGTCGGGTGGGAACGACATCAATGAGCTGCTCGAGGAAGATGGATGCTCACAACATTTCATCACAGCTGTCAACTCCTTAGGTAAGCACAGCTTGGCTCTTTCCATACTAAGCCTTGTTTTGTTGTTTTTAAGCTACGTAGTCCGATGAAGCATCACATTTTCAAAACCAAAACAATTATTTAAAAATGATTCTACATATCTAACTTAGATAATGATGCACTTATTAAACATGGGTCACCATATAGAAGGGAATACTGAGTCAATTTAATATAACCTGTTACTTCTGAAGCCTAGGGGGTCAGGTTTTTGGCGTGCTTCCCAAAACTAATTTGACATATTTGCACTTCAAATATCTCAAAACTAAGCCATTTATTATATTGTAATCCGTAATGAAACAGGAATGAACATTTCCTGCTGATCGCTCAATAGTGAGATATCTTTCTTTAGATAACATTTTCAAATGAATTGATAAAGCAGTTTACTGAATAATGAACCATTGATGATTACCATGTACATCTGCTGCATTTATTAGAGGAATAATATATCATGTCATATGGATTGTTGTCTCATAAACCGGCATCTAGTATTTCCTTCATGCACCGCGCCATACCTTTCTATATGTAATCATGTTATGACCTTAGATGTTGCCAGGACGCACCCCGCAAAAAAACCCACCAAAAAACAACCAAAAAACAACCAAAGAAAACCCATCAAAAAGCTTCAATATCAAATAGGTTGCTTTCTCCTGATTTCCATTCTGGAAGGTATTGATTTGTATATATGTATATATATATATATATTTATATATATAGATATATTTATTATTACATATATATATGTAATTATATATATAATTAAATATATATGTATATATATATATGTATTATATATATATATATATATATAGACTAAGTACTTATCCACCCACAGTGTGAGTGATCCAATCTTACTTGTAAGCGGTGAAACTGGAGGTTGGCCATGGCCTTGAAAAAAAAATACATTAGCTTAGTGTGCACCTTTATATGAAGAAACAACTATATATGGCAGATAAAAGCACTTTATAATGGCTGCCGCGGGCTATTATTGATCAGCCTGTCAGCTGCTGCAACATCAGCAGCATCAGGAGTATGATCAAAGCCTTCCCTGCACTGTGCCTGCACGCACAATGCACTGCACATCAAAGTAACATGATCCTTTGATTTGAGTTTTTGACATATATTAAATAAATGTATTAGGGCAATCGTTATATTATATTCTACTTTACTTTAGTTTGAAGTAAATTGTATTTTAAATAGTGAACTGAAGAGCCAGTGCTGCGGGAGTAAATTGTACTGCGAAGCCTGCTTAACTAGTTTTCCTATGAGTACATTTTAAACACCGGACGCAGAGGCCAAACCGATACAGCGCAAGCATCCCACGCAGAAGGTCAGGGGTTCAAATCCAGGCCGAGTCAAACCATTCACTTACACAATTGATATGTGTCGCTACCTAGCCTCGCGCTCTGCATTACTAGGATAAGCCAAGGACTGGCTAGCTCAGTATCAGGATAATGTGACTGAGTGGGATATCAGGTAATGGTGCCGGTGGCCTGATCTCCCAGTGTGGCAGCACTATAAAGTTGCCATCACTGCGCACTATCGCAAGTCAGTACCCGTCCTGATATTAGCTTCGATGTTGCTAGGATGAAAACCCCAACAAACAAACCAAGTGGCATTCTCTGTGGCGGAGTGGTTAGAGTGTCTGACTTTTTTCTAGGTCAGACTCCTAATCTGAGGGTCGGTGGTTCGATTCCCCATGCTCCCAGCTCTGCCAATTTGGATTTCCACCGCTGTGTATAACTTATAGCGTCATCAAAGGCCGGTTGCCCTCATACCATGTCTATGTGGTGTGGGAGGTTAAAAATCCCTTGGGTCGGTAAAAGTGTAGGCTCGGGCTTTCTATCGACCAGCATTGGAATGAGGAAGACCAGTCGTCTATGACTGAAATTTCCCCTGCTTAAACAACTAATGGACCACAAAAAAAAAAAAAAATTGTAACCCCATTGTGTTGCGCCTTCTGTTTCTTGCTCAGATAAGTCGAGTAGGACCTCTACTCAGTGGGCAGAGCAGATCCATGGCCATCTGAAGCCTAACAATCCCGATCTGATCTTCACCATGCTGGAGCGGAGTGACGAGCAGATGACCGCCATCAGGAAGGCCTACAGGTGAGTTCATTATTCAGATGCACCGTCCCTATGGGGACTGGAAAGCCTGGAAAACTTCATTTGCTCCATTTTAATGCCTTGAAAAGTCTTGAATCGAACCTATTTTGGGTAATTAGTCTTGAAAAGCCTTTAATTCGCATCACTCGGAAAAAGGAGACAGACATGTTTAGAGACAATATTTATTCAAGGAATATATAAATAATGATATATGGGATCATATAAATCATCAATATATATCATCAATTAAGGAATCAATTAAGGAATCAATTAAGGAATCAATCAAGTAATCAGCAGTTATGTTATCATCAATCGTGTGTTCATCAAACATGTAATCAGCATATATGTAATCATAACCTCGGGTGAGGTCGGCATGAGTCAGGCTCAGCAATCCGTGCGCCAGGCACGGGTAATCGAGGAAGGCTGGCTTCCGAACATGGTAAACAGTGAGTTATAAGCGTGGGCATCAAGATGATGCCGATAATTCTGTAAAAGTAGATAAGCAGATAAGTACAATGCGATAATGGAGAGAGAGAGAAGGAAAAGAGCATCAGCACTTAACCCCTTAGAGAAAGTGCGAGAGAAGTGGCCAGAGCGAGTGTCAGGTGAGAAGTGAGGGGTGGGGAGGGTGTGGGGTCACATGCTGTGCTGGGTCGCTTTGCCTCGTTCACGAATTAACCATGTTGCCTCCACAACATACGTAATTCCATTGAACTGTCCCCACTGATTTAAATTAGTCTGAAATCGCCAGTCGCCAATGTTGTTTCATTCCTGAAATCCCAATGAAAATAGTCTTGAATTCTTATCAAAACCACCTTGAAATAGCCTGAATTCCATATCTTCACATGTGTATGGACCCTGCAGATGTTACATTAAGCAGGAGGGGTGGAAAACGTAGGTACGTTTTGGAGCAAGTCACACACACACAGTCTGGCTGACCTACAAACTTCTATTAAAAATGGTTTACTTTGAAGTGAAAATAGGCTAAATTAATAGATTGGTTGTTGGAGTTTTACGTCCTGAGGTCATATCAGAATGGGTACCGACTTGTGACAGTGCCCACTCATGGTGACTTTAGAGTGCTGCCCCAGTGGGAGACCAGGCCAACACCACCATGACCTGATATCCCACTCAATCACATTATCCTGACACTGAGCCAACCAATCCTTGACCTACCCTAATAATGCCAAGCACCTGGCTAGGAAGTGACAAGTATACATTTTTAAGTCATTGGTTTGACTCGACCAGGGTTCGAACCCATGGGTTCGAATCCCATGATGTACCAAAATTGAAGACGGATGCTCAAATTGATTTAGTTTTCCCTTTTATGCTGCAATAAATGTGTCGAGTGAGAGCGGATGGAGCCAGGTGGATACTGGAGAAAGGGTGCTGGTTAGGTGGTTCATAGCACAAACAACTGATATCCAGGTTGCTCCAACTCCACCATTTTGCATGTTTGCACTTAAAATTTCTCAAAAGTTAGTCATTTAAAATAAAAGTCATGGCAGAAATTCAAATCCATCGGACTGTGCAACTTTAAATAATAAACAGCAATTGGTGGGTTTGTAGTGGAAATCAATTCAATTCAATTCTTTTATTTTAACTCTCTGCAAGGTATGTTTACAATAAACTGAGGTGATACAATAAATGCAATCAAATTCCTTACAGACAGAAAGGATCCCAGAAAAGCAATGCTTATCTAGCTGGTCTCCATGATGTGAATGAACAAGTTATAATATTACTGGATGCCCGGCCGCATGAACACCAGATAATACTACAAACTCTTCTCCTTCATCTCACTCCCTGATGCATCCCTTAAACAACCCTTAACAAACTCCTAAGGAATAAAAGGAAGCCAAGTCACACAGATGAACAGTGGAGAAGTTGTGCTTTAATGGCATCAACTCCTGTCCACCTACTAGTGACCGATCATCCACACCCCTTACCTTCTGTCCACACAGTATCTCATTACTACTTTAGCCTGTATAAGAATCAGTGCCTACAGCCCATTGAACCGGAGTCCCTTGGGTGTTGCACTGAACTCAATTTAGATATATCAATTTTGCTAGCATCAAACAGAGTGTCTGGGGTCCTGCTCTAGAGTAGGTGTGTCTCACTCAAGAGCCAGGAGTAGAGTGCCCTCTCTTCAGTGTGTCTGAAGCAGAGTCTTGAATAATTAATTAATCTCAAAGTGAGGCTAGTGTGGTCAGAGGGCCAAGGTAGTGTAGGTGACTGAGCATCCCCACAGCCAGCCAATCAAGCACCCCCACAGCCTGGGTGGGTGACACCCCCCAGTAGTGGTGGCTGTCACTCAACCCCGCTGCAGGTGGTGCCCTGGGTGTATATGCAGATTAGGCTGGTGGGCCCGCCCAGTGGCCAAGGGTGGACAGGTAGCTGCAAACAGTTACAAATATATATATACATATATGTACCAAAAATGTCCTTTTTCTCCAATTGCATTCTTTATAAATACATAGAGGAACATTTCATCAACCTTGAACTGTTTCTTATATAAGAACAACCCTTCCTGAATCTCAGGCATCATGTACGAACATATATTTCACATCGCTTATATCATGTCACAATGGGAGTGGGATATTATTGATTTTAGTTTACATAACGTTGTCCCCACTCCGTCGCCCAAGAATAGTAATGCTCTTTGCCAATATCTAATTCTGAACCGAAAATCCGTATATTTTTACCAAGTGATGACAATAACAAATGATTAAACTTAAGCTACATTTTTAACTAATGATTATGATGAGATACTGATGCGTCTCTTCACAGTTAGTAAAAAACAAAGTAATGATAGGAATATTATATGGATATTGTGTCATGGATTCATGTACTTACATGCAGTATCAGTAGTTATTTTGCATGTATGTTAATAGGGGTAAATCTTATGTTCTTTGCCATAGCTACTTGACATTTTAAATTATGCGACTAGTTAATGACAACTATATCCTATTATATATATTCTTTACTGGTAATCGATTTAGTAGGCATTGAGATAGCTTATCTTTAGTTTTTTACAGAAGTTTTTCAAAGTTTTAAGGTTTCTAATCTCTACTGGTATTGAGTTCCAGATATTGGTTCCTTGGTTTTCAGTTGTTATTTTGCCATATTTGTTTCTAGTGTGTTTGTGATGTATGTTATTTATCTGTTGCGTGTTATGGGAATGGACCTGATTGTTTTCTTTGAAGAGATTATCAAATATTTCAGGGAGGAGGCCATTCTTTTGCTTGTAAACAAATTTTGCAATGTATATTTTATAAATGTCAGTTACCATGAGTAAGTCCTGGTCTTTATGAAGTGATTTAGTTGGGGTGAGATAGTCTTTGATATACAGTATTTTCAAGGCTCTGTTTTGTTGTGTCTGTACCTTTTTTAGGGTTGATAACTTGGCTCTCCCATACACCTCTATACCATACTTAATTTTGGAGTAAATGTATGCATAGTATAGTAATTTTATATTTTCCTCATGTACCCGGCGTCTGATTATTTAAAATGAGTTAGCTGTTTTAATGATTGAATTATATAAGTTATCAATATGTTCATCCTAGTTGAGGTTCTCATCTAGAATTATACCTAGGTATTTCACAGAAGGGACTCTCTTTATTGTGTTATTGTTTATCTTTATGTTGTTTAGGTAATCATGAATGGTTGTACTTCTGCTTTTAAATATTGTGTAGCATGTTTTGTTCAGGTTTACTGTTAATTTGTTATCATCGAACCATGTAAATATATCTGAAAGGAATGTTTTAATTGAATGTCTTAGTTGTTTGGGTGAATTTGAGGTTATGATACCAATAACCTTGTTTTGACATCTTGTTTTGTACAGTTGACTCTATCATTTGTGTAGATCAAAAATAGGAGAGGTCCCAGGACAGAACCTTGAGGAACACCATGGGTGATTGAATTTAGCTTGGATCGTTTACCATTTATGTATGTAAATTGCTTTCTATTGCTATGAAATCCTCTGCGTTACGTTTCCCATAGCGAATTTAGCACTGTGAGCTGCTCTCCAGAAATGAGTTCTTGACATTGCCATCACAGGGTTGGGTGGTGGTGGAAATCCTCTATAAGACCTTTTCCAGGGAGTATGCTGCACAGTGAGTTGTGCAGCATACCCATCACATTAGTTCCACCATTACCATCAGAGGGTGGTGTTGGTGGTTGAAATCCTCTATTATATTTTCTATTTACACCCATTCATTGTTTCCAAATTGTTCTCCAATGTGCCAGGAAACGGTACCAAGGCGAGCTGATGGATGACATCATCGGGAAGTGTGGCCGAGGGGCTGGACCTCTGATTGCGCACGTGGCCGCTAGGAGTGCGCCGACACTGTCGCCGAGACAGCCACGCCCCCCACCGGTATGAAGAATAACTGGTTGTTTGGCCGTCTCCAGTTACTCATCTTATTCTCACTACTATCAGGAGGATAATGGCAACTGTCTGCCAGTCTCCACCCACTAAATACCAAAACATAACTCATAAGAAAGAAAGGGAGACAAGTCATGCAAGATTGACAGTGATAAGGTTGAGCTTCATTGCTACAACTCTTGTTCACCTACTAATGACCTGCTACCCTGACTCACTTACAACTTGCTACACAGACCCACATAGCTTCTACTTGTTCAGTCAAAATCAGTGCTTACACCCCATTGAACCTAAGTCCTGTGGGTGTTAATCACAGCTCAATGGTGAACTGCTTCCTTTGGTATCTCTAGAGTGAGTGTGTGGTCTGTCCAGCAAGTGCAAGGAGTACAAGGGTGACTGGGCTCACACAGCCAGCCAATCAGACACGTCTGCAGCCTGGGAGGGGTGGCGCCCAAGAGGGGGCACCTGTCACTCAACCCCAGGGCAGGTGGTGTCCTTAATGTATGCAGAATGGTGGGGTGTGCTTACCCAGCAGTCCTGTGGTAACAAGTAGTCGCCATACAGTTACATTAAACAATAATACATGTCCCTCTCCCTTTTGCACTCTTCCTGGTGCATGGAGGGAACATTCCTGTAATTAGTAACTGTATCTTAATATCTGGACATCATACCTCAATCCCTGTCACCTTGTGTCATAACATTTACACATAGTTATTTCCATGTCACATAGTGAGTGGGCACACATTGCATCACTATTACATAACAATGGTCCCCAACTCCGTCGCCCGAGATATTGATATCATTCCAAGCTCGGCTATCACGACCGAAAGGCCGTATATTTTTACAGGTAGGTAGGGCTACACATGGCCTAGGAGCGGCATTCATGATGAGCCATATTTACTGAGAACATAATTATATTTTTGGTGGTGAACAAAGCTCTTCCTCATTCCACTGCTGCTTGCCCTATCCTAATAAGGCTAAACGCCAGGCTAGGCAACGTCAAATTTTAAGTTATTGCTTTGCCTCGGACAGGGTTGGAATCCCATGACTTACAAAAATGGGAGGCAGGCGCTCAAACCATTCGGCCATCCAGTCTGGTAACTAATGATCGGGTTCCAAGATTATGTTGATCTGAATGCAGAGAGAATTATTCGTTGAAGACAGATTGGCTGCTGCAGTATTAATATACTTTTAGAAATAGATATGCATTTACTAGCTTTAACCTGTGATGCACATGGGTTAAAGCTAGGCTCCGCATCAATCTTTGAACCAATATTCAGAGACCATCTATATATCTACGTTCTGTGCTATATTCTGGACTTGTGTACAGTCCTATTTCAATATAGTTCTGCCATCTGGTGGACTCCATCTATACCATTATGTGGTAATCCATATCGGTGATTTGCTGTGCTGACCCTCTGGCTCTTGCTCCTGTCTCTCCAGGGGGAGAAGTCCCATAAAGGCCGGGTGAATGGCCACCGGACGGCCGGTCCGCCCGGGTGGCATAGCCCCCGGGGTGTCCAGCCGGGCGCCCCGGGCCCAGCCTCCGTCAGCAGACCACACCAGGAGCCCATCGGGCGAGCCCCGAAGAAGCCGGTCAGCAAGAAGAAGGTAGGCAAAGGAGGGGTGGGTGTGGGGTTTGGGTGTGGGGGGGGGGGGGGGTGCTGGTGTTTGTAGGGAGTATGGGTAGGGTGTGTAGGTGGTGGTGGTGTGGTGAGGGTAGGTGGTGGTGGGTTGGTGGGAGGTAATGGTGGGTGTAGGTGGGTGTAGGGAGATGGCGGTGTAGGTGATCGTTGTAAGGGGTATGTATACATGGGGGTGTGGTGGTGGTGGGTTGGTGAACAGTAGGTGTTGGTGGGTGTAGGGGGGATGTACGGGGTGTGCATGGAAGGGGTGAGTGGCATTCCGCAATTTATTTCTGCGCTAGGAGGCTCCGCAAGCGATGCATCGCCAATTACCAGAATACATGTATATATCATTACACTGGAAAGAATTTAGCCTGAACTTGCCTGAACTACCACATGTTGACTCACCCTGAGCAGTGTTCTAATGTCTTAAAGAGCCGACAGGGGAATCTCCATCCCCCACCCACCTCCACCACGCACCCCGTGACCTCCTCCTCACAGTTTGGGACTTCACTCCAACCCGGAAGTAACGTAACACATCCACTTCCTGTTGCCAGGTGCCAGCGAAGAAGGTGAAGAGCCATGACGCAGAGGAGGACGCCAAGAAGATAAAGGAGGCAATGGCAGGGTTCGGCACGGACGAGGACTCCATCATCCAGGTGCTTACCAACAGGACCAACTACCAGCGTCAGGCCATCAGGAAGACCTACCGGGAGAAGTACAGGGCGGTAGGTTCATACCACATGCATCATCGAACATGAACCTTGTACATGTATGACAAATATGGTCACATGATCTAACATGAACCTTGTACATGTATAACAAATCTGGTCACACACCAGATGCGGTGGCCGAATCGGTACAGTGCAGGCTTCCCATAGCGATATAGCGATATAGCGAATGGTAGACAGGAAGTGTAAACACTTATTTGTCTCTCATTTTTGTTAGTTTCTGTCACAGACGACTGGTCTTCCCCACTCCACTGCTGGTCGATAGAAAGCCCGAGCCTACACTTTTACCGACCCAAGGGATTTTTAACCTCCCACACCACATAGACATGGTATGAGAGCAACCGGCCTTTGATGACGATGTAAGTTATACACAGTGGTGGAAATCCAAATTGGCAGAGCTGGGGGCATGGGGAATCGAACCGCCGACCCTCAGATTAGGAGTCTGACCTAGAAAAAAGTCAGACACTCTAACCACTCCGCCACAGAGAACGCCACCACACCTACCCATCCTTAGCCTACCTTCTACCATGCGGAAAGTCGGGAGTTCGAATTATGGTCGAGTCAAACCAATGACGTACAACATTTATACATGTCACTTCCTCTCCTGGCGCTCCGCATTACTCTGTTACTAGGAAAGGACAAGGACTGGTTATCTCAGTATCAGGATAATCTGACTGAGTGGGAAATTGGGTCATGGTGCCAGTCATCTGGTTTCCTAAAGTTGCCATGAGTGTGCACTGTCACAAGTCGGTACCAGTCCTGATATGACTGTAGATGTTGCTAGGACGTAAAGACCAACAAACAAAAACATCTGGTCACGATATTTTACTGTGTGTTTCTAACCTGAATAGTCTATGTATCTTAAGTTAAAGTTACATAGTCTGATGGCTTTGAGTTTCTGCCATTTTCTGAGATAAATACATTAGATTGATCATTATAATCTACTTGACTGCAGTTTGAAGGAACCTTACTTTTAAGTGGCTAACTTTAGAGATATTTGGAGTGAAACCAATCCAAATTAATTTTGCAACAAATGCTTCATAAGTGCACCGGTATCTAAATTTGAGATGTAGGTTCAAATCCAGGTACCTAACCTGGACACAGGGACATGTTGCCGCCTTTCATTTGACCAGACGGGGTGGCTGAATGGTTTGAGCGTCGTCGCCTGTTTTGGGAGATCCGTTGATCCAAACCCATGGGTTTGTGGTTTCGAACACTCGTTGAGTCAAACCAATGACTTAAAAATGTATACTTGTCGCTTCCTAGCCAAGGGCTCGGCATTATTAGGATAGGTCAAGCACTGGTTGGCTCAGTGTCAGGATAATGTGACTGAGTGGGATATCAGGTCAGGGTGCTGGTGGCCTGGTCTCCCAGTGGAGCAGCACTATAAAGTCGCTATGAGTGCGCACTGTCACAAGTCAGTGCCCGTCCTGATATGACCTTAGATGTTGCGAGGACGTAAAACAGCAATAAACAAACAAAGCCTTTCGTTCACCTGCCTCACCTTTGTCTATTACATCTGGTAGGACCTACTGGAGGACCTCAAGTCGGAGCTGAGAGGGGAACTGGAGGAGGCGGCCGTGGCACTGATGATGGATACCAGCGAATACGATGTGTACTGCCTGCACGACGCCATCAGCGGACCGGGCACCAGCGAAGATGTCCTCATTGGCATCATGTCCACGCGCAACGCCAAGGTACAGTTTGACACGGTGTCACTTCAGGAGCCTGTCTATAGTGATAGTAATGTCATCTGTGCTGCATACTGTGTACTTTATGTGCTGTATGATCATTATATGAGTATAATTAAGCAGAAGTTTTTCACATCAGCTCATCGTATTCTCCACCTTCAGTAATCTACTGCAGGGTTCTTCATCTTATTGGTTATCAACTACTATACTCTGACAACCTTGTAACAAATATATCACTAAGTAGGCCTACAACTAGTGAGTTGTGCCTATTTATTGTTGGTTTATTTTTTCTGGAGATTATCCTAGACTGTAAAAGATTTTAAAGCTGCACTGTCTCCTCTATGGTTCCGCCCTGCCGCAGGAAATGGAGGCGATCTGCGCCCGATACGAGCAGGCCTACGACGAGCCGCTGACCGAGGCGCTGGCCGGCGACACGGACGGAGGGCTGGGTGAGCTGCTCGGGAGGCTGGTGCGCGGTGAGCGGGACCAGGGCACAGAGGTGAACCAGCAGTCTGTGGAGGAGGACGCCGCCGACCTCTACCAGGTACCAACTGTGAGCATGTGAACGGCTAAGAGTATGAGCAGGTGTGAGTAGATGTGAGCAGATGTGAGCAGGTATGAGTAGATGCGAGCAGCTATGAGTATATGTGAGCATCTATGAGTAAATGTGAGCAGCTTTGAGTTACTATGAGTAGATGTGAGCAACTATGAGTAAATGTGATAGCTATTAGCAACTATGAGTAAATGTGATAGCTATGAGTTAATGTGAGCAGCTATGAGTTAATGTGAGCAGCTATGAGTAGATGTGAGCAGTTATGAGTAGATGTGATAGCTATGAGTAGATGTGGTAGCTATGAGTAGATGTGATAGCTATGAGTACATGTGAGCAGCTATGAGTAGATGTGAGCAGCTTTGTGTAAATGTGATAGCTGTCAGCAGATAGGAGTAGATGTGATAGCTTGAGCAGTCATGCACACCTATGAGTAGATGTGATAGCTGTATAGATGTGAGCTGTTTTGACCAGCTATCATCATCGTCATCATCATCATGCTGTCGGTTGCGATGCGACAAAGACTGCTTTCATTACTTGACTGCCGCTCTCCATTTAGCTCTCTGCTGTGAGAGTTGCGTCCATGAGTCGGTCTTAATGTCTCTCTGCTTCAGGTTTCTCTTGATGGTATCCTTGAACCGGAGATGAGGGTGCCCTCTCTTTCTGTAACCAGAAGACATTTGAGAATAGAGGATCTGCTTTGGTAGCCTGTCTGATGATATCCTCATGAGGTGTCCAGTCCACCGGAGATTCTTTTTGATCAGAAGATCTTCCATAGAGGGCAGCCCCATCCGTTCGAGTATTTCCTTATTTGTCACTTTGTCCTTCCAGGTTAGCCTCATGATTGAACGCAGATGTGCATTATGAAGGCATGCAGCTTTTTCACCTGTCATCTGTACACTGTCCAGGCCTCGGCTTCGTATAGTAGGGTGGAAAGCATGATTGCACAGTATATCTTGCCTTTGACCTGAATGGACACATGGTGGTTGTTCCAGATTATCTGATGTAGTTGGCTGAAAGATGCGCTAGCCTTGGCCATCCTCCTCTGTATTTCAGCATCAATGCGTCCATCACTTGATATAGTGCTTCTGAGGTAGCTGAATTCCGGAACAGAGTTCAGCTTATTTCCATCAACCATGATCTCCTCCTCTTGGGTTCTTGTTGGTACAGCGCCTCCGTCTTCTTGATGTTAATCTTCAGGCCGAACTTCTTTGATGCATCGGAGAAAGCGTCCACTATTTTCTGGATCTCTTCAGCAGAGTGGGCAACCAGTGCACTGTCATCTGCGAATAGCAGCTCTCTCACCAGTATCCGAGTAGTCTTGGTTTTCGCTCTGAAGTGTGCGACATTGAATAGGTCAGCGCTCTGTCTGGACTGTATATAGATGCCATCCCCCATGTCTCGGAAAGCCTCATCGAGCATTGCTGATAGGAAGATGGAGAAGAGCATGGGTGCCAGTACACAACCTTGCTTGACCCCATTGGCCAGCTATAAGTGCATGTAATAGTTGTGAACAGGTATGAGTAGCTATGAGTGGATGTAGGAGTTGTATATGTGTGAGCACATATGAGCAGCTATGAGTAGATATAATAGACGTGAACAGTTATGAGTAGGTATAAGTGGATGTTTGTTTGTTGTTTGTTTCTTTGTGTTTTACGTCCTAGCAATATCTAAGGTCATATCAGGACGGGTACCGACTTGGGACAGTAAGCACTCATGGCAACTTTATAGTTCTGCCCCACTGGGAAACCAGGCCACCAGCACCATGACCTGATATCCGACTCAGTCTCATTATCCTGACACTGAGCCAACCAGTCCTTGACCTATCCTATTAATGTCGAGCGTCAGGCTAGGAAGTGACAACTATCAATTTTTAAGTCATTGGTTTGACTCGACCAGGATTCGAACCTACAAACTCATGGGTTCGGATCTCCCGATCTCCCAAAGCAGGAGACGGACGCTCTACTCATTCGGCCACCCCTGTCTGGATGTAGTAGCTGTATATGTGTGAGTAGATATGAACAGCCATGAGTGAATGTAATAGCTGTGAGCAGTTGTGAGTTATGAGCAGCTGTGAATAAACGTGAAAGGTATGAGTAGTTGTGATCAGATGTCACTATATATGACAGCTCTCAGCAAGGGGGAGCAAGTATCATTATATTGATGTGATCAGCTGTGAGTAGATGTGAGCAGCTGTGAGCAGTGTGAGAAACTGCGCAGATATGAGCAGATATGAGATGTGATCAATTATCAGCAGATGTGACCAGCTGTCAGTATCCATGGGCAACAGTGAACAGCTGTGACAAACTGAGCTGCTGTAGAGCAGATGTGATAATATATAAACAGTTGTGAGCAGCTATGGGCGTCTGCGAGCAGGTGTGAGCTGGAATGAACAACTGTAAGAAGTTGTGAGCAGCTATAGAGCAGCTGTGATCTAAGATAACATTTGCCAGAAACACTCAATAGCTAGAAGATCTAATAATAAATTAGGTTGATCAAATCAAAATAATTAACTGATACTCTCAAATCAAATCACCCATGATACCCATGCAATTTAAATTCCCCCTGCTTAATCAAAGACGATGTAATACAACATATATTTTGTTAAGTTAAATGTACCAAGCACTGACTTTTTAATTTAAATTTCCATAGTGTGATGGTTTTAAGTTTCCATAATTTTTTTTATAGATTAATATATATAATTTGATCATTATAATCTTCCTTCTTTAATTTGAAGTAACTTTTATTTTAAATGGCGAACCTTTGAGATATTTGAAGTGTAAACATGTCAGATTAATGATGGCAAGCATGCCAAAACTCTGACATCAAAGGCTTCTGCAGTAAAAGGTTTTTTATTAAATTGACTCAGTGTTCCCTTCTATGTGGTGACAAATGCTTAATAAGTGTATCTCTATCTAAGTTAATTATATAGAATCAAATCTAAATAATTGTTTTGGTTTTGAAAATTTGATGCTTCATCGGACTAAGCAGCTTTAAGAAATAAAGCAATATTTTAATCGACCGAAAGTGAAGAGAATCAACCCATGGTGGTTGCCTGTTTAATTGGGTTGGTTGGTGATTTTCTCACAGGATGGTGACGGTGCGCTGACGGTGGAGAACGAGACATTTAAGGAGGTCATGACCAAGCGGAACCGGCAACATGCACAAGCTGTGTTCGACAAGTACAACCAGGTACAGTGCACCTCCGCAAACTGGTCAACACCAGCTTTTGACTATGTATGAAAATATAAAACAACAAGCAGAAGAATCACTACAGCTGGTGAGGCACAGAAACAGAAACATACCAAGCCGAGAAGAAAGCTAAAGACTTACCAAGGTTTATAACTTGTTGCAACCTTGCCTGGTGCTTGGCATATCGGGCAAGGACTGGCTGGTTAAAGCTGCATAATCCGATGTAAACATAAACTTTTCAAAACCAAAACACTTATCGAGATTAGACGCTACATATTCAACTTAGATACCAGTGCACTTATTAAGCATTTGTTGCTGCACAGGTCATAATAAGTCAATTTAATAGAACTTGTTAACGCTGAAGTCTATGGTGTCAGAGTTTTGACGTGCTAGCCAAAAATAATTTGGCATGTTTTGACGTTAAATATCTCCAAAGTTAGCCATTTAAAATCAAAGTTACTTCAAACAGAAGTAAAGTAGATTATAATGCTCAGCATAATGTATTTATCTCAGAAAATGGCAGAAACTCAAAAGCGTCGGACTATGCAACTTTAAGTACCGGGGATAATGCGACTGAATGCAATATAGTATCAGTGGCCTAGCTTGGAATTTGCAGGTGGTACCCAGATGAAATAAAACGCTATTGGAATAAAACGTAATGAAATAATTAGAACCCCATAAAACATCACATATTTTAACTTTTGTTAAATTGTAATCTCAGGTGGTACGCAGCTGCCTACCTGCTTATATGGAAGCTACACCTTGTAGTATCACTAAGCTGCCAGCATTTTATCTCGGTTGGGCAACACTATAAAGCTGCCGGGAGTTTGCACTGTCATGAATCGCAAGCCATATTGATATGACCACAGATTTTCCCTGGCATAAAGCCCCAGTCAAACAACATTATCCACGGAGATGTTATTGTTTGTTTTCTTTCTCTACAGCTCTCGGGCAACTCCATTGAAGATGCCATCAATGAATCATTTGAAGGAGACACAAAACATGGCTACTTGGGCCTCGGTATGACTTTGTTTCTTAACACAGAAATATGTTGGGGTTTTTTTATGCGCTGATATTGAACGGTAAAATGTAATAGTAATTTGAAGCCATCAAATAATGCAACAATAATTTGAAAACTTCATTGGTAAAATGTAACAGTAATTTAATGCCATCCAATTATGCAACCATAATTCAGGACAGGAGGCGGACTACATAGTATGGCAATTTATTCACGAAGAACAGTGTAATGCATAGAGTCAATTGAGCATAGAGTAAGTGAATTAGAGGTAAGTAGATCAAAGTTAAGTGGCATAGGTTAAGTTAAGGCAATGTAGTAAATGTTCATAAGGTCAATTGTCATATCGAGGCAAAGTCATTTTATCGTGAGTTAGAGTCTTAAGTGACCCGGGCCTCAACCAAATAGTGTTGAGAGTGCCCGGGTCGCGACCGTGAAGGCCTGTTGGGGAACGTATGAGTGCACCGCGGACGATCGCCAGTGGCCAAGGTCGGTGACGTCCTTTAGGGGGGTTCCAGCGGCGGCACATGCCTGTGCGGCACCCCGACGGAGGCTGTGGAGGGTGTACCCGGATGGGTTGGGACACCCCGAGTGTTGTAGTGCGGCGCGTAGGGCGGTAGTGAGGGTTTTGACTGTCAATGGGGACCCGTCCAGGGTCATGAACGCAGGGTCGAGTGGCGCAGGTGCCGTGGCGGTCGAGTACTGCCTCCAGGCTCGTACGGGGCAGCAGATGGAGGTCGGGATCCGAGGGATCGTTATTGTGTATTGGTCGGAGCGTGATCTGGACGTCTTGGTGGACCGGACAATGATGGTTAGGTGGGTGCGGTGGTGCGTGACCTCTTGGTGCCTGAGAGTGTGTCCCGGGTCGTCGGGCCGTCCCGTGACGAGGAGGTTGCCTTGTCGCAGGAGTGAGAAGTATCCGAGGAGGATGGCCGATGTGAGGACCTTGGCGTTGTTGCCAGCCCGACGGAGGAAGCGCGTGACGGCGAGGAGGTCAGAAGGAGTGAGGGGAGGGGCCTGCCGGGGCAGATGGTCGGACTCCCGGGTGATGCCTCTCTTGATGATTGTGATGAGGTATGAGTCGAAACCTCTGGTTCGGCCGTCCTTCAGCCTGACCCATGTCCGTGCGGCACTGAGGTGGTTCATGACGGCTCCGGGGGAGTCAGTGCGGCATTGTCGCACAACAATGTCGGTGGTGGCGGTTGTGGCGGGTCCGTGCCGGTGGTGGTGGGTATCGTCTCTGGTGGTGGGGGTGTTGGGTGTGGCGGTGTGTGTGGTTAGGATGGGGGGTGGGGTGGTTGGGGCGTCGGCTCCGGTTCCTCCTACCCGAGGTGTTTGGGTTGATGGTGGGGAAGTCTGGTCAGTGCCGTCTGCGGAGGCTGTGGAGGTGTGAGGTGGTAGTTTGTCTGCCGGGGTGGGAGGTGGGGTGGGGCTGAAGGCCGGAAGTAGGCAGTGTTCAATGTCGGTTGTATCTCCTCCTACCCGGGGTGTTCGGGTGGCGGGTGGAGTCGGGTGATAGACGGCGTCTGTGGTGTGTTGTTCACGGGTCGGCGGCTCTATGGTGTCGGGTAGGCGAGCGCCGTAATGGTCATTATGGGGGTCGTTAGTGGCGGCGGCCGTGCGTGAGGCGACTGATGTTTTGTCGGCGGCGCTGTGCCGCGTCGGTTGTCTGGGGTTGATAAGGTGTTGCCGGCGCGGGTGGGGGCAGCGGTTAGGGGGTCGTGTGCGGCGTCCCAGGCCACGTGGTCTTGTGTGGCGGTTGGTTTTAAAACCAGTGCTGAGCTGCTCTCGGTTTTGGCGGGAGAATTGTCTGTGGTGTCTGGTGACGCATCTGGGTCCACGTGTTGGTCGTTTCCCGCACACCGGGGTTCGATTGGTCCGTGTTGTGTTGGCTGTGTGGCTATTATGCTTGAGGCAGTGTCTTGTGGAGAGTTTTGATGAGTGTCTGCGCCGGGGTTGTTGGTCGCTGGTGATGGGTCGGTTGACGCGTCCGTGCCCACGTGGGCGTCGGTGTAAGTTTTTTCGGGTGAGCTGCTCATGCGGTTGGTGGGGGGGTTGTGTGTTGAGTCCGGTGAATCTCCTTGCTCCACGTGGTTTGGTGTTTGTGGGCTCCAGGGTTGGATAGGTCTGCTGAGCGCGAGCATTACGGACACGATTCTTAGGAGGGGTTGGTGTTCGTCTGTTGGTTCTGTGTCGCTCGTGAGTTCGTCGGTTTCGGCAATTTCTTCGGCCTGGCCAGGGCCATTTAGTGAAAATCCGTTTTTTGTTTGTCTGTGTCTGGTGCTGCCGCCTTCCTTTCCGTCTGTCGTCTCTTGTTGTTGCAGTCTTGCTCTTTGTGCGGGTTCGCCTTTCTATATTTATTGGCGCACCACCCGCATACGTGCCTGTGCCGTGGGAGGTGGAGTGGCCGCAGTCTGTTCCCCAGTTCCATCTGTGGCAGGGTCTGCCGTCGGTGTCATGGTTGAATTCGGGTCTTTTGTAGGGGGTGTTTATTGGTGCCATCTGGTGTTCGTCTCCCTTGCTTTGTGCGGCGCGTGCCGACCGGCTTTTCTCCTCGCGTTGGATGCCGGCCAGGCATGCTGCCCTTTGCAAGTCTTTTATGGCTTGTTCGTCCTTCCAGGCTTTAGGTAGTCGTCCATCGTCCACCATGGCGAACACTTTCTTGGACCAGGCGAGGCACATGTCCCACCTCCAGTCAGCCACCATCTCAAATATGTCGTCCTAATGGTCTAGTATGGGCCTGGTCCATGAGCGCGGGACCTTGGGATCATTCCTCATCCGTGCGAGTGCTGCGAAATACTCGTGCCACGTGCTCTCGCCTGGCCCTACCTTGCCCTTCTTCTCATCCCTTATGATGTATGTGTGTGGGAGGAGTTGAGCCTTACCTCGGCTGCTTGTTCATCCATCGCTCCGGTTGGCTCCTATGATGGCGTCGACCACATCTCGTTGATCATCGTCGTCGGTGGAGGATGTGGTCGGTGTTTGGGGTGCGTGACGGGACCTCCTCTGTTTCTTCCGTTCGTGGTCGTCGTACGTGTGGCGGTTGGAGCGTGGGGTTGGTCTGGGTGATCTTCTCCGGTCTGAGCATGGTTGTGGTGAACGGCCACGTGGTGATGGCGACAAACTCGATCCTGACCAGTCGTGGGTGGCGCGGCGTCTCCTTTTCTGTGGTATTTTTCCATCCGTTGAGCTGCTCCTTGTACGCTTGCTGGGACCTGCTGCTTCCAGTGCGTATAGCCTGCTTGTGAGTGTCTTGGCCAGTTCTGCCTGTTGGTGGATGGAATCATTCACTGACTGCCTGAGGAGCGATATCTGCGCGTGTGCAGACAGTCCGTCTTCACTGTCGTCCCGAGATGCTGCCGCAGGTTTGGGTTTGGTTATAACTGAGCGTGGTCGCCCTCTCGCTCGCGTGTTGGTTCGTTGGGCGTCGTGGGTGCCGCATCTGTGGCGGCGGCGTATCATGAGGATTTCCGTGCCGGCATGGTGTGTTGATATGTTGTGGTGAACAGTCGTAGTTGACGGTGGTGAGCAGCCTTGAGGCGTAAGAGGTGATGAGAATAGGTCTTATCGGTGTGGTTGCAGGAGGAGAAGTGGCCGAGTTGATGTGGAGGCGGAAGGGAGGAAGGGGGGGCGGAGGTACCAGCGGAGGGACCAGCAGGGGAACCAGCGGAGGTTGTGGTGGCGACATCTGGAGGGGTGGGGTGAGTGAGGGAAGGGAGGTGGTGGTGCCATCTGGGTGGTTGAGGGGTGTGTGTGTGGGGGGGGGGAGGGGAACTGGGCAGTAGGGCCGGGGGAGGGTGGTCGTCCGCCTCCCCCCGAATTACCCATATTGCCACTGCAATATGGACAATTTGACAAGTTCATCGGTAAAATGTAATAGTAATTTAAAGCCATCAAATTGTGCAACCATAATTTGACAAGATCATTGGTAAAATATAATAGTAATTTAAAGCCATCAAATTATGCAACCATAATTTGACAAGTTCATTGGTAAAATGTAATAGTAATTTAAAGCCATCAAATTATGCAACAGTAATTTGAAAGGTTCATCAGTAAAATGTAATAGTAATTTAAATCCATCAAATTATGCAACAATAATTCACAAAGGTCATCGGTGAAATGTAATAGTAATTTAAAGCCATCAAATTATGGAACAATAATTCACAAAGGTCATCGGTGAAATGTAATAGTAATTTAAAGCCATCAAATTATGCAACAATAATTCGAAAAGTTCATCAGTAAAATGAAATAGTAATTTACATCCATCAAATTTATGCAACAATAATTCGATAAGAAATTAATGCTGCGGATAGGAGCAGCTTGTTGTGCATAAAAGGTCTATTTACTCGATTAAAGCTCTTTTCCTCGAACCACGTCTTATAGCTTCCATGCATTTCAGAGTTCCCACAGAGTGGGGATTAGAGGATTTATATAATATGCCCCTATCTCAGCCATCACAGAACCATGTTGGTGTATTGCAGCCCAAGCTCTCGTCAGCCCCTCGGACTTCTACGCCCGTCGCCTGCACGGTGCCATGAAGGGCATGGGCACCAACGACACCACACTCATCCGAATTCTCGTATCTAGGTCAGAGGTCAGTAGGATGATACTAATTGGGCAACGTGAGACCGACTCAAGTCTATGTTGGCATTTATTTTTTAGCTAGGCACAAATGGTTACTGTAGTTCAGCGATGAGAATGTAAGTGCTAGTATATGGAGAGACAGACTTTATATCCTACTAATACATGGAGCGGGACGTAGCTCAGGTGGTACCATGTCCACCTTTGAAGGTGCAGATCATCTGATCGATCCTGCTCAGTAGACACATTTTCAGTTTGGGCTATTTTCCATTCCAAACAGTGGTCCACAACTGGTTCATCAAAGGCTGTGGTGTGTGCTGTCCTATCTGTGGGAAAGTGCATATAAAAGACCCCTTGCTGCTTATTGGAAAAAGCAGCATGTGGGGTGGCCGTGGGTTTCCTCCAAAGAAGTATGTCAGAATAACCATATGTTTGACGTCCAATACCCGATGATAAAAATGAATGTGCTCTAGAGGCGTCGTTAAATCTTTTTTTTTAACTGTCCTACTAATACATTATACACATTTAGTTGGGTGAGTGGGATGGTTAAATCTACTCCCTTAGTTTGTGCCTCGTGTCTGGCGCGCTCTATAGCCGTGTTTACACGGGCAATTGTAAAGCGAATTAGACAAAGCGATTTATATGAAGCGAAGTAGTGGCGCATTTACACACGGAGCGGTTTAAGGCGGAAATCGATATCTGTGCATGAGTAAGTCCAGACTAACCAGCGCCAGTTTCGGTTAGTCGATGTCGGCACGAGAGAGTGTGGGTTCGACCTAGATCTGTTTCGACTGAATCGTATTGTTTTGGAACGGTCAAAACTTCTGTTGGGCAGTGAAACCCTAAAAATAAATGATGAAAAAAATATCTGTGCACAGCTAGCACTTTCATAGACCAAATTTACCAGAAAGTCAACAAACTCAGGTCTCGACTGTGACGTCATTAATCCGCCTCAAGTAAACCGCTACCGTTTACACTATCATTTATAAACCGACTTTCATAAAGCGCTTAATATAAACTACCTCGTGACATGGTTTACATAAAGTGAATAATATGAATCGAATCAGCCCTAATCCGCCTCAGAGTCGTGTTTACACGGCGAATGTAAGGCGAACTAGGCAAGGCGCTTTATTTGAGGCATTTTAACTCGCCCGTGTAAACACGGCTTATGATAAATGGACGTTCGAAGCACAAGTGACGTCATAATGGGGAATTCCGCTAGATGGCATGGGCCACTGCGGTAGAATAAAGTTACACGTTAACAAGGCTAGGTGGCGCCAGCGGTAGTGTCAAAGTTACATTAGTACACCGATCTGGCATGCTCGATTACCCATCTTGTGGACAACATGAACAATATGACAATAATTGGAGCCTGTCACAAGTCGGTACCCGTCCTTATATGACCTTAGATGTTGCCAGGACATCAAACTCCACCAACCAACAAAAAAGAGGACTACTTTTCTAGACCCCACCACCCCACCACCCCACCACCCAGTGCCGAAAGTAGAATCTTTACTACCAAACATAAAGATCGCTGGGAAAATATCAACATTTTAGTCAACAATAAAAGTCATACTTGACTGACACCACCTCCCCTCCCCCCCCCCCTGCCGTGCGTGCATTTTGTATGATCCTCAAAATGTTGAAAACTTTGGATGACCCCTAACTAACCTCTCTGCTGTTCAGGTGGATCTGGCTGACATCCAGGCGCGCTACAAGGCTCTGTACCCCCAACAAACCCTGGAGGAGGCGGTGGGAAACGAGTGTTCGGGCGACTACAAGAAACTCCTCCTGGCCCTGATGAAGGACAAGTAAGCCTTCTAAGTGGTGTGCCGGTCTGCATGCCGTCTATTATACATGGTCCGGGCCGTGGCCGTCATAATCATGTTATATATGTGTCACCTTCCCAGCTATTTTTACAGGTATTTTGCTATTCACTACGAAACTACTTGCCAGTGACGTCATATTGTATTAGGGTCATTCAGAAGACACGACCTGTATCAAAGCAACATGTGTGATGTGTGTCATACAAATAAATATAGTAATTAGTATCGACAGGGTTATATATCCTCTATGTCAGAAAGGACAAAAATGCCATGAAGATTAGGTGTTTTTTTGTTTTGGGGTTTTGGGGTAAAAATCACTATCTTGCTCCAATCGCAGTAGATTTGGTTGCTGAAATACGTAGTTCCCTTATCAGCATGGTCGAGTCCATTAACCAGTCCATTAAAGTTACGTAATCCGATGGTTTTGATTTTCTGTCATTTTCTGAGATAAATATATTAGGTTCATCACTATAAATTGTATAATCTACCTGAGTTTAGTTTCAAGTAACTTATATTTTAAATGGCAAACCTTTGTGATATTTGAAGCGCAAACATGCGAAATTAATTTTGCAAGCATGCCAAAACTCTGACTCCATAGGCAGATTCTATTAAATTGCCGCAGTATTCCCTTCTATGTGGTGAGAAATGTTTAATAAATATACCAGTATCAAAGTTATGTATGTATGATCGAATCTAGATCATTGTTTTGATTTTGAAAATTTGATCTTTTCATCAGACTATGCAACTTTAATTGGTATCAATAATCGATATTTTAAGTGGCAATGATTGAATGCGAAAGCATGTCAGTATGTGTATATACCTGTCAACACGGTTCACATATATGCTGTTGTTCCGTATACATGTATATATAGGCATATATATGTATATATAATGTATTTATATGAAAATATACATATATCAGGGATGAAAGATCTCCGCGATTTCGCGGATTTCCGGGATTTGTCCTGTACCTACTGCAATCCTGCAGCACGATCAACCCATAGGCCCTACTAATGCATCATTTTACGCTGAAGCGCTATCAGCATATACTACTAATAAATGCTTCAAACGGCGCATCACTATCAGCGTATACTACTGATAAATGCTTCAAACGCCGCAGCACTGTCAGCATATACTACTGCTAAATGCTTCCAAGGCAGCAGCACTATCAGCGTATACCAATATATATGAAACTCGACTTCCGGGAATTTTCCGCGATTCCATGACAATGCTAAGCCTATGGGAGAATATCAGCATTTCCGCTTTTTTTCCCGGAGACCACTTTCATCTCTGATATATATGTACATACATGTACATATATATACAGGCATGTATAGATATGTATGCATATACATATATATCCATATATACACACATATTGAGGATTTGCGTGTGACGTAGGCATCACACTACTCCTGCTTCGTGGTTGGATAAAAGCAGTTCCTTCTGCTATCAAGTGTATGTAAATAAAACAAAAAGCACAAATCTATTCACTGCTACGATCTAAATCTGTTATTTAGAACCATGAATATTCAATCGGGGTTGAAATAATGTTATTTATGAGAATAGCTTAAAGTTGCATAGTCCAATGGTTTTGAGTTTCTCTCATTTTCTGAGATAAACATATTACGTTGTTCATTATAATCTACCTTACTTTAGTTTGAAGTAACTTTTATTTTAAATCGCTAACTTTTGAGATATTTGAAATGGAAACATGCTTAATTAATTTTGGCAAGCTTGCCAAAACTCTATCACCATAGGCTTCTGCAGTAACAGGTTATATTAATTGACTCAGTATCCCCTTATGTGTGACGACAAATGCTGACTGAATAAGTGCACCAGCATCTAAGTTAGATATTTAGAATCAAATCTAGATAATTGTTTTGGTTTTGAAAATGTTACGTTTCATCAGACTATGCAGCTTTATCAAAAAGTGAAATCAATTCAAATTAAACCCAAAATCCAAGCGATATTGATGCCGACGCCGCATCGGCGGCGATATTGTCTAAGGTAAACGCAACAAAAGCACAATTCTATTCACGGCTACGATTTAATTCTGTTATTTAGAATCAGGAATATTCACTCGGGGGTTGAAATAATGTTATTTATGAGAATAGTTTATTCAAAAAGTGAAATTAGGTCAAATTAAACCCAACATCCAAACGATATTAACGCCTCCGCCGCATCGGCAATGTTATGCTGTACTTCCCATCCAATCATCATTTCCGACGAAGCACTGGTCACGTGGTGCTAATCGTTTGACGCAAATCCTCAATATGTACATATATATTTTTAGTGTTGTGTTGCATATTGTATTGCATATTGTATTGCCTCTCGTGTCTAATTGTGACAAGTACCACTTAATATGATGGCTGAACTGTGATATTGTATTTCCTGTATGCATCTTAATTACCGTATTTACTCGAATAACAACCGCCCGATTATTGAGTTGTCAATCTACAATTACAAAGCAGCACCATTTTGAGGTGTACGTTTAATCGAGGAGGCATCTATTTGAAATAGACATTGACATTTGTGAGTGTAATTCTTTAATTGTTCAATTAAAATTCATTTTGCTGTGAATATATTATATTGTTCATAGGCACAGGTCTGGCTTGGATTTATATGCACACTGGCCTAGGCAATGTATGCACCCTGTCTGGGCACTTTTTTATTGTGTGAATATATGTGAATCTCTTTGACAAATTGACGATGATTGGCATTCTTATCCGACCAATGCTCTTATCTCAAAAAGGGTTGCTAATCGGTCAAATACGGTACTGCACTCCACATAAGACATTATTGTTATCTGTCCGTTTATATATATATTAGTTTATTGGTGTCATTACTCGTACTGCTTATTGCATGTTTATAAATATACAATAAGTTTACTGAATTACTTTCGAATTAAAGAATTCTAGGACCAATGAATCATCGCATTATATCCGAATTCGCGTTAAATCGGGCCGCATTGTAACGGGGTGTGTAGGCATATAGCGGGTGTTATAAAGCAGAAATTAAAAATAAGAAACGCTTGTTTGCCACTATACAGACAAAGAAACTTATTTATTTTGGCCACATCATTCGTCAGAGTTCAATATACCGTACATTGCTGGAAGGGAAGGTGAATGGCAGCAGAGGGAGAGGGAGGCCAAGAACATCATGGTTTACAAATATTTCACAGTGGACAGGCTTGAATTATTCACAGTCTATCAGAACAGCACACCATCGGGACAAGTGGAGAACCATTGCATCCAACCCTCGACTAGAGGACGGAACTATTGATTGATTGATGATTGAAAAAGCAGACCGCTGTGCCGGTTAACGCTAATTATGTCCATGAGCATGTGGTGCCGCCATGGATGAGAAAGGGAACTAAGCCACTGAGTATAAGCTATATGGGCAGGTTTAGCATCGAGTAGGTTGGATAGCACCAACTCAAATGGCACTGTTCTTGTTTATACTTCCAAAATATACTATAGAGCACACACACGTATATATATGTATATTTTAATATATATATATATATATATTATGGATTATGCATATATATGTTGAGTATATATGGAGTACATCGATAGAGTATGTTGTGTGAGGTTGATTTCTAATGATACATTTGATTAGAAAATAACAGCTTCGATGTCTAAGCATTTGCTCTCCGTGCTTTAATATTTGCATATTCCTGAAGACTACAACCACTGAAAAGGATTAGTATGTCTGAGCTGTCCAGTATTAGACATCTATTTGAATATAACGATCATTACTATGGCAATTATATATATGCTGAATAATTTATTATGCGAATATAAATAACATATAGATCATTAATTATGTCACTTTGTGTATGCACCGTACCGACCTGAATATTCACTGCGGGATAACCACTGGAGCAAAACCTGATGCTGGCGCCACCTTTCGGTAGCTTCTCACTCCTGTGCCTCTGGTTCAGTTGCCCAGTTGCCACACTTTAAAAAAAAAGAACTTCCAATAGAAGAAAACTTGGCACTCTGCCACTGTACTAGTGAAGCCCTCTGTGATGCCGAGGGGGAAATGTGATTGCCCTTACACTGGAGAGTAGATTTAGCGTTTGTTGGGATTTTACATCCTGGCAACATCTAAGGTCATATCAAGACTGATACCGACTTGTGACAGTGTGCAATCATAGTGACCTTATAGTGCTGCCTCACTGGGAGACAAGGCCACCAGGACCAGGACACAATTTCCCACCCAGTCAGATTATCCTGACTGAGCTAATCAGTCATTGTCTATTTTGATACTGCTGAGTGCCAAGCTAGGTAGTGACTAGATAAAAGATTCACCCGGTACTTGTCATACACAGGTTAAGGACAACGTAGTGTAAATACCGGCGAAAATGGGTTTAGTATGGAACATGAAGTAGAAACTGTGGCTCCAGTATCAAATGGCTACCCATATAGGCACAGAGTTGGTGAAATGGGAGAGAATGCAAAAAGACAAGATGGCGGCCGCAGAACGCCGTCGATTTCACTTTTAAATCTTATTAAACTAGATATTATATTATATTTTTCAACTCAAAGGTAGCGGGCTATCAATAAGACATATGTAAAGAATAATTGTTGCTTCTTAGATTGTGAAATTAGACTCTCAATTCGTTGACCCGCTTTTTCGACCGTTTTTATATAGGGTTGGTATTTACCCGTGTACTGCGACTGCGAGTACCGGGTGAATCCTTTATCTAGGTAGTGACAAGCATCAACTAAATGTAAGTCATTGGTTTGACTAAGCTGGGATGGAATTCGATATACATATATATGTATAATTTTCACAGGGAAATGTCAGCATGATTGACTGCTATATTTGTGTATATATCATTGGAATTTAATAAATGATTGTATATTTTCACATTGCATGTCAGTTGTCTTTGTATTTAAATAGTTTATATATATTGCAATTTATCAACTATGTATATATTGCAATATATGAACTATATATATATTGTGTTGATTTGTTTAAATCGTTGTATGTTTTAATCTATGTTTTGGTTGTTGCTTGTATGTGCTCACTGCTTCCGTAGTATTCCTAATTTATTGGTAGGTAACTTACATAATCTAACAAAATTAGTAGTAGGTTACTAGAATAAAGCTAACAATGTAATGCAGTATTTAATCTAACGAATAACGTGATAGCTCAGTCCACTTAAGTTTCAAATACTTTAATTATTTTAAATAATAGAATATTAAACCTGGCATAATTGTATGGGGCTTTATGATGTATATACATACAACTCCCAACATCTCCCGACCAGCCACTGCAGGGATAAATAGTTTTGCGCCTGTCTGGACATGTTCTTGCCGGTGTGAAACCTCTATTTGCTCCCCAAGAGAGTGGCGCTGGTAACTTGCAAAAGCCAGAATCACTTCAACACTTTTGCAGGCAGCTTTCATGAAATAGACATCACTCTCACAGCAGGGAGCTAAATGGAGAGCAGCAGTCAAGTAATGAAAGCAGTCTTTGTCACATCGTGACCGACAGCATGATGATGATGACATACAGAGAGAGCTATACACCAATTGGATCAAGTGCTCCCAGTTGGGCCTCACACATAAAATGGTCCCCCACACTAGGATAATCTACTCTAGTCTTGTACATCATTTAAATAAAACAGACATTGGCTGCGAACCTTGGCACCCCGCCCCACCCCGCCCAAAATGTTGCCAATTGGGCCCCGAACCCTGAGCTAGAATAATTTACTCTAGTCTTGGAAATAATTTCACTAAAACAGAACTTATGTGTGAACCTGGGGGCCCCGCCAAAAACAAAGTTCCAAATTAAGCCCGCAGCTCCGAAGGCTGAGCCAATATATGCACAATTCTTTCAGCTGGTAAAATTTAATTTTAGAGATATTAATTAAACAAAGCATTCTTCTTGTTTAGATTTAACTCATCTTTGTTGTTGCACTTTCACAATACATATTATTTTAGTGCTGAAAATCAATGCACCACAAGGGTATTATGAAATGAATCTTTACAATCTCTCCAAACTCGCAATTGATAGCTTAAAGTTGTATAATCCAATGATTACGTGTTTCTACTATATTTTAGGATAAATATATTAGATTGATCCTTAGCTTACATTAGTTTGAAGAGACCTTTATTTTAAAGGTTAACTTTGGAGATTTTTTAAATGAAAACACCCAAAAATAATTTTGATGTGCACATTGAATTGTTGGAGATCCTATGCTTCTGCTGCATCTTACAATAGTTTGCTGTACCTTATATATTGAAGTCTTCACTTTGGATATTTTCTAACTGAAAACATTCTGAAATAATTTTGGAATGCTGGATATCATAAATTTCAGCAATGACATGCTCTATTAAATTGACTTTGTAAATGTCTAAATTGGATATGAAGGACTAATGCCAGGTACACACCTACCGTTTGTGTGCACCCACCTACCGTATATGATCTAAAACTGCCCGTTTCGCACACAAAAATCGCTAGGTGTGCGCTCCCCGCGCACACCTAGCGATTGCGATTCCCGACTAAAAACTCAGTTTTAGGGCTAAAACAAGCCGATTATGATTGCGATTCGCGATTCGAAAAATGAATCGGCCCGTTTTCAGTTTTAAGCGGGTCGGGTCGAGTCGCGAGTTTTAGTGCGCGAATCGTAAACGGTAGGTGTGTACTTGGCATAAGTCTACATAAGGGGCCATCCCAAGTTGTCAATATTTTCACAGTCATACAAAGCATGCAACCGGGGGGCAGAGGCGTGTCAGTCAAGTCGGCCCATGACTTTTATCGTCTAATAAAATGTTGATATTTTTCTATGAATATTTTTTTCTTTTGTGCATTAGTTGATTAAAAGAGGGAAATTGTTAAAGCTGCATAGTCCGATGAATCATCAAATTTTCAAAACCAAAACAATTATCTAGATTTTATTCTTCATATCTACGTCAGATACTGGTGAACTTATTAAACATGTGTAGGCACATAGATGGGAATACTGAGGGAATTTAATAGAAGTTGTTCCTGCAGAAGCCTATGGTGTCAGAGTTTTGGCGTGCTTGCCAACATTAATTTAGCATGTTTGCACTTCAAATATCTCAAAAGACAGCCATTTAAAATAAAAATTACTTCAAACTGGAGTAAGGTAGATCATAGTGAACAACCTAATATATTTATCTCAGAAATTGATAGAAACTCAAAACCATCGGACCATGCAACTTTAACTGTGGACAATAAGGCTTCTTCATTCCACAGCTCGTTTCCCTATCCTAGTAAGGCCAAGTGCCAGGCTAGGTAACGATAAGGATTAATTTTCTAAGTAATCAATTTCACTCGACGAGGGTTCAAACCCAGGGCTTTGAATTCCATGACCTACCATAATGGGAGGTGGGCACTCAACTCATTTGGCCACCCTGTCGATGTCTGTAGTAAGTTGCTTATGTGTCCTACTTTGCGCGGGGGGTGAGGAGAGAGTTAAAAATGTTGAAAACTCTGGATAACCCCCTAACTGTTTTGGTTTCGAAAATATTGACGCTTTATATCAGACTATGGCAGCTAAGCAAACAAGCACCAATTGCTGAGCATCCAATGCCCTTGTCTGTCAGAGGAGCGAATAAGGTCATGCAGAAGAAGGTCATCACGAAGGAGGACATCGTCGACCGGCGTCCGGCCGGCCTCGGCTCCAAGGGCGGTGTCAGGGCCCCGGCCACGAAGGGCAGGCCGCCACCATCATGTCCCAAGGGGGACAGGTGGGGGCCCGCCCGTACCGAGCCGGCGAAGAAGCAGGTCACCCCAAGGAAGAGCCAGCCGCAGGGAGTCCCCAAGCCCAGCCAGGGGGCACCCTATGCGATGAAGAACTCACCCAGGAGCAACACCAAGCCACGGGCTGGCCGGAAGGGGAAGGAGAAGCCAGCCACGGAAACCAGCAAACAAGATGGCGCTGCGAGGGGCGAGACGCAGCAGGTGGACAAGAAGGTGGAAGAGGAAGAGGAGGAGGAGATAGAGGAAGAGGTGATGGTAGATGAGCAGGGACAGGAAACAGGGAAGGAAGAGCGGAGGCTTGTTCCGCGACCTCCGGTTAGTATGAGATTAGAAAGGATATCGCTTTGTGTATAGCTACCTCCTATAAATGTCTGTAGAATATCTCCTGTAACCCTACCTCCTGTAAAGTCCATAAAACACCCGTGTAACTGTACCTCTTTTAACTGATGCCGATAGGATCTCCCACCCCTTCCTGTAATTCTACCTTCTGTAATGTCCCTAGAACCCCCTGTAATTCTACTTCTTGTGATGTTCATAAAATTCCTCGCTGCAACCAACCTCCTGCAATGTCCTTAGAACACCCCTGCAACCAACCTGTAATGTCCATAGAACACCCCTGCAACCAACATCCTGTAATGTCTATAGAACACCCCTACAACCAACCTCCTGTAATGTCCAGATAACACCCCTCCAACCAACCTCCTCTAATGTCCATAGAACACCCCTCCAACCAACCTCCTCTAATGTCCATAGAACACCCCTGCAACCAACCTCCTGTAATGTTCACAGAACTCCTCCCTGCAACCAACCTCTTGTCATGTCCATCGAACACCCTTGTAACCTAGTTCCTGTAATGTCCATTGAACACACCCCTGTAACCAACCTCCTGTGATATCCACAGAACACACCCTGTATCCATGCCTCCTGTAATGTCCACAGAACACACCCTGTATCCGTACCTCCTGTAATGTCCACAGAATACACTCTGTAACCATACCTTCTGCAATTTCCATATAAAACACACCTTGGAACATCTATCTCTCCAAATTACATAACTGATGTCTGGTACATGTGGTGCAAAAATCTCTTTTAAAGAAATTGAACAGAATGACATTGAACTAAATCGGCGGCCATATATTATATCCACACAAACCAGTTGACTGTTTTCCTTTCAAAAACAGTTGGCATGGCAACACAAATTTAATTAATTGAGTAATTAATTAATTAATTTCGAAGAACATCTTATATCAGTTAATTAGCAAATCTAGACATGTTGATTGGAAGTGGTCAGGCATGTAATAGAAGATATTTTTAAATGCCTACATAGTGGTGATAACACACTGCTCAAGGTTGGCAATGTTTGAAAGCTAGCATTTTAAATAAATGGGTTATCACCCTAATTCTGGGGTTTGAGTCCCTCAGAACCATGGAATGCCTTACGACCTCGGCTGCACCTTGCTTGATGTCCATCCACAGTCTCTTGGGCCTCAAAACCCCTGGTTTCAAACCTCGATTTGTATTTTAAGAATTACCCTCTCCTTTATGATCTCTCAATGTTTACTTCTAAAAGCTGCCTTGGTGTTGATAGACAGGTTTGGCAGTGTGTTGTGTTTTAAGGTAAGGTACCAAAGCTTGCTTTCACATCCTTCCCCGGTTGAAACTAATCGGTCAAAATGGGGAGGTTATCGGTTTAAATGATTATTAAATGCTGTCTGAAACTCTGTTGGCTGATATCGAACTTAGATAACCATATTGTTGATATTATTAATCAAATGTGTGCATAAGATGTATGCATTATAGACATAAGGTGACATAAAGTTGCATAATCCGTTGGTTTGAAGTTGTCATATTTTCTTGATAAATATATCTGGTTGACCATTATGACCTACTCTTGTTTAGTTTGGAGTAACTTTGATCATAACTGGTTAACTTTGGAGATATTTGAAATCAAGCATTCTCTGTGGCGGAGTGGTTAGAGTGTCTGACTTTTTTTCTACGTCAGACTACTAATCTGAGGGTCGGCGGTTCGATTCCCCGTGCCCCCAGCTCTGCCAATTTGGATTTCCACTGCAGTGTATAACTTACAGCGTCATCAAAGGCCGGTTGCTCTCAACCATGTCTATGTGGTGTGGGAGGTTAAAAATCCCTTGGGTCGGTAAAAGTGTAGGCTCGGGCTTTCTATCGACCAGCAGTGGAATGAGGAAGACCAGTCCTCTATGACTGAAATTTCCCCTGCTTAAACAACTAATGGACAAAAAAAAAAAAGCACGCAAAATAATTTCTTCCGCACACTGGTTGGAACCAAGTGCAATACGCCATTGCTATGTTAACTAGGTCACATCACCATTATCTAGGTCACATCACCAGGTGTTGAAACTAGTGAGTTTTGACATTCCTAAGGGGTAAAGCCTCAAAGGAATGATTCATCGGTGTACCAGGATCTAATCTAAGTTGGATATGCAGCACCAAATCTAACTAAGTTTTGATAATATGCTTTCAACATATTATGCAACTTTAATGTTAATAGTAACCCTGTGCTACTATCTACCATTACTAAATCATGCTTTGACCTTGCATGAGATTACCTTACGGCACAGGCGTTAAAATAGAAATCCAAAGGCCTCCCATTATTTGTACAGTAGTTCCATCCTGCTAATCGGAAACTGACAATTTCTCTCTGCCCATAATTAAGTTATATTAATAGTAAAAGCAATTTGGTAGAAGATTTTGGGGGAATATTAGATCCTACCACCAACGTCTGAGCTTATACCATAATGAGTACTGACTTATAACAGTGCACACTCATGGCTGCCATGGCGCAGGCATTATCACATGATACCCCACTCAGTAACATTATTCTGACATCGAGCGAACCAGCCTTTGCACGACTCTAGTAATTCACGACGTGGACAAAGGACAACAATAGTTATTTCTTGATGTGAAGTATAATTACAAGTTAAGCTAAAAGGTAGAGAGTTTGAATGCGTCTGACAACTAGGCGCTGAACCCTACAACGACAAGTCCTTAATGCGGGTGGGTGGGCTGTAAAATATGGAGAATGGCCCAACTACTCAGAGCGGCATCTTGGTGAGAAATGCACGTTGTCGTGAAACGCGGTCAAGAGGACACAACGAGCAGCTCCTTAGTTTGTGAAATACATACTAGGGGTTCCGTTAATGCTTTAAGAGTATGCTAAATGGTGCCATCGAAGAGTCCTTTTGCTACGTCCAAATTGTCCACATTGCAAGTGCAACATGGACAATTGGTCCAGAGAGTTAAACCTCATTTTGGACGGAGTATAGTGCAGTTTATGATACAAGTATGAAAGTTGGCACACAGTAAAGGCCCAGTCACACATAGCCGGACGAGCCCCGGATTTTGAGCCGGACCACCCATGGATCAACGGCCCGGACTGTCCCGGACCACCACGGATAAAATCACTGTTTTCGTTGATTTTTGCCTCACAGTCACACTTTCCCGGACGAGCCCCAGACGAGCCCCGGACCGCCCCATACCACCCCCGGACTGCCCCCGGATGAGGCTGGACCACCCCCGGACTGCCCCGGACTACCCCCGGACTATCCTGGATCACCCCCGGACTATCCCGGATCACCCCCGGTCTTACGGGGGCAGTCCGGGAGTGGTCTGTGGCTAGGCCGGGGGGATTCCTGGATAGTCCGGGGATGGTCCGTGTCAAACCGTGGCTCAAAATGACCCCGGACCACCCCCGGACAGGCCTGGTCCACCCCGGACCACCCCCGAAATACCCGGACCACCCCCGGACCACCCCCGGATCAGGCCGGATTGAGCCCGGATCGCAAAACCCCCCGGACCGCCCCAGATGTTTTAAACATTTTAAAACATCCGGGGCTGAGCCCGGATGGCGCCGGACGAGCCACGGATCAGGCCGGATCAGGGGGTGTCGGCACGGACGAGCCACGGACGAGTCATGGATCACCCCGGACCACCCCTGATGGTGGTCCGGGGCTCGTCCGGCCCCTGATCTGGGTATGTGTGACTGGGGCTTTACCATGACACATAAGACTTTATCTAAAAACTGTGGCCCTACCAGATTTCACCTGTGGTGGCTGATTTGACATTGGTTTCAAGGACCAGGCAAGCTAGTGAAAAGTATTCTGGGTTTTAAAAAAAAGTCTTTCCATTGACCCATTTGTGGATTAAGCCCACAACGTCAGATATGACCGGACACGGCGTCCGAATCGGTAGAGCGAAGGCTTCCCACGCGGAAGGTCGGGAGTTAGAATCCCCAACCGAGTCAAACCAATGACTTTTAATATTGATACTTGTCACTACATAGCCTAGTGCTTGGCATTAATAGGACAGGACAAGGACTGGTTAGCACAGTATCAGGATAATGTGGCTGTGTGGGATATTGGGTCATGGTGCTGGTGGCCTGGTCTCCCAGTGTGGCAGCACTATAAATTCGCCATAAGTGTGCACTGTCACAAGTGGGTACCCATCCTGATATGACCTGAGATGTTGTTAGGATGTAAACAACAACAAACAAAACCTGACATATGAGAATTGAATGCTGTAACCACTAGGTTCTCCCGTCCTGTTTGATCAAAAATAGACTAAAGTTGCAGAGTCTGATAAAATCATCAAACTTTCAAAAGCAAAACACTCATTTGATTTAAACCTATATATCCAAGTTAGATACAGATACTGGTGCACTTGTTAAGTATTTATTGCTGCGTAGAAGAACCTACTATATCAATTTAATTGAACTTGTTACTCGCCTATGAGATCATTTGTTCTGTCATTTGACACAATTTCTAATTTTCGTGTAAATTTCAATACAGACCTCTTAATGTGATTAACAAAACTGACAGTATAAATACCACTCACTTTTTTTTCTTCTTTTTTGGGGGTAAATATGTTTATTCTGCTGAATAAGTCTTTTGTCAGTGCCGAAGCACTGGTCTTCCAGCCATTTTTCAATTCAGTGTTATTTACACAAAAGGTATATAGAATAAGGTGTACAATACCTGTTGAATACACAATTTGCACCATGTAACACAATGAAATTCTGAAACCCAAACATTCCATAAAAATATGGTACAGTAGTGTCATATAACTAGATCAATATTAGTCAGATCAATGTGAGTATTTAAATGGTATTTAGAATGTAAGCAGAAGTTATCTTCTGTATTCAGTTAGTAAACTTGTAGTAAGTTTTAATGTTCAGTTGCAGTTAGGCAAGCGGTATATAAATGTTGGTTTGTTAGGAAGATTCTAGTGTAACTCTAATGTAGTTAGTTATGTGAGTTTATGAATTATGTTGTTGGGGTGGGGTTGTTAATAATACACTGTGAATAATACTTTCGCTGTGAATAGAGGCCCTTGCTGCCAACTCAGCATTAAACCGTCAGCAATCAATCAATATAATATGGATTTGTTTGGGGGGGGGGGGAGTAGAAGGAGTGGCCATGATATGACCGTGACAGGATGCGAATAGAACAAACTTGATGCCTTGCCTAAGTATAGACCCAAATGTAGCGAACAATATTCCTTTTATTTACCCTTCAATCCGACATTAGCATCCATGACTGTCACAGGTATATAGGTCAAGGTGAAAACATTGAAGCTTCGGAATGACCTTCAGTAGTAGCTTAGTGTTCGTAGAACCCAGATTATGTTAATTCCCTAATGCGCATGCACTGTTCATAGTTACTACAATAACAGTATTCAGGTCCTTGTGCAAGTTAATGCAATGACATTGCACGCGGCTTTGTGTTTGTTACTACGATGACTCTGTACCTGATGTCGTGCAAATTATCATAATGCCAGAGCACATGATGTATCTGAGTGTAATTGGTAGTAATCAACTTATTTACCATAACATCATATATGACACTGTGCAAGTTAGCACAATGACAATTCACATGCCTGCCGTACCCTTCACAACACCGACACCAACACCCAATTAAAAGTAGGCATAGTATAGAGTTCAACATGTGCTTAGATAAACTAGAATCACTGTATATATTATATATAATGAATTATATACATATAAAGGAACGCAGGGGTTTGGGTTCGATCCCGTTGATCTTGACTGGATGTTGGTTTATACCGAATCAGAGTGTAGCTAGCATTCTGTGCGGGGTTCAACCGCCCCGGTGGCGCCACCACTCGGCCTGGATATACATTGTGACCAATGGGTTCAGTTTACTTCTCCGAGAAATTTAGCTTATATATATATAGGGCCTATAAATAAATATATATATATATATATATATATAAATATATATATATATATATATATATATATATATATATATATATATGTTTATGGGCCATTTTTATGACATGGAAACCTAAAGTGAATACCTTCCAAATAATAGCAGAAAATATTCCAAATAATAGCAGAATCTGTATTAATATTAAGGTTTATATGTTGTGCATATATCAGAGTTGAATTAATTTGTTTATAACTTTTTGATTTTGATCTCATGCAGATTACGAAAGCCACTAAGATTAACCATGTAACATCCATCCATAACATCATGTTGACACACCTCCATAACATTATTTTAAGACACAGCAAATTCAAGCAAGATTTTATTGATTAGAGTTAAGCAAAAAAAGATTGTTCTTACAAGAAAAGAAAGAAAAGTAAAAAAAAAGTGTGGGTAGACACATGATGTTGATCTGCACATTTTCACATTTTCACTTTAGCACAAAATCATATAGGCATCATTGCTCACGGGCACAGAAGACAAGGAGGCTGAGTTGGGAAAACATGGCATTTATTCGGGCGCGTCCCCTCTGCAGCAAGTCATGGTACATGTTATTGTTTAGCAGGGAAGCCGCGGCCGACCTAAGGTCATGTAAGGTGATGACATATGGGCATGAGATGGTAAGTGCAACATATGGATCATGGTGGTACAACAATGATGAACAACAAGGTAATAAGCAGAAATGAATTTGTACATGGTAAAAATGAGTGTATGGTCTACATTTAATCAAGTAAAGGTGATCTGCCATTTGCTCGGTTGTCAATTGGCTATTATTAATGATGTGGTTAATTAACTCTGTTAATTGAGTTCTAGTTTAACTTTTAACATTTAATTTACTAGTTTGTTTGATTGGCTCGCCAATTAATCGTCAGGTGTGGGTGGGTGGGTGAAAGAGGTAGGTGTAGTAGTTGTCAGTCGGAGGCGCTGTTGTGGACTGACGTTTGGATGGGCAGCCTGGATGGCTGCGGATGGTAGTGTGATGGAATTGGTAGCTGGGTATTGGCTTTATAATGGTTGGGAGGAGTTGAGTGGTGTGTCAGGCTGGCCTGCTGGTGGTCACCTGTTGGTTTTTGATTGGTTGGGAGGAGTTGAGTGAAGTGTCAGTCTGTGAACCTGGCCTTCTGGTGCTCACCCCCCCTCCCTGCCCCCCCCCCCCCACCCCCCCCTGGGAGGAGTTGAGTGAAGTGTCAGTCTGAGCCTGGCATGCTGGTGCTCACCCCCCCCCCCCCCCCCACCGCGGAGGGGGGGGGCAGGTGTCAGCCTCCCCGCGACCCCGTGCCCAGCAATGAACCCGAATGATCGCACCCACTCATTCCAGACATTTTGGATACATTATGTGGGATAACTTAGATCCATGTAGCATTGCTAACATTCTTAATATACAGAGTCAACAACTATTATTTTACTTACTACCCCCCCTATCCCCCCCCCCCCCAAAAAAAGAGGAAAAATCATTAGCAATGTAACGTAGAAACCAAATATGTGGTACACAGTTTCTTAGAATGACCCATATATATATAAATATCTGTACATATATATCATATGTCACGTGTCAATGAACAAATTGATGGATAACATTTAATGCATGTGTCGGTTTTTAGGGCCCCACTAAGGGCACAGTCGAGGAGAGTCAAGGCACGACAGCCGAGGAGGATGTGAAGCTGCTAGAAAATGCTCTTTCTGAGTGGAGTGAGTTTGATTTATCTTATAATTGATTATCGTACATCCATCTGTAAATCGATGCACATTGTTCAAGTTTCAAGATCTTATAGCTCCATAGTCCGATGAAGCATCAACTTTTCAAAAGCAAAACAATTATTTAGATTTGATTCTACATATCTAACTTAGATACAGATGCACTTATTAAGCATTTGGCATCACATAGAAAGGAATACTGAGTCAATTTAATGGAACATGTTACTGCAGAATGCTATGGTGTCAGAGTTTTGGTGTGCTTACCCAATTAATATTGCATGCTTGTACTTCAAATCTCAAAAGTTAGCCATTTAAAATATAAGTTACTTTAAACTAAAATAAGGTAGGTTATAACAACCAAATTAATATATTAATCTCAGAAAACAATTAGAGAAACTCAAAACCATCGGACTATGCCACTTTAAGCAGGAGGCATGTCAATTGTTGACAGTTGGTCTTCCTCATTCCTCTGTCCCTTGCTCTATCCCAGTAACACGCAGCACCAGGTAGAGAATCGAACACAGTATTCATTCAGTCATCCCATCATATGCGTAAATACAGGATATATAAGGCATGTACAGTATATATATTCTCGCCCATTTCATATATATATATATATATATATAGTAGTTTGAAGATAAAATAGATATGAACCAATTTTTCACCTTGAATAAAAGAGAAGGCAGCCGGGGCAATACTCTCAAACTAGTAAAACACAGAGCCGTTTCAAAATTAAGGCAACACAGTTTCTCAAACAGGATCATAAATATATGGAATAGTCTCCCACAAAATGTTACAGATGCTGGCTCAATAAATTCATTCAAGAACAGATTAGAAAAAGCATGGGCTGATGATCCATGGAAATTTGACCACTTATTCACCACATGCTACTAATTTATTCCTTGTGTTGCTAATTACTTGCACTCAAGCAAAAATGAGAGATAAATAAGTGTTCACACTTCCTGTCTACCGATCGCTATATCACTATAAGATAACCAACTTAGGCAACTACAGATTTGTATTTTATATCACCGAAGCAAAGGTTAGGTCTTAGAATATGGTCACATGATTTTACCATAGATTCCTGGCATGAATATTCGCTGTATCTTAATCAAAATATTATTCTTTTTTGTTTGTTTTACAAAGAATAGGCTTTTGCAGCTTAGAGCAGTGTGCCATAGTTGAATGGGACCTTTCAGTTTGCATGACTCTCTCGTCAGATGGCGCACCATGCCGATCTCTGTTGGATAGAAGCAGTTCCTTCTAGTACTACTAACAAGTGTCTGTAAATAAGAGGGCGTGTAGTGGGGATTGAGGGGGTCTGGTTGGGTTGAGGTGTGTATGGTGGGTGTATGGTGAGGGTGTATGTTTGTGTGGTGGGGTGTGTGGTGGAAGTGTAGGGGTGTGGTGAGGATTTTGGTGTGTGTGGTGTGGGTGTAGGGGAGTGTGGTCGGGGTGTAGGGGTTGTGGTGGGGGTGTATATGTGTGTAGTGGAGGTTGGCGGTGTGTGTGGTGGGGGTGTAGATGGTTTGTGGTGGAGGTGTAGGGGTGTATTGCAGAGCGGCACCTCACAATCTTTAGCATCCCTAAACCCCCATGACACACCTACATCCCCACCACAGCCCTAAACCGGCATGACACACCCCATGACACACACCTATGCCCCCTACACCCCACGACACACACCTATACCCCCAGTATGCCTTACACCCCCACCACAAACCTAAACCCCCACCACACACTTACACCCCCATCACACACCTACACCACCAGACACACACACCACACCTACACCACACACACACCTACACCATCACCACACACACACCTATACCCTCACCCCATACACCTACACCTCAACCACACACACCTACACCCCCACCACACACCACCACCACACACCTACACCACCACACACCTACACCACCACATACCTACACCACCACACACACACCACACACATACACCCCCACCACACACCTACACCCCCACCACACCCCTAAACCCTCACCACACACCTATACCCCCACCACACACCTACACCCCTACCACATCCCTAAACCCCCACCACACACCCCCACCCACCACACCCCTAAGCCCTCACCACATACCCCACCACACACCCACACACACCCACCACACACCTACACCCACCACACACACCCACACACACCCACACCCCCACCACACACCTACGCCCCCATGACACATATACCTTCACCCCACCACACACCTACACCACCAACACACACACACCGACACCCTTCTATCCAACCATGTTGGCTTACTTGGACCGGGAACGGGTGCTGCCACCAAGTGTATAGCGAGATAAATGGCTCATGAAAGCTCCTCATTGTGCAGCTTTAAAAATGGATACTTTCTATAATACATTTTCACATTCTCCTACTATCATATGTATATATGCTCTTTTCTCTCCTTTTTTTGGTAAACATTTTTATTCTTCTGAATAGTCTTTTTTCTTGAGTACCGGAATGGTACTACTGGCACAATGGAAAATACCTTCATCTCTGCTAATTTCCAACGTGTTCAAATCTATCAATTTAATCTAGATAATGACAAAGAAGCACTCATCAAGCTCCTGTCTACAAGAACAGCGAAGCAACGACTCGCACTGCGAGCCAAATACGATGAGACACATTCAAAGGTAGGTATATATTTGAGGGTGTCCGGTAATTTCACAGTAACACAACAGTAATAGTGTAGTCAATGCAGAAGCACTGGTCTTCGGGTCAGAGATGCTGGCCGTTATTTACACAAATCATCTTAATGGTGAATAAGCTAGTTTGAATGAAAACAAAGTAAATGATGGTTAGTTGTTGGAGTTTTACATCCTGGCAACATCTAAGGGCATATCAGGATGGGTTGCGACTTGTCACAATGGGCACTGATGGTGACTTTATAGGGCCGTCCCACTTGGAAATCAGGCCGCCGGCACTATGACCCGATATCCCACTCAGTCACATCATCCTTACACTGAGCTAACCAGTCCTTGTCCTATCCTATTAATGCCGAGTGCCAGGAAGCGACAAGTAACAATTTTATAAGTCATTGCTTTGACTCAACCGGGAACCAAACTCCTGACCTTCCGCATGCGAGGCCTGCGCTCTATAGCGGGTGTCTGTTTGTCTCTTGTTCCTGGTTAGTTCTTTGTTACTTATCCAACTCTGACTGTTCCCTAACAATAATTTGCTAATAATAAAGTTACATATCCGATGAAACATATTTTTTGGCAAAATCATGACACTTACCTATGTTTGATCCTATATCTCCAACTTAGATACTATACTGGCACATTTACTAATAATTTTGAACAGTTTTGACAGAATAATTAGTCAATTTATAATACGATCCCCTTGAACACCTACTTTGAGAAAACCATTAAGCAGGGCCACCACTAACCAATTAGGTCAATCATGTGACCTCATAGCCTTGCCCTTATTCTATGTAGGCCTACCATGTATGGCTTAGTCAGGTTGCAGGATTAGTATGTCAGTTCACATCACGAGGTCTTCGTCAGAGGGGAATCTGGGTCATAGCTACAGGAGTTTTGGATAGCTTGTCGAAATTATTTTGGGTTATTTCAGTTCAGTAAAAATTGCTCCAAACTTAGCCATTTTTCATAAAAGTGACTCCAGACTAATGAATAGCTGGTTATAATGACTCATGCATTAAACAGAAGCACATACCTCAGTACTCTGCTGTGCTGCGCACACACATATTCAGTTGCATAAACTGAAAAACTAATCAATGGTGTGCTTGGAGAGCATTGGTCGAAGTAGGCCCCTACAGCTCCAGTCTCAGCGGCCTATACCATATCTCTTTAAGACCACATCGTGAAGGATAGGGATTGGAAGGGCTCACATGTACCCTACTTCAGGGTGTGTAAACACGCCAGGTCACAGCTTCAGTCCTTCCTGAGGGACCAGCAGGAACCAACTGAAAAGACTGGTGTTGTCCTAGATAAAAGAATCACCCAGTACTTGCAGTAGGGGTGAATGACAACATAGTCTAAATACAGGAGAAAATTGCTTTAGCATGGAACAGAAAGTGGAATTCCTGTTTCCAGTCTCAAATGGCTACTTATATCAGCACAGAGTTGGTGAAATGGGAGAGAATGCAAAGAGAGAACATAGCGATGGTAGAATGCTGTCAATATCACTTTTAAAGTTCATTAAAGTTAATTAAATTACATGTTTTATTATATTTACAACTCAAAAGCAGTGGGTAAATATGAAGATATATATGAAGAACATATTTTGCTTCTCAAATTAAAAGTTTATCTGCTGATTTCATTTACCCAGCCTTTCGCCACTTTTTCTAATGGGTTGTTTTTCACCCTACTACAAGTATGGGGTGGATCTTTTATCGAGTGTTGTCCATGCGCTTGCAGAAGCTGCTGCCGCTGCTCCGCTCGGAGCTGAGGGGTGACTTTGAGGAGGTGGTGCTGCAGCTGCTCACCCCCATGAAGGAGCTGCTCGCTGCAGAGCTGCACGCCGCACTCGAATCCGTCTCAGATGACAACTGTCTGTTCATCGCACTGCTCACACTCAGCACCCAGCAGGTGAGTGATGGCAGTGGAATATGCCTGTTCATCACACTGCTTGCATTCAGCACCTGGCAGGTGAATGATGGCAGTGGAATGGGCCTATTCATCACACTGCTTGAACTAAGCACTCAGCAGGTGAGTGATGGCAGTGGAATAGGCCTGTTTGTCACACTTCTCACACTCAGCACCCAGCAGGTGAGTGATGGCAGTGGAATGGGCCTGCTCGTCATACTGCTCGCACTCAGCACTCGGGAGGTGAGTGATGGCAGTGGAATGGGCCTGTTTGTCATACTGCTCACACTCAGCACCCAGCAGGTGAGTAATGGCAGTGGAATGGGCCTGCTCGTCACACTGCTAACACTCAGCACCCAGCAGGAGAGTGATGGCAGTGGAATGGGCCCGCTCGTCACACTGCTCACACTCAGCACCCAGCAGGTGAGTGATGGCAGTCGAATGGGCCTGCTAGTCACACTGCTCACACTCAGCACCCAGCAGGTGAGTGATGGCAGTCGAATGGGCCTGCTCGTCACACTGCTCACACTCAGGAGATATTTGAAGTGAAAAGAAGCCACATTCATTTTGGCAAGCATGTCAATATTATGACACCATTGGTTTCCGCAGCAATAGGTTCTATTAAATTGACTTAGTATTCTGCCACATGCAGCAAGAAATGCTTAATAAGTACACCAGTATATGCAGGATCAAATCTAGGTAAGTGAATTGGTTTTAAAAATGTGATGCTTTCATCGGTGTATGCAGCCTTAAAACACAAAGAAAGTTTCTCCCACCTGTAGACTCTGGCAAGTGGCCTAATTACAAAGGCATTGGTAGTTATGGCCGGAGAGCAGAATGTCCACTAGTTGGCTATGATGCACTGCCATTTTTAAGGCCTAATGTATCTATCTAAAAAATGGCAGAAACTCAAAACAATCGGAAAATGCAACTTTGATGAATGCATTACTGTGAATCAAGTTCCTCTCAACACATTTGATAGTAGCATTTGCATCTAAAAACGTCTAGATTTAGCTAGATCTAGAAAGATTAGTTACATTGATGGTCAAGTTCTTCATGTCTTCGTTATTATGATGTTCCATATCAAGTACAGAGAATGGATAGGGTCCAGCATTAATTGGATGTAAGCTTCTAAAGCAAATTCTCAATGATAGAATTTACATTACCGGGTAGTTCCATTTAGGTCTAGCTAATTCTAGAAGTAGGATAAATCAAAATGCATAGTGACATATAACATCTAGAGTTACTAATCTAAGAATAACAATTCAGGACATCACACAATGGTCATTACTTTCTTATTTTTATTATTTCTTATTAATTATTTCTGTCTGGAAAGGTCCAATGATGATCGCATTAAAAACTACCTTTAGAAAACTTAATACTCGCTTCCAGAGTTTACCCACAACCTAAATTTCAACTGTGTGTATTTGCTCTGCGTAAATCATCTATTATTAGGATCCAGTATAGGCTACTGAGACTGGAAATCTACTCTGACAAATGCTCTCCAAACTCACCATTTCAGTTTGTGTGTAACTGAATAAGTGGAGGAAGAGTGACACAATGGCTGGTGTGCAGGTGCAACCTAAAGGGCTTCCCCAGTCTGTGGAGAACCATATTTGGTCATATGGGGAACCATATTAGGCCACCTGATGAGGGAATCCCACCCGTGATGTCATTTATACATTGCATTCAGAGTTTGTCATATCAGTGAACTATAAACCTATTTCATATGACGTCAGCATAGGTATTTAGGTCAATGCACGCGCTGCTTGGCTGTAGGATGACACACTGTCACACTGCAAACTCAGTGGCTATAAGCAATCTTCATACAGAAAAAGTGAAATATCTCTAAAACCCATCCACCTAGAAAAAAACCGCTTGGAACACATACAGAAAACATATTCAACAAACAGATTATATTAAATTGATCGGGTTAGGGTTCTGCATTTCTAGTAATTTTGAATAAGATAGACATGTTGTACTGCGCGTAGCGGAAAACTCAATGGCAGTGTGCATTCGTTCTGCAGCCAAGTTGCACGCACACACACAATGTTTATAAACATTGAAAGGGGTCTATACCAGACAACTTTAAATATCACCTGAATACTGTCTACCATAAGTCTGCTTTTGATTCCAGGAAATGGACGCAGTCACCAGCAAGTACGCTCGAGGTAATCAATTTAATACACATGCTTCAAACACACAGTGTTGTATCTACGGGAAATCTATGGCAATCGCTGACATTTCACCCCTGTCCAAACATCTGACACCCACCGTTTAGATCGCTTTACCATAATATTTGTTCAAGTTGCGCCCAAGTCATGTGCCATACCTGACATACCCTAAGTACGCAACTGTAAACACAGCCGATATATCATTATCACCCTGAAAGCCCTCTAACGATCACTGCATAGCAATGTGTGTGTCCATATATAATATAGGCCTATACTGAAGAAATATGCTATGTGCTTATAGTTTTAAGTAATTAAAATCTAGGTTTAAAAAAATATATATTCTGGAATGAAAGTAATTGAATTGAATATATATGTATAACTAGTTAGTACAGGATATTAAATACTGACAAAATAATCTGGTATGGTAGAAATACAATATTTGGTCAAATTAAAAGCCTAGAATCTAAAGCAAAGAGAAAACAATTTCTGTTGCTAACCAGAGGTATATATAATGAGAGATTTATCCAAATAAATCTATTTCACTACCCTTGATAAAATGTTGATATTTAAAACGTTATGCTTTGTAAAATAACTGGAACATGGAAATGATAATAAGTAGAATTATGTATATAAATATATATATATATACATATATACATATCTTTTGTTTTTGTCCAATTTCCACATACCAAATTTCCTTTCGGGTCCATGGTTGAAAATTTGCTTCACTCCTGACTTATTTATTCCTTATATGGGCATTTGGTGCGTCGTCACATCACTATGTCACCCTATGCTTATGTATACCACCAATCAAGAAACATATTCGGAGGTTCATTTAAAATGAATGTGCATATCCCTAAATATAAAATCGTAATGCATTCTAATAAGATGATAATTTAATATCATGGATTTTCTTTTTATATAGCTCTCTGTCTCTTCTTGATTTCCAGTTTATAAAAAATCATTTATGGACAGTATTAAAGAGACAGACGCTCAAACGGCGTATGTCAGCATCATGGAGGATATATTATGTGGATCACGTGACCAATCATATGACGTAGATGAGGAAAAGGCCAAGCATGACGCAACCAGGATATACAATGTAAGTCAAAGACAGACCGGTCTTGTCATATTGTGGGGGGGGGGGGGGGGGGGGGGGGGGGGGGAGGGGGGGGGCGGGACGTAGATCACGTGGTAGAGTGTCCACCTGTGAAGGTGTAGGTCATCCTATCGATCCTGCTCAGTGGACCCATTTTCAGTTTGAGCTATTTTCCATTCCAACCAGTGATCCATAACTGGTTTATCGAAGTCTTTAGGAAAGTATTTATAAAAGAGCCCTTAATTGCTGCTTATCGGAAAGAGTAGCCTATGTGGCAGCAGTGGGTTTCCTTCAAAGAAATATCTCAGAATGACCATATGTTTCACATCCAATAGCCCATGATACAAAAATTAATGTGCTCTAGAGGCGTCGTTAAATAAGACAAGCTTTTCTTTTGTCATACAGGGGCATGTACATATGTAGCATTAATCATAAGATGTTTGTTTGTTCAGGGTTTATGTCTTGGCAACATATAAAGTCATATTAGAATGGGTACCGACTTGTGACAGCGTGCACTCATTGTGACTTTGTAGTGCTGCCCCACTGGGAAACTGACCAGGCTTCTGGTACCATGACCTGATATCCCACTCAGTCGGATAATCCAAACACAGTTATTGCCCTATCCTAGTAATGCCATTGGTTTGAGACGACTGGGGATCGAACACCCAATCTTCCACACGGGAAGCCTGCGCTCTACCGATTCAGCCACCGCGTCCGACCATTAATCATAAGAACAACCGATCAAATTGTTTGGTGATTGTACTCTCCACGAAGAAAGCCCCACTCTATGTCATTGGGAACCAGGCGGGGTGGCCTAGTCGGTAAGAGCGCCGGCTGGCAGGAGGTCGTGGGTTCAACCCCCCCCCCCCGACTGAATCAAACCGATGACTCCCGAAATGTGTGCTTGTTGCTGCTACTAGTACCTAGCCTGGCGCTTGGTAGTAATAGGCTGGACAAAGGACTGGCTTTCTCAGTATCAGGATAATGTGACTGAGTTGGATATCAAATGATGGTGCCGTTGGCCCGGTCTCCGACTGGTGCAGATTTATAAAGTGGCATTGAGAGCCTACGGTCACCTGCCAGTACCCATCCTGATATGATCTTGGATGTTGTTAGGATGTAAAACCCCAAGAAGCGAACATATGAATAGGTTTCCGGAGGAGATAAGAAAAGCATTTACTAGTAGAGGACATTTAATTAGTCATTCATCATCTTTAATTAGTCATTCATCATCTCGGCCAGTTTGTTTTTCGTAGTTTTTTTGGGGCGGGGAGAGAGGTTTGGGGAGAGAGGAGGATCCCCACAACTGTTTGAGACAAGACTGATGGCATCTTTTATTTTGCATAGGACGGACAACACGCGTTGAAGTTGAGGGATCAAGACTTCAGAGACCTGCTAATGAAGGCCAACACGTCACAGGTCAAGGTCGTGTGTGATGAATATCGGAAGGTGAGCTGGTCCAGTCAAACCAATGACTTACAAATTGATACTTGCCACTTCCTAGCCAGGCGCGCAGCATTATTAGGATAAGGCAAGGAGTGGTTGGCTCAGTGTCAGGATAATGTGACTGAGTGGGATATCAGATCGTGGTGCTGGTGGCCTGGTCTCCCAGTGGGGCAGCACTATAAAGTCACCATAAGTGCCTACTGTCACAAGTCGCTGCCTGTCCTGATATGACCTTAGATGTTGCCAGGCTGTAAAACTCCAAGAACCAACCAACCAACTCGGAAAGTAATCCCCTCCATATTGACTGTTTCCGTGATAGGCCTACCAGTACGAGGCTTCATTAACTAAATTTTACATTTGTTGATTAAGCAGGAGGAAATTTCAATTAAAGACAATCAGTCTTCCGCATTCTACCACTCCTTACACTATCATATAATTGGCAATATATAAGGACCAGGAAAGCTAGTGACAAGTACTAATTTTGTAGGCATTTAGTTTACCTCAGCTAGGGATCGAACCCAAACCTCCTACACAAGAAGTGCATCATTCGGCCACCCCGCCTGGACAGTTTTCCCAAGAAGAGCCAATAGTGACCACAGAATTAAGTGATATTAATATTATACAGGTTCACAATCCATTATTCAAAATTCTGAAATTCGAAAAGCTCCGAAAATCTAAGTTTCTTTCGTATGTAGCATATAATTAAACTGTCATACCATTTATAGTATTTCTTATATCCCACTTAGTGTAGATATGCATACGGTTCTCTGGAGAAATATGAATGTGTTTTATTTTGGTTATATGCTTAAGTTTTACTAAATGTCTTTGTTGAAAATGAACTATACTAGAGTTTTGTTGGTCTATAATTATTCCATTATTTTCTTTATCGGTATATAACTCAAGTGTAATAGTATTTGTAGTCTTGATTTGTTCCACTTAGTGTGAGCATTCGTATGCTTTTACTGCAGTATTAATGGTTGATTGCTACCTATATTATGAGATCCGAAAAAATCTTAATTCCAAAACACAACTGACCCAAAGGAATTCAGATAAGGGAGCGTTTACCTGAATGTGTATGCATTCACTAAGTATATGGTAACCCACCCTGGGGTAAACTCTTGTTTGCATCTACTACTTACAATCAACTTCCAAAGAAGCCTCCATGGTACCTGCATTACTTATGGGGCTGTCACACTACGACGTTTCTCTCCAACGCGCGTCGACGTGTGTCATTTTTTGCCGAAATGTCGGGAAACGTTAGGGGGACATTATGCGAACATCGGTACACGTCGGTACACTATCGTGGACGTTGACAGTCGCCGGAGGACATCGGCGAGCGTAGCAGGTCGCTAGATGTTTTTAGCATGTAAAAAAAAAATAACGACCGACAGCACACGCAAATTTATGGGTAAGGACGTTACGAGGACGTTAGGCAGATGTCAAAATGCGCCCAAAGCGCGTTAGAAGAACGCTGGCAGGACGTTGCGTAATGTTGATTGACTTTGATATTGTGTTGATATTGTTTTAAACGATTGGGTGCGTCCGGTCAGCGCGTCCGTAACGTTCGCTGGATGTGTGCCTAACATGTAGCGGGTGCCCTGTCAGCGTTCGGGGAGCGTTTCTCGATACTTTGGACGTTGTGTCGGCATGTACAGCATTCCTTTAACGTTGGGGGGCGTGCTGATAGCGCTATGATAGCATTCTGATAGCTTTCTGCTAGTGTTTTGTGAACGATTATGGAACGGTTAGCGAACACGTCAGCTCACACAGCTTGAGTATATAAAAGCGCAATGTTGACGTAATGCTCTCCACATGCCGCGCGTGCCCCCCGTCATTGCGACAACCTGACAATTCCAAATTGTTTTTGTTTTGCTGAAATGTTGACACCCGTTGGCCGCGCGCTAACAACATGCTACTCACACGCTGTGCCAGCGTCCAATTTCCCCATATTTCCCCTAAAAGTTTAACGTTTCTCGACGCTTTAATTTTATTTTCAATGCTGACGGGTCGCCGGTGAGAAACGTTGTAGTGTGACAGGGCCATTACACCCGTTCTGTTCTAAAATGACAGGGCTGTGTAGAATATTAGTAACGGCAACCAGTTGTGGTCACCCACTCTAGACTCTAAGTGACTATAGATATATACTGTATCATCTGTCTTCAACGAACAATCGGATCAGTGAAACCCAGCCACATGCAAATTCTTTTATATGTATGAATGGTTTTCTTATTTCAATCTACCCGTGCTCAGTAGACACCGGTACTATAATTATTAATTTCAAATTCATGTTTGTGTATTTTCATAAATATTATATTGCTCGGAATTTGCATTATGAAAAGTGTATGTGCTAAATAAATTAGAAAAATATTTCGAATCAATTATTTATCTCATTTGACTGTCATCTTGATGACAGGCCAACTTACCATGCCAACACAACACTGGACTAGATACAGAGTTGTACTTTAAAGGCAGACGTACATTAGTCTTCAAGGGACAATCAAATGAAATAATGATAATTTGCGTATAAAATATTGTTCGCACATGGCAGTGTTTTGCCAATCAGAGGAGTCGTTGGAGACAGGTGCTACTGTATTACAATAGTCACTTACAGTGGGTGACCAGTCACCACAACTGGTTGCCGTGACTAATATTCTACACAGTTCTGATATTCTAGAACAGAACTGGTATTATTCATTCATCACACAGACCCCGTTGTAGAACAGTGCTGCAGGCTGACAAATAAATAGCCCGCGAGTGGGGAATTTCCTGGTGTTTATTCTACACCCAGCGGACTGCAGTATATTTGACCTCTGCTTGACCTCTGTCCCATTACAGCTTGCCGGAGAGGATATTGCGGAAGGCATCAGGTGGGCGATGATTGGTGAATGTGAGGATGCCATCCTTGGTATCAGTAAGTAGACCCATATCTTACCTTGTTCTGGTTGTAGCTGGTTCCCAGCCAATGATATACAAATACTATTTTTTTCAATTACATTTGTTGATTAAGCAGGGCTGGTGGATTTCAATCGTGTACGATTAGTCTTCCTCATTCTACTACGTCTTGTCCTATATATGTTAGTAATGCTGAGTACCAGGCTAGTAGTGACAAGTATAATTTTGTACGTCATTGGTTTGACTCAGCGAGATTTGAACCTACACAGGAAGCGGACGCTCAACTCATCCGGCCATCCCTTCTGGGTTATCCCACGAATTGCTGTACAAATTGTATGCCCTACCATCTGATATTGATCAAAGTTAAAAGACAAGATTCATGAAATGGCATCTCAGAGCCTCTAGATTTCAAAATTAATGTAGGCCCTAATTGCTCCCCAAACACAAGTTCCCGGCTATGGCTATGGATATGATGCCTGAATGAGTTGAGCAATTGCTTCCTGAGCAACAAGTCATGGGTTCTAACCCCAGTTGAGTGAAACAGATGATTTGATAATTAATATAGGTCAGTACCTAGCTTGGTGCCCTGCATTACTAGGTTAGGACAAGGAGATGTGTCACGAGGGAGACCAGTTGGCCATAATTGAATCTTCCCCTGCTTAATCAATAAATTACTAAAGCTGCATGCTTTGATGAAAACATCAAATTTTCAAAACCAAACCAATTATATAGATTTGACTCTATATATCTAAGTTAGATATTGATGCACTTATTAGGGAAATCTGTTGCCAAATTGAAGGGAATACTGAGACAATTTAATAGAACCTGCTATTGCTCAAACCTATGGTGTCAGTATTGGTGTGCTTGGCACAACTAACTTTACATGTTTGAATTTCAAATATCTCAAAACGTAGTCATTTAAAATAAAAGTCACTTCAAACTAAAATAAGGTAGATAATAATTAATTTAATATATTTATCTAAAAGAAATTACCAAAACTCAAATCCTTCGGACTGTGCAACTTTAAATAATAACCTTATCTTCCATCCTATCAACATGCAGGGCTGCTGACATCCTTCTTACAGAGGGCTACAAACCTCTACACTAAGTGTTCATCACTTATTGTTTGATACATGTATAACCCCGTTAAGCCAAACTTTAAGGGACCCTAGAAATTTGTTTGGATTAACCGATCATTCGTTTAACCAAGCTTTGGCTTTGACTTTGACTTTGAGGAAGCGTGTATTGCACATGTAATATACAAAGTATGTGGACACTTTGGTTATTGTTTTTTATGTACATATAGTATAACCCTGTTAAACCAAGCTCGGTTAAACCAAACGATTGGTTAATCCAAACAAATTGCTAGGGTCCCTTCAAAATACTACCATTTATCATATAAAAAAGTCAGTGGGGTCTCAGATGTTTAACCATACCGGAAGTGGCCTGAGGTCCAACAATTTTATTTGGATTAACTGATAATTTGGATTAACCGATAATTTGGATTAATCAACTTTTATATATGATAAATGGGTGTTTTGCCGGGCTGCCGGAAAGAAGTTTGGATTAACCGATCGTTTGGTTTAACCAAGCTTGGTTTAACGGGGTTATACTGTATGACACTTGGAGACCAAAGTGCATTTCTCCAGTGGCAATTGACTTTCCCAAAAGGAGGTGTTTAACAGGCACCATTGTTTGGCGTTTATAATGTTCCATAATTTGCATGTGATACAATATATGCTGATTCAGCTTCTCATTTCAATTCAGTGACTATATTCCAGAATATTAGATATAACAAAACTAGAACCTTATGGCTTGAAACTATGTATCCTATTTCGCCAGTCATTCATACTATGGTTATGTGTGTAATTCACAATGTGGTCAAAGGACTACATGACGTGGAACTTTATTTCATGAACACATAAGGGCTCAGTGGTTCAGAGGTTCAGTTAGATCATTTACTCAGGTGCTAAACCCTATCGAGTCAATGGTGACCTTTCATGAGCCATTTCTCTCGCTATATACTTGGTGGCAGCACCCCCTCCCGGTGCAAGTCGGCCATCATGGTTGGATAGAAGGGTGTAGGTGTATTGGTGGTGTAAGGGTGTGGTGGTGGTGGGGGTGTGTGGTGGGGGTTTAGGGATGTGGTGAGGGTGTAGGTGGGGGTGTGGTAGGGGTGTAGGTGTGTGGTGGGTGTGTGTGGTGGGGTGTAGGTGTGTGGTGAAGATTTAGGGGTGTGGTGGGAGTGTAGGTGTGTGGTGGGGTTTTGGGGATGTGTTGGGGATGTGGTGGTGATGTATAGGTGTGCTGTGTGTGTGGTGGTGGTGTAGGTGGGTGATGGGGGTGTAGGTGTGTGTGGTCAGGGTGTAGGTGTGTGTGGTAAGGGTGTAGGTGTATGTGTGGTGTGTGTGGTGGTGTGTGTGTGGTGGAGGTTTAGGTGTTTGGTGGGGGTTTAAGGGGTATTGGTGGTATAGGTGTGTGTGGTAGGGTGTAGGGGGTATAGGTGTGTGGTGGGGTGTATCGTTAGGGCTGTGGTTGGGGTGTAGGTGTGCGGTGTGGGTTTAGGGATGCTAAAGATTGTGAGGTGCCACTCTGAAAGATACCCCTACAACTCCACCACAAACCACCTACACCCCCGCCACACACACCATCAACCCCCACCACACACACCTACACCACCACCACATCCCTAAGCCCCCACCACACGACACACCCCTAAATCACCATACACCCCCACCACACACACCAAAATTCTCACCACCACACCCCTACACCTCCAGAACACAGCCACCACACAAACATACGCCCCCACCACACACCCACCATACACACCTACACACCAACCACACCATACCTACTCACCACACACCCCGAAATCCCCACACACACCCACCCACCACACAGACCAAAATCCTCACCACAGCCCTACACCTCCACCACACAAACATACACCCCCACCACACACCCACCATACACACCTACACCCCAACTACACCACCATACACATCTACACCCCAACCACACCCACCCCACCATACCCACTCACCATACACCCCTACACCCCCACCACACACCCCTAAATCCCGATACACTCCCACCACACACACCAAAATCCTCACCACACCCCCTACAACTCCACAACACACCCACCACACAAACATACGCCCCCACCACACACCCACCATACACACCCAGCACAGCATACCCGCTCACCACACACCCCTAAACCCCCCCACACCCCCACTACACACACCAAAATCCTCACCACACCCCTACACCTCCACCACACAAACATACACCCCCACCACACACACCTACACCCCAACCATACCCACCACACCATACCCACTCACCCCTACACCCCCACCACACATCCCTAAATCCCCATACACCCCCACCACACACCAAAATCCTTACCACACCCCTACACCTCCACAACACATGAGACCGGCATGGTGCGCCATCTTACAAGAGAGTTATGCAAACTGAAAGGTCCCCATTGTCTTTTGAGTGTAGGGATGGGTGAGCAGCGGAGTAAAGATGGTGAGGTGTTGTCGATCTGACATCAGGCGGCGAAGTGCATGACCTAAGTGGAGGTGGGCTGTCAGTGACCGGAAGTGACATCACATCTTGCGGCATGAGATCAGCTTCCTCTTTGGCCGTAATCGATTAACACGACCCGAGCGACTCGGGTCACCCGAGTCATCGGAATTTCAAATCAAACACTGCGAGTAGAGTCGACAAATACACGTGCCATGTGCAAAACGATCCGACCCAAGTAACCCACCTGCTAGCTGGGGTTGGCTACGAGCGATGATGTCACATTTGCGCTGGTAACATCCTGCAGGATAACAGCTAGCAGTACCAGTCATACATGGTTTTTTTAAAGAATAACTTAGATTAACGAAATGGAAATATAGCTAAACTAGGCCATCATAAAATACTTTAAATCCTATTTTGCTGTAGTTTTATCGGTTATTAAAAAAAAAAAGAATTGTCCACCCGAGCGCGGAGAAGCGTATTCGATTATTCGACCCGAGTCTGTAGGATGTGCGCATGCACCAAAAAGTGGCTCGGTGACCCGAGTTGATTAATCGATTACGCCCCTGGTGATTGTAGGAGGTGTGGGCAGAGGTCGGGAGTCAAACCCAGGTGGCGCCATTGCAGTCCTTTGCTGCACACAGATTACACATGTTAACTAACCAACGTACACAATCATTTTGATTGAATAACAATCATGATAGCTTTAGGTATTCTGAACATAATAGTCCCGGGGGCTGAGCTTCGGATTTTGAGGTAGTAAACAGATGGAATCATGCACTATTGGAATAAAATTTGAAGGATTAAATACACTATAAGACATAATATCTTTAATATAAAAAATATTTGTAATCTCAGGTGGTAAGCAGGTGGTACCTGCCTATATGAAAGCTAGGCTATTGAGTCTCACACAATGTTAATATACACTACACATTATTGTAAGCTATGCTTCATTTTCTAAAAGATTCTGATTCATTTTGTCTCCACAGTGAAGTGTCTGCGTGACCCAGTGACCTACTTTGCTGAGCACATTCAGGACAGCATGGAAGGTTTCGGCACAGACGACCACAAGTTGATCAGTATTATTATTAGTCGATCTGAGGTAACTAGAAATTGCCTTCTCCATAGAGCCTAATTGTGTATTATTTACAGGGGGTAAAGGTTTTAATGATGTGTAGTCTAGTTGTATATCAGTAAGCATGATAATTCTGTGTCTAATATATTAATATGATTTCAATTAGTGGGCACATGACAGCTATCATACATAGAGCCGAATGACCAGCTGGGACACGCATCCAAACGTAGCAAGAAAAGTCATAATAATGATGACTGTGATGATGATCATGATCATGATGATGTTCGAGGATAATGGCAATAAAAATGATGATACTAAAGGCCCTGTCACATTACGGCGTATGGCGGGAGCGAATTGAAAACCTACATAAAAGCTGCGTGTGCTGGCCTATCATGACCTTTGGTGACTTCTCGGGTGGTTTTGAGCATATGTGGAACCTATGACGAGCGTACGAGGAGCGTATGAGAGCGTACTGTGACATTTTTTGACGGTTTTGATTGGCATATGGAACGTATGCGTAGCGTATGCGTAGCATATGCGTAGCGTATGCATAGCGTATGCATAGCGTATGAGCGTATGGGTAGCGTATGAGTCAAGATCGATGTCGAGACCTATGGCAAACGCTTGGAATATGCTGTGCATACGCTGTGCATACGCTAGGAGTACGCTCCCATATGTAACTCGTAGGTTATGTGTACGCTACATATGCTAGAGATACGCCGGTGACGCAAGTTGAGCGTATGCGTAACCTACGCCGGCACAGCCCTAGCGTACGAGGAGCGTACACCGGCGTATGAGGAGCGTACACCGGCATATGAGTAGCGTATGAGGAGCGTATGAACCATACGCTCCCACAGGTCGAGATTTTTTTAGCATGCACAAACAAATTTGGACGGACGGACGGGAGAAAGCGTATGGCGGCGTACAATGGCATAGGCCGGCACATGACGGCCTATGCGTAGCGTATGCATAGCATATGCATCACATATGCATAGCGTATGCGTAGTGTATGGCGGCATATGCCGATGTATATGACGTAACGCGCCTACGCCGCTGTACGCTCCCGCAAAAAACCCTAATGTGACAGCCCCTTAACAATAATGTAAATTAAAAACAGTGCCCTTCACTTACATTTACAAAAACAGAATACAACAAACAAACAAACAAAAAAACCTTCCTTGACTTTGAGTGGTGGATTTTAAAAGCGCTTTCAAACGCACCATGAACTGACGCTGACTATTGACTTCCGGTTTTCAGATTGACCTTCAGAACATAAAGGACAGGTTCCGGGAGCTGTACACGAAGGAGTTATCTGACGCTGTTCAGAGTGAATGCAGCGGCAACTACAAGAAGATGCTGCTGGCTTTATTAAGTGGGGGTTTTGCCAAGTAAGCTGGGTCTCTCCATCCTCCTGCATTCTGGCCAACCTCCCCCTCTCCTTCCGCCCCCTCCTCTCCCCCTTCCCCAAGTAGCCTACCATTCTCATTCGCCATTACCCATGTTCCACTCTACATTTAAACTAGTTAGATATTACTCCCACATCCCTGCTCCTGTTCCAGGGTTGTGAAAACCCCATTGGGAAAGAAAAGTGTCGGGAGGCTGGGTTGTGGGAATAACCACCACATGATTTTGTAATCTAAAGTGCTAAGTATAAAATGGTTATTTATCATGGCCCGTTATATTTTACTAAAGAATTTGTGGAAATCATATTATAGATTAATACATTTTAAAAGTCATATCGAGAGTTTTCTGTTCTCGGCATCTCGATGGTTTTTTTTTTTCGCATTCTATCTTAATTTCTCAACTCTAAGTCAATATAGATTATACCGCATACTGGAACCACCACCTCCATAGTTAATTCATACTGAAACAGGTGGCGATGCGACCTAATTAATGCAGCAGTAGCACATCACGCTTCACTTCAACTGGTGTGCATACACTAATTACTTTTCCTATGTTATTTTCAAATATCTCCAAAGCCAGCCAGCCAATTACTTTGAACTAAATCAGAGTAGGTTACAGTGTAATGCTTAGACTGGTCTATATTCATAAACAACAAAACAAGCAAAAAATGGGGACACATTAAATAAGAAATCAACGGATTAAGCAACTTTAAAACTCTCTTAGAAAGATACTTATTTTGTTTTAATACCCAGAAATAGTAGATATCCTTTTATCAGCTGAATCTTTCCTGTTGCCTATCAGGAGGGGCTGGGGATAGATTAAATTTGTCTTCTTCCCACATGCAACATCCGGCGTGAAACTGATTTAAATGACCGGTGGAACATGGCCACAGTATTGTAACCTCTCCCTTATTGTAGCCTCTCCCTTAGATGCCAGTCACTGTGATAGCAGTACTGACTGTGATGCTATATGTTCAGCCTACATAATAGTTAGAGTAATCTTATACCCCTGTCACACTACGACGTAACGAGCCAACGTAAGCCTGACGTGCTCACGTTTCATCACTATGTTGACGTACATTGGGTTACATTATGATGACGTCAGAATGACGTTAGACTGACGTCGAGCTATGTCACGTTACGTTGTGTTATGTCGGCGTTCGTCAAGGTTTTGAACCTGTTCAAAACTTTCGATGTAACTCGAACGTAAGGGTTTACGTTCGCCATACGTTCTGTACACGTTCGGCGAACATCAATGACGTTAAACGGACGTTAGTCAAACGCTGTTCACTACGTTCCACTACGTTGACCCACATTAAAGCCGGTGGAAACATCCACACAGCATAATGGGAACGTCAGGAGAACGTCAGGAGAAAGTACGCCAAACGTACGTCCAACATACGTTCAGCGTTTCGCCACCGTGTCATGACGTATGTAACGTCACGTAACGTAAAGCAACGTAGTTCTGGTGATGGAATAACATACATAATGTTCCGTGAGCATAATTACGTTGTCCTCTCTCGTTGAATGACGCTATCACTACACCTTGCCGATGTTACGCTCTCGTCAACTACGCTGCATCCACGTTCAACTTGTGCCCAAATTTGCATACTACGCCGAGAAGTTCGACGTTTTTCACGTTCTTCCTACACTGACGCCGTTACATCGTAGTGTGACAGAGCCTTTAGGTACAGATTATTTTCTACTTGCTATGAGAAAATACATCTCATCGATTGTGGTGTATTCAAATATAGTTGGTCATTTTTATTGACCCGTAATGTGCAGTATTAATGTAAATAAATGTTACTTGATATTGTCATCCTTACATCATATCGTATTGCTCAATTTAAGGTAATCTCTACTAATATTAATTTCCCCCTCCCCCCTATTGGAATGGTACTGTAATCGCCATTAGGGTGAGGTATAATCCCCACCCCTCAACCAGGAGCTTCTCTCACAATTTATATATATATATTTAATCAAGCTTACCTACACAAGTGATAGACAGATATGTCAGGCTCACAAATCCCAAACTCGCCCGCAGGCTCGCCCACTTCATATGTATAAGTAGACTTGTATATACAGTAAAACCTCTCTAAATCGACCAACCTTAGGACCGACTATAAGTGGTCCATTTAGGGAGGTATATATATATATATATATATATATATATATGTATGTATATATATATATATATGTGTGTGTGTGTGAGTGTATGTATGAGTGTGTGTATGTGCCTGTGTGTGAGGGCACCAGCGACGAGATCAGGAACTACACTGAGCCAACATGCATATTGCTCAGTGAGGGAATAACTGCGAGGTGGGATGTCCTTTGTTTATACTACCGTAATTCATTATAACGTGAAAGCCCGGCGCAAAATGGCCGAGTTGAGAGTCAAACGCCGCCAATGCGCGGTGGCGCTGCAGTGGCGCTGCCCGGATCGCACACATTACCGGCAGTGATTGGCCAATATACATATTAATCGCAGGATAACAGAACAACAATATTACAGAGGAATAATAATGATAATTGAGAGTAAACCTAAGAGAACGGGTCTTAGCTCAGGTGGTGGAGTGTCCACCTGTGAAGGTGTCGGTCATCCTATCGATCCTGCTTAGTGGACACATTTGCAGTTTGGGCTATTTTCTGTCCCAACCAGTGGTCCACAACTGGTTCATCTAAGGCTGTGGTATGTGATGTCATGTCTGTGGGAAAGTGCATATAAAAGACCCTTTGCTGATTATCGGAAAGAGTAGCCTTTGTGGTGGCAGTGAGTTACCTCCAAAGAAATATGTTAGAATGAGCATGTGTTTGATGTCCAATAGCCGATGATAAAAAATCAATGTGCTCTAGAGGCGTCATTAAATAAAACAAACTTTCCTGAGAGTGACCCCTGAGACAGTCTTCCCTTGCCTGATACTGTGATAGTGCAGCTTGATACTGCGCTCAGGGCCGTAGCTAGCGAGGGGACAAGGTTCGAGGGGAACTCTCCCCCCCCCCCCCACCGCCCCACCCAACAACAAAAACAGTAGGTAACCTCCCTGAAATGGCTGGAAATCGCATTTCAGATCCTCTAGATTTCAAAATTTCCTAGGAGGATTAATACCCCCAGATCCATCAACCGACTCACACCTGCGATAGTCATCCATTCTTAGAATTTTTCAAATCCAAAACAATAATCCCTAGCTACGGCCCTGGTGCCACATTGGAGTTTATAAGGCAGCATTTATATCTTATACCAAAAAAAACATGCAACTGTGCACAGCCGAGCTTACCAAATTCATACACAAGTTGTATTGTGAGACTATATACATATTACACTAAAGGTGCGATTCCAATCCTCATGTGTTAAGATCTATCTGCCATAAAAGATAAGATGAGAGCATATGTAATCTATTGTGGTTCTGATGGAACCTAATAGGAGTGACAAATTTGAGGATTTCACAGAAATAAAGTATCTTCAAAACACAATAGACATGTAAATAGAGTTGCTATTTCAAAAGGAATTTACAATAATCCACAAATTTAAGGACTTAACATTCAAGCAGAGTTTTTACTTCATACTGGATTGACATGAATCCACAAATTTGAATGTTCGACAGAAATAAAATTCCTTCAAATCGATGTACATCAATTCCATATTTACCTTGTGCATGTTTGTAGCTTTTGTGAAATGTGAAAAGTGCAGTAATTAGTGCCTGTTGTCAGTAGTAGAGCAGAGCTAGCAGCGTAGGAGAGGCAATTAGATTTCATGAGCAAGCATGTAAGTATGCTGCAAATTACCTCTCCTCTTTGTAATACTTCATGTTATCCCCTGACCTGTATGTCATAGTCTAGGCATGTAGCCATAGCATTAACCTACCCATATAGTTATATATTTGGCAAACCTCGCCAGTTGATATGCATAATTAACATTATTTTCCAATTAACTCTGTCATTATTATATCCAAAGAGCTCATTCTGAGAGAGTAATGGAATATCTTCACTCTTAATTACCAGTGTTAATTACAACTGATACTACAAATATGCCTAGGTAAACCATAATTGTTGAATCAAGTTAATAACACACACATATAATAGCTTATATATCACATATATATATGTTGATGTTGCTTAACTATATACCATATTGTCGCGGATTAATGCCCTGGGCATTTAAATTGGTAAATCACTGAAGTGTGGGGGGGGGGGGGGGGCGTTTACCCACACACATGAATGTTTAAGGGGTGGGTGTTTATGAAATATTGGCCAAGTGGGGGGGGGGGGGGGGGGGGGGGCATTACCTCGCACATGGGCATTAACGCATGAGAATACGGTACATATGTTGATATTTTCAACTATAAATATATATGTGAAAATATCAACAATATAAATATATATTTATAAAGTTTATATTTTTAACTATATGCATAACTATATATAACTATATATATATAATATAGTTGAAAACATCAAGTAAACTCAAATGCCTCTCACTGTGCTCTGGTTCTTTTACCCCGAGTATGTTATCTCATACATTCCTTCTTATGCCATTCTAGACCCACTCCTGAAGACCAGAAGGAGGCTGATGCTATTGCAGCAGTACTACTGCAGGGACCAGCTGCATTCCCCACTTCCGGTCGCCAGGTATCAGAATGCAAAGGCAGCATAAAATCCAAGATTGTCATCACCAGACCTACTGAGAATAATTCACTAGATGTTGTGCATTCCACAGTGAGCAAGGCCAAAAATAGATGTAAGAAGGAGCCTGACATATTGAAGGTCAGTGAGACCCCACACCCACAGGTCATGGCTGACCCTGATTTTGGACATAACAAATCAAGCGATATCTCTGGAAGTGCGTTGGAGGAAACCAAACATGAGAGTAACAAGGTAAATAGACCAAAGCATTTAGGCGATGAGGTGAAGTCATCTAAAGATGAGGATGAGAGGGATTCTGAAGCAGTGAATCCAGAAGAATATGTTCAAAAGCCAGGAACAGAAAACCTGTGTCCTGAACATGATGAGGATAAGAATGCAATTCTTCATAGAGAGACCATGTCGGAATATCAGCAACAAGAAGCAACTGAGAATATAACTGCACCAGTAGGAGAGTCTAGACATGAAGATATGATTTGTGAACAACCTGGCTTTCAGAATGATGTTGGACAACCAATAAGCGCAACAAAAAAGGATGTCGCAACACAGGACCAATGTAATGTGATGATGATTGCACATGCTGAGGAGAGCGGTCCTGCTGGAGAACCTGATGGCAGTGGATCCGATGGGCACACTGACAACAAACCAACTAACATGACCCATGAAAATGGTCCAGATCAAATAGCAAATGGTGAATGTAAGTTAGTGTCTAATACACCAGAAGCACATTGTGATACTACATCTAAGAGGTCTAAGAAAAGTGGTGATAGTGGAAGCCTTGAGAATACAAAAGGTGATGATGGCATGGTTGAGAAGGAAGCAAAGCGAGGGACTCAGGGTGTTCAACAGAACAGTTCAGTTCAAGATGACCTTCTTGAAATGATTCTTCACGAACCTCTTGAGTCTCAACCGGATGACATGGTTGGAATTGCAGAAATACAGCCTCAACATTACAAGTTAGAGGACATCGCGGAATCATCAGTTACTCCTGGTAATGTTGGTAAGCCTGACAAAGGGCATATAATTGTTGGGCTTGAGCAAGAGGAGTATGGCAATACCAACATCATGGCTAATGCCAATCAGGTTCCCACCACCACAGTTAAAGATGACCTTCGAGAATGGCTTTGTTCTGAAGATATAGCTGATCGTAAAGATCTAGATAGTGCTGCCAATCAGGTTCCCACCACCACAGTTAAAGATGACCTTCGAGAATGGCTTTGTTCTGAAGACATAGGTGATGGTAAAGATCTAGATAGTACTGCCAATCAGGTTCCTACCACCACAGTTAAGGATGACCTTCGAGAATGGCTTTGTTCAGGAGATATAGCTGACAGTAAAGATCTTGATAGTGCTGCCAATCAGGTTCCTACCACCACGGTTAAGGATGACCTTCAAGCATGGCTTTCTGCAGCGGATTTGAATACTAGAGCCATGGTTGTGGAACCAGTAGATAGGTTGACAGGTGCTGATGATAATAGGATAAGTCAGGTGGATGGAGCACATGCAGATATAGCTATTCATGTTGTCGAAGGAATTAATCAAAATGGACATCGGGAAATGACACATGAAGAGGGCTCAGATGAGAAAACTGCAGCAAGTGAAAAGCAAGGTAATACAGCTTCAAGTCAAGATGTGGATGATCTTGATACCAAAAACTCAGTACTGGCTTCTACGAGGAAGAAGGTGGAAGGTCTTATGGAAACTGGTGAAAGGCTTGTGGCTGATGATGTTAGTATGATTGAAGAATCCCCAGAAAGAGCTGACTTAATTCAGATGCTTCTCACAGAGAGTGTGGCAAGCAAACATGATCCCAATGAAACAGACAGTCACTGCAACACAAATGTGGAGAGAGAGCTGCAGACCAATAAAGAATCTGATGCCACTGGGGAGGAGCCCAATCTAGACAACAACCTTCTGAACATGATTATAAAGGAGAATATTCAATGTAAGCCAGGTGGTTATAAAATTGATAATAATACCCCAATGCAGAATCCGCAAGAAGATTTAGCTCATGAAGACAAGACGCCAGCAGGCGGCAAGGAAGAGAAAGAGGGGAGAGGAAGTACATATGAAGACATCCAAGCAGAGCTGGCGAATAATCTCAACCAAAATTTGGCTCAGAAACTACTAGAGGAATCAAAGTTAGCAGTAGCAGAGAATCCAGAGGAGGAAACCACTGGAAACGATTTATTAGAGATGATGTTTAGAGGAGGAACTGAAAACCAGCCTTCTGAAGTCAAAGATGAAACGCTTGAGGCAGCTAACAAGAAAGACGGTTCAAGTGAAGATAGTGAAAATGATCAAGGTAATGAGGTCATCAAAGAAGACGATGCTACAGAGGTGGTTACAAGTGATTTTGTGGGAGAAGACATTAATGGTAGTGTGAATAAGAATGAAAGACAGAAACAAGCGGAAGAAATGGACATCGGTGATGGCCTGAAACGAGAACAGGACTGCATGGAGACTAAGTCGCCAGGCAGCCCAAGGCCTGCAGATCCCATGTGCTCTGAAAAGCAGAATGAGATGGAGCACCAGAAGCCACATCGAATGGACACCACCAACACTATTAACCCAGAAGTGCTAAAGCGACTAAACATGGACGCATACAGATGCAATGCGCCAAACGCAATTGAAGCAAGTTTCGAGTGTGGCGATGCTCTGATGGAAAAACCTGAAGGAATTAGCAGGAATTTCAAGAAAGAGGAGCAGAATAACGATGAGAATTCAAATACAATGGAGGCTGGTGAGGATACTGCTACAATAGCGAAACAATTGATTAATGTGGAGGAGGATGAACACGCTATAGGGAGCCATGAGTGTACTTCGACTGATGACGAAGTGCAAGCCGATGATCTTTTTTGCGATGACTGGGATTCGGAGCTGGTTGCAGTGATTGGGAAGGAAGACATGGATGACATCTACAACACCATCGAAAGCAGTGAGCAAAGCCCAATGGAGGCCATGAACGAGAGTACTGGCGATCGATGTGGAGAGAAGGGCTTGGCACTGGAAAAGGAACTGCAGTCCCTGAAGGTTTGTGAAAATGTTTCACTGGAGGGAGACAGTGGGTTGGGAATCAGCATTGAGAATGTCAAGCTGGGGAAAGAACAGGCAGTGGACGGGGTCGGAGTGAATCCAAGCAGTGTGCACAACCTTGTATCAACCATCATTGAGAACTCCATAAATGAATTTAGACCTACCTCTGTAAACAGACAAAACATTGAGCACATGGAAGATGCGTAAAACTGCTAGTCTTGCCAATGCTAAGTAGTAGGCCTATCAGTGTTTCTGAAGGACTTAGAAAACATGCAGGGCAATTTGTTCCGATTTTATGGCTCTGATATCTCAAAGACTTACATGTTATTTAGTGAGGAAGGTAGTCTACAAATTAGCTTTTTATGTAGTACTACAATCAATGCTAGAACGAGACTAATGTTTCAATGTTTGAAGACAGCATCCTAAGAATATATAGTTAACTATGTATACTCAAGTATTTATACTCAAGTATTTAAATTTAGACATTGCCTCATTAATGAAACGCTCATCTTATTCCTCTTTTTCTTTTTTGATCGGGAGGAGAGCTTTTCTCTTTAATTTCAAATAATTAATTCATAAATTCTCAAATAAATTGATTAGTAGGAGGTTCTTGAACAAGACCCAGAATATGTTGTTCCATAATTTAGCTAAAAAATGCTAGCTAGATTAACTTGACGCAAATATATAACATAATATATTACGCTGAAATAATTCATGTATGTACTAATGTGTGTATCAATGTGATGGTAAAATTACAATATAGTATTTATTCAATTCAATTCAATACTTTACCTTCATGTCTCTAAATATACAAGTGTGGGTCCGTTCAAATATTACATAACACTATTTTTGGGGGGTCAAAATGAGACCCCCCCCCCACCCTTTATTAATGCATACATGCCACATAAGGTGTGGACTTACATCCCCCCAGCCCCTAAGAGATAAGTAATATTTGAATGGCCCCCATGTGCCTAAATATCACATGGTGTACAATTGTGATGATTGTCTGTACTTCAGGGGAGAAAGTTATCGATTTCACAGAGAATTTGAACTTTCAAACTTGAGCAATACAGATGTAGGTTGGATCAAATGGAGCATAGCGGTGTTCAGGGGCGTAGCTACATTGTCACACTGTAAGCGTGTGCAAACAATTTCTCTCAGCGTCATCTATTTTCCATACTAAATCTTTGATAAATTGCACTTTTTTTGTATTGTGTGCTTGCAATTTTTTTACTTTCTTGTAAGCACAGGCAAACACTTTTGTGTTTTTTTCCATAATGATAAATGTTATAATATAATGTGCACTTTTTTATTTTATTCTTACAATTTTTTAATTAGCTGTAAGCATGTGTGAACAATTTTGTTTGTACAATTCTTTTAAATTTCTGGCTACACTCCTGGCGTTAATACATTCTTAAACGTAACTCCCTTTTAATGTTGAACTGATAGTTTTCACGTACTTTAGCAGTGATTCACAATTGGTGTGACATGTTGTCTGTTCCATGTCTATATCGCATAATGGATTTGTGTTCCGAGTTTTCGCTGGTTCTTCAGGGCTGTAGCTGCGACCCAACACGCTGGGTCACAGTTACAGCTTACACAGCAGAAGGTGGAGCAGGGCCGCGTTCAGGGTCCATTTCGGAGGCACCATGGAGACGTCTCAGCAATGCTTTTTGGACTATTTGCGTTCAGAGTGCGTCTCGGCGACGTCTTGGAGACGCCTCCCTTTTCAGACTGGAGATGAAAAGCGCCTCGAAAGTGGCCGCCGTATTCAGTGGTTTCAGCCAATCACAGCGCAGCGTTTCCATTGCAAATAGTCGCCGCCTATGGGGGGGGCGGCCATTTTTGGCTGCTATCCTGCAGGATGGTACCAGCGCAAATGTGACGTCATCGCTCCTAGCCACCCCAGCCAAGAGGTGGGTTACTGGGGTCGGGTTGTTTTGCACACGGCGGCCGTAATCGATTAACACGACCCGGTGTTGCAGCTTCCGCGGCACACCAGGGCCGCGTTCAGGGTCCGTCTCGGAGGCGCCTCGGAGATGGCCATGACGTCAAGCTAGTTTGAATGGCAAAAGCAGTTTGTTGTCTCGAAAATGGCCAGGGTTATGGATTTCTATTAATTTTGAATAAAATTAATGTTTTGCACTGCGCGTACCATCAAACTCAAGGCATTGTCAATGGTCGTAAGCAATTTTCATACAGAAAATACAGCAAAAGTGAAATATCTCTAAAACAACACCACCTAGAAACAAATTGCTTGGGACACATATAGAAAACATCTTTACCAAAAACATTATATTAAATTGATAAGGTTAGTGACGATGCTGTTCGATTTTGATGCATGCACAGAAGTGATGTGTCCCTCGCAAACTGGTGTGCCGCTGAAACTGCAACACCAGGCGACTTGGGTCACCCGAGTCGTCAGAATTTCAAATTAAACACCGCGAGTGGAGTTGAGAAATACACGTACTGTGTGCAACAAACAACCCGACCCCAGTAACCCACCTCTTGGCTGGGGTTTGCTAGGAGCGATGACATCACATCTGTGCTGGTACCTGTAGGATAACAGCTACCAGTACAAGTCCTACGTCTTGTTTTAATGCTTTTTTTTTAATAACACAGATTGTCATCTTCTACAATCATAAAATACTTTAAATCCTATTTTGCTGGACTTATATCGGATCGGTTATTGAAAAAAAATATTGAGTTTTAGATTAAGCCACCATTTTTTCCACCCCGAGCATATTTGTTTATTCAACCCGAGTCTGTAGGATGTGTGCATGCGCCAAAAAGTGGCTCGGGTGACCCGAGTTGATTAATCGATTACGCCTGGCATGTGTTTTTGTCGACTCCACTCGCAGTGTTCTATTTGAAATTCTGACGACTCGGGTGACCCGAGTCGCCCGGGTCGTGTTAATCGATTACAGCCCTAGATAAAAGATTCACCCCGTACTTCCAGTACAGGGTTGAAAACCAACCATTTAGAAAAACTGGCAAAGAATTTGGACATGCTGGTGAAATGAAATGAGCTGGTAAATTATTAACTTAAGAAGCAAAATATATTCTTCACATACATCTAAACTATGCAATCATAAAATACTTTAAATCCTATTTTGCTGTAGTTATATCGGTTATTAAAAAAATTATGTTTTAGATTAAGCCACATTTTTTTCCACCCCGAGTGTGGAAAAGCGTATTCGTTTATTCAACCCAAGTCTACGATGTGCGCATGCGCCAAAAAGTGGCTCGGGTGACCCGAGTTGATTAATCGAATACGCCCATAGTGAAGGATAGGGGTGAGAAGGGCACCAAAACCAACTTTCGCCTGTAACCTGAAGCTGTGATCTGACATGCTGCGTCACAGCTAGTCCTTCCTGGCTGTAATCGATTAACACGACCCGGTGTTGCAGTTTCCGCGGCACACCAGTTTGCAAGGGACACATCCATTCAAATGCATTGTCAATGGCCGTGAGTGATCTTCAGACAGAAAAAGTCAAATATCTCTCAAATTACACCACCTAGAAACAAACCGCTTGGCACACATACAGAAAACATATTCAACAAACAGATTATATCAAATTTATAACGTTAGGGTTCTTGATTTCTATTAATTTTGAATAAAACTAATGTTTTGCACTGCGCGTACCATCAAACTCAAGGCATTGTCAATGGTCGTGAGCAATCTGCATACAGAAAATACAGCAAAAGTGAAATATCTCTAAAACCACACCACCCAGAAACAAATCACTTGGTACACATATAGAAAACATCTTTACCAAAAACATTATATTAAATTTATAAGGTTAGTGACGATGCTGTTCGATTTTGACGCATGCGCAGAAGCGATGTGTCCCTCGCAAACTGTGTGCCGCGGAAACTGCAACACCAGGCGACTCGGGTCACCCAAGTCGTCAGAATTTCAAATCGAACACCGCGAGTGGAGTCGAGAAATACACATGCCGTGTGCAAAATGATCCGACCCCAGTAACCCACCTCTTGGCTGGGGTTTGCTAGGAGCGATGGTACCTGTAGTATAACAGCTACCAGTACAACTCCTACGTGTTGTTTTAATACATTTTTTTTAATAACCCAGATTTTCAGCTTCTACAATCATAAAATACTTTAAATCCTATTTTGCTGTATTTCTATCGGTTATTGAAAAAAAATATTACGTTTCAGATTAAGCCACCATTTTGTCCAACCCGAGCGTATTCGTTTATTCAACTCGAGTCTATAGGATGTGCGCATGCGCCAAAAAGTGGCTTGGGTGACCCGAGTTGATTAATCGATTACGCCCCAAGAGGGACCAGCGAAACTCAAAATACACTATTACTCAAAATGGCGCATGAAATCTCGAGAGGGAGTGTATATCGACTGAGGCCATGTCCAAGTCTAGGGGCATCCCATGATGCAATAGGTCCTCAGACGCAATATAATAGCTATTATAGGGCACTTAATCAATTTAATGTAATTCCTTCTATGTAGAAATACCTAAGTTGGATCAAATCTAGAGGCAAATGCTTTAGTTTAGAAAATATTATGGTTTCATCAGATTATGAAACTTTAATGTGTGATCAACACCATTTACATATCTAATCAATTAGATAATTAGTATTCGACGATTGGGACATGTGTGTGCTATATCTATAAACTGTTATCTGTTTGTGCATTATCTATCAGCATCTAATAGTGAATAGTATTAGCCTACGTATTGTTGATCGTCCCCTTATTTGAAACGGAAACCCGAAACAAATTTTCCAAGATCTGCTTTAGCCTTGTTGATGAATCTCACTGTATTATGCCGTACCATATGTAGTATTAGTTTGTATCGTTTAAATTTGAGCAGAAGCTCATTAATCTTATTTTCTTAAAGAAAAGGTCTCCTTGGATGTTTCTTTTATTATATGCCTCAATACTCTTTGCATACACATATCGACAGTATTACATGAGCTTTGTGCTGACCCTCTAACTCACCCAAAACTGATTGGTTGGTTGTTGGAGTTGTACATCCTGGCAACATCTAAGGTCATATCAGGACAGGTACCATGGCGACATTATAGTGCTTTGTTTGTTTGCTGTTGTTTTACATCCTAGCAACATCCAAGGTCATATCAGGACATGTACCGACTTGTGACAGTGCGCACTGATGGTGACTTTATAGTGCTGACCCACTTAGTCACATTATCCTGACACTGAGCTAAGCAGTCCTTGCCCTATCCTATTAATGCTGAGCACCTGGCTAGCAAGTGACAAGTATCAATTTTAAAGTCATTGGTTTGACTTGACCAGGAACCGAACTTCCGACCTTTCGCATGCGAGGCCGGTGTCGCGGTTTCAGTTCTCAAGCAGTTGCAGTTCTCAACATTGCTTCTGCGCATGCGTCAAAGCATCTGCGCATGCGTCAAAGCATCATCTGTGCATGTGTCAACATTAGCCCGATTCAAACCATCGCCGATCGCCGCAAATCGCCGTCACTATAGTGTCAGTGTGACTAATCTTATAAATTTAATATAATCTTTTCGGTAAACATGTTTTCTATATGTGTACCAAGCGATTTGTTTCTAGGTGGTGTGGTTTTAGAGATATTTCACTTTTTCTGCATGAAGATTGCTCCCAACCATTGACAATGCCTTGAGTTTGGTGGTACGCACAGTGCAAAACATTATTCAAAATTAATAGAAATCCAGAACCCTAACCATATCAATTTAATATAATCGTGTTGGTAAACATGTTTTCTATATGTGTACCAAGTGATTTGTTTCTAGGTGGTTTCGTTTTAGAGATATTTCACTTTTTCTGTGTGAAGATTACTCACGACCATTGACAATGCGCAGACGATGCCGTTAGATGTTGACGCATGTGCAGAAGCAATGTTGAGAACTGCAACTGCTTGAGAACTGAAACCGCGACACCGGGCTCTACCTATTAGGTCACCGCATCCGGTCCCCAAAACTGAAATGAAAGAGCCCCCCATAATGCCTGTAGTATTACCATCCGTCCGCACTGAGTCCATGTGCATTAATCCCTTAATAAACATGTTCTCCATATAAATATACCCACTTCTTGATTGCTTGTTTGTCCTTTCGCTAATACACATGTTAGTTTGATACTGATACTTGGTAAGTGTAATAGTCTGCACCGACCTCTCAGGGAGGGAGCCATGTAGGCGTGGATAGGGTGATTGCATCAGGGAGCCTAGGTAGTCTAAAGATTAGTCCAGGAATGGCAAGAAGTGTGGGTTTGAATCCTGCTCTAGGCGCAATATTTTTTCCATTTGCATCACCCCCCCCCCCCCTGACACTAATTGTCACAACTGGGATCCTGAACAAGCTGTATATAAGTCTTATGCATTACCTGTATTTGGGTAATTACAAGCATTAAACGACTTATGGACATAAACCATTTAAAAGACTTAAGCAGGGATGAAAGATCTCCGCGATTTCGCCGATTTCCGGGATTTTTCAATCCGATCAACCTATAGGCACTATTAATACGTTGTTTTACGCTGCAGTACCATCAGTGTATACGAATATGTGGTGCAGACCCCACAGCACTATCAGCGTATACTACTAATACATGCTTTAAACGGCGCAGCACTATCAGCGTATACTACTAATACATGCTTCAAACGGCACAGCACTATCAGCGTATACTACTAATACATGCTTCAAACGCCGCAGCACTATCAGCGTATACTACTAATACATGCTTCAAACGGCGCAGCACTATCAGCGTATACTACTAATACATGCTTCAAACGGCACAGCACTATCAGCATATACTACTAATACATGCTTCAAACGGCGCAGCACTATCAGCGTATACTACTAATACATGCTTCAAACAGCACAGCACTATCACTAATACATGCTTCAAACGCCGCAGCACTATCAGCGTAAACCAATATATATGAAACCCGACTTCCCAAAGTTCTCCGTGATTGCCTGACAATGTATGGGAGAATATCAGTATTTTCGCCTTTTTTCCCGGAGACCACTTTAATCCCTGCTGGGGGGTGGGTGGGGGGGAGTGTAGTAGTCTACACTGACCTCTCAGGCAAAGAGTCACGTAGACAGGTAGGTGTAGATAGGGTGAATGCATCAAGTAGATAGTCTAATGGTTAGGACGTCCCTGAATGGCAACAAGTTGGGATTCGAATCCTGTTTATATAATATTGTAAAGACATCAAATGCACTCAATTGTTCTTGGTTGTTAATTTGTAGCTATGCTCATATTCAATAATATATCTCAAATATTTGAGTGTTTGTTTCTGAATCTGGATAACAACTAAAACACATTTAAGGGATTCAATTAAGAATTAAACCCCACAATATCATTCTTTATTATTGTTCTTTAAATTGAAGCTAGAATATCGGGAACTTTAACTCATTTTCCAAGTCTGCACTTTAAAATGATGAGATTCAAAAACATTCCAGGATTTTCAGGATATGTGTGAACCTAGATAAAAGATTCACCCTGTACTTGTAGTACACGGGTGAATGACAACGTAGTGTAAATACGGGCGAAAATAGCTTTAGTATGGAACAGGAAGTAGAATGCCTGCCTCCACTATCAAATGGATACTTATATCGGCACAGAGTTGGTGAAATGGGAGAGAATGCAAAAAAATAAGATGGCCATAGAACGCCGTCGATTTCACTTTTAAATATTATTAAACTAGATATTTTATTATATTTTTCAACTCAAAGGTAGCGGGGAAATATGAAGACATCTACAAAGAATAAATGTTGCTTCTTAGATTGTGAAATTAGGCTCTCATTTCATTAACCCGCTTTTTCGACCGTTTTTATATAGGGCTGGTCTTCACCCGCTGTACTGTGAGTACCGGGTGAATCCTTTATCTAGTGTGAACCATAAGTATGAATACATCAAGTGATTGCAGTTATTTTTGTTTAAAGATCTTTATTGATAGAAACATAGTATTCCATACATTTACTCTTAACTGATCACCCATATAGCCATATTATAGGTCTGTAGTTCTCAAATACAAATCCTTTGAGGAAATTACAACAATGGTATGATACAGTAAATCCAAGTACTTGTATCTAGATGACGTTAGGATTGACTTGCCATCCGTCCTCACGTCGTAATATCAGAATAATCCACGGGCGGTGGCCAATCCAACTCGACAGCCTGCAAGAAAGGAAGAGCCCAGCGGTAAAGCACAGGAGCAGCTCAAAATTAATAAGAATAGGACAATTTGGTAATCACGGTAGAAACTACGGCCGATAGATTTTATATGTGGGGGAGGGGACACAGGTGCCTAGCAGAAGAAGAAAAGAAGAAGTAGGAGGGGAAGGAGAAGAAAGAGTAGAATAAGGCGGAGATAGAGGAGGAAGAGAAAGGAAAAGAACGAAGAGAGAAGAAGGAAGAGGAAGGAGAAGAGGAAGGAAGAGAAGACAAAGAAGGAGATGGAGGAGAAAGGAGAACAACGAAAAGGAGAGAAAAAGGAGGAGGAAGAAAATGACAAGAGGAAGGAAAAGAAATAGAAAACAAGAAGAAAAATAAAAAGAAGAAACAACAGCTGAAATCACTATATCATAGTATATATGTTCCTACGGTTGGACTATAGAACCTAAGTAGGGCATCACCGGGGTATCATCGTCCTAGCCAGGCGCGCACCCCGGGGAGGCAGTGATAGGCTACATCTGTTCCCAATGTCGATTTTTCCATTAAAAGGAGGTGAAGCATACTGTCACACTTATCACTGCTGCTCCACATGCACTTAGGAAAGGGTATTTTATCTAATGCATAAATTTCTTGCACAATTTCGTTAAAAGAAAAAGATGTAGAGTTAGAACCCTATTTAGTTTTGTTATTATGAACAATGTACTTATGGGGGGCAGGGGAGGGGCGAAGTGAGATTAAAGTGGGGGAGGGGGGTCTATAGTGATGGATAGGTCTGTGACTTGTAAACTCGCCAGGTCACAGCCTCAGTCCTTCTTCAGGAACCATTGGATTGTGGAACTCGGAAGAGGCGTATTGGAGCGAGAGAAGGAATAAAGGTACACACATTTACATCCAGTTCGAGAATATCGCACTCGCCATCGAGCAGCTCGCCCAGGTTGGGGTTCGTGCGGCCGAAATCCCCATGGACAAACTCCTTGATGTAAGTGCCCGCCTGTGTGCACAGCGTCAGATGGAAGTGGTGCTCGTCCAGCTTCGAGGCGGACACACTGTGTATGATCTTCTCACGAGTCGCAATGGCGCGTCTGGCAGGGACACAGAAAAGGAGGCAGTTGAGTCGCTACGCCTTTTAGTTAAGCCATTGGTTAAGTTGGCAGCATGCCATAAATGGGATACCACAATTACAAGGTAGTCGATAGGTGGCGTTTATACGCTATGTGGACACCTCTCTACTCTACTGTGATACTAGTGCTCAATGGAGACACTAGATGGCACAACCCTTGAGACTACCTACTTATGTATCTTGCTTACTCCCTCCGTGCTGTGCCTGCTCTATGTATTGCCGAACCACCCGCCATGTCTCACCCTGCCGAGGCAATGCACGCATAAATATTATTCAGGCCTATGAAGACAGTCCGAAATGCTTTGCAGTGGCCTCTGTCGAGTTAATAATAACACCTCTCATGAAGAGTCATTCATTATGTTTTCCATCTAGAAGCGAACCAAGGAAATTGTATAGATTGCATGTTTATTTGATAGTTTTACGTCCTGGCAACATCTAAGGTCATATCAGGACGGGTATCGACTTGTGACAGCCCAGTCATGGTGATTTTATAGTGCTGCCCCACTGGGAAATCAGCTGACACCATGATCTGATATTACACTCAGTCACATTATCCTGACACTGAGCCAACCAGTCCTTGCCCTATCCTATAAATGCCAAGCACCAGGCTAGGAAGCGACAAGTAACAATTTTAAAGTCATTGGTTTGACTCAACCGGGAACCGAACTCCCGACCTTCCGCACGTGAGGCCCGCGCTCGACCGATTAGGCCACCCTGCCCGGTAAATTTGTATAGAAGAGGGTGGCAGCCTTACCTGTGAAGCACCCTGATTGGGGTTTGTTGGGCAATTACCAGATCCTGTGGAAGAAAATAATGTTTGAGGGTTAATTACAGTGTTGTGAGTTGCACTCACCTCCTCAGATGAAAGACCACATATACAGATAGGGGTGGATAGGTTAATTGCATCAGGGAGCCTAGATGGTTAGGTTGCTACTGTTCAGAATGACAGAAATATGGGTACGAGTCCCGTTCTAGGTGCAATACTTCTCTTTTTCCTATTAAAAAAAAAAAATCTCCCTTTTATGACATCGGTTCCATGACCAGGATGTTGTACACGTTGCACGCTGTATAGTGCTGAAGTGCACTACCTGGATATATTTTAGTTATACTAGACTTACTTGTAAGTTGTGGTATTACTAAGATTCTTATGAATCTACGAATACGAAGGTAAGGAGCAGGGGAGAATCAAGCCCACGCAGACCTGGAAGTAGCCTCACTATTCAAAGGTTGAGGAAACAAAAAAACTACTAATTTTCTATTCAAGAAACCTACCCCCTCCCAGACCCTGTATTTTTCTGAATTCTTATATTTTTATACTCGAATCTTACTTAACTACACGGTGAGGGTGGGTGGCCCCTGATCCTTTGCTTCGTATTCGTAGATTTGTAAGAATCTTAGTAATACCACAACTTACAAGTAACTCTAGTATAACTAAAATATTCTTACTTCATCTTCCGAATACCGGAAGTTAAGTACCCAGGGAGAGTCTTTGTAGCCTGGTTTTTTGCTTTCCCCTTATCTCCTCCTTCCCTTCATTCCTTCTCATCTCTTTCTTATCAACAATAATTTACAGTTTTTTCAGTAATTTATATACACCAATTTTTGATTGTTTATGACTCATCTTCCAAAGTTGTGATATCTATATCTTTTTCTACTCTAAGCATGCCATCGACATTTCTCATACCACATATGTATATAGCCATCCTCGTTTGCAGAAGTCCTTACTATAGCTGTGTTTACACGGGGAATTGTGAAACGTTCTAGACAAGGCGATTTATATGAAGCGTTTTAGAGACCTGTTTACACGGACAGAGTTTTGAAAGTGTTTTGTCACCGGGAACAAGCAGCCTTAGTTCTGCCTGTAGCCGGCGAGCACTGCTATTTGTTTACTTTTCACTCGTCGATTCGACGCCGATGTAGCTGCTACGTTAATATCGCTTGAAATTTAAGGTTAATTTAATTAAATTTCATTATTTGAGGATGTAATTCTGTTAAATATGATCGCATTCACTAGATTTCGGCGTAATCGGACCCTAACACTGCCGGGCACCAGCGATTAGTTACTGCTCCCCCTGTTCCCGGCACGCACTACTATTTTATACTATCGCCGCCCGGGAACAAGCTGAATCGCTCCATCTAGACCACCTCCGGAGGTGGTATAGATGTACCGTTTCATATGAAGCGATTCAGCCCTAAAACGCCACAGCATCGCGTTTACATGACAAATGTGAATCGATCTAGACAAGGCGTTTCATATGAGGCGTTTTAAATCGCCCGTGTAAACACAGCTTTAGACTTATTTTCTAGCTCTACTGTTCTTATTTCTTGGATTACTGTCCGTAATTTTATCTTTTTCTCATACGTGAGCAAAACATGCATCTTAGTTGAGTCAATTTCAAACCCCAGAAATACTAGACACTGTGTGGGTGTTAGCACGGATTTCTCTTCATTAACCTTGAACTCTAGGTCCGTGAAAATGTTTGCCAGATCCAGAATAGCTTTTTGACAATCAGATTTTGTTCTGCCAATTACAAAACTATCACCTAGGTACGGGAAGCCGACGTGTCCCAATTCCCCTAGCTCAGCGTATATCGGTTTTTTAGCAATTTTGTGAAAATACGGGGACTTGGCGACAACCCGATTGGCAGTACTTGATACTCAAGTAAAGTGTTCCTGTGTCGGAACCTGGGGTATTTTTTGTGAGCTTTCTTTATACTGACTATATAATAGGCATCGGTGAGATCTGCGCTGGCCATACACATTTCTGGTTCGATAAGGTCTAGGGCCGTCTTGAGGTTGAACATCTTGAAGTGTTCGTACTTTATTCTTTTATTAAGTTCAGTTAGGTCCAAAATCATTCTGAATTTTCCATTTGATTTAGGTCGCAGAAAAATATTGGACACCCATTGGTCGGGCAGCTCGTCCACTACAGTCAAAACATTCTTCTCAATTAAAGTTATTACCTCAGTATTTACAAACGATCTTTCTCGCTCGTCCATTTTAAGCAGGGAGGGTTCCCCTCCTGTACTGGAGTCATGATAAATGGGATCTCCAAACTTTTCACATAATTCAGTATCCGTCAATCCGATGTTAGGCATCTCCACTGCGCCAGTGACTTATCAGATTACCAGCTACAAACACGTTATTGTTATTGTGGATACGGATATGCTTATCCTTACCACAATACCAGTTCTTAATGGTGTTGAGTCACCCACCTGGACAGGGTGGCTCACTTCTGAAAACCCCCTCGTTTCGGGGTGACCTGGCTTCCTCCATGGTTGTTGTTTGGAGTGCTGCCATACTTGGTGTAGTCATCATTGCTTCTGCCAAACCGATGTTCGGTAGGTTGTTGTCTCACTCCCCAGCTTGAGGAACCGCGTCCTTGGTTACCACGGAACCTGTCGGTTCCCCTGCCTCTGTTGAGCGTGTTGTTTCCACGGTTCTGGTGCTTGTGAGGATTTCATCTTTTTCCCCTGTATGCGTTGTTAGTTTGCATACAGTTGTCTGACGCTCGCACATATTTCATCAGATGTTTGTTTCGCTCCCCCAAGTTCTCTCCTAGCAGATACTCAGTTGGCTCCGGCAAGTCTCCATAGACGTTTCTTTTCGGTTTGATGAGTTCCTTCCCAAGGCGCGAGTGCACCACCTTTGTTAAGCTCTGTTTTCTGTCACACCTCATCTGGGCGTGTGTCAACACGAACATCTTGATAGCATTGAGCATGTTGATTGCATTCTCGTTCAGCTCTCGGTCAGCCAAGCCTGGCTGTAATATTATGTCCATGACAGGCACGATCGCTGTAAGTGATCCCAGCACTCCTTTCATCGCGGTTAACAGTATGCTCTCACCATCTCGTCTCCCTTCTGCGAACCGAATCTCTTCGTTTAGGGCCTGGACCCGTGCTGCTGGCACATCTGCCAGCCAGACCTGTGTATTGGCATGAGATCTCCCTCAGAGTGTTTTGGGGCCTCCCTCGGTGGGCCCCTTATAGTAGTGGTGTATAACTCCAGCCATGCTCTCGCTGATCGTTATCCTAGCCGCCACTGCTTTTTGCACTTTCTTGTACACCTCCTGGAGTTCTTTCAATACGTTTCCTTCGTGTAACCCTGTTACCAGTTTGAACTCTTGCATCCTCCTTGGCGTGTCAGTTTTCGTTGTTGTTGTTGTTGTTGTTGCTGCCTCAGCTTCGCCTTCACCGGTTCTTCCACCACCGGCTTCGGTGGCTTCCGAAAACTGCTGAACAGTGACACCATTGCTGGGCTATCAACCATCACTTTTGACCTAGTTGTCATTGCAGCATTAAACTTTACTCATAATGCCGTAAGTTGCTCATTTCTGTTCAATGTGCCTAATGAGTTTCCGTCACTCTCTTCTTCATCTAGTACATGTAGGCATCCTCCTCCTGCGTGTCTTCATTGTAATCCCATCTGGCGCTGCATGCGGCGGCATCATGTTGACCTACATAGGCTGCGTCCTCTCCTGCATGCTCCTCCATGCGGCACGCTCTTCTTCTCTTAGGTGAGCTTCTCGTTCTGTCTCAGCCACTTTACGCATTTCCATCATCTTTGCGTACATCCTTTTAAATTCCGACATGTCATTCGCCGGCTCCGGCTGTGTGTGTGTTTGACCCACATGAGTCGCTTCAGCGTGTTTTGACCGCGTTTTCGGCTTCGTGTCCTCCATCTTTTTTCGCTTTGGTTTGGCCTTAGCATCCTGTGTCTCCGAGTCACTCCCGCTCAAACATGGCGCCGTTGTAATTGCTGGATTTTCGTCCGTGGACATCATCCTTGCCATGGGCATTCTGGTCCCTTGTGCTTTTGCGACCACTCCGTTAGCTCACCGAGTATCGGGATCTTGCTTTTTACGGCCGAGCTCGTGGAGGCGCACGTGTCTCGCAGTCCCAATGGATCTGTAACAACAGCGCATTATAAATGTTTTTAGTATCAGTAATACCGTGGCACAACATAATTTGGCACAATTTCACACTTCACACAATGACCACATCACAACATCACCACATAACACAATTTAACGTTTCCATCTGGTAAATTACTTACCTCTAAACTCTTTTCTTTCTAATCCTCCTCCAACTCGCTGTTGCTCCTCCTCTGCTGAGTTGCGTACTGAGGCTACTTCCAGGTCTGCACGGGCTTGACCTCTCCCCGGGTACTTAACTTCCGGTATTCGGAAGATGAAGTAAGAATTTGTAATATTAAGTATAAAATTTGGGATTCCAGGAGGATGAGTGTAGTGAGTCTCACTCAGCACCCCAGGTGCAATAATACATACACAGGTAGGCATGGGTAGGCTGATTGGATCAGTGAGCCCAGATAGTCTAGGTTAGGATGCTAGTACTGAAATGGCATCTTCCTATCAGCAATTCTCGACGAGGCTTTCCGAGACATGGGGGATGGCATCTATATACAGTCCAGACAGAGCGCTGACCTATTCAATGTCGCACACTTCAGAGCGAAGACCAAGACTACTCGGATATTGGTGAGAGAGCTGCTATTCGCAGATGACAGTGCACTGGTTGCCCACTCTGCTGAAGAGATCCAGAAAATAGTGGACGCTTTCTCCGATGCATCAAAGAAGTTTGGCCTGAAGATTAACATCAGTAAGACGGAGGTGCTGTACCAACCCAACTCTACAAGAACCCGAGAGGAGGAGATCATGGTTGACGGAAACAAGCTGAACTCTGTTCCGGAATTCACCTACCTCGGAAGCACTATATCAAGTGATGGACGCATTGATGCTGAAATACAGAGGAGGATGGCCAAGGCTAGCTCATCTTTCGGCCGACTACGCCAGAGACTCTGGAGCAACCACCATGTGTCCATGCGGGTCAAAGGCTAGATCTACCGTGCAATCGTGCTATCCACCCTACTATACGGAGCTGAGGCCTGGACAGTGGTCAGACGACAGGTGAAAAAGCTGCATGCCTTCATGATGCGACATCTGCATTCAATCATGAGGCTAACCTGGAAGGACAAAGTGACAAATAAGGAAATACTCGAACGGACGGGGCTGCCCTCTATGGAAGATCTTCTGATCAAAAAGAATCTCCGGTGGACTGGACACCTCATGAGGATGTCATCAGACATGCTACCAAAGCAGATCCTCTATTCTCAACTGTCTTCTGGTTACAGAAAGAGAGGGCGCCCTCGTCTCCGGTTCAAGGATACCATCAAGAGAAACCTGAAGCTGAGAGACATTAAGACCGACTCATGGACATCACTCTCACAGCAGAGAGTTAAATGGACAGCGGCAGTCAAGTAATGAAAGCAGTCATTGTCGCATCGCGACCGACAGCATGATGATGATGATGACTGAAATGGCAGAAATATGGGTTTCAGCGAGTATCGACAAACTTAATGTCAAAATCAATCCCTAAAAGTCGGGAAACAACCGATCGCCGGACAATTCTCATCCTTGATAATTTTTAAATGTGCAATGCAATCAAACACTATCAAAGCACTCATTACAACAGCAAAAGAACAATTAAAATCATTGCTACCTTGATCTCTGATAACTTTGACAGCTCGGCCCCGCCCACCTCCTTGCTGGCCCAACACAGCGCGTGGTAGGACTTGATTTTATGTTCCTCTCCTTCTTTTAACGTCGTCGTATCATTCCTGTCAAAATTTAACCGGGATGGAAAAAGATTATTTAGCAAAAGATATAAACTATATGAGTGGTCGGGAGGGGTGGAGGCAAATATTGTTGGTTACAATCAGGAAGATGCGGAGCTTCATAAGCGAAAACACTGCCCTACTGCTGTATAAATCAACAGTTCTACCAATAATAGACTATAATGATATAATTTATGGATTGCTCACAAAGCAGCAACTGACTAAGCTACAAAGGATCCAAAACCGGGCGTTAAGAACAATTTATTGGGGCAAAACACTAAGTGTACAGGAAATGCATGACAAAGCAAACCTAGATTACCTAATGGTTAGAAGAGATTCACATCTCCTATCACTTATGTACAGAAGAGCCAGAGATACCCAATATACAGAAAACACAAAAAGGAATACTAGACGGGCTGATTCCACTCTACTCAAAGTCCCCAAGCCTTCCACAAACAAACTAATTAAAGCACCAATTTACAAAGGCAGCATGATGTGGAACAACCTACCAACCAGAACCAGGGCAGCGTCCTCTTACCTACAATTTAAAAACTCACTAAAAGTACATCAGATTGGGCAGGCCCTTATGCAGTTGCAGTAAAGTATGTTCAATGGCGTAACCATACCGTAAGTGGCAGACCACCAAACCCTCAGCCTCGGTTTCTCCCCCCCTCAGCCCCCACTTTTTTAATTTGCTGCTGTTCCTCTGTTATCTCCAGTCAACCATATACGATGACAGAGACAGTCCAGGTAAAAATGTAAAATTTAAGACCTAAATGCACTGGGATTGGTCCCACTGCTTCACTGGTCACAGATGGTCCAGTGTATTATTAACAAGCCCACCCCAACAACATAATTCATAAACTCACATAACTAGCTACATTAGAGTTACACTAGAATTTTCCTAACAAACCAACATTTATATACCGCTTGCCTAACTGCAACTGAACATTAAAACTTACTACAAGTTTACCAACTGAATACAGAAGACAACTTCTGCTTACATTCTAAATACTATGTAAATACTCACATTGATCTGACTAATATTGATCTGGTTATATGACACTACTGTACCATATTGTTATGGAACTTTTGGGTTTCAGAATTTCATTGTGTTACATGGTGCAAATTTTCTATTCAACAGGTATTGTACACCTTATTCTATATACCTTTTGTGTAAATAACCCTGAATTGAAAAATGGCTGGAAGACCAGTGCTTCGGCACTGACAAAAGACTTATTCAGCAGAATAAACATATTTACCACAAAAAAAATGTATGTACTAGCAATCTACCGTAACACTTGTACAGATAAACTGAGTTTAGGGTTTTCATATGTGACGTAGCCAAGCACAGTTAAACAAATCTTCGTTTTTGCTTTTCTTTTTAAACAACTAAATCCCCAAATATAAGACACCAGATTTCATTGGCTCCATTATGCTAATTTGTCCATATAAGCTGAAGTTTGAGGTGGCAATTTTACGGTATATTATATAACGAATATCGCCAAATCATATAGAATGCGTGGGGTATGCGTGCTACTGACTGTACATTAAGAATACTATTATGTAGCGGCTGCAGAACATGGTTTATGCCTCCTGGCGGAAGTAATTAGTGTAGCCGCCTAATGGCAGCAGGCGATTTTATTGTATATACCTGAGCATGCATCAAATAATATCAAATGGGAGCTTGGTAATTGTATTTACTTCATAATCCAAACATAATTTTCATTCAAATCTTTATGTGTAATGAGTAATTCTGCAGAACCTCATTTTTCTTTTAAGAATCAAAAGACCGAGTTCCAGAAATGCTCAGATTCGGGAAACATTTTATAAATAAATCTATTAATATTTAATCAAGTAAAAGTAAGCATTACTTTGTGACGATTTGAAGGTCTCGAATTTTGATACGCTTCGTCTCCTCGTTTATTTTCTGTAAAAAGAACAACCACACACACACAAATTGTAGTAATTTATTATTAAGCAAAAATACATGCATATAAGAATTTATACATAACATATACACTGGGCTTTTTTTCCTTTTTTTTTTTTGGTCCATTAGTTGTTTAAGCAGGGGAAATTTCAGTCATAGACGACTGGTCTTCCTCATTCCACTGCTGGTCGATAGAAAGCCCGAGCCTACACTTTTACCGACCCAAGGGATTTTTAACCTCCCACACCACATAGACATGGTATGAGAGCAACCGGCCTTTGATGACGCTGTAAGTTATACACAGCGGTGGAAATCCAAATTGGCAGAGCTGGGGGCACGGGGAATCGAACCGCCGACCAACAGATTAGGAGTCTGACCTAGAAACAAGTCAGACACTCTAACCACTCTGCCACAGAGAACGCTCTGTACACCTGCTTGTTCTGTAAGAAAAGTGACTTTCAATTTTGTACACGTCGCATCTGAAATGTTCTTGCCCGACAAAGAAATTGTTATTCAAAGAAAAACAAGCAACATTTTTTTATATATAGTATAATTAGCTTTAACCCGTGCACAGCATGGGTATATATATAATGACAGGTCAACCTGTCATTATATATATATTCACGGTCTCTGACTATATTCAGAGACCGTGTACATATCTACATTCTCTGCTATATTCTGGACTCGTGCACGGTCCCATTTCAATATAATGCCGCCATCTGGTGGAATCCATCTGTACCATTATGCGGTAAACCATATCAGTGGCAAACCATATCAGTGGCACTATCTAATGGCGGAGTTAACAACACCCATGGTTACATGACTCAAATTGGATGCCACTCGGGTCGAAGTGACCAAAGTTAGTCAAAACCATCAAAATTAATATGAAATGTGTATGGTAGGCACACAAAAACATCCTATTAACAACCCATATATGGCAAAGCATCAGTGGAGTACGATGATGCGCATTGGCAGTGCCGATTAACAGAGGAGTAGTGGTCAGAACGACCATAAAACTTAACCACCATTTGGTATTATATATAAATTTATTGTTGACTTGTCAAGTGGACAAGCATTAAGAAATACAGTGAAACAGTGAAATTAAAATTATAGACGATTTTTAAAAACTTACCTTTTGAAGCTTGGCCAGCTCCTGTCTGGATAGTCTGATTCGATGTGGGTTAATTAACTCAATAATGAACGGGCGACCTAAGGACAAAAAAAAGGGGGGAAAAGATATGTTCTTGTGAAGACTTAATGGGTCCAGATAAGCACGGATAACCTATAACTTCGATGTTCCTATACCTTATTATATTAAATACCATGATGGTTTGTTTTTGTAAAGATAGGTATTACAAATTTCCATGATATTTTAAAATAAAAATACCATATTTCCATGACCGATGAAGACAATAGAAGTCAGTCATGATATTAAATACCATGATAGTTTTGTTTTTTTAAGATAGGTATTACAAATTTCCAGGACATTTTAAAATAAAAAGACCATATTTCCATAACCGATGAAGACAATAGAAGTCAGTCATGAAATTAAATTAAACTGAGAAGCTTCATATAATAAATGCATTGACAACCGTTACATACTCCAGTACATGCAACTGGATTAAGGTGGTTAGAAGCCTTAAAAGTGTAAATATTAGCATGTGGTATACATATGTACATTAGGGCTGCGTTCATGGTATGCCTCGGAGAAATTCCTGACGTCATGCTAGTCTGAACGACTTTACTGTTGGTCGCCTCGAAAACGGCCACCCCATAGGGGGTGGCCATTTGCAATGGAAAAGAAGAGCTCTGATTGGCTGAAACCACTGAATACGGCAGCCATTTTCAAGGCACCTTTTGTCTCCAATCTGAAAAGGGAGATGTCTCGAAGATGACTCAGAGGCATACCCTGAACGGAAATAAGCAAAAAGACATCTCGGAGCCGTATCCTGAACGCGGCCCAGGTCGACTAGCTTGGTAGCAGATTAAAAAAAATTAATTTAATAGGAATGAAAACAAGTAAATGAATTCTATATTTTAATATTGGGAAGAATGCAAAATTTCATGATCTTCAGACTTGATCAATAATAGTCCAAATTTCATGATTTTCAAGCGCATTGGGAACTCGGAATTCAGATAAGTCTCCTTTTTTTCGCCTTTTTTTTTTCACAAGTCAGGAAAAAAAAACAACTGTGACAATTAATTAACACCAACCGTTACCCAGCATTCTGACATCGACATCCTCTCTGCCAGAAGCAGAGAATTTATAATCTAAAAATGGAAGAAGAAAAAAACACGCGTCATTTAATAAGAGAATAATACCAGTTCAACACATTACCCTAGCCTCAGGGAGTGTAAAGTGCTGCCACCAGGGGGACATGGGTATCACTAAATGTGTCAATGACGCTGGTTAGTCTGTGGACATTGAGTGCGCCCTATTTAAAGCAACACACTGGCAGTGACACTGGAACCAGCGGTGAACTGGTGACGGTAGAAGAGACCTATTCACTTCAAAGCTTCTCTCATTTTCAAAACCACACAATTAATTCTACTTTTAGATTTTAATAGAAATTAACCAGATATGAATTTTATTTTGATTAAAGAACAATCGTTGGTTCCCACTCTTTATAAGGTTGGGTGGGTTTTTATTAAAAAGGAATTTTCAGGACTCGGGACAGCTCTTTTTGAGGACCAAATCCAGAAATATTATGGCCATCCTTATGAAATGTTGTATGCTTGTAAAATATTCCGATAAAACGCATTGGTGGGGAATGCAAATGGTCTATAATGGAGTACAAATGGTCTATTAATGTAAATGATATATAGGGCCAGGTGCATGAATGTATTTATGTAGTTGCTGGTGATTCTTTACTTATGGTCAATAGTCATTGTGTATTAGGTAGATAGTGTGAATGAGGCACTAGTGATAGTGTGTAAGGAGCCTCAAGAGCTCTACTCACTACCCCCTCCCCCCACCTGTTAGTCACAGATCACCACACACACAACTCAGGCAGGTGGAGGCTAAGCAGCCACACCGCATGGTGGTGGTGGGTAGATCACAGTAGCCATGGTGACCCAGGAATGCTTACTGTTCATTGGTGGAACTATAAATGCTTGTTGCTGATTGGAGATAATGGTCAGGTGGTATGCCATACCAGATCCATGTACCACTATATAATAATAAACCTGAGGGTACAAGCTCTCACTCTACTTTCATTCTTTATACTCTTCTTTTCTCTTCTTGCCTGTATTGATTTCCTATAGCCTGCCTACACAACCACAGATGCCAGCCGTCGACTTTACACGCTGATATCCTGCGAGAATGCTGAAATCATCTACTGGCCATCCAAAAGTTAATTATTCATGAAGAATTCAGCAACAAAGGATCATAACAACCATTTTCATTTGCAAACCAAGATTAGAATGTTTTAAATATGATTTCAAATTGTCAGGCAACTATATTGTCATGACTTTGTATGACATTTGGCCCTTAACTACAAATTTTAAGGACTGCAGTACTCCACTTTTAAAATCAGTTTAAATACTTTGTAGGTTTTTAAGAACCAGTACTGTTAAAAGCGGCATTGTCCGATGAAAGCATAAAACCTATCTAGATTTGAACCTACGAATCAAACCTAGACGCTGGTGCACTCATTAAACATTGGTTGCAGTCTGATACACGATAAAATGGATAAACATAGCCTATGTTATATATTTTGGTGTCTATACAGAAATTAATTTAGCATGTTTTCACTTCAAATATCTGCCTTTAAGGGGAAAAAAAGTTACTTTAAACTAATATATTATAGTAATGTACTACAGCTGGCCAGCATTGAAAACAAGCCTGGGTAGCCGGGCTTACATGCTATGGACAGTATAAATACAGCCTCAATAAAAAAAATAAAAAATGTATTTATCTTTAATAATATAGGAGAAACTCAAAAACTATCAGATTATGGAACTTTAACTTGGGTGATGAGATGAGAAGCGGTGTTTCTGACAGGATGTGCTGCGTCTTTGTGCATTGTACACGTTGTCAAACATGAGTAATTCAATGCACGGGACCAGCGGCGTGCATAGTGTTGCTATGGACGCTAACCTGTAGTTGACAGTCTGAACTATCACCGGCATTTACCCGCCACGCCACCTCGAGATTTTAAACTGTACCTTAGCTGTCTAAGGCAGCATTTAAATCAGATCGATCAGAGCTGCTAAACCATCAAGACGCGTGCTTCTGCGCCAACAAATTTGCCATCCCACCCACCCAAACTTCGAAAAGAAATTCAGTAGTGTTAAGTGTCTGTGAACCTAGGAACTTTCATGAACCTGACTATAACTTTGACTAAACAAGAACAAAATAAATGCCAATGTATAACATGTCGGTCTCGCGCTTATTCAATTACCTGCGGTGCCCATGACTTCACCGACACTCTCACAGATCAGCTCCTGTATTGACGACTCTGCGTGCCGCACCCCGTCAAGGATCCACGGCGACTGGGGTAACTCCCGACAGAACTTATTGTACCGGCCTACAAACAAGAAAGAAATGCACATTTGTTTATGGTTTCACGTCCTGGCGTATCAGGATTGAGTTTATTTTGTGAGTGTACAGGGATGAAAGTGGTCACTGGGGGGAAAAAACATGGAAATCAGGTCGAGAACTTGGCACCATCTGGCGGGTTCCGGCAGAATCAACAGCAAATTTCCTCGAAATTAATCGATGAATATAAAAAATTGCGGAAATCCATGAAAACCTAGAGATCTTTTATCTCTGTATTTAACCACGAACATATAGTATGGTTTCCCTCAGGGGTGATCTTCCAACTGAGCAACCAATTTACGAAGGCGGGTGCGGGCAGTTGATTGATTGATTGATTGATTGGTGGTTGCTTTACGCCGTGTCGGCAGCATAGGCCATATGCACAGCGAGAAATGTTTGTTTTTTGTTCAAGCCATCGCTTTTACATGTAAAAGCAGACAATCAATTATGTGCCAATAGACACTAATTAAAGCTCACAATCATATATTTGTTGCGAAGGGAAACAAATTCCCATAGAAAAAGAAAAGTTTCATTAATAATTGATAGAATTTATTTAGTAAACTATATGAGGTGGTGAGGCGGGCAGTTCCATACAGTGCTTTTGATTATTTTCATGAGGAACAAGATTATGGTACAGTGGTGTGATCTTCACCCCCTTCTCGGGCAAAGTTATGGTCCTGGTGAGCTCCGTAATCGAACCCTCAATCCTACCCGTGAGTCAGTTAACTGCGGTGTGGGTGGGTGGGTGAAGAAAGGGTGGTGGAGGTCCTTCCTGTATGGCTGCTGGGGTAGGAGTGGGACCGTGGAGGGCTTTGAAAGTTTGAATTTCGTATCACGTGTGGTTTTTGCGGGAAAGGCACTGAGGCTCCAGCGTCTGGATAACATAGTTCGGGTTTAAAACGCTAGGCGGCTCCACCTGCGCGGCAGTGCGGAGGTAGTTCGTCAGAGATCCGTCAGGTGGCTGGAGCGTTGCCGGTTAACTCAATGGTGGTTTCCGCGCCTCCGCCCGTAAATTACCCATGTTACGAATAACATGCACAAAGTTATATTAAATTAAAGTTCATACTTATGCAAAATAGATTGTTACAACAAATCGTCAAGTGAAATTGTTATCTAGAATCAGATATGCCCCGATATGCATCAGATATGTGGTGTTCTCTGTGGCGGAGTGGTTAGAGTGTCTGACTTTTTTCTAGGTCAGACTCCTAATTTGAAGGTCGGTGGTTCGATTCAGCATGCCCCCACCTCTGCCAATTTGGATTTCCACCGCTGTGTATAACTTACAGCGACATCAAAGGCCAGTTGCTCTCATACCATGTCTATGTGGTGTGGGAGGTTAAAAATCCCATGGGTCGGTAAAAGTGTAGGCTCGGGCTTTCTATCGACAAACTGTCTAATGGTGAAAACAAGTCTATTCAGACTTATCCATGATAGGCAGTATAAATCTTCAAGAGAAATGCCTCATCTATGTATACATATATGTAAGCATTTCACATTTCACATGCTTATATATACATATGACCACAGGACTAGTGAAATCAATGTTACATAATAGTGTTTGTTCAATATGTCCCGAATTTAGGAGGCATTCGTCGCCGTAATCCTCATACTTATACAAGATACACACCTACACCCTCACCACACACCTACACCCCCACCACACACCTACACCCCCACCACACACACACACCAGACACCTACACCCCACCACACACCTACACCCCCACACCACATCCCTAAACCCTCACCACACAACTACACCCCCACCACACACCTCCACCACACACCTACACCCCACCACACACCTACACCCTCACCACACCCCAAACCCTCACCACACACCACACACCTACACCCCACCACACACCTACACCCCCACCACACACCTACACGACGAACACACACACACACCCTTCTATCCAACCATGATCGCCGACTTGGACCGGGAACGGGTGCTGCCACCTGGTGTATAGCGAGATAACTGGCTCATGAAAGCTCCCCATTGGTATCGAATTGTGACTTCTCATTCATGGCAACTTCATAGTGATGTCACAGTGGCATATAGTGCTGCCCTGATACTGAGCAAACCAGTCCTTACCCGATCCCATTAATGTTCGTTTGTTTGTTGGGGTTTTACGTCCTAGCAACATATATGGTCATATCAGGACGGGTCCCATTAATGCAGAATGCCAGCTAAAGTAGCGAAAAGTCACTGGTTTGACTCGGCCGGGACTCAAACTCCCGACCTTCCCCACAGGTTGTCAGCACTCTTTCAATTGTGAATTGTTGTTGTTGTCAAATTGCAGTAGACTGATATATAAATCGTAGGGCTTTGCATTACCTGCCATGAATATCGCCTCGTTGGTACACACAATCTCCTTACACTCTGCGTGCAGGGACGTACGACTTGGAGGGCTTTGATAGAACCTATAACACAAAAGTACATCTTCTCAATGAATCTGCCAACTCGTGGTAGCCAGTATATATATATAGCCCAGGTTAGAGACTGGAGCTGTCTGCTGCTAATACAGGGGCGCACCCAGGGGGGGTTCCTGGTTGCCCGGACCCCCCCCCCCCCCCCAAAAGAAAATTGAATTTATTAAGGAACACTAGATTTTAAGATTATGTGAAAAATTGCACCAAAATGGCGGTTGTTGCACCAGAAAACCATGTAAAATATTGCCCTAAAATGGGTGTTGTTCCACCAACCCATGTGAAAAAAAATTACCCTAAAATAGGGGTAGTTTCGATCCATATTTGGAAAATCCCCCTAGCCAATTCCTGGGTGCCCCCCTGTAATATACCCAATACACATTTCCTTCCAGTGACTAGTACTAGTAGATACTTTGACCAACATTATTAAATTTGCATAATTTGATGTGAAAGCATTAAACATTGATTTTGACGTGCACATCAAAATGCTAAACAATATAAGTTTCAGCAGTGACAGGTTCTATTAAATTGACTTAGTATTCACTTCTATGCAGCAGTACATGTTTAATAAATGCACCAGTAACTAAGTTGGATATGTAGGAACAAATCTAGGTAAGTGGCATGGTTGTTCAAATGTGCTGCTCCCATTGGACTATGCAGCTTGAATCCTTTAAAATAAAAGTTTAAACTAAGCTACAGTAGATTATAATAATTAACTTAATATACTTAGCTAAAAGAATGTGGTAGAAACTCAAAACCACCGGAGTATGCAAATTTAATAGCAGCCCAACCTGGTATGGCAGGGTTATATATATATATCCGTATCATACTGCCAACAGTCCTATACTAAGTGTGGTGATCTACACTGTACAGCCAGGCATATATGAGGCTTTGTTTTGTTTGTTTGTTGTTATTGTTTTTTAATTTTTTATTGAGGCTGTGTTTATACTGTCCATAGCATATAAGCTCGAGTACTCGGGCTTGTTTTCAATGCTGGGCAGCTGTAGTGGTGGAGTTATCTTATCACACAGTAGCTGATAAGGTGTTTGATTGCCTGTATTACAGTAGTAGGTAAGTGGTTGCTTAGTATGGTTAGTAGTCTATGTTAGTTTTTTGGATTTTCTTGGTATATATATATTTTATTTGTTCTACTCTTATTACTAGCCTACTCATATTTACATATCATAGGCTTGCATGTGGTTGTTAGGTGTATTATCTGGTTAATTTTGCATGGTTACCTTCCATTGGCCATCCCGCTGGTGGGCCGTGACATATCACATGCCCCCTTGCAGTGCGGCTTAGTGGGGGTTTCCTAGCCTTATTTTGCACAGATATTTGTTGTATGTTTTTAGGTCAGGAATTTGTTGTTCCTTTACCGTTTGGTCATTCCATGCCTTGGCAGCCATTTCCAGTGTGCTCCTTTCGTGAGCTTTGATTTGGCTTCTGGTCTGCCTTAGTAGTGGCGCGTTATTTGCTCTAGTGTTCCTTTGTGGTTTCGTTAGGAGTTTAATGTCTTGACTGTAGTCATATGCTAATGTTTTGAGGTGAATTATTCTCCTATTTTCTAGTAATTTTACTTAGTTCTTTTGTGTATGTCATAGGTGGGGAGCAGTTTGTCTACTCTTAAGCAGATTTTTAGGGCTCTGTTTTGCAGTATATGCAGTTTTTTTAGTAGTTTTACGTCCTAGCAACATCTAAGATCATATTAGGACAGGTACTGACTTGTGACAGTGTGCTGTCATGGCAACTTTATAGTGCTGTCCCACTGGGAGACCAGGCATCTAGCACCATGACCAGATATCCCACAGTCACATTATGCTAATACTGTACTATCCCACAGTCACATTATGCTAATACTATCCTATTAATGCTGAGCGCCAGGCTAGGTAGTGACAAGTATCAATTTTATAAGTCATTGGTTTGACTGGGGTTGGATTCAAACTCCTGACCTTCCACATAGGAAGCCTTCGCTCTATCGATTCAGCAACCGGTTGCGCTCGCGCAAAGGAATTAGGGGCATATGGTGGGTCATTTACACAGCCAAAACTGAGAAAAATGGGTAGTTTGAGCTACAGAAACACAGGTAGGGTATTCTAACAAGAGGAATAAGCGCTGCGATTTAGAATAGAAGTGATATTTCCACTATGCACTGTCTAATGACCTTCCTTAAAAAGATCCATTAGATATATTATCAGTAGTCTCCCTAGTATTCTGGAAAGGGATGGCGGGAATAAGTAGAGCCGGTAGTAAATGGATGGGGGAAATCAGTAGGGATGGTGGAAACTTATAGGCAGTATGTGTAAGCTGCTGCCCAACGGATGGCAGGCTTACTAAATAAGTCAACTCATGCTACCAACAGACGCTAATTAGCGATTGCGCATTCACTTACCTTTTGAACTTTGACTCTGACATGTCCTTGAGCGCTTTTGAAACGTTTGTCCGCGTAAAGGTTTCCCAGCCCTAATGAAAACAATGTAAGTGATATACAAAAAGGAAAGGTGGTGGGAGTGAAAACAGGTAATACTCGTGATTTTATATATTATGTATTTGATATATTATATAAAATCATATGCATGTGTGTTCTTTAGGCAGTGAGTGACGGCATGACACTGTATTGAGCACTTTCTAATTTAACCGGTGGTGGTGCTAGTATCAGGGTTATGTTACAGGGATGGTGTCAACCTGCAGGAGGTGCATTATAGTGAGTGAGGAGTGTCGGAAATTGCCGGTGGTGGTGCTAGTATCGGGGTTATGTTACAGGGACACTGTCAACCTGCAGGAGGTACATTATAGCGAGAGAGTGTCAAAAACAACCGGTGGTGGCGCTAGTATCAGGGTTACGTTACAGGGACAGTGTCAACATGGAGGAGGTACATTATAGTGAGTGAGGAGTGTCGATAACAGCCGGTGGTTGCGCTAGTATCGGGGTTATGTTACAGGGACAGTGTCAACATGGAGGAGGTACATTATAGTGAGTGAGGAGTGTTGAAAACGGCCGGTGGTGGCGCTAGTATCGGGGTTATGTTACAGGGACAGTGTCAACCTGCAGGAGGTACATTATGGTGAGTGAGGAGTGTCGAAAACAACCGGTGGTGGCGCTAGTATCGGGGTTATGTTACAGGGACAGTGTCAACCTGCAGGAGGTACATTATAGTGAGTGAGGAGTGTCGAAAACGGCCGGTGGTGGCGCTAGTATCAGGGTTATGTTACAGGGACGGTGTCAACCTGCAGGAGGTGGATTATAGTGAGTGAGGAGTGTCGAAAACGGCCGGTGGTGGCGCTAGTATCGGGGTTATGTTACAGGGACAGTGTCAACATGGAGGAGGTACATTATAGTGTGTGAGCATGTTGGATGAGTATGCTGGATAAGCATAATACTGGAAGATCAATTTATTTACATTCGCATACTAAATGATACAGCCCACATATATCCAAATACATATACACACAGACAAGCAGTCCCTTTAAACATAATTACTGGTCGAGCCTAAATATATATCAAGGTTGGGGAGCTATCCTACAAAGCTTAGCAACTTGAAGATAGATTAATTAAAACACAAAATTATTCCGTAAAGCATTAAACAAAAATTATCTTCACTTTAAAAACGGTCATTTCTATCACACAAAGCTGAACTCCTAATGTACCTTTAACATTTAGCTGACCAGTGGGGCCAGTCGGTTTTATCAGATTGGGAATTTCAAATAGGTCGTCAACATTATTTAGGCATTTACTTCAGTTACTTACTGCTCTGTTGCTCTTCCGTCTTCTAAAGATATTTGGGAAGCAATCTAACCTAAAAGATCAAAATCAAGACTACTATTATAATAGAAATGTACAAACGTTTGAGATGTGGACTTATCGAAGGATGATGAAAATATCATGGACAAAGAAGATCACCAACAAAGAAGTTCTCAGAAAAATTAAAAATAAGAAACACTTGTTTGCCACTATACAGACAAAGAAACTTATTTATTTTGGCCACATCATTCGTCAGAGTTCAATATACCGAACATTGTTGGAAGGGAAGGTGAATGGCAGCAGAGGGAGAGGGAGACCAAGAACATTATGGTTTACAAATATTTCAGTGGACAGGCTTGAATTATGCAGTCTATCAGAACAGCACACCATCGGGACAAGTGGAGAACCATTGCATCCAACCCTTGACTAGAGGACGGAACTATTGATTGATTGATTATAAAAGACATTTGCCGATTTTCAAATATAGTAAATGTCTGCATCAACCAGTTTAATATCAATTATCAGAAATTTAGCATTTTTAAGCAATCTAAAGAACATTAACACAAACTTAGGATTGCTAAGTAATAATTATAACATAACACTGATTGAAATTGTCCTGTTTCATCAACTACCCTAAAAAGAAACCAAGGGAAAAAAACCTCTTACCTTAATCTCATACTGATTCTAATATGAGGTGTTCATATTTCTGTTGTTACCATATTCAATTCTCCGTAAAAATATGCAATGAGCAAATACAAAAGAGTTGTAAGAAAGACGCTTGGAGAGTGAACACATGACTCTTCCAAATACTTACAAGAATCGACATTCTCGGTCGACGTTTGGATGTGTAAATGATAGGCAGATGTCGAAAGTGCTCTGCAAAAAGAAAATGTCATTCTGACTAGGGGAAACTGGACGTAGGATGATTTGATTCTCAGAGAAGAAAGCCGTCTCGGAGGGGGATTGGGGGTTGAGCGTAAATGGAAGTTGATATGGGTACTAATATAATAAGGCTACAACAATGTAAGTGGACCTCTCCAAGCAGAGTCTGTAGTGATAGGACAAAGGCACGGTGCAAAGACTATGCTTGGAGAGTTCTGTATGAAACCAGAGAGCATGTATATAGATGAGAGGGACAACTCTCATACTAGACCGTGTAACAGCTTCCGACTGTGGTGCTCCAAGTGGTGGTTGTTGAACAGTTTACGCGTACCGTCAAACTCAAGGCATTGTCAATGGTCGTGTGCCTTCTTCATACAGAAAAAGTGAAATATCTCTAAAACTACACCGCATAGAAACAAACTGTTTGGAACACATATAGAAAACATATTAAACGATGAGACTATATTAAATTCCTATGGTTAGTGTTCTGTATTTCTATTAATTTTGAATAAAATAGACATTTTGCACTGCACATACGGCAAACTCAATGCATTGTCAATGGCGGTGAGCAATCTTCATACAGAAAAAGTGAAATATCTCTAAAACCACATGACCTAGACACAAACCGCTTGGAACACATATAGAAAACATGTTTACAAAAAAGATTATATTAAATTTATAAGGTTAGAGTTCTGGATTCCTATTAATTTTGAATAAAACTGATGTTTTGCACTGCGTGTACCATCAAACTCAAGGCTTATTCAACAATAACCGCGAGAGGCGACACTGTAGCCTGTGTTACCGATTTTCGCGGGAGTTGTCCCTCTCATCTATATACACACTCTCTGATGAAAACTAGCTTCTGGTATCCCCCCCCCACCCCCACCCACTAATGCCTTAATGTCAGGCCTTTACTTTGTTTTTTGTTGTTTTACATCATGGCAACATCTAAGGTCATATGACCTTAGATGTTGCCATGACGGAAAGCTCCAACAACCAACCAACCAACCAACCAATAACCGCATGCCTTATGACCAAACTTGGTAGGAATCCTGTCAAACATTTGTTTCTAATGTAGGCTATAGTGAAATTACCCTAGAAAATATGCTACATTAGATAAACTACCACTTCTTGTATGTGTATTCAATATCCCCCCCCCCCCCCCACCCCGACCTTCCGTCGTGCATGCTGAAGGTGCGACTTGGCATACTAGGTCCCAGTTTTAGTCTATTCTGAAGTCAGAATACCTGGATTTCCCACTCCTTACCGGCCATTTGACCATTTCAGAATTTCGTGTAAATTGCATGTGGATGTAATTGACAAAACTGACCGACGTCGGCGCGGGTGATAGTGTGAGCTCCTGGGGCGAGGGGAGGCGAGTGGCTATGAGCATCTGGGCAGCCGGTTATAAGGTCGGGAGCCCGGGTGGTGGGGGTGGGGGTGGGGGTGGGGTTATGTAAGGGCCAACGGGCGAGAGGGAGGAAGATAGGACAGTGGGGGGGGGGGGGGGGGGTGGGGGGGGGGGGGGGGGGGTACTCCTCCCTCGCCACGAATCAAACGCAATGCAAGCATTACGACCGATACGTGGCAAGGGAGGACGAGAAGGCAGAGGTGGAATAAAAAACACTTTATTCACATGAAGGTCAAGTGCATCAATGGTAAAGCGGATAATGAGTAATCAATCATCAATAAGATCAAGGCGAATAATCAATCAATGAGTAAGTCAATATCAAGTAAGGTTTTCATCATAAATATGGCCCTATTTGACGACACGGCTTTAAACCATTAGCAATCAATGAAATCAACGTTATCGGCCAATCACAGGCCCCCATGGCCTGTTAGACACGCCTCCAATAGTCTGTTCAATGCCACACCCAAAGCCATGAATATCTCCTTAACTGTACCCACCCACCCACCCCCATCACAGTAAAATCTAATAGTAATATATACACTTTGTAATAAATCAACTTTAACAAAATGTAAACTCAATATGTTCCAAAATGTATGCTATGTAAGAACAATTATGGCAGTTGGTTAAAATAATATATACTCAGTTTATTTTAAAATATGTCAAATAAAAATAACCGATCACCTGGCGTCATACAACAAAAATAGCAAGAATACCCTACCATCATGTCAGGCAACAAAACAATTTTACCAACATTTAAATCACTTATCAGCTTTACATATTTGTATATTTACTCGTACAGGTTTACATCATTCGGCCTGCAATCAATACATGAGCTACAACCCTAAAAGACCAGCAAATAAAGCCGACGTTGCGCTCTGAGTGTGAAATTTAAAGTGCTTGCTGGGATTCCTGCAAGGTGATGTGAGTGCAGGGCCTAGTTTGGCATTTTCAGGTGGCACGCAGACTTTTTCGTCGATGGAATAAAATGCTATTGGAATAAAACGCGATGAATTAAAATAATATACAAAAACAAATCATATATCTTAATTTTTTTAATAAATGTGTAATCTTAGGTGATACGCAGCGGTGCGTGTGCGTATATACTATATATATATGGAAGCTAGCCCCCTGGAGTGAATCGGGTGCCCACCTTCATGCTGAAGGTCACCCCAAGGCGGTGACCTAACCGGGGTGAGTTGACCCACTTCCACACCTCCTTGATGGCCGCTAGGTCGTCAAGACCTTGCCCGTAGTAAGTCGTCCTGGAGAAGAGAATGTGTTATATTGACTTACTGATACGCGGCGAAGGAAGAAGACAAGCTGGGAGTAAACAAAAAAAGAAAAGAAGTTTATTTGTGAAGAGAAGAGAGCCTCGAAGAGCACTTCATCCTACGAAGAGAAAAAAAAAGAAGAAAAGAAAAAAAGGGGGGAAAACCCAATGGTGAGTGGGTGGGAAAAGGAGGTGGTGTGGACTGGAGAGGAGCAGGAGGCGGAATGGCTGTAGAATTGGGGGGGGGGGGGGGGGGGGGGGGGGGCGGTGGAGGAAAGGGGGCGAGGTAAGGAGGGCAGGGGGCGTCACTGGCGTAAGCCTGCGAGCCGATGGGCGGGGCGAGGGAGGAGCCCCCTCCGCGAATCAAACGCAATGCGAGCATTACGACCAACACAAAAAAAAACAACTAACACCCAAATTCTACCGTATATCAAAACAACACAACGAATAAAACTTAAATGAATATCTGATCACACTGAACTAAGACTAAGTAATGGTATTAGTATCTAATGAATTGGAAATCCTAAACCAATGACTAAAACCTCTTATGTAAATCGAAAATGATTTAATATACCTTAAATGATTTAATATTACTTATTGCAATGTGTACACTTTACTTTCTGAATCTACTCACTAGTATCTACTTTACATTAGTTCAAAGTTACTTTTATTTTAAATGGTAAACTTTTGAGATATTTTGAGTGCAAACATGGAAAATTAGTTTTCGCAAGCTTGCCAAAACTCTGACACCATAGACTTCTGCAGTAACAGGTTCTGTTAAAAGTTGACTCAGTATTACCTTCTATGCAGAAACAAATGCTTAATAAGTGCATCAGTATCTAAGTTAGATATGTCAAATCAAATCTAGATAATTGGCTTCGTTTTGAAAATTTGATATTTCGGTCATGTTGGCGAGGCTAACATGGGTAATTTGCTCAACGAGGCAATCAGGTCGAGCAAGGTTTCTTGCTGTCTCACGACACGCCCCGCCGTCACTTCTCACCCGGTCGCCGCTGCAGCAGGTTCGCTCTCTACTATTGGCACGAATCATCCTTGTTACTATACACGTGGTCTTCTGTCGTATCTGAGTTAGAATGCCGCCAACCAAAAAGAGAAGAGGTCGCCCACCGACGAAAACTGTGGCGGTCATCTCTAGCCCAAGGAGGCAGCCGAAGAGAACGGCAAGTTCGACTTGTCGACCCGTTCCACCGCCGTCAGAGGAATCTGAGCTTGACCATGAGGCTCAGCAGGAAGATGGCCGCCAACAGCAGTTGCCAGTGACGCCGGGTCAGCCAGCGGTGCGTGAGCTGGCACAGCAACAAGGAACTATCATGCAGCTAAGGCAAGAAAACAGGAGGATATCAAGTATGGCCTCGCGTCTTAATGCTCTGGAAAGGATTGCTGCTTTGCCGGGACCGCCTATGCCTCACCCGCCGCAGTCCCCAATGAGTCTGGGACATGGCGGCTTTGGTACGCCGGTGCCGCCTACACCTCGTCCTGCGGTTGGTCAACCGCCTCCAACAGCTTCACCTGCGCCCGTGGGACCCCCGCCGTCGGTCACTCGTTCCTACACTTCGCGAGCGGCTACATTCTACCAGCTACCACCGCCTCCCCCGCCCCGCACACCTCGCCCCGTGTCGCCGGCGCCTGGCCTCGGCCATGTGCTCACCCCGGTTCGCCAGGTGCGGCCTGCTCCAGTCTACGCTTCACCCCACCCGACCCCGAGATATCAGCTCATGCACCCTCAGCCGCCGGTCACCACTGACTTTCTACTGGAGTCCACGCATGCACTGCAGAAACCAAAAGGTACGGGCCTCTTCCCCCATACTTTCGTTACACGTGGTGATGGCTGTCGAAAAATTGCATTGGGGGAGGCAACCTGGGCCGAGTACTTTTTTGCTTTGAGATTATTAGTGGCTCAGCCCACTTTCCCGCAGGTGTGGTTCCCGGCTATATTGCAGCATGAGGAGGATTTGGCCTTGATGGCCATTTCTTGGGATTGGCCGACATGTCAAAGATGGTCGGAAAGGGTGTTTCAAATGGTGGCGGATGGCCGGTTGAGAGAAGGGTGGAGTAATCTAGCCGCTATCAAGGACATTCAACGGGATGTCTGCACTGAGTCACTTAGGGCGCTGCAAGCGCGAGCAGCGGCGCACCACGTGCACGAGCCGTACAGGCAGCAGTACTCACAGCCACGCACACAGTCCGAAGCAGCGCCAGCACCGGCTGCCGCTGCGGGTGTTAACCCTAACCCTATCAACCCGCGTGAGGAGTACAACCGATGAGAACGACGGTAAACCTTGCTACCTATGGAATTGGGGGAAGGACTGTGGGAATGCCTCGTCGCATGGCGAGCTGCCAGATAGGTCGCCACACATTTGCGCATGGTGCGCATATAAGTTTAAGCGTATTCTTTCTCACCGCGAGCAAGATTGCTTAAAGAAAAGGAAGTTCCTTGACAAGAAGGCTTCTGGTGATAACCCCGCTGCAAATAATACTGTAAGTTTGACTTGCTCACCGTTGACTGTTGACATGTTCGCTACTGAAATTGCTGGTACAAATCCGGTCTCTGTCTGTGTGCCGGAGATTTCGATGTCCCTGCCTGTTGCCTATAAACTAGATAATGTACATGTACTAGGCTCATCCAAAGTTAGTTCTACTGCTAGTGTATCTGATTTGACTGTTAACGTTGTAAATACTGTTGACGCTATTGTGCCGGGTCTGTGCGACACTCGGCTTGGCTTGGCTGCCGAGTCACGTGATCCTGCTGACCAGGTGGGTGGTCAGCCGGTCGCTGCCAATGACCTAGTCACGGCACCACTGACGTCATCAGGCGGTGACCCAGTTCTGAGTGTCGCGCCCACTGCTTTGTTGTCTGTTGGCGGTGACGGTGCTGTCGTACCGAGGGATGTTAATGGACCCCGTCGAGAGTTAGTGCTGCCGCAGTCCATGAATGGGAAAAGTCTTGTGGATCATGATAACGCACATACGGAGGTAGTTGTGAATAATAATGAGACTGGGTCGGAGGCGCCCAGCCCAGACTTCTTCCCTGAAATTTCATTTGATTGGTTTGATAAACCAATTGAAGTAGCGCTGTCACCGTATAATGATGCCCTGCCTAAATTCTTTACGCCACCACCCACACCCATGATGTTTAGGCATTCGCTATTAGATTTCTGGCCAGTCTCTTCTGATGAAGCTTGGTTCGGACTTGGGATTTACAGGGATATATTCGACAAGGTTAGGGTTACCGGCCTCCCTAATTTTCTATCAGCACGGATTTCGGTGCCTTCTGGCCTCAATATTCCGAAATGGCGTGGACTGTTACTAGAGTATCCAGATACGTTGTTAGTAGACCATTTGGAATTTGGGTGGCCTCTGGACTACACGTCTACACGGGTTCCCACCCCTACATATAAGAATCATTCAGCAGCAGCAGATGCCGACTTCCATATTTGTAAATTCATCACTACAGAGCTCGCGCACGGGGCGCTCTTGGGCCCGTTTGATCATTCTCCCTTTCTGCCTTGGACTCAAATTAGTCCAATGATGACGCGACCAAAGAAAAATTCCTCAGATAAAAGAATAATTATAGACCTGAGCTTCCCATTGGGTAGGAGTGTGAATGCGGGGATTGTGAAGGGCTTTTATTTGGGGGCCCCCTTTAATTTCTCGTTGCCATCAGTCATCACGCTTACTGACCGCCTAACGGTTGTGGGTACCGGTGCATGGATGTGGGGAGCGGATTTGGCTAGAGCCTATAGACAGCTTAGGGTTTGCCCGCTCTTAACAATACTGCTGGGTATTTGCCTTAAGGGAAAGACATATATTGACATTGCTCCTCCATTTGGCTGTAGGACGTCTGCCCTCGCTTGCGCGCGTACTACTCGTGCTATAGTTTGGCTGCTGAGGAAGGAAGGTTTCTTCGCCCTCTGTTATCTGGACGACTTTGTTGGGATTGAGAAATCTGAGGCAAGGGCGTGGCAGGCCTACAGGAAATTTAATGAGTTAACGACACAATTGGGCTTGGCGCTGGCCATAAGTAAATGCACGGTGCCGCACACTAAACTTACTTGGTTAGGTTTTGTCATTAATTCAGTTGATATGTCGGTTATGCTTCCGAAGGAAAAAATTAGGGATGTGCTGGAGGAATGTCTGGCCTGGAAGGCTAAGGATACGGCATCACGAAAGCAAATCCAGAGTCTGGCGGGTAAATTGCAGCATTTGTCTAAGTGTATCAAGCCGGCTAAAAGGTTTTCAAATAGGGTGCTGGAGGCGTTGAGGGCGTCGCCGTATGTGGGTCAGCATAAGTTTGATCCGGAGCTGTTGCTCGATCTGGAGTGGTTCCAGAAATTTGCTCAATCTTACAATGGGAGGCAGTTACTGCCCACGAAGCCGAGAGAAACCTGGGTAATTGAGTGCGATTCAACGCTCATGGCGGGGGGCGCGTTTTCAGCGGAGGAATTTTACATTTCCGAATATTCGACTGACCTCCAGTCACTCTCACTAGCCATAAACCAGCTCGAGGCACTTAATCTGGTACATGCATTGAAATTTCTGCTACCTGTTAACCCACATGAATACCTGGTGAGAATCAATACAGATAACTCGGCATCGCAGCAGGTGTTAGAATCTGGCAAAGGGAGAGACAGGATATTGTGCGCATGTGCAAGACAGATCTGGCTCATTGCAGCCGATTTAAACTTTGGACTAGAGGTTTGTCATAAACCGGGTGATACTTTGATATTGGCGGATGCCCTTAGTAGGGCCCCGCATTCTGAGCGTAGTAGGGCAAAGGCCAGTGATATGTGTGCTAACATGAATTTGAGGTCAGTAAGTGTACAGGTAGATATGAATATCTTAGCATTTTGATTCTGTGTCATTTCTGGAAGATAGTAAATGTTTTTGGCTCTATCTTCCAGGGTACTCGATAAAGCATCATCAGCGGCTGATCAACTGCTATACAAATGCCCTGGCGCCCCGTACATGGAAGAACAAGGCGGCGCATATCTCTCTTTTCTTTACTTTCTGCCAACAGCACAACGTAACAGCTAATGCTCCGTCTGTATATGATTTGTTGTCTTTTCTTTTATTCCTTAGTGATCGCCTAAAATCACCTGGCACCGTTGCAAATTATTTCAGCTCGGTTAAAGTATGGGTAGCGTCTGGCGTGGGCGATGCCTCAGCCTTTGATGCGCAGGAGATAAAGACGATGAAAAGAGGTTTGTGTAAAAATTCGAAACATGTAATCATTAGAGCGCCGCCTATAACCAGTGACGAGTTTAAACGACTGATAGTTTTCTTATATAGCTTAACACCTCTACCAGTGGTTCTGATCGTATCTTTGATAATAGGCTACTTCACTCTGCTGCGTCAAAGTAATCTCGTGCCAAATTCTGCGAATTTACGCGATAACCCACATGTTCTTAAATTTAAGGATGTAAAACCTAGACTAGATTCCCTTATGGTAACGGTTAGATCTACAAAAACGAGATTCGGCTCTGCCTCCCCTGTCGTTTTCAAGTTACCTGCATTACAAGGCTCCCTATGCTGCCCTCTACGCGCCTGGCTTAACTATATCAAAACGCTTAACCCACATGAGAACTCCCCGGCATTTCTGTTGCCTACAGGGCTCCCACTTACCAGTGCCACATTGTCAAGAGCTTTGCGTCTAGCTTCTTTCCAAGTGTTCGGCATCAACAAAGGGTTCACTCTCCATAGCCTAAGACGAGGCGCGGCTCAGGCTTGCCAGGGTACAGGCCTGACTTTGGATGATCTAATGTCGGCTGGTACCTGGCGAAGCTATGCGGTAAATGTATACTTGAAAAACCTGCACATCAGCGCGGCACCCGCAGCGCTCGGTCAACTTTTGGGTTGAGCGCTGGTTGTTCGTTTGAGTCATTATCCTGTTAAACTGTTTCGCTAAATGTTGTCTGTTATCCAAGTCTGTTATTGAGTCGTAATTCCGACTAGCATTTACATCATGTTACTGCTGGCCTACCTGGTCCTATTCCACGTTACCTAGTCTTAAGGATGTACTAGTTAAGATTGGCCCTGTCGCCATACAAGCTCAGTTATGCGTGATTGCCCAACTTCCTTGAAGTTACGGACTTATTTCTTTAATAAATACTCTCAAATTATTAAATAATAGTTACATGTGCCTTGTCTTGTTTGTCTCGTTGAGTGAATTATCAGACTATGCAGCTTTAAGTTAAAGCTGCACAGACCGATGAAAACATAAAATTTTCAAAACCAAATCAATTATCTAGATTTGATTCTACATATCTAATTTAGATACTGGTGTACTTATTAAATATTTGTCGCCACATAGAAGTGAACACTGAAACAATTTAATCAAACCTGTTACTGCAGAAGCCTATGGTGTCAGAGTTTTGGCATGCTTGCCAAAATTAATTTAGCATGTTTACACTTCAAATATCTCAAAAGTTAGACATTTGAAATAAAATTTACTTCAAACTAATGCAAGATAGATTATAAGAATCGAGCTAATATATTCATCTCAGAAAATTACAGAAACTCAAAACCATCGGACTATGCAACTCTAAGTTAAATAGCTAGAGCAATACAAATGGAAGTCACTGCTTAATCTACGCTCCTAATATGATCAATGTCTTCTATTATAATCTACTACAGATTAAGAAAAATTCATGAAATTATTGTTAAGTAAAAAGAATATACGTAAGACCGTAACTTACTTGCACTGGTCTCGCAACATTAACCATATCGCATGCTGAAATTAATAACTAACCATTAGTAATCGATTTCCCCCACTAAACTTGCATCTTGTTTCAGTAAATAGCATAACCATAAGCCACATTCCAAGCCTGCACAGAATGCTAATATTTGTACTGATACCAACAAAAGTACACTAACCAAAGTATGTCAATCATTTTAACAAAATATGCATAATGGGCATTATTTGGCTACAAATTATTTACTCACAGGAAATAACTATTTCTTTGCAAATGGTTACTTCAGCCCGTGGCATCTGTCAATTTATGCTAAAACAATTTCTTTTTGGAGGGGGGGACATGTGTTTCTTCTTCTGAATAAATTCTTTTGTTAGCCAGCCATTTTTCAATTCAGGATTATTTTTTACACAAAAATGGTACATAGAGTAAGGTATACAATAACTGCTGAATACACAATTTGACCAGCATATAACAATGGAAGTATGTAACCCACAAGTTCCACAGCAATATGGCAACAGCATAGTGTCATATGACTACATCAATATTTGTCAGATCGATGTGAGTATCTACATGGCATTTAAACTATTTTAATTAATCACTTGTGACCAACATCTACATTGCATTGGGAACGTCCTATTTGTAGTATTTGTACTTGTTCTTGTATTTGCTACACATTACAGGTTGCACAGATACTAGAAGACAGGAGTACTAACATCCGATTTCTGCTATAAAGAAAACCCACTCGCCTCACGAGGTAATGTTGACACTGGCAAACGCAACGAGATGAAAAAGTCGTCACATTCATGGTCCTCCTTTTTGGTTACATCTGCCACCTATAATGAAACAATTGCTCAATTATATGTGTATGCACACGTGGGAGAGTCGACTTGAATGAGCATATAGCAAGAAAAGACTGACTGCGTCTTTTCAGTTGCAGGACAAAGTTTTACATTGGTTCTATTTTCATTGAAAGACCCTGGGGATTTTTATTCTGCATCTTTTATATATCACATCCTCAAAAACAATTTGTTGGTCATACAATAATTAATAATTAATACAATGTTGGATATCGAGAGCACACTAATAAGCTGTTCTTTGATCTTCGTGTATTAAAATTAATAGACTTGGTTAAGATCAAATCTAGTATGATAATTTACAATGCAAACAAAGGGCTACTGCCAAAATATCTACCGTCTTTATTCAACATAAGTTCAGATAGTAGCCATGACACAAGGCAGAGTAACAACCTAAGACAAGTATTTGCAAGAACAACTTTAAAGTCTCAATGTAATATGTGGTATAAAAATATGGAATTCACTTGACAATAATATCAAATGTTCAAAAAACATTTATATGTTTCAACGGATGTATAAAAAGAAAATATTTAAGCTTTATCAGAGGGAAAACACATAGTAGTCTAGTACATAAATATTGAGATGCAATTTACAGTATTGAGGGTAATGTTGATATGCTTTTAACTTTTATCTTTCTATTTTTTATTTCTACGGTATAAGCAATGTATCGGCGTTATTTTTAAATGGGGAAAGCACCTCATAAGTATTGTACTTCTGCTTTCTCCTTTTTCATGTAAAAAAATTACTGATATAAATATCAACTTGTGTGAACATTGATCATGTGGAAATAAATATATTATTATTATTATGCAATATTACATTTGAATTAGACATTCATTTACAATCTTGTAAATGATTATAAATATAATGGACATTTTGATTAGACTTATGCTTACAGTTATGAAAGCATTAATTACAGAAATTATTCAAACTAAATTTTTAAATAAAATCTAAAGTACCATTAAAATGGTTGACAAAATATGGAAGTAATTTAGAACGACTGACCATGAACTTACATGATTCACAAATTCATCACTGCAGAACTTATTCTCCAAGATCCCAAAACAAGCTGCACATGAATACTTTGTGTCGCCTCCGGTTTGGGAAGAAGTGTTTTCCTTCGGATCGCTTCCATTTTTTTCAGGTATCTCAGCAATCAGAAGATTAATGTCCTTTTGTAAATCCTACAATATATACAAATAAACAAAAAGTTGAAGCAGACAGTAAACAAGATGAAACACAACAAATGGGAGAAAGTCACCACATACCAATGATGCAATACTATGATTTTATAGTTATACGAGAATTACATAAGAGAATGGTGTGAATGTTTAATACCTATAAATCACCACTGATTAATTACGGAAATGTCTAGTCTTATAGAATATATAAGTTATACACCCTATATTTTTCAAAGCTGAAGTATATTATGTTCTTTTCATATAGCAGTTATCGTGTTGTTTTGAAGTCTATGAATGTTCACGTCCATATACTATCTTCCCTTATCAAGTGGGTTAATAGTCTTATTAATGTGTGGCTAACATAGCAATTACCTGTATTGGGCGCCTGTATATTTCTATTTGTTTCTCACCCAAGAAACGAAGTGTGCAATAAATACAGCAGCCCCATTCACGTAGTAGGTGAGCTGCTTCTCCCGCTTTGACCCTGTCCTTCGTCACTAGCTTCATCTCAGACTGAAATATTAAAGCGTCACCAATGATAGAAATAAGCACAATTTTTCACTTGTCCACTGGACAAGTCTTGTGTGATTTTTACCTGTCCATCTGAATTTTTACTTGTCCACAGTACTAACCTTATATACATATATACACATATAGGTTCCAAAATTGTCACTGGTCCAATGGACAAGCTCAATATTCTACTTTTCCGTGCCTATTCTCACTTGTCCAAGACAAGCGGACATGCTGTTATTTTGAACATTGTGCACAAATACTCAAACATGTTGGCTGATCTCCACACCGGTTCGATCACCCACCCTCCCACCCGCTTATCAATGGGTTTGAGCGCTGATCTGCTGCCATCTCGACAGCTCTGCTACTCTCTCTCTCTCTCTCCACGAGTTGCTCACAATCTGCATCACTGATCTGATCTGCTCAGGGCGTCTGGGTCTCAGTGCCTGGCCCTCAACTTTATGCCGCTGATACATCATCCTAGATTAATTTTGATTAAATTTTATTAAATAAATAACCATTAAACGTTCATATCTGTTTCTCGTCCTTTAGCGTATGTCTGTGCGAGTGTGTGAATTAGTATGCCATGTCTCCAGATGTGGTTCTAATTATCTGAAACCCCAGGAGAAATAATATTAATTATTATTTGTCATTTCCCAGGTAAACTATACACTTATATGAAAGTATAATTCTAACCAAAGGTTCTGATTGGTTGATTTTCACATTGGTCATGAACATAGAACATTTACATAAGAAGTATGAATGACAAAAGCACTAGGGTTGTAGGGAGGTGGGGATTTAACTGGGTCAAAACTATGGGTCTGTCAGGCTGGTCCATCGACACCCCAGCACCCCAACTTGCCCAAACGGAATTTGATGTGCCTACCAATGCGTTTTTTTGTGGATATCAACCTCCACTCAGCACGGAGATGGTTGAATGTTTTAAATATTCTTTGAATGTTGTGGTTTTCAAATAATAGCTGGAGAAAATTCATACGACAGAATACTTGATTGGAAATAAAACAAATAACAAATATTACCCCAAATCGCGGAAATCTTTCAACCCTAATACATACAGCGATAACCTGCGCAGCTTGTACATACAGTTGATTTATGCTAAAACAGTTTTTTCTCAACATGGTCATCGTTCACTCTTGCTGCAGCAGGTGAATATTTTATCCCACTGGCACTGTGACTGTCATAATAAAAATAGATACATGGTGCTCTGGGAATGGGTGCATGAATGGCGACTCGAAGGAAGTGAGACTTACAATAAAATGGTTTGAATGTGTTATTTACTAATCTATGCTAACTTCAATAAATGTTATTGTTACTTTTAACCTAAGGTTAAATAAACACCGAAACCTAACCATTTGTCAATTATCAGCAGGACAGTGCCAGTCAAGTGCGTTTCAGTGTCCCAGTGACATGATTACAGATGATTACTACTAATAGTTACTACTTAGACTTAGTGTACTAATTAGCATAAATTGAGTGGTTTTTTTTATTAAAAAAAAAACAATATAATATCGACCCACCCAGGGGGGAGGCTAAGGACTAACACGTGTATATATATACATAAACAATACTTGTACTCAGAGAGGTGGAAAATGAAATCACCAAAATCCATCAAACGGAAACGGAAACAGCCCTATATAGGGGCCCGCCATTTGTATACTCATGTCGAATCGCATAATAACCTAAATCCAGCAAACGGAAACGGAAATAGATCGCCAAACTTCGCAACGCAGCAAAGAAGTTTGACAACAGTGATTGCCTAATAATATAGTCGAGAGCAAAACAAATGCCTGCTGCCATTGAATTTACCAATACGCTGTGCAAAACTTCAATTTTATTCAAAATTAATAGAAATAAAGAACAATTTGGCATAAACATGGATCCACAAATGCAAAATTAATAGTCTATTCTCTACGTCGCCATGACGTCACAGCCCTGGCAACTACTCACGAAGGGTAAAACAACGCAGTAATTTGTGCTGCAGCAATGCTATGTCTATGAGGAGCATTAATTTGTGCAAAATAAATTTTAAAGCTTTCATTGGGTCGATTAAAAATATCTTAATGTGCGATTGAAGAGGAAGATCTGAAGTATTTAATTTAACCTAAGAGTTTTTATTTTGCGAAAATAGTTTTTGAGGCCGTGATCCGGTCGGGCTACCACTGGCACTGACACTCAGAATATCCCAACTTTCTATATTATCTCTGAGACTCTGTTTTTAAAGTCACCGGGTATTCCTCACTCAGATACAAACAAATCCAGCATCAAAAGCTCTCCAAACATACCTTTGCATAGTTTTTTCAGTTCATGCAACTGAACATGTGGGAGGAGAGTGTTGAGGTCTGTGATGTATGAATGACATCATATGCGGGATTTACTCATCACATGACCTAGAGGGGTTCCCCACACACCGGGGAAGCCATGGCAACCACCAAGGTGGCAGCCACAGAAAGCTCTCAATTAAACTTTTAAAGTCTATTAATCTACATGATTTAATCAAATATTCACACAAAAAGTAGCTGGTTATGAGAAATAAACATTTGAACTTTATATTTAGCATTTTAGATTGCAAATTCTAAAATTGTTCTCTATATGGTTGTCTAAAAGCCTTGTCGGTGCTGCTGGACTAACTACAACACAGCAGGAGCAACCAATTTCAGCACTCTACCCCCACGTATATTTATATAAACTGAAAACCTGCAACGGTATGCTTGGAAAGCATTTGTCGGAGTATGGTTCATGTCTCAGCAGCCTATTCACGCGTGACCTAATTCGGCATCAGAATGAGGCTGAGTATGCGTCGGGAATTGGAAATTGCCATAAGACAATTGCCATGTGTGCCGATGTGTATGAACTACTCCAGAAATTAAAGGAGTTAAATTTGAAGATATTAACTTTTGAAACTATCATATTCATTTTTGCATACCTTTTTTCTATTTATTGGTCAATTTTCATGAAGATTGAGTGATGATCAGATGCATTTCAGTAGGCAATGTCAACAAAATCACTCACCTTGGCTGCCAATCTTTTCTATGATTGGTTTGCATTGGTCAATCTTGATTATTCTTGTCTATTATGTAGTATGGGAATCCCTTTACAGCTTAGTTTAACAATATTTCAATTTGGTGAAGTTTTGCTATTCCAATAATAACTTCAAAAGTTTCACTCAATTTCAACTTGCAATTTCACCCTTTTATATCAATCTGGAATTTTAAAAAAGTTAACTGGAATGTGTAGTCATTATTAATCTTATATACTGTTGAGTTTGTGGAAATTGTGACGAGGCACTCAGAATTGGTGCGAGGCGGAGTGCAACAGGTATGACTTGTGTTTATCTGCCTCGCACGACTCGGCGTTCACGCGAGGCATCGCCGCCGTGTTGTCCCTGATCGCTGTGATCAGGAGTGCGTGGTTTCGACAGGCTCACCTCTGCCTTGCACTCATTTTCGGTTCAAAATCAGTTAAAAATCACTTTGGGGATAAATAAAAAATATGTAGCCCAAATTATTATGGTCTTTTCTCACATTATATCAAATATTATCACGATCCTATACGTCGAAAGTGGTTAACTCGTCTCTGCCTCGCGCGACTCGGCCCATTGACAATGATTGAGTTTGCCTGTACGCATAGTGCAAAACATCAGTTTTATTCCAAATTAATAGAAATGCAGAACCTTTATTGAATTATATCAATAAGTGAGTTCAGCATTGCCAGCGCGCATGTGCGGGACCGACTTCTGGTCCTCGGCTGTCGGGATAAACAAAGCCACATTTGCAGGCAAACTCAGTGCATTGTCAATGGCCGTGAGCAATCTTCTTACAGAAAAAGCTAAATATCTCTAAAACCACACTACCTAGAAACAATTCGCTTGGCACAGATATAGAAAACATGTTTACCAAGAAGATTATATTAAATTGATACGGTTAGGGTTCTGGATTTCTATTAACTTTGAATAAAACTAACGTTTCACACTGCGCGTACCGGTGTCAACTCAATCGAGTCAATGGCCGTGAGCAATCTTCTTACAGAAAAAGTTAAATATCTCTAAAACCACACTACCTAGAAACAATTCGCTTGGCACACATATAGAAAACATGTTTACCAAGAAGATTATATTAAATTGATAAGGTCAGGGTTCTGGATTTCTACTAATTTTGAATAAAATAAACGTTTTGTACTGCGCGTACCGCAAACTCAGTGCATTGTCAATGGCCGTGAGCAAACTTCTTACAGACAAAGTGAAATATCTCAAAAACCACACCACCTAGAGACAAACCGCTTGGAACACATATAGAAAACATATTCAACGAATAGATTATATTAAATTTATATGGTTAGGGTTCTGCATTTCTATTAATTTTGAATAAAATACGCTATGCACTGCGCGTACCACCAGCCTGAGTCAAGCACGTGGGTTTGTTTATCCCGATGACTTCCCATCAACCACCGCGCGCCCGAGATGCTGAACTCGCTTATAGAACATGTCTTAATCTAGCTTCAGTCCAAATTTCATCTAGATATCTCAATTATTAAAGAAATTACATGCATTTTCCCATAAAAGTCACCAATTTCGGTCACAGAAATCTAGTGCTTATACCTTAATTTAATGTAAGAAAATAATGACCAATTTCAGAGATGGAAAACGCCATAACTTCCTTAATACTTCACCTATCCCCATAACCTTGGTGTCATATTAAAGGAAGTTTCAAGCTCTTTCCAGTGGTGCCTTTTGTTTGATTATTGAAGGGGTTTGACATTTTTTGGCACATACCTAATGATAGAGAATAATAAGCCGGTGTCATGGTATAAAACCCCGGCCCGATCGCAGCCCCTGCCGGGGCTTCTGCGCATGCGCAGAGTGTGTAAACAGGCGCAGATCGGCTGCAGAACGAATACACACTGCCAGTGTCTATTAAAGATTAATAGAAATGCACAACCCTAACCGTATGAATTTAATATAATCTATCCGTCGAATATGTTTTCTATATGTGTACCAAGCAGCTTGTTTCTAAGTGGTGTAGCTTTAGAGATATTTCACTTTTTCTGTATGAAGATTGCACTGACACTCAGAATATCCCAACTTTCACTATTATCTGTTTTTAATACCGACCCACCCACGGGGAGGCTTAAGACTAACGCATGTAGCTATATACACATAAACAATACTCTTACTGTGCATGACTTCGACAAAATCCAGCAAACGGAAACGGAAATAGCACTGTATGGGCGCTGCCATTTGTAAACTCGTACCGAGAAACTGAGAAATCCAGCAAACGGAAACGGAAATCGCTTGCGAATTTCGGTCCGCAGCAAGCAGGGTGGATGACAGCTATTGGTTAATAATATGAATAAGCAATGCTTAGGACCGCCCCCCCGATATAACTACAGTAAAGTATTTTATGATTGCGCGTGTATTTTTTTACTCCACTCGCGGTGTTCGATTTGAATAAAATCGAAGCTTTGCACTGTGCGTATTGGAGAAGGGTCCACAGCGACGAAAGAAGCAAAAACGGCTGACCACTGGGTCATATCGAGCATACCCTTGCAGGATTAGTTTCCCATTCAGTAAGTAGTGATATTGTGTGATTTAAACAGAAATGAATGTAAATCAATTTCAAATATACTTCAAACAATTTAATCTGTGCAAAAGATACATAAATATGTGATAATGTCTGAAAAATAAACAAAATAAACTAGACAAATAATATTTGACTACACTGCTAGCTCTGTGAAGGTCTAGCCTGGTCCCCTGGCATTCATTTGCATGGGCTGAGGCCATGGGGTTTTCATCTATTATCACTCACTTTCCAAGCTGGTCCCCTAGCCTTTGTACCGGAAACAAGTTTAAACGAGCTCAAACAAGTTCAATCATGGCTGGTTGGATCACAACATAGCTAGTTGGGTCGATCCGTTTAGCGCTGAATATGCTTATGGAGAATTGAAGTATCGGCAAATTCTATGGCAGCGGGCATTTGTTTTGATATATTATTAACCAATAGCTGTCATCCACCCTGCTTGCTGCGGACCGAAATTCGCAAGCGATTTCCGTTTCCGTTTGCTGGATTTCTCAGTTTCTCGGTACGAGTTTACAAATGGCAGCGCCCATACAGTGCTATTTCCGTTTCCTGGATTTTGTCGAAGTCATGCACAGTAAGAGTATTGTTTATGTGTATATAGCTACATGCGTTAGTCTTAAGCCTCCCCGTGGGTGGGTCGGTAATATATCAAAACAAATGCCCGCTGCCATAGAATTTGCCGATACATCAATTCTCCATAAGCATATTCAGCGCTAAACGGATCGACCCAACTAGCTATGTTGTGATCCAACCAGCCATGATTGAACTTGTTTGAGCTCGTTTAAACTTGTTTCCGGTACAAAGGCTAGGGGACCAGCTTGGAAAGTGAGTGATAATAGATGAAAACCCCATGGCCTCAGCCCATGCAAATGAATGCCAGGGGACCAGGCTAGACCTTCACAGAGCTAGCAGTGTAGTCAAATATTATTTGTCTAGTTTATTTTGTTTATTTTTCAGACATTATCACATATTTATGTATCTTTTGCACAGATTAAATTGTTTGAAGTATATTTGAAATTGATTTACATTCATTTCTGTTTAAATCACACAATATCACTACTTACTGAATGGGAAACTAATCCTGCAAGGGTATGCTCGATATGACCCAGTGGTCAGCCGTTTTTGCTTCTTTCGTCGCTGTGGACCCTTCTCCAATACGCACAGTGCAAAGCTTCGATTTTATTCAAATCGAACACCGCGAGTGGAGTAAAAAAATACACGCGCAATCATAAAATACTTTACTGTAGTTATATCGGGGGGGCGGTCCTAAGCATTGCTTATTCATATTACTTTCAGCATAAATTGCTCTTAGGTTACATTAAATACTTCAGATCTTCTTCTTCAATCGCGCATTAAGATATTTTTAATCGATCCAATGAAAGCTTTTTAATTTATTTTACAAAAATAAATGCTTAGTCAACTGTCTTCACGGCAGGGGCTGCGATCGGGCCGGGGTTTTATACCATGACACCGGGCAGTGCGTTTTGGGCGATAATAAGGTTGTTCTAATACACGACGCATACATAACACACTTGTTGTGACTTCCTAGTCTAATATATACCTACTTATATATGTGTTGATTTGTATCATTACAAAAGTAATCAAATAACATAGGTTCGCGTACCACAACGAAGTTATTTTGACCGGTATTTGAGGAGGCCAAGTCCGCGATGTTTTGCGATAGTTTACCTCGTAAACATAAACTAGTAATTAAAATACAATGCGATCGCAAACATGGATTCATTATTAGAATTGCTGAAACTATTAAAGTTTCAATTATAATTGATCTAAACTAAGCTTAAATTTAATGATAAATATTTGTTTTGAAAATAGACATAATAAAATAAGAGGCAATCTAAGTGGAACATTTTCCTTCGGAAGTTTGGTGCCCACTCTAGTCTGAAGCAATATCTTTTCTCCTATTAACCCAAAATTCACCCATCATGGCATCGTGGAAAAGGGGTGAAGATGATGACTATATGTCTGACAAAGTCCTAGCTAAATGGTAAGTTTGTGTGTCTTTTTACTATTGTTGTAACATAGCTTTACCCCATTATCGCCTGACTCGATTTTTCTTCTCTAAAGTTTAGACTAAACTAAACGTCTAAAGCCGTGTTCACACCAGCGCGTTTAGTCGCCTCAACTAGTTCGCCTCCTATAGTTCGGCTCGCATTCGCCGTGTGGACGCGACCCTAAGGCGGATTAGGGCTGATTCGCCTCAACTAGTTTGCCTCATGTAAACCGCATCGCGAGGTAGCTTATATGAAACGAACTAGCTTAAGTCGGCCCAACTTCCTAATGATAATAAGAGGCTAATGCGAACGGTATCGGTTTACTTGAAGCGGCTTAAGCACGTCACAGTCGAGACCTGAGTTTGTTGACTTTCCAGTAAATTTGTCCTATGAAACTGCTAGCTGTGCACAGATATTTTTTTCATCATTTATTTTTAGGGTTTCACTGCCCAGCAGAAGTTTTGACCGTTCCAAACCAATACGATTCAGTCCATACATATCTAGGTCGAACCCACACTCTCTCGTGGCGACGTCGACTAACCGAAACTGGTGCTGGTTAGTATGGACTTGCTCATGCGCAGATATCGATTTCTGCCTTAAACCGCTCCGTGTGTGGACACGACACTAGTTCGCCTCCTCTAGTTCGCCTTATCTAGTTCGGCCTAAAGTTGTGGGTGTGAACACGGCTAAAGTCGAAGCCTAAGGTCAAATTTTTTTTTTTAATTGGTGATCGTCCTTTTAACCACACAAATCAGGTTGGGACAATGGGTTTGTGTGTGTGTATTTTGTCAGTCTTTTTTCTGCCGCGTCTTGCCTCGCTTGAGACCCGTTCACACACGGTCGTTAAGTCGCCTCAGTTTGCCTTGTCTAGTTCGGCTCACATTGGCCGTGTGGACGTGACGCTGAAGTGGATTAGGGCTGAGTCGATTCATCTAGTTCGCTTCAAGTAAACCACTTGGCGAGGTAGTATATATGAAGCGAACTAGCTTAAGTCGGCCCATCTTGCTTGTGTGGACGATAGCGGTTTACTTTGAGGTGGCTTAAGCACGTCACGCGCATGCGCAGTCGAGACCTGAGTGTGTTGATTTTCCGGTCGATCAAAAGTGCATATTATATAATTTGGTCTATGAAACCGCTAGCTGTGCCCAGATATTTTTTGCATCATTTATTTATAGGTTTTCACTGCCCAGCAGAAGTTTTGACCATTCCAAAACAATACCACTCAGTCTATACATATCTAGGTCGAACCCACACTCTCTCGTGGCGACGTCGACTAACCGAAAGTGGCGCTGGTTAGTATGGACTTGCTCATGCGTAGATATCGATTTCCGGCTTAAACCGCCCCAAGCACTGGATGTGTGGATACGACACACTTTCACGCCTAGTTCGGCTCATCTAGTTCGGCCTAAAGTTGTGCTGTGTGAACGGTGCTTTGGTATGGCCCTTTGCCGCTTTGCCAAGCCCAAGGCTTTGCCCTTTTGTGTGAACAGTTCCCACGGCACAGCCACATCACATCGGGCGTAATCGATTAATCAACTCGGGTCACCCGAGCCACTTTTTGGCGCATGCGCACATCCTACAGACTCGGGTTAAATAAACGAATACGCTCGGGGTGGACAAAATGGTGGCTTAATCTAAAACGTACAATTTTTTTTCAATAACCGATGTATGTACAGCAAATTGTAGAAGTTGACAATCTGGATTTTTTTTTTTTAATCATTAAAAAAACACGTAGGAGTTGTACTGGTAGCTGTTATCCTACACTACAGGTACCAGCACAGATGTGATGTCATCGCTCCTAGCAAACCCCAGCCAAGAGGTGGGTTACTGGGGTCGGGTAGTTTTGCACACGGCATGTGTATTTCTCGACTCCACTCGCGGTATTCGATTTGAAATTCTGACGACTCGGGTGACCCGAGTCGCCCGGGTCGTGTTAATCGATTATGACCCTAACGACACATGCACAGGCACACACACAGTCCACATACTCACTGATACTGTCAGTGATAGTCAAATAAATTCCAAATATCAGATATGAGTATTATGAGATAGGCTTTTAAAACAAATGTATTGTGATAAAGTCTTTAAGTTTAAGCCCTTTACTTTGACATATGGATGTATTGAATAATATCTAGACTAGTGGAAGTGATTTGTAATGTTCCTGGAAAATAGGCTATTTATCTCACAGTAAGTGAGTAAGTGCATTGATTTATAAGGGCATGAATTTTGACCGGAGTAGCATCGCGCTGCCAAGGAAGGAATTTCTTTCAATGAAGACTATATACATTTGGTTATTGGAGTTTTGCTCCTGGCAACATCTAAGGTCATATCATGACTGATACTAGATAAAGGATTCACCCTGTACTCGCAGTACACGGGTGAATACCAGCCCTATATAAAAGCTGTCGAAAAAGCGGGGAAATGAAATGAGAGCCTAATTTCACAATCTAACTCTAAGAAGCAACAATTATTCTTTTTATCTGTCTTAATATTTCCCCGCTACCTTTGAGTTGAAAAATATAATAAAACATATAGTTTAATAGAATTTATAGGTGAAATCGATGGCGTTCGATGGCCGCCATCTTGTCTTTTTGCCATCTTATCTCCCATTTCACCAACTCTGTGTCAATATAAATAACCATTTGATACTGGAGGCAGGCATTCTACTTCCTGTTCCATACTAAAGCTATTTTCGCCCGTATTTAGACTACGTTGTTGTTCACCCGTGTACCACAAGTATAGGGTGAATCTTTTATCTAGACTGGTACAAACTTGTTACAGTGCACACTCATGGCGAATTTATAGTGCTGCCCCACTGGGAAACCAGACTGCCAGCACCATGACCTGATATCCCACTCAGTCACATTATCATGACACTGAGCCAATCAGTCCTTGCCCTATCCTAATAAAGCCGAACACCTGCCTAGGACAAGTATACCATTTTAAGTCATTGGTTTGACTCGACCAGGGTTTGAACCAGTGGATTCGAATCCCATGATCTACCAAAGCGGGAGACAAACGCTCAACTCATTCGACCATCCTCTCTGGTCATGAAAACTATATACCAGATATGTTGAAATACGATACTGGAGAGATTGCAGACACCTACATTTCATGTTATTATTATTTTAGCACAGCTTTCAGTACATTGATATGACATATCTTTTGTCTAATATATAGTTTATGGATAGTAGACATAACTCAGATAACTTGGTAGTGTTTATTTAAAAACTTTAAATGTTATGGACATTTTTCTTCTAAAATTCCATCTAAATGTTAACCAAAAACATTACATTTCTGCACAGTAATATTGAGTGGACAATTTCTAGTAAATCAAATCCGTTAAAGGAGTCATCATGGGTAATTTAAACTAAAGTAAGTAAAATAGATTATAATGATTAACCTCATATATTTATTTAAACTGAGTTTGGCGTAAGCTCAAAACTATCGGATTATGCTAATTGAATACTAAGAGTAAGACACCCACAGTATAAACCAAGAAACCCTTTTTTGTTTTAAGCACAGGTCACTGTACCCACACCCGCTAAATGTCTTTGCCCATAAAGATTTCTAACAGCTTAGGCCAAATCGCCCATCCCTTATTTTAACAAAAAGAAAAAAAGTTGAACTGTTAAAAATGCATCAGGCTAGCAGCAAGTCAACTTTAAATTTCGAAATGAGGATACAGTGTTCATTGTTTGACTGAAAACATTGTGATGTGTACATGAATAACAATTAACATTTAATCCTTTTATCCTTTTATCAGTCTAGGCCTAGGATGGTCCAATATATATTTTTTTGAAATACTGAAAATAAATATAATTTAACTACCTGCCCAACCCTGATTTGTGTGATTAAAAGGACAATCGCCAACTTTTTTGTTTTATTTGGCCTTATGTACCTCGTGTGTTGTTCTTCAGTCCCGATAAGCGGCCCGGACTGGTGCCAGCCCACCGTGCCAGGCAGCATAAATTAGAGCAGAAGGTGCGGACACTGAACCAGCAGAATAGGATAAAGCCCAGGAAGGTGATGGAAGCAGACCAACGTGAGGAGGGAATGGGGAAGGCCCTCGACTCGTCCAACAAAGGGTTCGCCATGTTACAGAGGATGGGCTTCAAGGCCGGCACTGGAATCGGGTTGGGAAAGTCAGGTAAGGCATTTTATATTTAGTTAGATATTACAGGGATGAGAATTTCCCAACGATCAGCGCTTTTCTGACTTTCGGGCAATGACCTGCCTTTTTAATCCTATACACTAATACAGGGATGAGAATTTCCCGCCGATCGGCCGTTTCCCGACTTTTGTGGACTCGCATGAGACATGTAGTCCTATATACAGGGATGAGAATTTTCTGTCAATTGGCGGTTTCCCGACTTTTGTGGATGTGGATGGTGTTATTTTGAAGCCCATTAAATTTGACAGATTTTAGTTGTTGTTTGATGGAAATCCAACAAAAATTGACTGATATCCAGCTTTTTATTAGCACACTGATAGTTGGCACTAAGTTACGCGGTGACGTCGTCCCTTTTCAATCGCGATGATTTTCATTGCGCACTAAAATGTTGATTTGGAAGGTTAACTCCGCTCAATCTTTATGTGAATGCTGTCATTTTTAAGGCCATTAAATTTGACAGATTTCAGTCTTTATTTGATCAAAATCAAACAAAATTTGACTGATGTCCAGCTTTTGTTAGTACGCTGATAGTTTATGTGACAGTCGGCCAGAAAATGGCGATTTCAGCACGGAATTGTTTAATCAGCGTGATGGTTATTTATGTCATTCACAATGTTTTATTTTACATGCTGAAATGCAGTTGGTGCTTGTAAGCAAGACATGAAAACTCTGCCTTTACAGACCATATTTTCTTTAATTTAAACTGCTATAACTTTCTTAATATTACTTTATGAAAGTTGAACTTTTCATTTTGCATGAACCGTGATTATACGCATTCACTCTTTCAGGTTCCGGTCTAACTGAGCCCGTAGGTATCAACTTGAGGGTGGGCCGCACCGGGCTGGGACACGACACGGAGACAACCAGAAAGAGAAATGTCAACCTGGCACAGCAGAAGGCCCACGCCGTCAAGCGTCAGAAAATGTCCGAACAAAACCAGCAAAAATTCCAAATGAAACAGAGTGAGCGTTTTTTTGAAAAACTAGCCTCAAAGGATCTGTACAAAAGTCAACGCGTTTGTGAGCAACTAGATTCCCAAAAGGTGAGAATATTACTATGCTGTGTAGAAAAGTAAACAATGGGTGGCAGTACTTACGAACAATACAAAGGGTGCGTAGTCACATAGGGAGAGGAGGGTACGAAACAACAGAACCCCAAGTAAACAAAGGAGTCCCTCTTTACGATCAATAGAAGGGGTGTGGTCACAGGCAAAGGGAACAAAGGGAGGGGAACAGGCGAAATAATAGAACCCCAAGTAAACAAAGGAGTCCCTCGTTACGAACAATAAGTGGAGGCGTGGTCATGAATAAAGAGAACAAAGGATGGCGAACAAGCAAAACAAGTCCCTCCTTATGAACAATAGAAGGAGGTGTGGTCATGAACAAAAAGAACAATGGATGGGGGGGGGAACAAGCAAAACAAGTCCCTCCTTATGAACAATAGAAGGAGGTGTGGTCATGAACAAAAAGAACAATGGATGGGGGGGGGGGGAACAAGCAAAACAAGTCCCTCCTTATGAACAATAGAAGGAGGTGTGGTCATGAACAAAAAGAACAATGGATGGGGGGGGGGGGGAACAAGCAAAACAAGTCCCTCCTTACAAACAATAGAATGGGGCGTGGTCATGAACAAAAAGAACAATGGATGGGGGGGGGGAACAAGCAAAACAAGTCCCTCCTTATGAACAATAGAAGGAGGTGTGGTCATGAACAAAAAGAACAATGGATGGGGGGGGGGGGGGGGAACAAGCAAAACAAGTCCCTCCTTACAAACAATAGAATGGGGCGTGGTCATGAACAAAAAGAACAATGGATGGGGGGGGGGGAGGGTGGGGGGCATGAACAAAAGAACAATGGGGGGGGGGGAACAAGCAAAACAAGTCCCTCCTTACAAACAATAGAATGGGGCGTGGTCATGAACAAAGAGAACAATGGGGGGGTGGGGGGGGGGGGGGGAACAAGCAAAACAAGTCTCTCCTTACAAACAATAGAATGGGGCGTGGTCATGAACAAAAAGAACAATGGGGGGTGGGGGGAACAAGCAAAACAAGTCCCTCCTTACAAACAATAGAATGGGGCGTGGTCATGAACAAAGAGAACAATGGGGGGGGGGGGAACAAGCAACACAAGTCCTCCTTACAACAATAGAAGGGGTGGTCATGAACAAAGAGAACAATGGGGCGGGTGGGGGGAACAAGCAAAACAAGTCCCTCCTTACAAACAATAGAATGGGGCGTGGTCATGAACAAAGAGAACAATGGGGGGAGGGGGGGGGGAACAAGCAACACAAGTCTCTCCTTACAAACAATAGAATGGGGCGTGGTCATGAACAAATAGAACAATGGGGGGTGGGGGGAACAAACAAAACAAGTCCCTCCTTGCAAACAATAGAAGGGGACATGGTCATGAACAAAGAGAACAAAGGGAAGGTAACAAGCAAACTAAGTCCCTCCTTACGAGCAATAGAACGATCGGAAGGGAAGGGAGGAGGGAAGGGAGGAGGCGAAACAATAGAACCCTAAATAAACAAAGGAGTCCTTCTTTACGATCGTTTTCCTTGACTTTTTAGGGCTTGACAGAACCTCCAGAACCATTCTTTTGGCCTAGTACCCTAGTACCTCCCAAGGATGAGGATGAGGCCAAGAAACGGCGTGGGAACTTTGATGACGATGATTTCAATGATGAGGAAGAGAATGATAAGGATGATGAGGATAATAGCGATGATGCGCAGGATGATGAGGAAGAGGATACACAAGAAGATGAAGATGAATTATTAACGGTAAGCAACAATAAAATGAGCAGGAGAAAGATCAGTAACAGTGAGAAGAGCTACAGTAAGCTCAGGCGTTGTAAGATTAGCAGCAGTAAGGTGAGTAACAGTGTTATTAACAGTAATTAGGTGAGATATGCTGGAAGAGATCACTACCAGCTAGGTCAGCAAAAGGAAGATAAGGATTATGTAGATTTCTCCTGACAAACAACGGTAAGCTCAGCAGTGGTAAGATTAAGTTGTATAATCTGATGAAGACATAAACTTAGGAAACCAAAGCGCTTTCTTACATATCCAACTTGGATACTGGTACACTTATTAACCATTTATTGTCACATGAGGTGGTGTTCTCTGTGGCTGAGTGGTTAGAGTGTCTGACTTTTTGCTGGTCAGACTCATAATCTGAAGGTCAGTGGTTCGATTCCCCATGCCCCCACCTCTGCCAATTTGGATTTCCACCGCTGTGGATAACTTACAGTGTCATCAAAGGCCAGTTGCTCTCATACCATGTCTATGTGGTGTGGGAGGTTAAAAATCCCTTGGGTCGATAAAAGTATAGGTTTGGGCTTTTTATCAACAAACTGTCTAATGTTGAAAACAAGTCTATTCAGACTTATCCATGATAGGCAGTATAAATCTTCAAGAGAAAAAAAAGGAATAGTAAGTCAATTTAATATAATAACCGGTCACTGCTGAAAGTCGTATATAAGCCTATGGTGTCCAGCATTTTGGTGTGCAGACCAAAAGTATTTTGCATGTCTTTCATTTAAAAAAATCTCCAAAGTTAGCCATTAACATTTTTGTTTAAAGGTTGCTCCAAATTAAAATAAAGTAAATTATGATAAACAAGATAATATATTTATTTAACAAAAATCAAAACCATCGGATTATGCAACTTTAAAGATTAAACAGCCACACGACTAGCAAAATCAGATTATTTCCATATACTGCTTAATTACAGCATTTAAGTAAACAAAATAATAATTTAACACTAAAGAGCCACCCTTGAGTAGGATATTAAGGCTATATTAAGAACTTTTATTTCATAGTTTGCAAATTAACGAATGTGACTGATGGGTAATTAAACTTTGAAAGGTTTTCCTGCATGATGAACATTTCGTAACTTGTATACGAATATAATATTCTAATATATATATATATTTTACCTCGGTACCAAGCCTACGGCTACTCGAGGTCGAGGGAGAAGGAAGCAACATCCGGTTTCACCAATTAGCATATTCCGCTTAAGACGAAAATACGCTTAAGCGTTTCACCAGTTTTTTACAGAGGCTTAACGATTTCTAACGTGAGTACGGCACAAGGATTTTATATCTTGTGTATTAAGGTTCGAGGCACATGTTGTGAGATTTGTAGGATGTTGACATGTATTTAGAGAGTTACAAACCGTTTTTGGTCGGTGCTGTAAATATCGTAGCATCACGTTTATTTTTGCCGCCCGTTGCCGAACGGAGAGACAGGTTGGCTGGCGCCATTTCGTCACTTAGTTGTTAGATTGCCGCCCGTTGCCGAACGGAGAGACAGGTTGGCTGGAGCCATTTCGTCGCTAGATAGTTTTTTCTTGTGGTGTACCTCCGAGTTTCATAATATTTTCTCCAATTCGTCGGCGTAGTAGTCACGGGCGGGAGAAGTGTATGATACAGAGAGTGTGGGCGGATACCTACACTGGTTCCGCCCCCGCGTTTGGTTCGCCTGGGATTTCCAAAGCGATATACGTTGACTGAATTCTAGCTTACACACCCGGTTTAAAACGGTATAAATACGTCTTTAAACCCTTCCTGCCTGCTTGTGGTGCGTGTAGACGCTTAGTAGCGTGTTTTGTACGTGGTTGCGTTTTGAGTACGTAGTAATCCAATAATTTGGTTGCAGACTACTCACGATGGCGGCGCGACGGAGTAGCGCCGGTGTACCACACGCTGGCAGCGGTGATGACGTAACCCCGGTAAAGTCACCGATTGCAGGGATCTCCAATGGGGATTCGCCCGAGGCGGGGCCGTCTGCAGGGCTCTCCACATCGGAGGAGCGAGTGATGCAGATGATTCAGCAGCAGTTGCTGCAGCTCATTCCCCAGGCAGGGTCTGGTGCTACTAGTAGCCAGGCTCTTGCGGAGGCAGAGGAGTCGGACTGGGTGGATGACTCGGGGCCGCAGGATACGACTGATACGGAGGTCGAATTTCGCTCGAGTAAGCGCAAGCGTTCGAGGAAGGATTCCTCCGACGGAGACGCGTATTATAAAGCGCGTAACAAGGCCCCAAAGGTAAAGAAGTCAAAGAAGAAACCCAAGAAGAAGAGCAGTAAGTCTTCTTCCTCGGATGATACGGATAATTCTACGACCACAGATTCGGAGTCGGATACGGAGAGAAACGGGAAAATATGTACGTATAACAGATAAGGTTATGAAGAAGATCAGGATGGAAAAGAAAAGGAAGATGAATACCTGCTCGCTGATGCGCAAGAACTTGCGTGGTCATTTTCACGCTTTCAAACCGGCGGAGACCATCGCGAAACTCGCAGAGCAGTACACAGGTATCAAGGGGATATCGGAGGCAACTTGGAGGTGGCCAGGTCGAAGAAGGTCGTGGATAATGACGGCAAAGAGTTCACGCTCTTCCTTGCCCCTAAGCCCATTAAGGGTAAGCCTTTGGACAAAACAAAAATGTTTGGCGGCCAGTTACAGTACTTGTTCAGACAAGTGGAAACGGCGGCAAAACAGTCCAAACATCTGGACGGGAAGAAGAACGACAATCTGGCTAAGTACAAGAAGGGGAAGTCGGATTTTCGGTTCCGACGGACCGGACAACGAGGCAACCGGTTCGGGAACGGGAATCATGGCTTCCAGTCGAGGGGCCGGAGTCAGCGCAACCAGTTCGGCTGGAACGACAACAACCGGCCGTTCAGGAGGGACAATCAGCCTCAGAAGCCGTTCCACAAGCCAGCCAACAAGTAGATTGTTCAATGCAAACAAATGTAAGCCTTTTTAAGGCGGGCAATGTGTCCAACCATTTATGTGATTGGCAAGGGATAACACAGGATATTGTGGTGCTTGATATTGCGCAGGGTGTCTTGATCCCGTTTATTGAAACTCCAGTCCAGAGTAAGGTGCCGTTTCCTTACCGTCTGTCTCCAGACGAGCGAATGGCTTTAAATGAAAAAGTCGTGAATTTTCGCACCAGGGGCATTATAGAGTCAGCTCAGCATATAGACGGAGAATATATTTCTAACATTTTTTCTCGCCCCAAACCGAATGGGGATTTGAGGATGATTCTGGACTTAACAACACTGAACGATTGGGTTCAGTATAAACATTTTAAAATGTTCTCTTTGGAAACAGCCAGGGATCTGGTTTCTCCAGGCTCTTGGTTAGCCAGTGTAGATTTGAAAGATGCTTATTACACGGTTCCGATTAATGAATTTCACAGGAAATATTTGAGGTTTAATTGGCAAGGACAACTTTACCAGTTCACTTGTTTGCCGAATGGTTTAGCCTGCGCCCCGCGTTTGTTTACAAAATTGCTTAAACCGGTGTTTGCGAAAATAGCTAGTTTAGGACATGTTATGTTCCCGTACATTGATGATTCTTTTATTGTGGCTCAAACGCAAGTTGATTGCCAGTTGGCGGTATACGATTTATGTCGAACCTTAACGCGGTTAGGGTTTTACATCAACGTTACAAAGTCGGTACTGTTCCCCACAAAACATTTAAAAATTTTGGGTTTTGTTATTGATACTCAACAAATGACTGTGTCTCTAACCCCGGATAAGATAGACAAGTTTATTAATACGGCTTGTCAATTGAGACAGCTTAAAAGACCTAAGATAAGACAGGTAGCGGTCCTTATTGGCCTGATGGTGGCTTATGCACCGGCCGTCATTTATGGCTATGCGCACATAAAGTCCCTGGAGATAGATAAAAACTACGCTTTAGCGAAAGCTAAAGGTAAGTTTGAGTCACTTATGACCATCTCCAAGGAAGGGCTTGGAAATGTTCAATGGTGGTTGGACCACATTGTTAGCTCAGTCAATCCCATTAGGATGGGTGAACCGAACACTGTAGTGACTACCGATGCGTCTTTAGAAGGATGGGGTGCCCATAGGGACCAGGTAGCGACAGGGGGCCGTTGGTTGTTGGAGGAGATGGATGATCACATCAATGTTTTGGAATTAAGGGCTATCTTTTTGGGTTTAAAGAGTTTAGTAAAGGTGCCCAGATTTAATGTTCAAATGCTCACGGATAATACAACGGCTATATATATATATATATATATATATGTATGTATGTATGTATATATATATATATATATGTATATATATATATATATATATATATATATATATATATATATATATATACACAGTCATCTTAGCTGGGCAGAGTTTAAAGAATAACCAATACTTTCCAGATGGTCTAATTAAGTTTCTGTTTATTTCTGCTTCTAAAACCAGCCTGCCGAGAAGTTAGGAATTCTCACAATGTACCTACGAAATGTTCACCTCTACTGCGTGTGGTGTGGGATGCCATTTGCAGGTATGTATGCTGCAAATATATCTTCAGCAATTAATAGTTGGCATTTTCACTATTAAACCACCGATACCCTAAACTGGGCCTTTTTGTGGTGCCATAAGAGATGGTAAATAGTTCTGTCCACCAGTGTGCCAACATCTATCTATAAGTTAGATATATCAGGCATGTGATTGGGTGCAGGAAAAAACTATGAAAATTTGTTTAGGTTATCGTGGGGACACACAGCATCCCACTGAGTTGTGAGATGGATGCAAATAGTGTATTTCAGAAGTGTTTTGGCGGGCAGAAAAAAACGGAATTCCGGTTAAAACCGGGGAAATCGCATGCCTGATGAAATCACATGATCAAATCTACGTACATTGTTTTGATTGAGAAAATTGTATGCTTTCATAAATTAAAAACTGCGTAGTCTGATGAAGCATCACATTTTCAAAACCCAAACAAGTATCTAGAACTGATTCTACATATCTAACTTTGATACTAATGCACTTATTAAGCATTTGTTGCCACATATAAGGGAATAGTGAGGCAATTTAGTAGAACCTGTTATTGCTCAAGTCTATGTGTCTGAGTTTTGGTGTGCTTGTCAAAACTAATTTGACATGTTTGCACTTCAAATATCTCAAATCTTAGTCGGTTACAATAAACAATACTTGAAACTAAAGTAAGGTAGATTATAACAATCAATTTAATATATTTTTATTATTTATCTCAGAAAACTGAGAGAAACTCAAACCCATCGGACGATGCAATTTTTTTTTAAATAAGCAAATAAATGGTCCCTGTTTCACTTTTGTAGACAAGTCTGACATGGCCGCGAACTGTCCTGGGAACACTGCCGAGGAGCATAACGATTAGGTCACGTGTGCTTCTCTGGTTGCAGCCATTTGTGTGCAGGATACATTATCTCATCATGTGTACATATTCAAGTAGGCTTTATCTATTTAAATCAGCTTGCAAACTCATATTTCTTTGTATATATATAGTTGTAGGGTCCGTACATAGCCTGGAAAGTCTTGAACTTCATTTGCCCCATTTCAAGGTCTTGAATTTAACCTATTTTGGGTAATTAGTCTTGAAAAGCCTTGAATTCCATTAAACTGATCTAAATTAGCCCAATATCGTGATTTGCCATTGTTTGTTAGTCTTGGATTCCTTTTTTTTTTTTTTTTTAAACAGCCTTGAATTCCATATCTTCACATGTGTACGGACCCTGTAGTCGTTGATCGGTCTGTAAATAAAACGATTATTCACCATAGGTAGGGAACAGTCCGGTCCTCAAACTAGGTGGTCAAAAACTGCATATAAATTATGAGTTTGTGTGCACAGGCAGGAAGATCGCCTATTGGGGGATGCTCACAACATACAGTAAAACCTCTCTAAATCGACCGACCATGGGACCGGTCCATTTAGGGAGGTGGTCGGTTTAGAGAGTTAGAATATCCTTCCAGTGGTATTGTTGGAACCCAAATAAAGCGATCGATATAGGGGAGTGGTCGATCTGTGGAGGGGTCGGTATAGAGAGGTTTTACTCTACACCCTACCATATTGAAATATAAAATAACATTCATTTTAATACATTCCATAGGCACAAGCGCGCGCGCACCCACAAACTACACGAATTTGTGGACGTGTCATCGTGATTGGTACATGGTCCAATTGTATTTTAGGCATAGCGTTTGCCACATATGTATTCAGACCTTCAGGCTGGTTCTCATAGTCCCATTAAGGGTACATTCCTTACACGCGTATGCGAATGCGACAAAAAATTGAAACGCCTTGAAGTCTATGGGCTACATTCCTTACACGCGGTATGCGAATACGTTTTTCCGATCGGTCCATGTAGCGATTGGTGCGACATGCGGCACTCGGCTGCGAATAGAAACCATCAGTCGCATTTCTCCATTGGTACGAGACAGGAGGAGGCGACTGAGCATTACGGAACAGTCACACACAGGGGTGCGGATTGGAAACATGGTGAGCTGGGCACCCGGGAGACCGACGGTTACGGGAAAGCTAAAAATGCTACCATATGCACAGAAATATGAATACTTATCTATAATTTGGTTATAATAAAGGTAGGAACCCCCATGTGACGTACGAAAAGGTACATAGATATAAATGCAATATTTGGTCATATACAGTGCGGTAAGGAGTATACTTTTTTATTTTTATTTGTTAAATATAGCCAGTCGTGTGCCGCATACCGCGTGTAAGGAATCATGCCATTCCCATACCGCGTGTAAGGAATGCCCGCTTTAGCCATGTAGACCATACGTAGTGGCCCAATAGATAGAGTGCAGGCTTCCCATGTGGAAGGTCGGGAGTTCAAATCCCTGTCGAGTAAAACCAATGATGTACAACATTGATATTTTTCGCTACCTAACCCTCGCGTTTGACATTACTAGGATAGGGCAAGAACTGGTTAGCTCAGTATCAGGATGGGATATCGGGTCATGGTGCCGGCGGCTGGGTCTACCAGTGTGGCAGCACTATAAAGTCACCCTGAGTGTGTACTGTAAACAAGTCGGCACCCGTCCCGATATGACCATAGATGTTGCTAGGATGTAAAACCCCAACAAGCACAAATCTGGGAAGCAGTGAAATATACCAGAAGACTGAAACAATGGGGACCTTCTATGAGCCATTTCTCTCGCTATACACTTGGTGGCAGCACCCGTTCCCGGTTCAAGTCGGCCATCATGGTTGGATAGAAGGGTGTAGGTGTGTGTGTGTGGTGGGAGGTAGGTGTGTGTGGTTGAGGTGGAGGTGTGTGGTCCGGGTGTAAGGGGTACTGGGGGTATAGGTGTGTGGTGGGGGTGTAAGTGTGTGGTCCGGGTGTAAGGGGTACTGGGGGTGTAGGTGTGTGGTGGGGGTTTAGGGATGCTAAAGATTGTGAGGTACCACTCTACAAGACACCCCTACACCTCCACCACAAACCACCGACACCCCGCACCACACACGCCTACACCCCCATCACATCCCTACACCCCCCACCACATCCGTAAGCCCCGACCACATCCCTACACCCCCACCATACACACCAAAATTCTCACCACACCCCTACACCTCCACAACACACACACCACACAAACATACCCCCACCATACACCCCCACCACACCACACACCCCTACACTCCCACCACATACACCTACACCCCCACCACACAAACATACACCCCCAGCATACATACCTACACCCCCCTCAACCCCCACCTTTTATTTACACACACTTCATAGTAGAAGGGACTGCTTCTATCCAATCAAAACATTTCAGCGACCGGCATGGTCCGCCATCTGACGAGAGAGTTATGCAAACTGAAAAGTCCCCATTGGAATGACAGGTGGCGCCCTGTGATCTACCGGAGAAGGGCGGAACTGAGGGGAGCCCCAGTTCGGGCTAGTGGAGACTACCAGAACTAACCAGTGAGCACCACTGCATTGATCTATTGATGTATTAAAATGCACAACATATATATATATATTGTGTGAAAATTGTGCCTATGGAATGTGGTATTTGCAGTTTAAAAGTGGGGCGTACACTCAGTAAACTGTGATGAATATATAATCCAGTTGTCTGTTTAAAGTGATACGAAACTGGGGCATACACCAATCGACTTCTCAGATTGGAGCATGCTGTGACGACTTGTCATGTTCATTGATGATTTCACCTTTTGGTTAAATGTTGTAAGTGGTTATTTACCAAGTAAAATAAAATCATGTTTGTTGCACTGAAATTGAAATCGATTGAATACTTACTATATGTAGTAAATATCTTCATTGAATCTTTTATTCAATCTGAATATTTTCTAATGTTAGGTGGTCTTCCAACTGTGCTATCTTTGCTGAGTAATATGCAATGTTACGATTGTACATAGAGTGATGAGTTTTGGGGAATATTATAATAACATGCAAATAAATTGGTGTGTTTGTGTGACTCGATACAGAAAGGTTGTTATGCATGTGGAACAGTTTAGTTCCTGTTAGGTGATGAAAGCTTCACCTAGTGAAGAAAATCGCTACATAGCCATAACTCTGAAACTAATGCAGGGTTCGTGCCCAGGTCACATTTGACAAAAATATTGCCATTAAAAAGGGCATGATTTTGGTCATAAGGTCATATATTGAATTTTGTTTAGATGTGCTTTAACACCCAACCAAGATCAATGAGGCAGGGGGTGAGCAGAAATCAAGTGTTTTTAATGGAAATACCGTCTTATATACTTAATACAAAAAGATAATATTTTGGGAGAAATCTAGGTCATATAAAAGGTAATTACCTATACATTGGGCTTGTCTTTATTAAGGCCGAAATATAGAAACCGGAAGTAATGTATTAATCGGATACGCAAGCCATTTATATAGGCCTACAGGTCTCGGTTCATCTGGAATTCAAGGTTCATACACATGATATCAAAGACAATGTACGACAAGATGCGCCACTGCTTTCCCGATACAGTGGTGCCATCCCTCGGCAAACAAGGTGTATTAAATGACAATTAAAATGTTATATAATTGACTTGTTTTTGATGGTACAGCAGTCAGGAGGGGCGTGGGAACCTTTCCCCACGCTTGGCTCGTGGGAACCTTTCCCCAGGCATGGCTAGTGGACATGTCCAATTGCTTTGTTTGCCATTGGGTGGCAGCACTGCATGATTATTTCAGAAAGTCCTATAATTGCGCTGAGTGGCACGTCTTGTCATACATTGTCTTTGATGGTATGCATGACCTCCGAAATAATAAGTTTGTATAATTCTCCTGAAAAGATGCTTAACATTTGTAAACATGTACAGTCAACGCACGTTATTCCGGACTTTGTTCCCAGCACCCATTGTTGTATGAATGTCGAATAAACTATTTAGAAATAAATGGTTGAAATCTGTTTTATGGACCCTGAGATTTTTGGATTACATACGTTGACTGTAGGCTACATGATAATCTTGTCATTTAGAAACAACTCGTCGGTACTACTGAGGAAAATATATTTTATAATTCGCATGTTCTAATCAGGAGTCATCGGTAATACCCATATCCAATAGCAATAACATGATTATTCGATAAGATTATTATACTCTCTTAATGAGTAACATTTAGACAATATTACATCAAATACTCCAGGAAACTATGCAGCACAGTTGAGATTATGACATATAAAAAGTCCAGGCTACATACTGTAATATTGAAGCCTGCAAATCGAATATACGCATATATACATAATTCCCGTTAAATTAAATCAATACTTAACACAGTTTTAAATTTAATGTAATGAAGTTAGATGAAAACTCAATTAAGAATGTACCACATTATAACTGACACGTCGTAAAAAAAAACATCCTCATATAGGAACAGAATGGGGATGAGCAAAATCAATTAAACATATCAACAATGTGAAATTTCTGCGGATTCCCTAGGTAATGATGAAATTGGTCATTTTTGTGATTCGAGCATATATGGTGATATATGAGGGGTAAGGGTTTGACTTTTTTATGTTCCCTTCAGCTTTGATGTCACAGATAAATGGTAGTAGAATGAGTCTTTGGACGTTTGTTCTTTCCATTGTCATAATTAGAATTATTCTAATTGTTCATCAAAACCTCATGATTAATTAAAACTATGTATTAAAAAAATGTAATGTATATTATCCTGCTGAAAATTCTACTTATAAATCCCTTAAAATGATTCAATTGCATGAGCTTCGGGGGAGCTTATCCCTGGGCCCTCCATTATATGTTTACATATAAAAGGGATTGATTGGCCGTCAGCAAAAAGAGACAACAAAGTCAGGCCAGGGGTTTAGGGGCCATGGTGGGCCTAATTCGGCATTTATTTTATAAATGACACAAATCGCAAATTTACAAAAGAAATGCGGAAACCACAGAGATCTTTCATCCCCGATATAAGACGTGCTTTTTTTTTAAAGAGTAACTGATATAAATTGATTTATATGATTAATACATTCAAAAGCGAAGATGACTGGTGAACATGGGTTTATTATCATTTTTTAAACTGAATATCGACAGAAACATCTGGTCCAGTTATCTCGACACTCATTTACTACTGTCACACTTATTCGATTCACATGAAATTGGAATTAACACGAAAAAATTCTCGGATACAAATATGTTTTTTATACTCAATATTCCAATATCAAATGCATACTTCAACATACTGTCAGACATCTTTAGTTTCACTTTCTATCTTTGCTCTATATTGGTTGTCCAGTTCTGTTCCTTCAATAAGGATCTTGGTTTTGACTGCTTGTCTCAATTCCTTTTCACTCAGCTGTGGTGCTGCACGAGCTCGACATATGGTCCTGTTAAATTGAACAAATAATGAAATTAAAATTGTTTAAACACACAAAAACGGAATAACAAAATGTAATCCTCCGTTTGGAATTGAGCTCAATTTCTTACATGAGTGCTGGTATTTGTTTTGTTTAATACTGTGAAACGTTGAAGTTATAAACATCCCCAATTTGGTTTATGTTACAGGACACGCTTAGTGACACTGGCAATTACATACTGGCGTCAATGAACCAAAAACAATTAGTTGGAGCAGCCTTCATTGACTTTAGTAAAGCTTTCGACACGGTAGACCATAATATACTACTAGCAAAACTCAAAACTATGGGCATAAAATCCAACACTATGAATTGGATAAAATGTTACCTAAACAGACAACAAAGAACAAAAATAAACAATACACTATCAGACAACCAACCTGTCACATGTGGTGTACCCCAAGGGTCGGTGCTAGGGTCACTGCTCTTTATAATCTACATAAACGACCTTGAAAAATGGCTGCAAACTGAATGCCTCCAACTGTATGCAGATGACAGTCATATTTGCAAAGCTAAATAAACTTCTACTAAAACTAGACGAATGGTGTGAGTCAAATAAAATAACCATCAATGCAAGCAAATCAAAAACAACACTCTTCTTGCATAAACAAACCCCAGAAAGAAACCTACACTGTAAGCTAGGAAACCAAATACTAAAAAATGTACACCAATATAAATACCTAGGCCTTTAGTGGGACGGCCAACTAAACTACAACCTATGTAATAAAAAAATCATCCAAAAAATCAACCCCAATCTATGGCTATTTTCAAAGCTAAGAGACTACATGACGTAAGAAATGTCAATAAAAATCTTCAAAGCATGGTGCTCCCTATTTTGACTATGGGGATGTCATCTACCAATCAATCAATCAATAGTTCCATCCTGTAGTCGAGGGTTGGATGCAATGGTTCTCCACTTGTCCCGATGTTGTGCTGTTCTGATAGACTGAATAATTCAAGCCTGTCCACTGTGAAATATTTGTAAACCATGATGTTCTTGGTCTCCCTCTCCCTCTGCTGCCATTCACCTTCCCTTCCAACAATGTACGGTATATTGAACTCTGACGAATGATGTGGCCAAAATAAATAAGTTTCTTTGTCTGTATAGTGGCAAACAAGCTTTTCTTATTTTTAATTTTTCTGAGAACTTCTTTGTTGGTGATCTTCTTTGTCCATGATATTTTCATCATCCAGTTTTTTGCTCCCATGTCATCTACATGGGAGCAAAAAAAAGAAATAATCAAAAAACTGCAAAACAGAGCCCTGAAAGTAGACAGACTGCACCCCACTTATGACATACACAAAAGAACAAAACTAAAATTACTAGAAAATAGGAGAATAATTCACCTCAAAACATTAGTGTATGACTACAGTCAAGACATTAAACTCCTAACGAAACCACAAAGGAACACTAGAGCAAATAATGCGCCACTACTAAGGCAGACCAGAAGCCAAATCAAAGCACACTGGAAATGGCTGCCAAGGCATGGAACACCCAAACTGTAAAGGAACGACAAATTCCTGACCTAAAAACACGTAAAAAATATCTGTGAAAAATAAGGCTAGGAACCTTAAAGCCGCACTGCAAGGGGGCATGTGATATGTCACAGCCCACCAGCGGGACGGTCAATGGAAGGTAACCATGCCAAAATTAACCAGATAATACACCTAACAACCACGTGCAAGCCTATGATATGTAAATATTAGTAGGCTAGTCTAGTAATAAGAGTAAAAAAAATGTATACCAAGAAAATAAAAACAAAAAAAACATGACTACTAACCATACTAAGCAACTACTTACCTGCTACTGTAACGCAGGCAATCAAACACCTTATCAGCTGCTACTGTGTGATAAGATAACTCCACCACTACAGCTGGCCAGCATTGAAAACAAGCCTGAGTATATATAGATATAAATGATATGATTTACAAATTACTTAGTCACAATTAAATTTATACCTACCATGCTACCACTGTTAATCCTACGAAGCCACTAAATCCTATATTTGTCGCTTTCTTGGCATTACCTAGAAAGACAGCAAGTTAAACGCATGAATTAAATCGGACTAGGTTGCCTATACGATAACAAAAAACAAGCATAATTGATTTGACTTAGTTTATCGGGGTCGTACATCTAAGGTCATAGAAGGCTCAGTACTGACTTCTGATACTGATAGTGCATACTCATAGCAGGGTAGGACAGTAACTTTTTTTTACCACTTGCACAATCGGGCAAGTGACTGAATTTTCTACTTGCCCGAGTGACAAAACTACTTGCCCAAGCCAGCCAATTGAAATCTGCTACTGCAGATCAGAAAAACAATGACTTCCCATTTGGGCAGGTCACCAAGAACTTACCCTGTCCAACCGAGTAAACTAGGTGCCCCTGGCAACTAGGCAGTCGTTATTGTCTTATCCTGCATGATAGCAAAGACCCCGCAAACCTAGTTTCTGAGCATGAGTAAATAAGATTTATTCTGGTCAATATGGGATGAAAATGGTATTGGAGGAAAATGCGGAAATCAGTGAGTGGTCATTTCTAATGATTGAGATGGGCGATAATATCCACAAAAATGACAGCAGAATGCTCTCCAAGAATAATCTGCGATGATTGATCACAGACAAGATGCAAAGATGTCTGGACGGTACTGTATGAAACCTGACTTACGGGAATTTTCCGCGATTCCCTGACAGTGGAAGGTAGATGAGCTAAAATTTCAAAACACAACAAACAGTATAAATTTAAACTCTTTCAAGAGATCTTGCTGAGAAAAACTCAAATCTGTTGTAATTTTGAAAATATCTTAATAGGGGAGAAAGCTATAGCATTTCTAATGTCGGGTTAATTGTTAAATTTAGTCTGGATTCATCATTATAATAAACTGTGACCCATACCACATTGTTACAGCTTTGTATGCTCTAAGTATTTTGATTTTGATGTGTATTTTCGGTGAGATTAGGTCATGCTCTTTCCAGTGATATCAAATTTATGAAAATATTCCAATGCAAAAGTACTTTAATCAAGGCCAGAATCGTGAAAATGCAGGAACATTTGACTATAGACATGGTGACCGACGCGCCCCTAACGGAATCTGACATACCTACCAGTACCTATGGGGGAATTTCCACATTTTCGCGGAAATACATTCCTTGCTTAATTTGCTTTTTCGTTTTATTTGTTTGTTGTTTTACATCCTAGCAACATCTAAGGTCATATTCGTTTTGGCTTTACATCTTAGTAACATCTAAGGACATATCAGGACAGTCCAAACTTTCCATAGGAGATTATACTGGACCAACTAGTCATTTATCCCCGGCATTTTGTAATCGGTGATAACCAGAAATGGTGGAAATCCGGGGAATCACAGCGACCTTTCATCCCTGGTTATATTGTGGCTAACAACAAGTATGACTATTACCATAATCCCTGAAGCACATATCACATACTTACTGCTGAATAAAAAGTAGGCAATTCCCGTCAAAAATCCTCCACCGATACCAGACATCAGAGACTCTCGGTAACAGGTAATCTTTGCTAGATTTGTCCCGAACAGATGCAAACCCTGTGGAGAAATCAGTAGTTATAGGCTGGAGACAAGAAACTATAATTTACAAATTTGTAGCTACAGTTTAGAGGACACTGTGGACATTCCTAATGCACAAAAACCATGCGGTTTAATAATGATATATTCAATATTGACATATTTAACTCCGGTCTTGTAATTGTAACAATCTGCATATTCCCACTGAAGAATATGACAACAAATATTTACATAACCATTCTAAACATACAATTTTGTCTAAACAATTATCAATGGCTGACTTTATGTACGCGCTAACATCAGTCTGCTTACGCAGTGCCGTGTACTTAGTTTATGTAATGTCATCAGTCTATGTAAACTATGCAAAGGCACCCCATAATTCATGTACTCCCCTACAATCTCGTGTTTTTTTAATGTTAATATCAAACTCCAAAATCAAAGACAAAATCTAAACTGGTAATAATACAGTTCGAAATTAAATGTTCAGCTTCAAAGTTTTACTTAAATTCCATAATGTACTGTGAATTAGAAATCCATTGTTATACTAATAGTAATATAGAAATATAGACATATAGACATGATTGACCTGAACTAATTATCACTCTAAACCACTAAGTGGCAAGCGTGAAACTAGTTGAGGTGTTCCTTTTACCATTTGGCACATATCACGGGTCACATACCTAGTGGTACGCCACAAGAGTAAGACTGTTGAATACACTGACTTAATCAGGTTAGTCACTTACAGTTGGTTGGTTGTTAGAGTTTTATGTCATGGCAACATCTGAGGTTATATCAGGATGGGTACCAACTTATGACAGTGCCCACTCAGTCTCAGTCACATTATCCTGAGTCCTGACACTGTCACTATGCTAAACCAGTCCTTGCCTTATGATAGAGACTTGCAAATCCGCATGTACGGGGGTCCTCACGCCTTGCTCCATAGTAAAAAGCTGACCGCGCGGCGTGTAAACACCCCTTATAAAACATTGTTTTTCTCATGTTTTATGTATCCACAGAACAAATGTTGAATGGTCATTCGAATGTTGAAGACATCAACTTTCTGGTAGGTCATTTTCCAGGAAAAAAGATGTGACAGTTCAGCTGAGAAAATTCCTCAAAAGAGAGCTTGTCCCTGCTAATCGGTAAATGTCACCCATATAAAATTAATATCATATGGTTGGTAAACATGTTATCTGTGTGTGTGCTAGGCGATCTATTTGTATGTGGTGCGATTTGAGAGTTATAGCACTTTTTCTGACACTCTTTTCTGCCATGTGCCAATTGGCATTCACGCCTCGGCACAGCTGAGATGAGATATCAGGTCAAAAGTCCTGCCCATATAAACCAATGTAGATCTTTGCTGTGAGGTCAATAGCCCATTTTTGGGGTACATTATACACCATAACTTTGCTTCCACTTGACATATTAGTAGGTACGTGCATGTCCGAGCACTACGCGACGGCCGTTTTCTGCCAAATAGCTGTTCCCAGAAAAAAACGTTCTAATAGCTGAGGGGTGCCCCAAAATTCCCCTCTTAGGGGGTATCCCCATGAATTGCAACCTATGATGTAGATAAAATGTCCATCTACAACCTTGTGTTTACAATTTGCAAATCTGTTCACGTTTTCTGTGTCTGTGCACATTCAGAAGATTTGACTTGATTTCAACACTCAAACTCCACCTTCAATATATCTTGGGCAGCTTTAAAAGGTAGGCAGACATTTAAATCTGTTAGTAATTGACCATTGTGTGAAGTTTCATGATGGTGTAAGGTCGAAAAGGTACTTTGCTAGGTCCCCAAAGTTTCAGTGTTATAAGATCAATCATATCAATGACAACCGAAAACCCACAAATATGTCACTAATGTGTGCATTTAATTGTAATTGTATTGTATAGGCATCTACTTACACTGAAAATTTCATTTAGATATCTCGATTATTTAGGAAGTTAGAAAAAAAAAAAGGAAAAAAAATTAAATATATATATATAGGTTTTGGGTCACACACTTGTAATGCTAAAACATTAAAACGAAGGAAGAAAACTTAAAGTTTCATGGATATATGATAGTTATACTAGACTTACTTGTAAGTTGATGTATTACTGAGATTCTTATGAATCTAACAAGGCGAAGGTAAGGATGAAAGTAGTTACAAACGACCCATGGATATACTCATTACACAATGAGAAATTCCTATAACCTTTCTGAATCACTAATGTGTTCATTTACTTTTATTTTAATGGGGTCACTCACTTTTATTTTAATGGGTGGAATCGACAGTAGATAGTCATCTACTTACACTGAACAATTCAGTGAGATATATCGATTATTAAGCAAGTTAGAACAAAAATTGACTAAATACCTAAATTTTGGGTCACACACTTGTAATGCTAAAAGCATTAAAACAAAGGCAGAAAATTACCCCTCATTACCGAAATTGAAATAGCTCTAGCACCCTTAATAATCAACCGATTGACATGATTGTCGGATTTTCTGCTATGGTTTTCAAAGCTCTTTCTAACAATGCAATCCATTTTCAGATTGGTGTCGTTTGAAAATTGTGTCCACATTGCTAATATTAGGTCCATCCAGATGTCAAATTATACCGACCCACCCTCTGGGGAGGCTTAGGACTAACGCATGTAGATATATAGCAAATATGCTTAAACAATACCTGTACTTCACCAAATCCAGCAAACGGAAACGGAAATAGCCCTCTATGGGCGCCGCCATTTGTAAACTCGTATTGAATAACATGCAAACGGAAACGGAAATCGCTCTTCAAACTTCGGTACGGAGCAAGCAGGATGGATGACAGCGATTGGCCTAACTACACTGGTCCCTCGCTACAGACCTTCCATATATGGTGCGATGACGTCACTGGGACCAGTGTACCCATTCCTCCGTGCTACTCTGCAGTGCAGCTGCAGCGATTGCTTAATAATATATCAAAACAAATGCCCCCTGCCATAGAATTTGCCGATATGCATAGTTCAAATCTTTGATTTTATTAAAAATTAAAGAAATAAAGAACAATTTGGCATAAACATGCAGTTTATTCCGTGGAAACAACGGCCGTATTCGATTATTACGAATGAGACTCGGGTCTCTTGAGTTGCTAGAATTTCAAATCGAACACCGCGAGTGGAGTGCAAAAAAAAAAAAAACTTTGCTGTAGTTATATCGGGGGGTCGGTCCTAAGCATTGCTTATTCATATTAGCCTAATAATAGGTCTTAAAGTGCTTCATCAGAATACATTTGTTTTGAAAACCTATTTGATATTTGAAATTTTTCTCCAAGTCTCTACCTATGATAGGTACATCAAATCCCGCTTGGGGCGCTGCAGTATAGCTGTCTCCACTACAGCAGTTGAACTCTGTGACCTCGTTTCTATATGCCTATATTCAGAGGTGCTCTGTAAAACCATTCACAGATACTATGCAAATGGGTTGCCATACATGATGTCATCAGAATTGACCAATCACAACCTTGTTTACATCTGGGAAAATGTCTAGTGCATTAGGGGATACCTCTCATGGTTTTACAACCACTGTTGAAAAAGTCATCGAACAGATAAGTAACTTTCCAAAATCATTCTAATAGTATGACAATCCTAAATATTTAGTTATTTATCTTTCATTTGATACCTATATTGTGTATTTCTGCCCATTCGGAAAGACACTACAACACTTTTAAATTTGTGTGTAAATCCGCGGGATCGCCGCGGAATCGGCCGCGGTGGTAGCTCACTACTACCTGCTCGCGCTAAATTCGCGATGTTTTCATCGCGCACGAAAACGCATATTTGGGGGCTTAATTCTGGCCATATTGTTGTGAATCTGGTGGTATTTTGAAGAGCATTAAATTGGCCAGGTGTCAGTTTTTATTTCATCAAAATCCATACATAATTGACAAAACTACAGTGATTTTAAATGTGTGTGTGCATCGGCGGCAGTAGCTGCTCACGCCGATTAGCCAGGTGTCAGTTTTTATTTCATCAAAATCCATACAGAATTGACAAAACTACAGTGATTTTTAATTCATTTGATACCTATATTGTTTATGTCTGTCCATTCGGAAAGACACTACAGCACTTTTAAATTTGTGTGTAAATCGGCGGGATCGCCCTCGGTGGTAGCTGCTCGCGCTAAATTTGCGACGTTTTCAGCTCTGAGATGTATTAGTTGTATTAGTTTCAGCTCATTGTGTCTTATATATTCATCAGATCATTATATTGCATGTGTACATACATGTTTATGCCAAATTGTTATGTATTTCTATTAATTTCGAATAAAATTGAAGTTTTGCCCTTCGCATATCAGCGTCACAGCACTGGCAACTACTCATGATGGTTAAAACAATACAGTAATTTGTGCTGCAGCAATGCTATGTCTATGTGGAGCATTTATTTTTGCAAAATAAATTTTAAAGCTTTCATTGGGTCGATTAAAAAAATCTTAATGCACAATTGAAGAGGAAGATCTGAGTTATTTAATTTAACCTAAGAGCAAATTTGTGTGAAAGGATTTAAAATCAGAGATAATAGTGAAAGTTGGGATATTATGAGTGTCAGTGTCACAACTTATTAGCTATAAGCAACCAATAGCCTAGGACAAAATGTTGATTTCTAGGAAAACTAAATCATAGATAACTTTGGAATGACTAATCATATTTACTCGAGTTAAAAAACCCTATAATCTATTTTGTGAGCTCTCTCTGTCTACAGATTTTAGGTACCCGCATTTCCGCTAGGTGGCGTATTGAAATAGCCAACATGTCTGACTGCCATTTTTGTGACCAAATGAAAGTTATATGGTTGCAAGGCAGGCAGTTTTGCGCATGCCCAGAAGGACTCACAATGGTGGCAATACATTCAAAAGATTTGGGACAGAATTTAATTTATTATTATGTCATTTTTGGTTCTGGCAAAAGTTTCTGACCACTTTTTGTGAGGATCTGAAGTTTTGCATCATCAGAATAGCTAAGTAAATGGCAATAGCAGTAGGTAAAACATGTATAACTGTGTAATTTACACATTTCTAAATCATATAATCATGGTTCAAACCAGATTGGACCTATCACCTGTGTGTTTTGAATGCCCAAAGGTGCTGCTGGTTACATAGTTTGGGCCGGATCGTCGCAGCGCAGCTTGGCTGCAGAACGAATGCATACTGCCACTGAGTTTGCCAGTACGAGTAGTGCAAAACCTTTATTTTATTCAAAATTAATATAAAAAAAAAATGCAGAAGTCTAGCCATATAAATTTAATATAATCTATTTGTTGAATATGTTTTCTATATGTCTTTCAAGCAGTTTGTGTCTACCTTGTGTGGTTTTAGAGATATTTCACTTTTTCTGTATGAAGATTGCTCACCGCCATTGACAATGCATTGAGTTTGCCGTACGTGCAGTGCATAGCATTTATTTTATTCAAAATTAATAGAAATGCAGAAGCCTAACCATATAAATTTAATATAATCTATTTGTTGAATATTTTTCCTATATGTGTTCCAAGTGATTTGTGACTAGGTGGTGTGGTTTTAGAGATATTTAACTTTTTCTGTAAGAAGATTGCTCACGGCCATTGACAATGCACTGAGTTTGCCGGTATGCGCAGTGCAAAACGATTATTTTAGTCAAAATTAATAGAAATGCAGAACCGTAACCTTATAAATTTAATATAATCTATTCATCGAATATGTTTTCTATATGTGTACCAAGCAGTTTGTCTCTAGGTGGTGTGGTTTTAGAGATATTTAATAAGACAATGTCAAAAAGAGCAATTCATAACAAAAAAATCATTCTGATTTGGCCAAATGTTTTGTAGATTTTAATGCGATCTGCCATAGAAATCATTATTTTATCCAAGGGGGAATCCTTAAATTCTAAAACTGAGACCTGATCTGAAATCAGCACAATTGAAAGCATAAATGTGCTAATTTTCATAAATTTTGAATAACAAATAAAATAGCTTCATCTAGTTTACCTGAAAAAGTTGGCATAAGTGGTCCCTTATTTACTTCACTTGCCTTACTATAATAACAGTACAAAAATCCATCATTATTTACAACTTCAAATCGCAATAACTTTGTCCATAGTGAATTTCTTTTTTAAACTAAGAACTTAAAGAAGTGTTTTTATCTGTAAATTAAGCTCTTTAATTCTAGACCAGTCAGATAAGAAAAAAAAGTATTCTAAATTTGTATGCATGTGCCTACCGATTTGCAGTACTGTGCAACAATTTTACAATTTTCATGTGCTGTGCCTACCTATGATTAGGTATGTGCGCAAACGGCGACTCGCGGCGGATATTTTCTTACAACAAAACTGATCCGGCCAATCGCACCGATTTTTGGTAGGGGTCTAGAAAAACGGCTCTATAATTGGTTTGCCTTGGTCAATCTTCATCATTTTTGTATATTATGTAGTATAGGAATCCCTTTACAGCTTAGTTTAACAATATTTCAATTTGGTTAAGTTTTGCTATTCCAATAATAACTTCAAAAGTTTCACTCATTTTCAACCTGAAAATTCACCCTTTTTTAGCAATCTCAAGATTTAGAAAAGTTTAAGTTGCATGGTCCGATGAAATATAATTTTGTCAAAATTAAAACAACTACTTACATTTGATGCTATATATCCAACTTAGATATTGGTCTATTAGCTAATGATTTGGGACAGTATATACAGAATAACCAGTGAGTTTATAACCTCACCCCTTTGAACACTCAGTTTGAAACACCCATTATGCAGGAAGGCCATTAACCAATTAGGCCAATCTCGTGACCCCATTAGCCCCCCCAACCAAGTTGGCCTGCTGTGCAGGGTCATAGAGGGGAAGGGGATATGAGGTGGATGTGTGTGTCTGTGTGTTTCCTGACCTGATTTTACAGAGACACAGAGACAGACATACACACATACATACACACACAAGACATACACACACATACATGCAGAGACATACACACATAGACATACACACACAGACACACATACATATACATAGGGACAGACATACACACAGACATACACACACAGCCAGACACACAGACATACATACACAGACATACACACACATACAGACACCCATAGATAGGCACACACAGACAGACATACACAGACAGCACACACATACACAGAAACACACACATGCACACACCTGACATACACAGACACACATACACCCAACCTGACTTTGCAGAGAGAGAGCCACACACACACAGACACACACAGACAGACACACACAGACAGACACACACACACAGACATACACACACACACACAGACATACACAAACACACATAGATACACACATACACACACAGACATTACCACACATACATATACACACACAGACAGACACACATAGATTGACACACAGACACACAGATATGCACACACCCGACATACACAGACACATACACCTGACCTGACTTTGCAGAGAGAGAGACACACCCACATACAGAAACACATAGACAGCCGCACACAGGCAGAGGCAGCCACACATATACATGCACACACATACATACACAGACACACACACATACACAGACAGACACATCCATACACACACCACAGACATACATACACACATACACAGCACAGAAATACACAGATGGACACACACAGACATACACACACACAGATACATACAGACATACATAGACAGACAGACACAAGCAGACAACAGACACACACTTTTTTTTTTAAAGCCCTAGTGCCATGGGCCTATGTCACTAATCCATTCCCAGAATGTTACCCACCCAACCAGGAATACCTACCTACAGTCCTGTAAGGTTCCAGGTCATCTCACATCACGTGGTCACCGCGAGATGACATCTGGGTCATAGCCACAGGACTTTTGACAAGCTTGTCGAAATTATTTTTGGTTCTTTCAGCTCATATTACTTCAAAACTAATCATCTTTAATCAAAATCACTCCGGAGTAATGATTAGTAGCTTGTAACGATCAATTTGATATATTTATCTCAAAAATAAGACAAAAATTCAAAGGCCATCGGACCATGCAACTTTAATAGGACGGTCCAGCCATTATTAATCTTATATAGTGTTGAGTTTGGGGAAATTGTGACTACTACTAGCCACTCAGAATCGGCGCGAGGCGACATGCAACAGGGTTGATTTGTGATTATCTGCTGCGCGCGATGTGGAAATGCACATTCTTGGTCTTTTGGGGAAGCTTCTATCTGGCCCCTGGATGAAAAAGTTCTACAGAAGTGCTGAAGATCAAGTTGATCACATAGAAGGAATTGCAGTGGTGAAGAAAGTTGCACAGCTTCTCATAGTATGATGCCTATCCTATTATTAATGCCGAGCGCAAGGCAGCTCAACGCCTCAAGCCAAGGCTAGGAAGCGACAACTTACAAATACAAGTATCATCTTTGATTTGACTCGATCGGGAAGCAAACTACTGATCTCCTGCACGCGAGGCCCGTGCTCTACCGATTCGGCCACCGCGCCCGGTTTAACGTTTAGTCACTTACAAGTTACACAACAAACTCTAATTTAGAGTTTGTTGTGTAACTTGTTTAGAGTCTAAACAAACAGTCAGTGACAGTGTCAGTGGGCTTGACTGGAGTGGGTATCGGTGTCGCGTCGGTGGGAAGTTCACTGAATCATAAGTTTGGTATATATGGAGAAACTAATAGAAAAAAATGTTTCACTTACACTGTCTGAATCATCATCTGCCATGCTGGTGTTATCACGTGTGTCACAGGAGAAATACTAACTTAGCACAACTTTGTTGTTGCCCTTCAAACGTGCCCACGTTCTGACAGTCGCCATTAAACCGATTCCATAACCAGTTAGAATACCGCTTCTGATTGGTTGGTATCTGAATGTTTTAGTACAGCATATATAAATGGTTGATTTATACTTATGGCGCCCTCTGTACTATCATATTTACGTAGATGTAAAGAAGCCCCATCTCTTGGGGAACATGACAGGCGTCTTCTACAATGTATTATCGGCCGCAATAACGGAAGAATGGTAAACAGACGAAGAAAAAGGAAGGCAGCGCCATTTAAAGGGAGTGCGTGTGACATAAGGCAATTCAAAACGCTGGTATGTAGAACAGGGATATCTAATGACCAAGTGTGTAACTGTAAAGGTTGTTTGTTAATGCATGTTATCATGACCAGACCTTTCAGGCCGAGCTCCCGCCACCACTTTGCCTTTGGGTGTCCGTGGTCGTGGAGCTCGGCCTGAAATATTAAATTAATTTAACAATATGAATAAGCTATGCTTACGACCGACCCCCGATATAACAACAGCAAAATATTTTATGATTGCGCATGTATTTTTTTTTACTCCACTCGCGGTGTTCGATTTGAAATTCTAGCAACTCTGGTGATCCGAGTCGCGGCCGTCGTTTCCGCGGAATAAATTATTAATATTTCATTTGTGCATCTATATATGTTTATCATTATGCCAAATTGTTCTTTATTTCTTTTAATTTTGAATAAAATCAAAGTTTTGAACTGCGCATATCGGCAAATTCTATGGCAGCGGGCATTTGTTTTGATATAATCAGGGATGAAAGATCTCCGCGATTTTGCGGATTTCCGGGATTTTTCCTTTAGCTTTAAGTGTATACTAAAACGTTACGCCCGTCCTGATATGATCTTAGATCTTGCCAGGACATAAAACTCCCAACAACCAACCAACCAATACGTTGTTTCACGCTTCAGCACCATCAGCGTATACTAATATGTGGTGCAAATGCCACAGCACTAGCAGCGTATACTACTAATACCATCAAACGCTGCAGTAGGGTCAGCGTATACTAGTACTACTAATACATGCTTCAAACGGCGCAGCACTATCAGCATATACTACTAATACATGCTTCTAATGCCGCAGCACTATCAGCTTATACCGATATGTGGTGCAAACGCTGCAGCGCTAGCAGCGTATACTACTAATACAAGCTTCAAAAGGTGCAGCACTATCAGCGTATACCAATATGTATGAAACCCTTAAATTGGGCCTATGGACTTAATGCCTTGACACATTTGCTGCAGAGTAGCGCAGAGGAACAGGTACACTGGTCCCAGTGACGTCATCGCACCATATGGAAGGTCTGTAGTGAGGGACCAGTGTAGTTGTTCCTTGATTCGGTGTGCGCTACTCTGCGGCGGCACACTGTCAAGGTATTAAGCCCATAGTATATTATTAACCAATGGCTGTTATCAAACCTCTATGCTGCGTAGTGAAGTTCGACGATATATTTCCGTTTCCGTTTGCTGGATTTTGATTTTGATTGTTATTCAACATGAGTTTACAAATGGCAGCGCCCATACAGGGCTATTTCCGTTTCCGGTTGCTGGATTTTGGTGGATTCATTTCCCACCTCTATGAATGCAGGTATTGCTTATGCATATATATACACATGTTAGTCCTTAGCCTCCCCAGTGGGTGGGTCGGTATTATTTCTGAATAGTATATGTATATCATATATATATATATATATTTTACCTCGGTACTATCCTCTGTCTACTCATAGTCCAGGGAGAAGGAAGCACATCCGGGTCCAGCAATGAGCATAATCTACTCACAAAGGGAGGATGTTTGTTGAGTAGCTCCGGCAAGTTTTCTGCATAACTACAAAACCAACCAGGTTACTATCGTTTTTGAATGGATGTGTTGGTTTAGTTCATGATAGCATTCACATACATAAAGTTTTTTCAACTTTTCATTGTAAATTAACTGATTTACAGGTTAATTACGGTGTGTCGTAACATTGTTAGAACAATGCAGCCATTGTTTTTTGTTATGCCGCATGTTGCCGAACAGAGAAATATTTGGCAGGAGCCACTAACATCATTAGGATTTATTCCTGTGTTTCTCCGAGTCCCGTAGTATTTTCTACAACTTGTTGGACACAAAAGCGTCAGGTGGGAGAAGTTTATTGGACAGAGAGTGTGAGAGGCTACCACTACACTGGTCCCTACCCCTCGTTTGGTTTTGGTTGGTTCGCCATACCGGTTACCTGCGACTGACAAAAGTTTTAACACACACATGTGTTAAAGACGGTTTAAATACAGATTTAACACCACCAGAAACTCTTCGTAATAAATTAATTTGTTTGCCAGTGTCATGTCCACTGAGAAAGATTCCTAACCTTTTGGTTTTCGGTTTCTTACAAACACGCAGCTATGGCTACAAAGTGCAGTAAGGTGAAGGCACCTCGTGATCTCAGTGAAGACGAAGACGCATCACCGCTGGTAACAGGGCAAAGGTCGCCAGAACAAGCCCCAGAGGCGGGGCCCGCTGACCTAGATGAACAGGTTGCGCGGCTAGTGCAGCTGAAGCTGAGGAGTTGCTCCCTGCTAAGCCGCATGCGGCTAAGCCAAAGCAGCAGGTGGTTTCAGAGGACTCCAACTGGGAGGATTTTTCCGACCCACAGGATTCTTCTTCTGAGGAATCTGAGGAAGCGGTGGTGCTGCCCGTGCATAAGCATAAGCACAAAAAGAGGGCGTAAGAAGAAGGCCCTGGTGAAGAAGGTGAAGAAGGCAAAGAAGAAGTTGAAGAAGACTAAGAAGCCAAGTCTTCTTCTTCGGACTCTTCGTCCGACTCGTCCTTGACGGACACAGAATCAGACACCGAACGGCCTGCAAGTATGCAAAGCTGAGTGGCAAAGTGGTCAAGAAGATCAAGGTCGAAAAGAGGGAAAAATACACCACCACAATGATGAGGAAGACCATACAAGGTCACTTCCACACCTTCAAGCCAGCGGAGGTTCACTGGGATTAAGGGCATCCCCGAATCAGCAGTCAAAGAAATGGACGCTGATGTAAAATTTACTGAGGACCACAAGACATTTGAGGCGTGCCTGCACACAGTGTACAAAGGGGTGCTTGCGGATCTGTCGGCTATAACTCCGATTGCTAATCGGATGATGTCCAAGAACAAGTTCTCTTCACTTTGTGCAGAGATGGACGAGGGAATTGTGCTGCTTACTGCCACCAGCAATTTCATCTCTTATCGATGTTTGGAAAACATCTTTAAGGCTGTCTTCACCGAGGCAGGCAAGGAGGTTGCGCGTTCAAAGAATGTCATGGACAATGATGGGAAGGAATATACTCTATATCTTGCCCCCAAGCCAGTCAAAGGCAATCCCTTGGATAAGACCAAGATGTTCGGGTGACAATTGCAATACTTGTTCAAGCAAGTCGAGACGGGATCTAAATGTGGAAAGCACATGGAGGCCGAGAAAAATAAGGTATCCGACAGGAATTCCAGCCGCTTCAAAAAGAGCTGCCAAGATTTTCGCAGCCGTCACAGCGGACAGTGAGGAGGCCGGTTCGGGACCAACTACAGCTACCAGGCCAAGGGAAGGAGTCAGAGGCAGTCATTCGGCTGGAACAAAGGGAACAGACCCTTCAAGAGGGAGTTCACCCCATAGAAGCCGTTCCTCCACCCAGGGAACAAGTAGAGGTCGCAACCCAAACTCCTGTAAGCGAATTTAAGGCTGGTAATATCAATAATTGCCTAGAGGAATGGAAAACATCACCCATAATCTGACTATCCTTAGCCTAGTTGAGGAGTTAGGATTCCACTCATGGAACAGCCAATACAAAACGGCATACCTTTTCCCTATCGGTTTGATTTGGCAGAAAGGGAGGCTTTGAATGAGTAAGTCCTTAAATTTAGTGAAAAAGGCATTATTGAGCCAGTGCTTCATGTGGCTGGCAAATTTATTTCGAATATTTTTACCAGACCCAAACCAAATGGGGAAATTAGACTTATTTTAGACTTAACAAAGTTAAACAAATTAATCGAGTATCAACATTTCAAAATGTTTTCCCTAGAAACGGGTAGAGACTTGGTGACGCAAGACTCCTGGCTGGCTAGTGTGGATGGATCTCAGGGATGCATACTATACAGTGCCGATTTATAAACCTGATTGAAAATTTCTCAGGTTTTGTTGGAATCATGAGCTTTATGAGTTCACGTGCATGCCGAATGGTTTAACGTGTGCCCCGCATATTTTCACAAAGTTGCTGAAGCCCGTTTTCTCCCACATGGCTAGGAAAGGACACATTATGTTTCCCTATATTGATGATTCATTCATTGTTGCACAAACACAACGGGAATGTCAAACAGCAGTAGGCCAGCTATGTGATACGCTTACAAGTTTAGGTTTCTACATACATAAAACTATATCAGTATTAACACCTACAAAGAATTTAAAGTGTTTGGGGTTTATCATTAACACCACAGACATGACCATTTCATTAACGGAACAAAAAGTTGATAAATTTACAACAACAGCAAACCAATTACTACAGTTAAGTAAGCCAAAGATAAGACAGGTCGCAATGCTAATAGGAATCATGATAGCCTATGGCCCTGCTATTCTATATGGTAAAGCCAATATCAAATCACTAGAAATAGATAAGAACTTAGCATTGGCTCGCACTAAAGGAAATTTTGAATGGCCTATGACCATTTCGCCAGAAGGCTTACAGGATATTATGTGGTGGTTGTCAAACATTGATAATTCACCTAACCCCATTAGAATGGGGGAACCCAATACTGTAGTGACGACTGATGTGTCATTAGAAGGATGGGGGCTCATAGAGGGCAACAGGTGGCCGGTGGATGGAAGATGAAATCTCCGATCACATTAATGTACTAGAACTCAGAGCGATTTATTTAGGATTACGGAGTCTAGTTTGCATACCTAAAAATCATGAGTGTGTATTAACAGATAATACAACAGCCATAGCTTACATTCATAATATAGGAGGGACACGTTCCAAACCATGTAACCAGTTAGGCAACCTAATTTGGGACTGGGCACGGGAACAAGAGATATGGCTAACAGTAGTACATATCCCAGGCAGTCAAAATACTTTGGCTCACAGAAAAAGTCGACATTTCCATGATCATCTGGAATGGTCATTAAGTGCCAGTATTTTCGATTACATTTGCAAGAAATGGGGAAAGCCAGAAATTGACTTGTTCGCATCACGAAACAACAAAAAATTACCAAAATATGTGTCTTGGCATCCTGAGCCAGAGGCCTGGCGAGTGGATGCGTTTTCTCTTATTTGGAATAATAAATTTTATTACATATTCCCACCATTCAGCATTATTCCACAGAGTGCCCAGGAAGATCAGGATGGAACACTCGCACGCAGTACTGATAGTACTAAAGTGGGACACACAACCATGGCTAGTGGAAGTGGTATTAAGAGCGAAAGACACGCTCAGGTTTCCACGAGGGAAGGAAAATCTACAACATCAAGGACCGCTAACAACCCACGGAGACGGGTCAATGACACCCCTTTTGGCATTCCTTTTCTGGACAAACATTTGGAACAATTTGGGCTAGACAAAATTACACAAGACAGGCACATTTCACACACCTGGAGGAAAGGCACGGTTAAATTATATACAAGTTACTTAAAGAAATAGTGGCTTCATTGTTTAATTAAGGGGGTTAAGCCATTAAAACCTACAATAGCTCAGGTTGTACGATTTCTAAGAATGTTAGAAGACGAAGGATTAGGATTTGGTGCAATTAATGCAGCAAGATGTGCACTTTCAATCATTCTACCAAGGATAGATGGACAAACGGTTGGAAAGCACCAGGTTGTGCACTGGTTTATTACGTCAGTGTATGAGCGAAACCCACAAAAACCCAAATATAATAGGTTTTGAGATGTATCGGTAGTGTTCAAGATTTTCAAGTCATGGCCTAGTAATAAGCATTTATCAATCAAGGAACTAGGATTTAAATTAGCAGTTTTATTACTGCTAGTTACAGGACACAGAGGCCAAACGATTGTGGTACTCTCACTGGATGGACTAGAAATAGATATGGATGAAGCGACATTTGATTTAGAGACATTGCTAAAATCAAATCGCACAGGGGACCCACTGTCTACAGTACATGTAAATAGTTTTCGGGAGGATAAACGGATATGCGTAGTTTCAGCCATTAGGTCTTATATATCCAAGTCACGCAGAATTAGGAATTCCAGACAACTACTAATCAGCTTTATAAAGCCAGATAAAGCTATCTCGAGAGAAACGCTCGCAAGGTGGACTATCAAGGTGCTTAAACAAGCAGTAGTCAACACTGGACGCTATGTGTCTCACTCAACGCATGGAGCCACGGTCTCCAAGGAAAGACAATTAGGAATCTCGGTCAAGAGAATCCTTGCACATGCTGGGTGGAAGACGGCTAGATCATTTGCAAAGCATTACAACAAACGACTAGAAAAATCAAGCGGCCTGGCGACACGCCTACTCACCAACTAAAGACAGGTGAGAAACAAAATTAAATTATGTCCTCATACATAGTATGGCGACAACATTAAAGTATAAAAGGATAACAAATTAGATTACGTAAAATTCTCCCTGAGCTACGAGTAGCCAGAGGCGTAGTACCGAGGTAAAATAGTATAGTTACACAAATCTTACCTGGGTACAGATGATGGATAACTGGGGTTTTCCCAAGGTACTAGCCTCGGATAGTCGTGGGTCAGGGCCCACCCACCTGACCCTACCACGAATATCATGTTTCGCTGGAACCAAATCGAAAAACACAATAAGTATCCATATAAAGTTTAAATCATTTTTTATCCTAAAAAGTATGTAAAAGATTGCTGGACCCGGATGTGCTTCCTTCTCCCTGACCCACGACTATCCGGTTATCCATCATCTGTACCCAGGTAAGATTCGTATAACTATACTATATATATATATGTAATGGGCGCACAACATAACACTCATATGGTCGATACATCATTTATTACAAAACCAAGTCGTACAATGCATCTGGCTGGGCCAAGTGCCCTACCGAAAATAAAAAAGAGAGAAAATGAATAAGATTAAAAATCTTAGTAGGTCTATAGTGTACCAGTGTTGCAAGCCAACTGTGGTGGCCGGGGCATGCTCGTATGTTGTGCACATCCGGTGGCAGTCCCGCAAATCAGTGGCGAGTTCCCCCGCAAAACATCGGGGGGCACCACAGTGTGCTTTCCTTACACCCGCATATACGCGTGCGTATATACGCGAGTTCCCCCCCCAAACACCGGGGGGCACAACAGTGCGCTTTCCTTACACCCACATATACGTGTGCATATATACGTGGCTGTAATGGGCGCACTACATAACACTCGTATGGTTGATACATCATTTATTACAAAACCAAGTCATACAATGCATCTGGCTGGGCCAAGTGCCACGGTCGAAGACCCACCCAGACTGAAGAGAAGTTTTAAATTAGATAGAGGAACTAATGGCTGTTGCTACTCTCATATCTGCTATAATGCACAGGGGGTGCAAAATGTACTTATATACGTAGTCAGAGGTCCAATCCCCGCGGACCTTGATCTCATCGATCGAAATGTACAACCCCGCTGCGAAGTGAATGACAAGAGAATTTGCTTGCGTCGAGCCCGGCCTCGCCCGCGAACAGCTTGATGGTGGCCTGAAGGGTCCCGTAATCAAGAGGCCTGTAGCCCCCCACCCCCACCCCCTGACAGCCAGAATTTGAAATGCGGGATGCTCCCGCCTTCACTTGATGGAAATGTTTCTCTGTCCAAAAAACAGTGCATAAATCAGTATTATGGGCCCGGGCGACAGGGATGAGGAGCTCCCTCTCTGAGAACTGGATGGTCTTGGAGCGCCTCACTTTAAGGATCATCCCCCACTCAAATAATTCGAAATCGCATCTCCTAAGGACAGACTCAGAGTCTGTCAACTGGCATTTCCGGAGGAGCGCCCTGAACCCTGTCAGTAAGGCCGTCCTGGCGCAAACGTGGCCCTCCCAAAGAGACATAAAGGAAAACATCTTAGTGTGCTCCCCCGGGAGCAGAGGAGCGGCCCTCTTCACGGAACATCCCAGAAGCCGCTTCGCCACCCTCAGGACAGTCCTTATCTGGTGGTCAGTGAAGTCAATAGGAGAGTAGCCCTCGGCTTTCAGCAAGAAGTTGAGGGCGCTAATATAGTTCGTAATGGAGGAGAATTTCAGAGAACGAGAAAGCGAAGCGATGTAAAGAGCCAGTAGGGAGGACGGGCAAGGGAAGGGTGAGAGCAGACCTCTGAATTCCTCGATGAATGACAGGTACTTCCTGACTTGCATCGACCTCGTTGATCGAGAGTTAGTTGAGTAATAGTGGTCTGACATCGATATAACCCTGGCCTCGAGTTCCTCAAGACCTGGAAAGAGACGATAAATTAAATCAACTGAAAACATGAGCGCAACAGAGGCAGCCAGCTTGATCGACATTACTTATGCGGGCCATACTAGGCCCATCCCACCATCTGGTTAAGGCATCACAAATAACATTCCCGCCAGTAGTAGCCCCAGCGCCGGGTGGCCGCAACCACCGCCCACATCTCCTTTAGGTTAATGTGGGCATCGCACCCGATCTCTCCCACGTCCGCAATATGGTGGCCCACAGACAAAGACAAACCTGAGTCAGAATTATCTAACTCTCCCACCAGCCAATTGTCTGCGTGGGTCGCTCCAAACCCGCAATCAGAGGCATCACTGTAGACTGATACGGCAGTAGCGTGGGGGTCTAAAAGTTTCGCGTAGCCATTAAAGGTCTCCACAAACTCGAGCCACCAGTGGAGCTCCGACCTGAATTCATCGTTCAGACAAAATTTGAAATATGGTTTCTTAAGCTGCCGTATTGCGTCGTACACTCGGGTGGAGAAGGAGCGCCCCCCCACGAACCACTGTGGCGCAATGCGAGAGGCGTCCACCCAGGCGCTCGAGGTCCTTGCGGGATGCCTTGCGCTTGCCTAAAAATAGTAAGAGTTCACATTTCAATTTGCGGATCTTATCGTCGGGGAGGCGCAATTGGAGATTAACACTGTCTACCTCAATCCCAAGGAAGCGCGTAGATTGAGAAGGGTCAAGTAATTTTGGATAGCTTAAATAAACCCCAACCTCCTTAAAATAGCTGCAATTTTGCCTTGATTAAGAAGGCACTCCTCAAAGGAGGAGCCAATGACTGCAAAGTCATCGAGATAATTAACAGATCTAAGAACACCCTCCCTCTCACCACAACGGATAACAAAATCTGAGATGCGGTTAAAAATGTAGGGGCTTGACGACAAGCCCATACAGAGGCGATTATCAAAAAATATTTTGTGGCCTTGGCCGGAACCGAAGTCCCAACTGATTGCCTGCATAGGGCGGTCACTGGGATGGATGCTGATCGCACGATAAGCGTCCTTTATATCGATTGTTGCAATGAAATCGTCACGTACCAGCTGGCGACCGAGGTCATCAACACCTCGGTAGGAAAATTTTGAGCAGAAATTATCGACATGGTTATTAACAGAGAGGCCATCTGGCTTGCTGCAGTCAATTAAAGATCTTAAACCAGCGCCGCTCGCCTTTGGGACCACAAAAACATTATAGACACATTGCGGGGCCCAGTCAGCATGGTTTATGTAGCCACAGCTCAACTCGTTTGCTAATTTGTCATGAATAAATTCCTTCACAACAGGGTTTTTAACATTTTTAGAATGTGCTGAGTAAGTGGCTGCACAACATGGGTTTATAACTTTGAAACCAAATATAGCACCGTGTAAAATAAAGTCCCAGTCAGGGTCGACCTTACCCCTGAAAAAACATTCACATAGGACACGGCATGGTTTAAATTGAGCAGCTGAAGGCCCAATAAAATGTTTACAAGTACAAATAGCTTTTAAGCAAAGGCGAGAAACAATAAAGGCAACAGGGGCAATACTGCGATTAAAACTGTCATGAGCAGAGACATGTAGATCACAACCAACATTAATTATGCTCAACCAATCGCTTAGTATTGGATCTAAATGCGGGACAAACTTGTCACCGTCGCAAATTAGAACAGGTGCTAAGCCTAAATTGCAACACAACACTTCAGAGCCGCCGGTAAGTAGACTGTCTGGCTCCAGGGCAAGTTTGCGGCCATAACTGCCGTTGTGGTAATTAGGGGGGTGGGGGGTGATACCTGGCACATTACAGTCCGCAAAATCCGCCCAAACTAGGCCCGCTTGCAGGCCCGCATTCACACATAATTTACCGGTGTCAGCAGAAATTACCAGGTCTGCATAATCCGCAAGAACTAGGCCCGCTTGCGGGCAAGCATTCACATCTAATTTACTGGAGTCAGCCGAGATTACCAAAGGTGTAGGTGTAACACAATTTACTGAAGCATTTTTTCCGGGGCTAATACAAACATTAGCGACATATAATTTACTGGTGTCAGCCGAAATTCCCAAGGGTGTAGGGGTAACACAATTTACCGTGACGTTTTTATCAGAACTAATACAATCATGAGCGACACCCAGACACAATTCAGGGAAACATCCACCCTGGCAACCGACAACACCCTAGTCCTTGCTGCATTTGCTGCGGACGTGCGTCTTGCTCCCACAGCGGGAGCACCAGTGACCATAGTTACACATTCGGTTATCCCTTGAACACCCCTCCTCCTTGTAAAAGGCAAAACAAGGTTTCTTGCCATCCCTAATGTACAGGTGACCTTGCCTATTAGGGCTTGACTTATTACTTGTATAACTATGGGAGGTAGCCCCGGGTTTACGCAGAAATTCGAAAGCATAATATTTCAACGCGACTTCTGGGTCCCCGGATGAGAATGCGCCAAAGCCCTCGTACACCGCTAGCTTCCTGATAGCCTTGTCATAGTTCACATGTGATTTTTCGACAAAGGTACCAGACTTGGCCTTTCCTGCGATATAGTCAATATGTTTTAGCAGTCTCAACAGCTTCTCACCGTCAGTCTCTCTCGATGCCACGACCCAGTTCACGGAGGCTTCTATTAGTTCGAAAGGGGATAGTTTTTTGACAGCCTTACCATCTTCAACGTGTCTGCGGAGGGACCACTTACTTCTGGCCCTCCTTTCCTTGCTCGTCGAATGTTCATCCGAGGAGGACAAGCTTGATGAGCGCCGGCGGTAGCGGCGCCCTCGCCGGTCATGAGATGCGCTCCGACGCTTGCTAGTGCTCCTCCCTCGCGATTGAAAGTCACCCTCGCCACGCAGATTTGCTCCGGTGCTCTGTTCGTGCCCCGCGTTTTCGAACCGGGCCGCCACGTCACAGTCAATTGCCCGATCCCTCCTGTGGTCCCTGGACCGGTCGAGCGTGAGCTTCGCCACATCCTCACGCAAATCTTGCTCCAGGCATTCCAGTTCAGCCAGTTTCTTCATCTTTGTAGGTGCCTGATCCTCTCAGTGATCTCCCTTTCCTCCTTCTCAAGCAGATCGACGTCCATTGTATTGTCTGACTGTTCATCCTTTACGCTGGTCGATTTCCCTCCCTCAGCGATAGCAATAGCCGATTGTCTCGTGCTCGCCCTGGTCGAACGCCTGTTTAAACGTGTATAACAAGTGTCGTTCACCGGTTCCGTATGTACAATACTGCAGAAAGCGCAATATGCCTTACTGCGAAGCTGGTAACAGGTAGCACGTAGATGGTAGCAGGTAAAAATCTGAGTATGTCTATAGTGTAGGAGTGTTGCAAGCCAACTGCGGCGGCCGGGGCATGCTCGTAGGTTGTGCACATCATCGAGCGCCATCCGGTGGCAGTCCGCAAATCAGTGGCGAGTTCCCCCCGCAAAACTCCGGGGGGCACCACAGTGCGCTTTCCTTACACCCGCATATACGCGTGCGTATATACGTGGCTATATATATATATATTTCATGAAAGCTGCCTGTAAAAGTGTTGAAGTGCTGCTGGCTTTTGCAAGTTACCAGCGGCACTCTCTTCGGGAGCAAATAGAGGTTTCACACCAGCAAGAACATGTCAAGACAGGCGCAAAACTATTTGTCCCTGCAGTGGCTGGTCGGGAGATGTTGGGAGTTCCATACATCAACCACCCTTAATGCTGCCACAGTGACATGGTCTTCTGTTTAGGGTTTGCTCCCTTAGCCTTCGGTTCTGTCAAGAACCTGTACCACAAGGCAGTGGTTTACAATTCTGCAGGGCATGGGCGTCAAACTCCCTGAGGTATTGCTATACCTGCAAAAGTATGGATGCCCAGAGAAGTTCACGACTATGATCGAGGCTCTACATAAAGGAATGATGGCGAACGTTAGTTTTGGAGGGGAAGTCTCGGAATCGTTCGGGTTTACCAATGGGGTCAAGCAAGGTTGTGTACTGGCCCCCACGCTCTTCTCCATCTTCCTATCAGCAATGCTCGACGAGGCTTTCCGAGACATGGGGGATGGCATCTATATACAGTCCAGACAGTGCACTGGTTGCCCACTCTGCTGAAGAGATCCAGAAAATAGTGGACGCTTTCTCCAATGCATCAAAGAAGTTTGGCCTGAAGATTAACATCAAGAAGACGGAGATGCTGTACCAACCCAACTCTACAAGAACCCGAGAGGAGGAGATCATGGTTGACAGAAACAAGCTGAACTCTGTTCCGGAATTCACCTACCTCGGAAGCACTATATCAAGTGACGGACACATTGATGCTGAAATACAGAGGAGGATGGCCAAGGCAAGATCTACCGTGCAATCGTCCTATCCACCCTATTATATGGAGCCGAGGCCTGGACAGTGTACAGACGACAGCTGAAAAAGCTGCATGCCTTCATGATGCGACATCTGCGTTCAATCATGAGGCTAACCTGGAAGGACAAAGTGACAAATAAGGAAATACTTGAACGGACGGGGCTGCCCTCTATGGAAGAACTTCTGATCAAAAAGAATCTTCGGTGGACTTGACACCTCATGAGGATGTCATCAGACAGGCTACCAAAGCAGATCCTCTATTCTTAACTGTCTTCTGGTTACAGAAAGAGAGGGCGCCCTCGTCTCCGGTTCAAGGATACCATCAAGAGAAACCTGAAGTTGAGAGACATTAAGACCGACTCATGGACGCAACTCTCACAGCAGAGGGCTAAATGGAGAGCGGCAGTCAAGTAATGAAAGCAGTCTGTAATATGGAGATGTGTATAAAGAAACTAGTTTCAAAAATATCAAAACTTACCTGCATGTAGTATTCCAGTGACTTTAACAGACATGCTTCTAGTGAAAATATCCATCGTGTTCAACACCATACAATTTTGTATGTCATCAGTTTGATTCAGCCAGGGTTCGAATTCCCAAACCTCCACACAGGAAACCACTCTTACCGATTCGGCCACCATGTCTGATCACATGAATAGACATGTGTTTTTATAAAAATATTCTGATATATATAGGCTAATAAACTGGCATTGTCAGGTTGTAAAAATATACGGATTTTCGGTTCAGAATTATATATTGGCAGAGAGCATTACTATTCTTGGGCGACGGAGTGGGGACAAGGTTATGTAAACTAAAAGCAATAATGTCCCACTGCCATTGTAACATGATGTAAGCTAGGTGAAATATATGTTCATACATGATGCCTGAAATTAAGGAAAAGATGTTTCTATATAAGAGACAGTACATGATTATTGACATGTTTCTCTATGCATCCATAAAGAGTGCAATTGGAGAAAAGGCCATGTTAACAGGGATCTATTGTAACTGTCTGCAGCTACCTGTCCACCCATGACCATGGGGCGGGCCCACCAGCCTAATCTGCATATGCACCCAGAGCACCACCTGCAGCTGGGGTGAGTGACAGCCACCACCACTGGGGGGTGGCGACCACCCTGACTGTGGGGGTGCCTGATTGGCTGACTGTGAGACTGCCCAGTCATCTATGCCCTCTTGCCTCTTGACACTAGCCTCATTTTGAGATTCATTAATTATTCAAGACTCTGCTTCAGACACACTGAAGAGAGATCACTCTACTCCTGGCTCTTGAGTGAGACACAACTACTCTAGAGCAGGACCCCAGACACTCTGTCTGATGCTAGGAAAATTCATATATCTAAATTGAGTTGAGTGCAACACCCAAGGGACTCCGGTTCAATGGGCTGTAGGCACTGATTCTTATACAGGCTAAATTAGTAATAAGATTCTGTGTGGACAGAAGGTAAGGGGTGTGGGTGATAGGTCACTAGTAGGTGTACAGGAGTTGATGCCAATAAGCACAACTTCTTCACTGTTGATCTGTGTGATTTGTATTCCCTTTATTCCTTCAGAGTTTGTAGAAGGGTTGTCTAAGGGATGCATCAGGGAGTGAGATGAAGGGGAAGAGTTTTGTAGTATTAGCTGGTGTTCATGACGGCCGGGCATCCAGTAATATAAGGTGAACACGGAACTAATTATTATATAATATGGTAATGTTGTGAATGAATCGTGAATAAAACAGTGGCATAGGTAAATTGACTGCAATGTTCGATTGTGTTATATAATTAGATGACCTCCACATGTGTGTGGGCGAGAGCAGCGGAGAGAACCCAGGTTTGATACCCATATATATATATATTGAATATATGTTAATTAACTGATCTGGTTCGTTCTCTCATGCATGGAGGGTGGAGAGAGGTCGTTGTCATTTTCCTGTTGGTTGCTATGGTGGGAAAGTGAATAAAAGACCACTTATACTTAGTATTACGAGTCAGCGCTAAGTGTGTTTGTTTTGTTTTTGGGGAGTTTGGGGAGAGTGTTAACACTAATTAGCGATATATATGTCGGGGGGGGGGGTCAACATGGGAAATAATGCGCGTAGAGCGCTACTCAAACCCACATCTCTTTGCTCCGGCCAGTGTGCTAACCATTACACCACCTAGGCTCCCTGATGTCACCATACTACCCGTCTGTGTGGTTCCTTGCCCGAGAGGTCAGCGCAGACCACTACACATATATGTATATATATATGCTGTATGAGAATTATACGAGTATAATATATAATTATATATATAATTATATATAGAGAGTGTGAGAGAGATAGAGTGAGAGAGTAACACTCCTATAATATTACTGGATGCTCGGCCGCATGAACACCAGATAATACTACAATACTCTCCTCCTTCATATCACCTGTGATGCTGTTATTCAAATACCAACTATCAACTCATTAACCAATACTAAGGAAGAAAGGAAGACAAGTCACAAAGATAGACAGTGAGGATGTTGTGCTTTATTGGCATCAACTCCTGCTCACCTATCAGTGACCTATCACCCTAACCCCTCACCTTCTAGCCACACAAGATATCATTACCTCTTTAGCCTGTATAGAGAAAGCAGTGCCTCCAGCCCATGGGACAGGAGTCGTATGGCTGTGTACACACTCAATTGGAATAGATGAATTTTGATAGCATCAGACAGAGTGTCTGGGGTCCTGCTCTAGAGTAGGTCTGTCTCACTCAAGAGACAGGAGTAGAGTCCTCCCTCTCCAGTGTGTCTGGAGAAGTTTCTTGAATAAATAATTAGAATGAGACTTGTGTGGTCATGACAGGCCAAAGGGGGTCAGGTGACCAGACCTCCCACAGCCAGCCAATCAGACACCCCCCTACAGACTGGTCAGTGCAATGCCCTAATATGGGGAGTTGCCACCCAACCCAGCCTGCAGGGTGTGGCCCTAAGGGATGTGGTATGGCTGGTGTGCTTGGCCCTGGGTCTGGTAGGGACAGGTAGTTGTAGACAGTTACAAATATATATATATATATGTATATACCAAAAATGTCCCTTTTCTCCAATTGCATTCTTTATGAATACATAGAGGAACATTTCATCAACCTTGAACTGCTTCTTATATTAGAACATCTCTTAATTAACTTTAGGCATCATGTATGAACATATATCTCACATAGCTTATATCATGTCATCATGTGAGTGGGGGCACCATTGCTTTTAGATTACAGAACCTTCTCCCCACTCCATCGCCCAAGAATAATAATGCTCTCTGCCAATATATAATTCTTTACCGTTTTGTGATCTAGATGTATTTTTTTAAATGCAGCGCTAAATGAATCAGTTATACAGAATTATTACAGCATAATATAAATGGATATGCACATTTGTAAAATATCCAATACAAATAGCATTATCGGGATAACACTAACAGGAAACTAATGTATTAAATAATAGTGTAATGTTATAAGCGAATTTATGAATAAAACGGATGAGTAGGTCTATCAGCCTCTATGGTCAATTGTGATAATTAGATTGCCCTCACGTGTGCATGTGTGAGATCAGTGCAAGGAATCCAGGTTTGATTCCCATATATTGCCTCTGGTCGATTTCCAATGTAAGGAGGGTTGAGAGAGGTGGTTGCCATATTCCGATTTACTACCCTGGGAAAGTGAATGTATAGCCGTGTTTACACGGGCGAGTTAAGTCGCTTCATATAAATTGCCTTGCCTAGTTCGCCTCACATTCGTCGTGTGAACGCGCCACTGAAGCGGATTAGGGCTGATTCGCTTCATATGATTCACTTTATGTAAACCACCTTGTGAGGTAGTTTATATGAATCGATTCAGCTGGTTCCCGGGCGGCGATAGTGTAAAATAGCGGTGCTCGCTGGCTACAGGCTCAGCTGTAACTAATCGCTGGTGCCCGGCAGTGTTAGGGACCGATTAGGCTGAAATCTATTGAATGCGATCATATTTAACAGAATTACATACTCAAATAATGAAATTTAATTTAATTAACCTTAAATTCCGAGCGATATTAACGTAGCAGCTACATCGGCGTCGAATCGACGAGTGTAAACTAAACAAATAGCAGTGCTCGCCGGCTACAGGCGCACCACTAAGGCTGCTGGTTCCCGGTCGCCGACAGACTTTCAAACTCGCTTGTGTAAACGCGCCACTACTTCGCTTCATATAAATCGCTTTGTCTAGTTCGCTTTACAATTGCCCGTGTAAACACGGCTAAAGAGCGCTATAGCGAATGAGTGTTAAACGGGACAATGGTAAACAGGGTATGTTATGTTGCACTTGAATCCGAACGAATACATTTGTATTATTCAGCACAAATTATGTCTTAAATGCAGCATATACCATACCTTTAATTTCAGATAGCTGATAGTCTGGTCCTTGTGCGGGAGATGGGGAGAGAAGAGCAGACACAGGCCTGGCACCACTGGAACATGGTGACGGAGACATTGAGGTCAATTGTGTTCCCTGACCCCAATATAGGGCGTAATTCAACCGAATCCTCTCCAGGGGGCGCCACCACCAGCGGGCTCTGCCATACCGGGGACCAGACTGCGATGCTGTCCACTGGTACCGAAAACAAATCTGAACTTGCAATGTCAATGAGTGATGTGAAGACGGAAAGCAACGGCAAACTCTCGGATCAGCAAATCCCCGCTGAGAAAACCGAAGTACAAGGGGGTCAGCAATTAGAATCGGCCGAAGTGGGGGTCAGGTCGGCCATGACTTCTACCGCGAGGAGGTCGCCGCGGAAAAGGCAAGTCACCGCCAAGGTGAGGGCACTGCAGAAGTTGCGGCTGGGCAGTGGGAAGGCGATTCACCTGGATGAACCGGCATCAGATAAAGAGATGGAAGCCAAAGGCGAAGGAGAAAACACGCCGGGTACATTCTTCAGTCTGGACCTACCCGCCACCAGCGAAGATGCTACGGAGGTAACAGTAACAACAGCAGCAGCGACTACTACTATTACTACAACTACTACTGGTACTCGTCAACCAGTTCACGACAGAGAGGTCATCTTTGAAATCATACGCTTCAGCATGGACTCTGATGACGTTGACAGGAGTCCGCTTGAACTCAGTCACTCAGTCATGTCCGATTCTCACGTGGTGGGCGGCAGGAGGCCTACAGAGGATCCAAGCAGGCGTGGCCAACGGATCGGGGCTCAAGGAGGCGAGGGATTCCTCCACGGTGCTGTGAGTGAGGCGGAACCGGAAGTGGTGACCGCCGCCGCCTTCGTCGGCAATTTGACAGAGCGCAGGGAGGGTCAGCGGAGGGAGACGTTCGTCGACATGAAGAATTGTAAGTTTTAATCCAGCGTTTGTGTTACTTGTGTGTGTGTGTGGTATTGTGTGAATACATGTAGGCCTATACAGTGTGAATGTTGTGTGGATTTAATTATGAGGTTAATTCTAATGTTGCCGTCACTGTAGTATGCATATGCGAATGGTTATGGAAAATATATCGAGTACAGGGACCTAACTTGGGATTTTCTAGTGGTATGAAGATGGAATAAAACGCGATGGAATAAACCCCTATTAAATATCACATATTAAAAATATTGTTAATGTAATCTCAGGTGGTACGCAGCTGCATACCTGCATATATCAGGGATGAAAGATCTCCGCGATTCCGCGGATTTCCGGGATTTTTCAATCCCGCAGCACCATCAGCGTATACCACTAATAAATGCTCCAAACACCGCAGCACTATCAGTGTATACTACTACTATACATGCTTCAAACGGTGCAGCACTATCTATCAGCGTATACCAATATATATGAAACCCGACTTACGGAAATTTTCCATGATTCCCTGACAATGTTAAACCTATGGGAGAATATCAGCATTTCCGCTTTTTTTCCCAGAGATCACTTTCATCCCTGATATATGGAAGCTATTCCAGAGGTCTAGGAACTTACTATGTTCTTGCACATGCGAGTTATAATATATACGCTATGTCACAATGAGGGGTATGGGGGGGGGGGGGGGTTCTTACTTGTGTTAATTGTTTAGATATATTATTCTTTTTTCCAGTACCGTTGCCGTTTATAGCTAGTTATTGTAATTTCTAACAATCATGTTCTGTAAATTGCAAAGATTGTTAGCAGTGTGACTTATTGCGATCAGTAGATAAAAACAATATTTACAAACAAGGTAATGTAATTGTAGCTCGACTCTACACATACACACACACACGCACACACACGCGCGCGCGCAGACACACACACACACACGCACGCGCGCGCGCGCCAGGTACACACTTTAAAAAGTCCCTTCATTGAAATAGATGTCCCCTCATTGAAATAGTATGGGTTTTTTTCTCTGTATTGTGAATTGTGATGTCAACAAACATTAATTTTGTCCTCGTACCTTGCTCAATATTAGGTTTTGTAAAAAGTGTTTTGAAGCAACAACAACACAGCAACACAAAAACTGCTCTTTCTCCCAAATTTCGACCATGTTAAAATGACCCGATATTCACAAGAAGATATCCTGGATGTGTTCCAGCTAATGGACCTGTTATGGGTTTATGTAATGTAAATAATACCCATTTTATAGTTGGTTCTGTTATACCCTGGATATTGTAATGAGTTGTGTTCGAACCGAAGATTTTCATTACCAGGTGTTTATTTTGTCCCATTCGGGATATTATAACATAATTACGAACACCCCATTTATGATTTAGACTGGCAATATTGTATGGGTAGTGACACTCGTAAGCATTGATGAGAGACTTGTAGGCTAAGGATCGTGATGTGATCGACGAGGAGTTGGGACAAAACACTCATTATTTGTCTACTGGGTCGGCTCTCATTATCAGCTTATGAGATCAGAATATGGAGCTATTGTACAATCGAATTGGGAGTGGCATTCCTCACAATGTTATTCACACACTGCATGTGTCTCATGGTGGCGCTCAAGCTGGGCAGGGAATTGTGATGGTGGTGTATTCTAGTGGTTCACCGGGCAGTAACTGAGAAACCATACTGGATCTTGGAAGCCATCCAGGAAGCCGTGAAAATCTTTATTTGTCACCTGGGCCATATTCGATTAACACGACCCGGGCGACTCGGGTCACCCCAGTTGCTAGAATTTCAAATCGAACACCGCAAGTGGAGTTGACAAAAACACGTGCCATGTGCAAAAAGGCCCGACCCCAGTAACCCACATCCTGGCTGGGGATGGCTAGGAACGATAACGTCACATTTGCACTGGTACCATCCTGCAGGATAACAGCTATCAGTACCAGTCCTACATGGGTTTGTTTGGGGTAATATTAATAACCCAGATTAATGAAATGGAAATATAACTAAACTATGCAATCATAAAATAATTTTGCTAATAACTTTTAATAACTATTTTGCTGTGGTTATATCGGTTATTAACAAAAAAAAGATTTGTTGAATTAAGCCACCATTTTTTCCACCCCGAGCATGGAGCAGCGTATTCGATTATTCGACCCGAGTCTGTAGGATGTGCGCATGCGCCAAAAAGTGGCTCGGGTTACCCGAGTTGATTAATCGATTACGCCCTTGGTGGAAGTGCCATATATCAGTGGATTAGTATGGTGGCCCATAAGTGTAGCATATATCATGACAAGAATGAATAGAGCTATAGGAGTGGGGGTGATATTTTGGGTCTAGAAGTGTGTTTGTTGGGGTTTGATGTCCCATCAACATTTACAGTTATATCACGATGTGCACCGACTTGTGAAAGCACGCACCGGTACCGGCTTTATCACAGTGCTGTCTGACTGGGAGACTATGCTGCTGGTAGTATGACCCAATATCCCACTCAGTCATAAATAAATAAATATATATATATATATAACAAGGTCTGTACGGGGCCTCGAAAGTCTTGAAAAGTCTTGAACTTCATTTTCCCCATTTCAAGGCCTTGAAAAGCCTTGAATTTAACGTATTTTGGGTAATTAGTCTGGACACACGTGCGGGTTCAAGTCACACTCTAGTCATGATATTCCTTTGTTTAAAACGCCACCACAACATTGGTGCTGTGACCAGGATATTGTATGGTGTTGATTTTTCCCTGTGCATGTAAGTGAATTGTTGGTTTGTGCGTAATCATAAGCGTTTAAATGATTGGTGAACATGAAACGATTAAAAATTTTAATCAGACACAAAAAACGTATGGTACCAGGCTGACGAGTGTAGTACTTTTCCCTAACCTCACAAGCAAAGAGCCACATACACATGTGGGAAGTTGCATCAGGGAGCCTATATAGACTAATAGTTAATACACTAACCCTTGAATGGCAGAAGCGTAGGTTCGAATCCCGTCCGAGGCACGATATTCCGTTTATTACAACAACATGAAAGAATTATGGCGAAATGCATCATTATTTACGCCTCCAACAATGAAATGCTATTTGACCACACAAAGAAGTGGGTTTTCTTTACATCACATCGGAGTGTTTGTCCATTGATGTTTTACATGTTAGCGATATTTGACGATCATATCAGGACTTTTACTAGATAAAAGATTCACCCGGTACTTGTAGTATGCGGGTGAACGACAACGTAGTGTAAATAAGGGGCGAAAATAGCTTTAGTATGGGACAGGAACTAGAAACTGTGGTTCCAGGATCAAATGACTACATATATAGGCACAGAGTTGGTGAAATGGGAGAGAATGCAAAAAGACAAGATGGCGGCCGTAGAACGCCGTCGATTTCACTTTTAAATCTGATTAAACTAGATATTTTATTATATTTTTCAACTCAAAGGTAGCGGGGAAATATGAAGACATATACAAAGAATAAATGTTGCTTCTTAATCTTAGATTGTGAAATTAGGCTCTCATTTCATTTCCCTGCTTTTTCGACCGTTTTTATATAGGGCTGGTATTCACCCGTGTACTGCGAGTACCGGGTGAATCCTTTATCTAGACTTTTACCGACTTGTGATAGTGTTCACTCATGACGATTTTATAGTGCTGTCCCACTGGGACAACAACTCCTTTCCGGATAGGCCTACTAGTAATGCCGAGTGCGAGTCAACGTACTGACACGTGTACGTGTGGTAAGTTTGGTTTGATTCGGCCAGAGATTGGTCCACAACCACCCAAGTGTGAACCAAGCAAGTGCTCTACTCAATTGACCACCCAGGCTATTCCGCACCGCATTGTTATTTATAACTGCACTTAATGGGGCGATAACATGACCTTATTCACAATTATTATGATCAAATGTGACTGTTCATACTTTATATTGCTTGAAACCACCTATTCTCTAGGAGTTATTATCTACGGTGCAACCATGATCTGAGGGGTATGTGGTCATGATGTGGTTATTAGTATAATGCAACCCGAATGACTGTTCTCATTGATGTAGGCTAGGCCATATTACAGACTGCGAAAGTAGTGCAAACTATCACTTAAAGTAATTTTGAGGGCTTTTGACTAGGTCTTTTAAACTATTGCCGTGGGGGACGATGAAAATGGGTTCTGGGCTAAGGTGCTAACCATTAAACCACCTATATGCTCCCCAATTTTATCACCCTATCCATGCCCACCTATCGATCCTTGCCCGAGAGGTCAGTGCAAACCACTACACTATGTAAGTCCGTCATTCCCTCCTCTGTGTGACATAACCGGGCACGATGGCCTAATCAGGAGAGCGCGATCTCGCGTGTGGAAGGTCGGGAGTTTGCTTCCCGGTTGAATCAAACCAATGACTTTAAAATTGATACTTGTTGCTTCCTAGGCTGGCGCTCGGCATTAATAGGATAGGGCAAGGACTGGCTAGCTCGGTGCCAGGATAATGTGACTCAGTGGGATATCGGTTCATGGTGCCGGTGGCCTGATTTCCCAATGGGGCAGCACTATAAAGTCACCATGAGTGTGCACTGTCACAAGTCGGTACCCGACCTGATATGACCTTAGATGTTGCCAGGATGTACAACTCCAACAACCAACCAACTGTGTGACATAGCAGAACTATTAGGTCCTAATAATACTATTAATAGCCATGGGGAACTCAGAGTCTAATGATGCTGTTCAGCCTCCTGGGTTCGAGCTCAAATAGTCCATTCCAAGTGTGATCTTTCAATAAGATACATAGATTGTCATGTTAGGAATACGTGGTGAAGTTATAAATCATATGGCTGAGTGAGTGAGTGACAGCTTATTTACTCTTCTATAAAATCTAAACTGGGGATCAGATTGCATGGCCAAATGAGTTGAGTGTCTGTCTCCCGTTCTGGTAGATCGTGGGATTTGAACCCACAGGTTTCAACCAGGGTCGAGTCAAACCAATGACTTAAAAATTGATAGGCTAGTTGTTGCTTTCTGGCCAGGTGCACAGCATTATTATGCTAGGCCATGGACTGATTGGCTCAGTGTCACTGTCAGGATAATGTGACTGTTTGGGATATCAGTTCATGGTGCTGGCAGCCTGGTCTCCCAGTGGGGCAGCACTATAAAGTCGCCATGAGTTCTCACTGTCACAAGCCGGTACTCGTCTGATATGACCTTAGATGTTGCCAGGATGTGAAATTCCAACCAAACAACCAGCCTAATTTGGGTCACTACAAAAAGTTGGTACTAATACTACTATATACACTACTAGTACTACACCACACCACCTGTGCGAGAACTGAGAACTATGGGAAATGCCATGTACATCGTATAGAAATGATAATAACTAGTAAGAGGGCCTCCACCGGACCACTTTAATAAATACACGAAGGGCGCTCATTTCTTTTGGAATCGATCCGGGGCTTCTTTTTTTCAAACCTCCTTTCAATTTCAATATAGCTTGAGTACACGCACGACTAATTGTTACGAGGACGTAACCTTCCACAATCAAGCAATAACAAATATACCCCCCCCCCCCTCTCCGTGATGGGGGGAGGGGGGTAGAGGGTGAGCGTGTTTATCACGACATGTGCTTGGAGAGGACATCGCACCCCCAATCCGAAACCCGGTATCGACTGGGGGGGGAGGGGGGGGGGGTTATTTCGTTCGCGCGCCAGATCTGCCTGGAGAGTGGACACGTGCCTTCCGCGCGTGCAAGCCATGCGCAATCAGTGAAAGTCGTCTGCTATTGGCGCTCGTCTAAATGTGGCGCCAAATTCGAAGAGGTTATAAACCCGCGCAAGCCGCAGCACCGGTCACACGACACCGAGATCGACTGTTGGATACAACTACAAGCAAGCTATTCACAATACCCGGCTGTGTTACAGTGACTTACAACTTTACAAACATTACCAGTACTGCGAACAACCGAGTTTTCCTCCCACTGACTGCATAGCGATAGACAATGGAACATGTCAGTGAAGGTGAGTACAATTGTTTTTGCCTTCTTCTACTACTATATTTCCACTCACATATTTTAAGACAGCCCCCCCCCCCCCCCATACACACCTCCTGTTATTTCGCCATTGGTGCGATTTTATATGTAGCCAACGATATCCGTGTGCTGTTAATTTAAAATAGACCCAAGAAGGATAACCTTTTTGGGTGTGGGTGTGGAGTGGGTTGTGTGGCTAGAATCTTCTAGTCAAGAGACGGTAGCATTTCTAAGGTGGGCACACTCAAATTTGCATATGTGTTTTCTCTCTCACTTCTGCCGCTCTTTTAACATATATTATTATGGCTGCATAGTCTGATGAAATATCAAATTTTCAAAACCAAACCAATTATCTAGATCTGATCTTACATATCTAACTTAGATATTGATGCACTTATTAAGCATTTGTTTCTGCATAGAAGGCAATACTGAGTCAATTTAACATAACCTGTTACTGCAGAAGTCTATGGTGTTAGAGTTTTGGCAAGCTTGCCAAAACTAATTTTCCATGTTTGCACTCAAAATATCTCAAAAGTTTACCATTTAAAATAAAAGTAACTTTGAACAAATTTAAAGTAGATACTAGTGATCAATATAATATATTTATGTCAGAAAAAATACAGAAATTCAAAACCATCGGACTATGCAACTTTAATTATTATAACATTGTACTTATCTTCAAATGTTGCCATCCTTATTTAGTAAATGCCAGAGTATTTGGCTCACCATTCATGTCCCCCTTACCCTAGATCTATGCTGTTTTACATTAATTAGGAATTTCAGGTTTGGAGGAAGGAATGTGGGCGGGGCGTGTTATTTATTACATGGGATATATATTGCAGGGCATCATGCCCACAGCACCATTAATATATGCCAGCTTATTGCTCCTAGTGAGTCCTCGTATATGGGTCGTTCTCAGAAGTTGTGTACCAATACTGTGACATTAGTACCACAAAATCAAAATGCTGTCAAAGTCCTATATACAAGCTTCCTCAGTGTGTATGTCCTTTTGCATTTTTAAGTAGGTCAAATGATGCTCACAGCCAGTAAATAGCAGTATAGCATGGATACCAATCTGACTCAAAATCAAATATTTTCCACACAAAGCTTGACATGTTTAGTACATTTCACATGCCACTTGCTTTATAAACAGTAGTAATAATAATTTGAAACCTCGTTGCTATGGTTTTGTCTTATTTGTGATTTTAAAGAGAAAAGCAGAAAAATATTAGCAAGGTAACGGTCCAAGTGGAATCAACAATTTTACACAAATGTTCGGCTCAAATTTCACTGTTTATGGGCAATTTCAGGATTTATCTTTTACTATACCATAACTGGGTCCATGCATAGTGTCAAATGGTGAAAATAGTTCCTGTACTGTATCTGTACTCAGTGTTTGATACAGAGTTTCATAGTACTTGCAAGTGGAAACGAAATGTTACGATGTTAATGACTCCAGAAAAGGTTAACTGTTTCATAATTTTTATAAATTCTTTTTAGAAATGTCTTCAACTTAATGAAGACATTGTATATGACCATTTGAAGTGAAATGTGCCGTGGTTCAGAGGTTTTCATTAAGTTTGTGACACTTTATTTTCAATGCTGTTGACAATGTCACAATTTTGTAATGCCATTTTCTATTTATTTAGTTACATCCATCCCAATAAGATACATAATGCGCAATATTAACATTTACTTTTGATCTAAAATATCTCCCACATTATTGGGCGAAATGATGCAATCTAAATATTGACACTCCAATAATGGGTTTCTTTGAAATATGCATTTCAAGTAGTATACCTCAAGTGGTACAGTTTCTGAGAACGACCCATATACTTATATGGCCTACTGGCATCCTTCAGCCATGGCTTTCACATCGACTGGCGTTTGAAAGCTTGCGCTCATTACGTAACTTCGCCCATATACAGTAGTCTTCAACGGACAACTCTACATTGTCACCAAGTTTTGTCCTCACTTAGCCGGGAGTCCTGCCACCGGAATGACAGTACAATGTAACAAAGATCGACAGTTTGTATATTGCAAATTATCCACACTTTGGAGTGTTCCTCTGATCAGTGTTCTGTGAAGACAAGTACTACTATACGTAAATATTCAGTGTCAGCACCTGTTTTTTGGGGTGTTTTTTTTGGGGGGTGGGGGGGTTATACCAGTGACTTGTACTATTTTTCACAATCTTTACCTTTAAGTTTGTTCATTCGTTGCTGTGTCGGCTTTCCTTCTCCGAATGCTTAAATGACGTGCTATATTAAATGTCAATTGTTCACGCTTTCCTTTTCAAATGTATCGACCTTTTTTCTTTAATGCATCGTTAATTGTTTATTGGTTAGCGTCTCTTAATTTATCCGGACTGTTCCGAGTTTTGACACTCCAAAGCAGCTCGGTATAAAAAAATATTAAAAATTTAAACCGGCTCATAAATTTTAAATAAAATTCAAAAGGAACTTTCCACCCCCTACGCCTAGCTCAACTTAGTAACTGATTCCGTGCAAGGCTTGCTGAAGGTAGTCCGACATGAATAGGTGTTGCAATTGGGGCGCCTCATATTGTATTGTACCCCCGCCCCCCCTCAATCTGAGTCTTGAAAAGTCTTAAGTTGCATTATTTGTTGACACTTGTGGATATCTTCCAGGTATGATGACGCGTGCCAGTTCCCGGGTGTGTGGAGGCGCGAATATTTCAGATCTGCGTTCCAGGGTACGTATTACAATTTGATATGCTAATTAGTATAAACTATACCGAGTCCCTGTTTATTAATAAAGCCACATAGTCCGATGAACTTATCAAATTTTGGAAACCAAGACACTTATTTGTCTAAATTTGATCCTCCAAATCGACGTTATGTGCTGAGGGATCTAGGGGTCATCCAACGTTTTCAATATTCTCAGGGCCATAAAAAGCACACAACCGAGGGAAGGTGCGTCAGTCAAGTACTTTTTTGTGTGTTTTTTTTGTGACGTTTTTTTATTCTGCCCATAACGTATAAGTACACCTTTTATTGTTTAATAAAATGTGGATTTATTTTAAGAGCGGATTAAAATAGTACTTTTGTGCATAGGACGTGGGGGTCTGAAAAGTAGTGTTCTCTGCACTAACTTGAAAATGTTGAAAACTTTGGATAACCCCCCCCTCCCCTCCTCCCCTTAGTAGGCATTTGTTGCTGCATATGGCATATTCAATTTAATAGAACCTGTTACTGTTTTTTTGTTGTATTTAATACTTTCATTATTCTGTCGCTGTTTCCTTAAGAGGCCTTTTGCCACCCAGAACAGTCGGGAACATCTGCATCCGATGGCTGGTCATGAAAAGCGCAAGGGAAGCCTTGCAGCTGCAAGTAAGTATTTTTCACATTGAAAATCTTGCATATCCCGGATCCTACATATTTGGCTAAATATTTTCTAAATTAATGAAGTGGAAAGTTTTGCAACGTTGTCAGTTTTTCAGTTTCTTCCTGAAGTTAACCTTTTTAGTGATTGTTTTTTGTGTAGATTTTCAAAATTGTGCAAAAGATATAAGATCGGTGGGGGATGTTAGTCGCCTTAGCCAAAATTATCACACCGCAACCAAATGAAATTTGAATCACGGACAATTGGTGTAAATGTTAATTTCTACTACTTTGTTTGCGCGGGGGACTGGTATGGTAGTACTGTGTATGACTGAATGTTACAAACTTTGTATGCACCCCCTTCCCATTAACTCATTTTAAAATTGGTTTCAACAGTAATTAGGCTTAACATAGGACTCTTTGTTGCTCAAGAGTACAACTTATAGGATTTCGTGGTGACAATCGTTTCTGATAGTGTCGTTAGCATGCTGGAAAAACAACGGAACTAAAAGTTGGTGTTTGTTAGTTTTTGGTTCCCATCACCTGTTTCATGGAACCAAAATATCGTCAATACGTTTCCCATCAAATTTGAAAGCCTATACGTTGGAGTAAACTGGTTACCTTGATTTCCCCCCCCCCCCCCCGACCACCCCCTCACCCCCCGCGGACGCCCCCTCCATCCCCCACCGCTAAGTAATTCGGTGAAGGCGACTTCATCAATAACGTGGAAACTGAGCGTTATTTGGTGGTGGTCCCATCTTAGTACTGTGCTCCTTTTCTCTTCATCTCTCACCAGTTGCGCCCAAGAAGCAGCGTGTCGGGTTCAAAGTTGACCTGCCGCAGGACCCACCGACCACTTTCCAGGGTAAGTATTCGTTAATGGTTGGTTGGTTGGTGGTTGGAATTTTACATTCTGGCAACATCTAGCATCCTATCAGGACGGCTACCTACTTGTGACAGTGGGCACTCATGGCAACTTTATAGTGCTGCCCCACCAGGAGACCATGCCGTCCGCACTATGACCTATTATCACACTGTCACATTATCCTGACACTGAGCCAACCAGTCCTTGCCCTATCCTAATAATGCCAAGTGCCTACCTAGGAAGTGACAAGTATGAATTTTTAAGTCATTGGTTTGAGTCGACCAGGGTTCGAACCCGTAAGTTTGAATCCCACAATCTCCCAGAATGCGAGTCGCTCAACCCATTCAACCATCCCGTCTGGTGTATTGATGAGGCCTAGGCAATTCCCTGGACGGCTGTCGACGCTGGAACAGCGTGGTTTTATTATAATTGTTATCCTGACACTTGTGTCGTTCTTTGTTGGGGTTTTACGCTCTGTCAACATTACCGCACCGGACGCGGTGGCCGAATCGATAGTGCAGGCTTCCTGTGCGGAAGGTCGGGAGTTCGAATCCCAGCCGAATCAAATCAATGGCTTATAACATTGATACTTGTCGCTACCTCGGCTGGCACTCGGCATTAATAGGATAGAACAAGGACTGGTTAGCACAGTATCATCAGGATAATATGACTGTGGGATATCGGGTCATGGTGCTGTCAGCCTGGTGTCCCAGTGGGGCAGCACTATAAAGTCGCCATGAGTGCCCACTGTCACGTCTGAACCCGTCCTGATGTGACCTTAGATGTTAGGATGTACAAAAATAATCTAATGTCATATCAAGACGGGTACCGATTTGTTACAGTGCGCACTCATGGTGACTTTATAGTACTGCACCATTGGGAGATAAGGGCACTGGCCCCAAATTCCTCCAACCAGTCCTGATACCAACTAGACCCCGCCAGTTAAGCTAGTGACATCTATCGGCAGAATTTGTTACCACTTTAGTCGGCTTGTGTCACTAACTGCCTATGACTTCACATGCTATAACTGCCTATGACTTCACATGCTATAACTGCCTATGACTTTGCATGCTATAATTGCCTATGACTTTGCATGCTATAACTGCCTATGACTTTGCATGCTATAACTGCCTATGACTTTGCATGCTATAACTGCCTATGACTTTGCATGCTATAGCTGCCTATGGCTTCGCATGCTATAGCTGCCTATGGCTTTGCATGCTATAGCTGCCTATGGCTTTGCATGCTATAGCTGCCTATGGCTTTGCATGCTATAGCTGCCTATGGCTTTGCATGCTATAGCTGCCTATGGCTTTGCATGCTATAGCTGCCTATGGCTTTGCATGCTATAGCTGCCTATGGCTTTGCATGCTATAGCTGCCTATGGCTTTGCATGCTATAGCTGCCTATGGCTTTGCATGCTATAGCTGCCTATGGCTTTGCATGCTATAGCTGCCTATGGCTTTGCATGCTATAGCTGCCTATGGCTTTGCATGCTATAGCTGCCTATGGCTTTGCATGCTATAGCTGCCTATGGCTTTGCATGCTATAGCTGCCTATGGCTTTGCATGCTATAGCTGCCTATGGCTTTGCATGCTATAGCTGCCTATGGCTTTGCATGCTATAGCTGCCTATGGCTTTGCATGCTATAGCTGCCTATGGCTTCGCATGCTATAGCTGCCTATGGCTTTGCATGCTATAGCTGCCTATGGCTTCGCATGCTATATCTCCGTAAAGAATGCTTGGAAAAATAAAAAAATGCTTATGTTCAGATATTTATATCGCAACAGGCATCAATCTCTTACCCTTGTAATATATATTTTTTTAAAGAAAACTATATCGTTTTTATTTCTGGATTTCACCGCCGCTCTCTTCACATATATTACACCCCTCCAGTTAAGCAAGTGACATCTATTGGCAGAATCTGGAACCACTCTAGTCGGGTACTTTCTAGCTTAACTGGTGGGGTCTTATTAAAGCTGCATATTCCCATGAAAGCATAAACTTTTCGAAGCCAAAATACTATATAGATTTGATCCTAATATCAAACTTCGATACTGATGCACTTAAAATTAATAGAAGCTGTAACTGTTGAAGCCTAGTTTTGATGTGCATGCCAACATTAATTTAGCAGGTTTGCACTCCAAATAAATTCAAAGTTACCCATTTAAAATTAAAATAAAGAAAATTATAACGATCATCCTAATATATTGATTTAAAAAAAAAAGGATTTCGGACTAAAATAACATAAATTAGATGTAAGCAACTTGAAATAAATTGCTGTGGCTTTAACTTACCAGAGGTGAGCTTCAACCTGTCCACACTGAGTCGCTCCATTGATGACATGCTCGAGTGCCCGCCGGAAGGAGTGGTAACGATAGATGTGCGGGAGGACGAGGGCTCCTTCAACTCACCAGCTTATGCGCCAACTATCATGCGGTATCTGAAGGTGATTAAGTCAAACCTATAACCAGGGACCAGACGTAATGGCTGAATGAGTTGAGCGTTCGTCTCTCGTTTTGGTGGATCGTGGGATTCGAATCCATGGGTTCGAAACCCTCGTCTAGTCAAACCAATGTTTTAGAAGTTTATGCTTATCGCTTCCAAGCCAGGCGCTCGGCGTTATTAGGATAGGGAAAGTGCATTTAGGTGCCCCTGGACTGTAAGCACACCTGGGGCCGTATGCAGGAGTCAGTGTTAGCGAGGAAAAACGGTGTTTGGCGGGAATTCCGGTTTAACAGTGAAAAATGGTATGCACG